>OZ038381.1:19309665-19967708 GCA_964036045.1 Eutreptiella sp. 'Long Island Sound 2002'
TGTGGTACAAAAGTTGTAATCCCCCCCCCCCCCCCCCCCCGCCCCCTGGCCTGGAACATTGGCTGGAATTGCCTGGGCGGGGGCATCCAGTATCTGTTACCGACCATGATTGAGCCTGGCCTGTCACGGAGCCGCCGCTTTGGTTTATGAAATTGAGGTAGCGTGTAAACCCAGGGTTGCATCGTTCATGGCTAACCGGCGCCAATGAGTGGGGGATGAGCTGACCCAGATTGGCCCATGGAACATTCGATAGCCGTGTTGTGCAGCGATGTCAAGGCAACATTCGGTTCGATTCTGGGTTGCGCTGCAGAGCAGCGAGGCACAACATTGCACTGTGAGTTGTAGCTATGACCATATGCCTGTGCCACGGGGTTATATCTGAGCTCCAGTATCCGTTGCTCATGCCCCCCCCCCCCCCGTCCAGTTCGATAGCTGTGTCAAGCGGCGAGCTTTCATTTTTGCAAATTTACCCGGACTGTTGTATTGTGAGCTTCTCTGGTACGTTTGCTGGCTGGCCAAGGTGCATTGCTGTGCACTTCAGGTTTCTTGCATCCAAGGCACTCCACGTACCCCCCCCTCCCTTGCAAGCGAGAGGTTTGAGACTAAGCGGCGCTGTGGGAGGGTGGTGGGAGCGAGCTGACCCAGACAGCCAAAGAGCTTTCGATAGCCACCTGGAGTGGCGCATGCGAGGTAACATTCGGCACTGATCTGGTTTGCGCTGAAGTGCAGCAAGGCAAACCATTAAACTGAGTGTGGTGATGACCATGCGCCTGTGACACAGGGGCGTATGCGAGCCCAGTATCCGTTGCCTCATGGCCCTTGCAAATGCAGCATGCAGGAGAGTACTCTGTCTCCCAACAGCGCGGCAGGGCTCATGAAGCATGGACGGGCCTCACGTGAGGCAACCTAAAGGAAGGAGGGAGGAGCCTGTTGTCATACAGGGCGGCAGCTCTCCAGACACCCGCGCGACTTGCCCCTTGGGTGAGTTTGGGGGCTGGAATGGGTAGAAGCCCCATGGACTATTGCTCCTTAATATGATTTCCTTCCTTCCCTCATGGCCCTTGCAAACTCCCACCCCTTGCAATCCCCCCCCCCCCCCGGGAGACCGTCGATTCCATGTGTTTCTGGTTAACATGTATTGTGCTGGTTTGTGTTGCCCATTGCTTTCCCATTACCCCCCCCCCCCCTTTGTAATAGCTACGCCCTTGTCCAAGCTACAGTAGGCGTAGGGACCGCATTAATTTGGTACCTAATTTCAATTCGGTACAAATGTGCAGCCGCATAACACATGGGTTTGGTGACGAATTTGCCAGCTACATAGGGTCATGGACATATTTGTTGTGAGTGTTTGCCCACTTGAACCCATATAGCTCTGATTTGGAGGATATTTGTGTATTATATCCCCCTTCCTTGCACCAGCTCACCATGCATTATTTGGGCTAAGGCTGCCCGAGGTGTGTGGGGAATGGCCCATGTCTTTGATGGGAAGTTGTACTTCACAAGAGACCACATGCAAGGCAATTTCATTCCCAAGACTTTGAAGTTGCCCGAGCCCAACCCGGCCCCTAAACGTCGGGCAAAGGCATCTTCAAGTGGTGAGCATGTGCAGTTGTTCCGCATGGTGTATGATCGCAAGAAGGGTTTCCAATCCGAACATTTGTAGGCTTCTCATGCCTCATTGCTTGTAGGAACTTGGGTATGAACCTGAAAATTCATGTTTCAAACATTTTCTTGTGTTTGCATGCCTTTGGGAACGTGGGCACAGGTTAAGGTGCACTCATACCATGCTTTCACTCACATGTGTGTCGGTAGTTGTATGTGTCGTGCGGAAGCCACGCCCTTGTCTAAGCTACAATAGGCGTAGGGACCGTATTAATTCCGTACTATGGCGTAGCTATTACAAAGGGGGGGGGGTACTTCAAATGAAGCACCTATGTGTGTTCTGTGACCAAAGGCTTTGTATGGGTGTGTTGTGTTGCTACTTCAGACCCAAGATGTTTTCTCCCAGTGACCATGTACGGTACCATTCACGCACACTTGGTGCACATGTGTTGGCCACTGTAGTGGGCCCTTCACCAAATGGGCCACAATTTTGCCACATTCGGTATATACGCCCTGGTGGGGTCACTCTGGTGGATCATGAGAGCGCTCAACTCTCAAGGCTTTAGACTATGGCGGTTGAATCACCCCAGTCACCCCAATGTAGATCAACCAATCCTTTGGCCGGGATGTAGAGGAACAATTTTGTGAATGGCTGCTTCCCATTTTGGAGAAACTTTCGGACAAGGACTTGGTGTCTGCCCTTGAGCGGCGGTTGATGGTCACTTGGATGCGGGATGCTTGCAAGCGAATCTCTGATGAAAAAATTCTGCGCGCCACTGAAACAGCTTATTTCCCCAAGGGAATGAAGCTCTCAGAGTTGGAAGACACGGATTTTTTTTCACGCACACACGATGACTCCCCCACAGAATCTGAATCTGAATTTGCGGATTGTTCATCATCGGGCCCCACATCTAGTGATGAATCGCGACAAGAGTACTCCGATGTGGACTCCATGTCTTCGAGGAGTGCGGAGGAAGAGGAGGGTAACGATGTGGAAGTAGTATGGGCAAAGAGTGCACGTGGAGTTTGGGGCTTGGGCCATGTGTTTGATGGGAAATTGTACTTCACACGTGATATATGTTAGGAAAAGTGGATCTTTAAGCATTTGATGCCTCCAAAGAAGTCGGTGGCCGCCCCCAAGGCAAGAGCAAAGGGTGCCCCCCAGCCAAGAGCAAAGCCAGCCGCCATACGGACCGGTTTGGTTTTGCAAGCGGGCGCTAACGCGGCTGCCAAACCAGCCCCGCGCGCCATTGCCTCCTCCCCATGAGCCAGTGCAACACACCCCGTGCCTGTCCTGCAAAGTGAGCATGTGCAACAGTTCAAAGTAAGTTATTCTTGTACCCAGAAGTTCTTCACCCTTCCTTTGGATCCCCAAAAACATTAGTGTTGGATGAAACACATTGGCACCGCATCAATGCGAAAGGTGTTGTATGCATTTTCTCTTTGCGTGCATCGGTGGAGGACAATTTGCCTTGAAATACTTTTGCAATCCCCCCCCCCCCGGGAGACCGTCACTTGGCGAGCCCCCCCCCCCCCCCTCACCCGGGAGACCGTCGCGCGCTAACCCGGGAGTTTGCAAGGGGGGGGGGAGTACCTGTATCATGCAGAAGTTTCCAGTTTTTCATAACTTCAGCTATTGATTAGGCAGAAAGATAAGGCTACCATCCCATGCTTCACACACTGCAACAGATTCTGATGTGTCATTGCTGACATTTGTTGATAGTGGTCTCCCAAGTGGTGCTAAAGAAGACAGTGACAGTAATACGTTAATACGTTAATACACCGACATACCCCAATGTCCTGCTACTCGGCAGGAGTGACATGTGGGGAAGGCACAATACACATAACCGGGGATTCTTTCGCTCTATGTCCCCTCTTTGTGAGGATGGCTGCTAGGCGACAAGGTACGGTAATGTGTTGTTTTATACAAGGAGTTTGAAGGGCCGGATCATCCAAACACAATGTCGAACAGCTGTCCATGGCACGGGACAATTCGCAAAAAAAAACGAAGAAGACAGTGACAGTGCGTACGCCACCGAGATTGTGTAGGCATACGGTGTTCGTGGTGTATGGGGTTTGGCAAATATTTTTGCCAACGGAAGCATGGAGCGTGCACCCTGGCCATTGTATGAACGAACACTCAATGAGAGCTGTGCATGCTTTGTGTGTTCAAGCGACAAAGCCTAAACTTGCTACCAAGCCCGCCCCCAAAGCTGCCAAACTTCGTGCCAACCCCCTCAAGCATGCAGCCAAACCAGCTGCTCAAGTGGCAGCCAAGCTTGTAGCCAAAAGTCCCCACAAGTCCCCACAAGGTAAAATTTTCTTGGCCACAATAGATATAGTGGCCCCAATTTCCAGTACCCCAAGTTATTCGCGTCCCCCAAGATGGATACGTACCCTGAACACCAGGTCTGTAGGCCCCCCGGAGCGTCCCTGTCAGAACTCCGCGGGGCAGGTCACTTCGAACCCCTTCTTCTGGAGTTTACGCACCATGCGCATGAAGCGGGAGCGCTTGCGAGCATTGGACTGGTCCCCATCTTCGTTAGCACGCTTGGTCCCTTGTTCTTGTTGGCCTTGCCCTTTGGGAACGGGTCGTAGGTCCCGTGTTGGGTTGCCCACCAGAGGGATCAGGGTTCCCCCCTGGCGTAGGATTGGGGTTCCCTCCGGACGGGTTCGCATTGTTGTCCTTGTCAGGCTTGCGGTTGCCGCCTCCTCGTCCACCTTTGCCTTTGCCACCTTGGCCTTTGCCATTGCCCTTGTTGGCGTTGCCCTTGCCACCGCCCTTGCCACTCGCGTTCTCGATCTTAAGCTTCGCCGATAGGCGTTGCTTATGGTAGCACTCATCCTCGTAGTGCTTCCTCTTCCCGCAGAATGCGCAGGTGATGGTACACTTGTAGTGGTCCGGCAGCTTTGCCTTGCCGCCGGTGTTCTTCTCCTGCTTCTTCCCCTGGACCACGAAGCAATCATGCTGATCGCAGTCAGGGGCGTGAAGCAGGGAACCCTGCTCGTCTCTGGCATCACACCAGAAGAGATCTTGAACATTGCTCATGATACGAGCATTTTTGGGGGTAGTCCCCTGTCCGGGTCGGTGTCCTTGATACCCACGGCCTTGGCTCCCACAGCCTCCTCCTCCAAGACGGTAGGCGTTCAGGTGCTGGTCGCTTTCTTTCTGCAGCGCCAGCTCCAAAAGTAGCACAGACAAATCGTCGTAATTGAGGGCTCTTGCCTTGCGCTCTGCCGTTGACCGGCACTCGTCCTACAGCTCCCGAGGGAGCTTGGCCACCAACCAGAAGAGCAGCTCTTTGCTGCCGTAGGAACCGGGCGTCAGTCGCCCCACCCAGTGTTCCAGGTCAGCCAGTAGCTCGGAGATCCTAGCTGGTTTGGGGTTGTTGGGCAGCACGGCCAGGTTCTGGATCTCGGCCGTGATGGAGAGGTCGGTTTCGTAGGTCGGGTACTGCCTCTCCAAGGCAACCAACACGTCAGCGAAGGTGGCGGACTTCGTCACGATGTGCTTGACTTGCTTCTCCAGGCACTTAGTTTTGCAGCACTGCAGGAGCAAATCGCACTCGACTCGCCGACTAGCACGGGTTTGGCCGGTCATCCTGAGGAACCGGCCAAAGTTCTCAGCGAACTCGCTGAGATCCTTCCCTGTGAACTCCGGCACGTTCACCACAATTTTGGAGGTGGCGATTGCCTTCGCCTCCTGGGACCTGCGTCCCTCAAGGCGCTTGGTCTTCTCCTTCTTCTTCTTCTTTCCGCCCGCTCCGGTTCTCAGGGTCCTCAGGGTCGTCGTCCTCCGAGAGCGAAGCAAAAGTCATTGACGGCGGCTCATCGTCAGAGGAGTCTCCGCTTAGGTCACTAGAGCCGTAGGGGTCCACGTCGACCATTGCCCTTAGGGCTGTCAGCCCCAACCGGTCCAGCTCGGCTCTCGTGGAATTCTCCACGTGGCTGTAGGGGGGCATGGCCGTTCTTGGTATAAATGGGCTTCTCGGCATCACAGCGGGGGTCGGCATCGGTCGGCTCCTCAGGCTTCCCAGGGTGTTTGACAGCCCCGCCACCAGGTGATTGGCTTGTACTCGGTGAGGTGAAACTCCCACGGTGGTAGGTGATGCTTGGGGAGGATTCATGGGCTCCAGTTTAGCCCGAATCTCTCGAGTGAGATCACCAACAAGTTCAGAGGTGGCTCCTTGGAGAGCGTCTTTTATCTCTGACCGCGTCAGGGACCTGTTGGAGGATCTTCCGGATCCTCTGCTCCTTCCACCAAGAGACTCAGGGCCATGTAGGCCACTCAAGGAAGTGAAACCAGGTGCTGGCATAGTGTAGCCAGGTTCGGGTGCCGCATAGCCAGGTATCCCAGTCATGTACACGCCCGCCGCAGGTCTGTGGTAGCCATCCTCATATCGGCGCGGCATAGACTCATGCGCACCGGTGTAGGTCGAGCTGGATGCCACTGGTTCGCTGATTGCAGTTGCCATAGGTGGCACAGTCGCAGCTGGAGTCACACCATAGGTGGGGTAAGGCATTCCAGTAAAGCCTAGACCCTCAGCCATAGGTGGAGTGGTTGTGGGTGAGGATGTAGCTGGATGTGTGGCTGGGAGTGTGGTGGTTGTTGGAGAGGGTGCTGCAGGGAAATCAGAGGCGCTCGGAGCGCTCTCCACACCTGTGTCCTCGAAGGGCGCCTCGTTGGATGGGCCGTATCCATCTCCAGGGTGTACCTCTTCGGCTCCCATGTCCACTGCTTGCTTCTCCTTCTCCTTCTCTTTGCCTTCAGGTCCTCGCACGGATCAACCACTGAAGTCACCTCTCAAGCCTTCCATGGAATCATCCCCCAGCCCACTTAAGGGCACTGAAGGTACAGGCTCCTCAGGTTCAGGTTCACCAGCAGGTTTGGGCGCTGGCGCTGGCCTAGCTGGTGCCACTGAGGGCCCTATCGTCTCGGCAGTGTCTCTGGTGTCCATATTGTATTTCTTCGCCCTTCAGTGGAGTCAGCCTCGACGTACTGGTTGTGCTGCACGGGGTTGCAGGTACCCAAAGACTGAAATTCTCTGCTACCAGAAAGTTAAAACAGGCTTTCACTGTTGATTGCCTTGATGATATTGTTTTTTTGATGCCCCTGCCTGCTCCTGCTTGTTCTTGAACTAGTTCAGGTTTTCCAAACAAATAATTTTTGATGAAATAAACCCAAACAAGTACCCACAGTTGCAAGGCAAAGGACCACAGGATCAAATCCACAACATGAAGGGCTGCAGTCAAAGGAGATAGTGATACAACAAAGGAAACTCACAATAACTACCGATTTAGGAAAAGATAGTTAGAAAATGTCCTACAAACATGGAAAAACTGCCCACATGGGCATCCTCTCTTTTATAGTGCCATCTAGAGATGTGCACTCTTTGTTTTGGGTCCCATGGGTGCTGAGGTGGCATGGCTTGTGGCGCTGAGGTCACTGCCATGTCACATGGGAGATTCCTACTTAGCTAGGCTGACTGGGAATTGAACCCAGGATCTCTCAAAAAGAGGTGCCACAGCCCCCTAGGGTGCAGACCACTAGGATAGCTAAGCATTCATGAGAAAATATAGAAAAATGTATAGGCTATAGATCAATGTCAGCGCCTCAGTCAATCCAGGAAATGGTGCATAAGTCCAATCAGTTGGGGGGTCAGGGGTCCACACAACATCCATAGATCAATGCTTGGTTTTATAGGTCAAAATGTCTTGTCACCCCTTTTTGGATAGGCCAACACGAAGATAAAAATGTGTCATGCCTTTAGGCCTCTCTATAACAACTAAAGCTAACCTTTTGGCAGGGAAATAAACTTTTTCTTACTAATGGGCTCATAAAAATTCATGTTCAAAAAGGAAGAAATCTTGTCGTGAAAATTTCTTTTTGCTCTCCAACATTTAGGAGTGTCCGTGGTGCTACTTTCAAGTTTAAAAGCTTTAACTAAACAAAGGCGCAAAGCATAGGGTCAATGGATCACATAAATGCCAAACCAATATTGTGTGTGTGATTTGTAGTCCATTGTTCACCATCGTAGCTTGCACAAGATACTATGTACATCTGATGTGGCACAAGCCTATTCCTACTTGTCTCCCACAAGGTTCACATCGTACCTTCAACACTCAAACTACTCATACTGGGGGTGGTAATAGTTCGTAAGTGTAAAGCTTCGTTTTGCAGCAGTTCGTATGGGTGGTGTTCTCAATTGCTGCATGTAGAAACTGCCAGCTGTTACGAACCGCTGCAGCAACGAACTAAAACCGCACAGATGTGTTCCGGGATTGGTCAAATTTGGGAAAGGGGAACAGAGGCTTTTGTATCGCGCTCTGTTGAGCTTCCGTGGTCATAATAGTAGTGACAATGATGATAGTAACAATAATGATCAATAACATTCACAATTTTTCTGTCTTCAGTCATGCAGCGCTTCCTCACAAAGGGAGGCCAGTCCATGAACGACGCTCTGGCTGCAGTGGTGTCGCAGTCCCAGAGCAAGAAGGTCAGCGTCAATACAAGAGCTCAGCGCCGAGGACCTGGCTAGAGTGGACGCCGTCGCAAAAGTCCCTTTGTGTGCAACTGTTCCTGGAAGGTAACTACAACCACGTTGTGCTGCGTTACGGGTGTCAAGCGCCGCCCCTTAACACGCTTTGCACCTGAACTGGCAAGGTGCAGGAGGGTGAGCGGGTGGAAGGGTACGGCACCAACTAAGTTCTCAGCCGCACAGAGGAGGAGACCATTCTGAAGTTCATCAAAGAGTTGAAGTATGAGGCTGCCGTGATTGACCTGGACACCATTGCGGCGCTTGGAAGAACAGTTGCTGAGAGGTCTCGTGGGCCTGGTCTTGCTCCTGTTTTGGACCGCCAATGGGCTGCAAACTTTCGTCGCAGGCACAAGATGGGTTGTCTCAAGAAGATCACGACTGAGCGGCTGCCTTCTACAGTGTCTGACTTAGCGCTCGACAACAAATGGAGACGTGAATTCTTGGACGTCGTTGAGCAGCCTCAAAAGTATGGTGTGCGTATCCCTGAAGGTGAACCCCAGTCGCTGCCGCCGTGGGCGCAGTTTGGCCTGGACGAGACGCCCCTCCAGTACGCGCCCAAGTTGCGCGGAGGGTATGCAGCCGGAGAAAAGCAGGTCAGACACTACAGCAGCGCTGACAAGCGACAGGCCACGGCCACGCCTGTGGTCAACCGTGAAGGCACCGTAAAGGTACTACAAGTGTTGCGCAGAGGAAAGACAGGTCGCTGCCATGCGCGCCTCAACCTGCCTCAGGGCCTGCCATCCTACATGCACGAAGACCACGCGGAGAAGAAGTGTCAGACTGGCGACACGTTCAAACGCCTGATGATCAAGGTCGACACTGAAGTTGCGAAGGACAGACGCGACCATGGCGTGGCGCAGAATTACCCATGTGTCGTCATCATGGACTGGGTTGGAAGCCATCTCGACGATGACGAGTTGAAGCGCGTCGACGACGCTGAAATAAGGCTGGCAAACTTATACTATTTTGTGGCGCGGCCACATATGAATGTTTTCTTTGGCCGCGCTCGTCGCAGCCATGTCAGCAATGTTGGCGATCAGGTCATCAATCCAGGCATGAGAGCATGGTTGCGCGACAGACTGAAGCGTCGCCACATTGACCATCGCCTGAAGATCCACGATGGACTGCTGCCAAAGCACTCCAAGCTGGATAGCAGCGAGCGTACGATGAAGGCGCTCCTTGTAACTTGGCTTGCTGAATGGGCTGCATCCCCTTTGACAACCACACACATCCTCAGCAGCTGGAACATGGTGTTTACAGAGGTGCCAGTGACAGAATCTGTAGATGATGTGGACCTCCCCTGCCCTTCAGCAGCCATCTCCATGCCTGCACCTTTGCTGTCTGTTGTTCCTGGTCATGTTTGAGAATGAGAGGAACCCTCAGAGGCACAGGCAGAGGCAGATAAACCCTCTGGGGCAGAGGTGGAGGACAACATTGACGTCCTGTCAGTCCCAGGCACACCACCTGTACAAAGAGCAGCAAAGAGGAGGGCTGAGACCCGGTTGGACAGACTTGCCAAAAGGTTTCGTGCTGCACCACGTGATGTACATGCTCAGCGTGTGGCCAGGGAGAACAGGCAAAGGGCAAGGGAGGCGCGGGAGGCAGTGCAGACTTCAGATGATGAAGGCACTCTGAGCTGTGCAGTGATGCTTACCATGAGTGAAAGAGAGTAGTACCTCCTGTTTCCTCTTGAATGACAGCGAATCGATCAAATTGAATATGTGGTTCATCCTTTGCAACAGCGACATGTCCCTCAAAGGGCAGTGAAGTCTGTAGGGTTGGACGATTCGCACACGAGAGCACTTTTTTTTTTGTGGGCATTTTTCCTAATTCACGCGAGTTGCGCACGGCAATGGTGGGTCAAAAAAAAGCAGGAACTCTGACCACTTCAGAGAAGAAAAACAATATAAAAAAAAACAGGATTTTCAACATAGAAGTCAGTGACACAAAAAAACAAACAATATTTCAGTAGGTAAAAAAAAACGGCATTTTGAATGCAGAAGTGAGTGACAAAAAGAAACAGTGTAGGTTTTTCAGCACAAAAAGGAGTGCAGGTTTTGAAGAAAAAAAAAGAGATAAAACATTTTACACAAATAGCAAGAGTGCAAGGTGTAGAAAAAAAAAGTGTAATGTTTTGAAAAAACGAGCAGAGAGAAATAGTACCAGTGTTGTACAAATGAGAACCCTAGGAGTTTTCGAAGAAGAAATAATGTTTCTACAGTGAAAGAATACTCCCTTTAGTAGAAAAATAAAAATTCAAGCAAAAAGAAGCATTCTGGTGTTTCAAACGGGACATCACAATGCATTCAAAATAGAAAATACAAAGAAACATTAAGGTAAACAAAAGAAGAGGATGTCGGTACCAACCTTTACATGCAAAAACACCAGCCTTTTACCAACCGCTGCATGAAAAACACGTCTAAAATCACCTTTTACCAACCGCTGCATATATGAACTATTGAATCACTATTACCACCCCCTGTAGTCCTAATCCCCATGCACCTTACCACCTCATGGCTGCAAAGAGAAAGGTAGGATGTGGTGTGATAAACTACACTCATGTATGCACATCTGATATGCACTGAGATACGTGAAAGAACACATTATCACAGGGAAAGACGGCGAGTATGTACAGACACATGCGAGACGTCCTTTGAAGCTGGCGACAGGAACACTAACAATCTTTCTCTCAACATCAGCTCAGGAACAAATCCGTCAGAACTATTTACGGGGATACGATAAATTGTCTCTTCAAGAAGGCTTTTAATGAAAAATGACGACACACGTCAATTCTCCTAGATCGTGGTGTTTAGCCCGGCGATCTGCAACACACACTCCTCCTCACAGCGTTCTGCGTAAACTGCAATGGGAAATCAATCAGTATCTGGAGTAGGCGCACCCTTAGGGAAAATCTGTTTTTTCTTACTGCCGCCGGCGACACTGTAGGCCGAGATACCTTTGGCGGCGACACTGGCGGCCCCGATTCCTTCGGCGGAGACGTCGGCGGCTTGACTGGCGCTGCTGGCGGCCTGGATTCCCATGGCAGCGACATTGGTGGCTGAGATCTCGCCAGTGGCAATGTCCGCGGCTCGGGTGGCGGTGCGGGCGGCCTGCTTTCCCGTGGCAGCGACGTTGCCGGATGAGATCCCGTCGTTCGGCGGCAAAGTACAGTAGTAGGACTCCAGCGAGCGTCGGTTCTCTGCGCTAGCCACTACGATGCGCACAGATCTTGCAAAAGTGGAAGCAAAACAACAAAAAGTAAGAAAAAGTCACTGCCATGTGTTTCTCGGAGGGCTTGATCCAGGCCAAGCCCCCGTTAAAACCCTTGTGTTGATGCTAAGACTAATTTAAGTATTTTTATCACTCTTTTGAAGCCTTAAGTACACTTTCTCAAGGTAACTAGGGTTGTAACCCTAGCCCCCCATGAAGTTCACCCCTACCACTCAACTGAGCGGAGGTACCTTCCTTCATGGAGGATATACCGAAATGAAATAGGCATTTCATGCTTTAGGCCTTGGAGGTTAAGCCTAGTGGTCTCCCACCCCAAGACCCCTATACTCAATTGTTTCTACCACTTATTGTGGTTCTACTTTTTAACTGTTTCTGAATTCAGTTGCTTGGCCAAGTCATTTTCTGTGTTGGCCTGACATCTATGCCCCACATTCCTAACCAGCACCATTTCACCCAAAAGAGTGCACATGAAGTGCTTGATGCTATCTTGGAGGCCAGAGTCAGTCCAGTTTTCATATAAAATCTTTTGTATTATCCATTTGTGATTGAATCTTTGTGTTTATACCTGCATTGTCTTTCTGCAGCCCTTCTGTGATACACTGGATTCCAAAACTATTCATTGATTCGATCCACATCCTGTTCTTGCTCTACTTGCTGCTTTGGTTTGGGTTTTCAACTTCAAAACCTGCAGGATTTCATTAAAATATCTAGGGCATTAATCAAGGACATCTTTCCGGTAGCAGAGACAGTCCCTTGTGACCTTTGGAACCGACCCTGAGAAGAAGTGCAGCACACAAAGCTCAACAACAAGTTCATCATGTCCACGCCAAGCGTCAGGACCTGGCCCATGAGAACTGTCCAAGTACAAATGGGCAGCATGGCCCACCCTATGAGTGAACCGCCTTACCAAGCTCCACATCTCAGTGTCGCATCTGGGTCCCAAGGAGATCCAGATCGCAGAAGGGCGGAAGAGAATACAATCCTTACCACCGAGGCCTTAGCGGCCCACGGTGGAGACAGCCTGCATCATCTCCACAGGCGAGTAGCAGCCTCAGTATCCCGATCTGCCTGTCCGGCATCATCCTCAACAGCGATTGGAGGCCTTGTGGAATACGAGGAACTGAGGAAGAAAATGGATGAATACATCCTCCATGAGGAGTACTACAAATCCATTGGTGGAGAAGATGGGGAAGAGCCATTGGCAGTACACGGATACAGACCACGTACAGACCTAGGGTCCTACACGCACTCTGGCCCGCCGTCCGACAGAGCCGAGACAGCATCCCTGCCATGACGACCGAGACCCGAGTATCCAAGAGCATGTTGTCCAACCCCAAGGGCTCCCAAAGTTGTCCCGACTCGAGTTGAGGAACAACATCATCCAAGGCCAACCTACGGTGCCCTGGATCATACGGCCGAACTGCTGGCTAAACTTCTGTCTGGATCAGAAGATCCAGATGTGACGGCCCTATCGGAGGCCATTAAGGCAAAACTGGGTATTGCAGAACCCTTACCCAAGCCAGAGTTGTCCTCCCCCTCTCCCGGACTGAGTACCCTGGCCGAAGATCTTAAGAGATCAAGGGTCTCAAGGCTGTTGCCTAAGGTCACCTGCCCCAGCCCCTTTCACCCCCGTGCCAGGACAGTGCCCATGGCTGAACTACAGGTTTGAGGTTTGAGGTTTGATTTTGCGGGTACTAGACGACTTTTGGCCCCGGGGGGCCACCTGGTCGGGCCAGGTGATATCCTCCCCACCGGGTCCTAGTGGGGGGCCCTCCAAGACGCACCTCCTGCCTGGTGGCGGAGTCCCCCGGGTTCACAGAGCTCGGAGCCCCGTCCTTCCCCGGCGTCCCCGTTTCGCCACTCCCCGGTCAGTGCATCAATTCGCAGCCGTGGCTGCGGGCGCTTACCCACTGCGTCGCCCCCCTAATGCGTGGTCGCCCGGGGCGCCGGCGCCGCCGGGCCCGTGCTACTGGCTTGTCGCCAGTGGGACCCCCTTGGGCTGGCGCAGAGGCTGCCTAGCCTAGGGGTTGGGGCGTGGCGCTGTGCGCCACTACTGCCTTGGCGGGTGCAGTGTCCCGTCTGTGTGTGCGCGGCGCTCGCGGCCGGTTCGGGGGGGTTCGGGCCGGTGCCTGGTGTTGTGTCTCCCCTTCTTCTCCCTTCCCGCCCCGCGTGTTCCGCGCTGCGTGTGGCGGGCCGTCCCGTCCGGGTGTCCCTTACCCTCGCTCGCTGGTACGCCATTCCATGCGGTCTGTGCGTTCCGCGCGCTCGGTCCGGTTGCCCTTCCGGTAGTCCCCGCGTGTCCTTTTCGTGTGTGTGCGCTCGCGCTCTCGCGGTGTCCGCTCCCCGCTGGGTGGTGTGGCGCGCGCATCTCGCGTGGTCCCGGCACTGGGCGCTGGTAGGGCCGTTCCACGTGGTCCGTGCCCCTCCGCGTGTCCTGCCCCGGTCCCGTGCTCCGTCTGGCGTGCTTGGGGGGGGGCGGTCCGGTCCCGGTTCCCCCCTACTTGGCTTGGGGTTGTGGGGGCGTCGGCAGGGCGTCCCCGGGGGGGTGCCTTCGACCGTTGCGCGGGGCGTTTGGGGTCTTGCGCTCCTCCTCCCCCGACTGCCCGTCAACTGGGTGGGCTGTCGGGGTCCGCGTTGTGGGCGCGGGCGTGCGGTTGCGGGGGCCCCCCTCTGTTCCCGTGGGGGGGGAGAGAGGTGTCGACTTGGTGTCCAGGCGCCGGTCCGCCGGATTCCCATGACGAGCCCGATGCGCACGGAGCTTCGCCCTGCGGGATGCGAGGGGGGGTTGGGGTGACCGTGGCTGGAGTGGTGCACCAATGTTCCGGTTCATGGCCCAGCAGAGCACCCCTACTGCAGGCTTACACTTAGCACAGGGGGAGGGGGTTGCGGGCGCGTTTGTTCTGTGACCCGGGTGCCAGTGTATCTCAGAAGGCAGCCACCCTGGAGGTAGCGCACCCGGCGCGCGCCGCGGAGGAGCTGGTTCGAACCCCGTCATCGGTGGTCTCCCACCGGTCCCTTCGAATACCGGACGAGGCCTCCCGTCGACCTGTTCGAGTACAGGTGACGGTGCGCACTGCTGCAGGGGTGGGTGGCTCCCATGTGTTTTGTTTATCCAGGGTGGGGGGTAAAACGAACGAGACCTCCACCCGATCCACCGGTATCGGTGGTGGCGCGAGCTGCTAGAGGGGGGGGTGGTTCCCACGTCGCCAACTAGAGAGCTCTACGTGCAGGGATCCCAGGAGCACCAACGCCTGGGATCGAACCCCCGCACTGGACGATTGAAGACCGACGCTCTCACTACTGGGCCGCGGGAGTCTCTTACGCGACTTAGGGGTGCCGTCGGCTATGAATCCAGTCCCGAGGGTGGGGCTGTGCGTTGTGAAGCGTGTTGCGCGTGCCGGGAGGCCCCAGTCTACGTGTACGGGGCCGGGACAGGGGGGGAGGGGGCTGGGTGGGGTGCGGCACCGTCGGACCGCCGACTGACGTGCACAGGGGTAAGAGGCGGACAGTAGCACCGCCGGATCGCCGACTGACGTGCACGGGGGCAGGAGGCGGACAGAGGCACCGCCGGATCGCCGACTGACGTGCAGGGTGGAAGAGGAGGGACCGTCGCACCGTCGGATCGCCGGCCGCCGCGCCCTAGAGCTGGGGATGTCCCGCCGGGTTGCCGATCTGCCCGTTGGGAGGGAGAACAGGGGAAGACAGGCCACCACGGCCTGTGCTTGCGTTTGTACACCCCTTCCCCGTGGGATGCCCCAAGGTTGACACGCCATCTCTGAGGCGACAGGGCACTGCCTAGCGGTGTAAGCTCCAGCTGACAGGGGCGGGCTGGGGGGGGGGGGGGGGGGGCGTGCGCCGTTTCCTCCGGCTGTGCGGCCGGGGCGGGGCCTGTAGGGCGGGGGGTCGCTCTGCCTCTTTCCGTCCCTCTGCCTTCCCTGGGCAGGCAACAAAGCGGGCGTCACTGGCGTTGTGCTGTCCATGGGGGGCGTGGCCCCCCATACCACTCCGATTCGTGTTCACCCGGCTTCTCTGGGTACGATCTGTGCGGCGTCCCGGTGCGCAGGCGTGGGCCCGCTTGGTCTTCGCGGCCCCCATGTGAGCAGGCGGCTGGAGCGGGGGGGCGGGTCACACTCCGGCTCCCCTCTCGGGTGGGGGGGGCCCATCCCCCCTGCCTCGGGGGGTGGGGGCCGGGGCCCTCCCGGCTGGCGGGCTGGTGGGGGGGCGGGGGGGGGGGGGGGTGTCGCGCCGCGGCCTCCCTGCTCTTGTTCCGGGCGGCGGCCTGTGGTACTCCTTTCTGGCTCTCTCCGTGTCGCTGGCGCGCTCCCTTCCGGCGCGCGCGTGCGGTCGGGGCTGAAGTGCCGCCCCGGGGTGGGGGGGGTGAGGGGCGGCCCGTGGACCGCTCCCCTGGGGGCCCCAGCTGACCTGCGAACCCCCCCTCTGTCACCTCGGAGTGGGCTGTGGTTACGGGAGGGTCATGTGGGGCGCGGCCTCCTTCGTGTTCCGTTGTGCGCGTTGCTCCGACACGCCGGTGTGGGTTCGCGGGGGCAAGTCCAGCCGCCGTTGTCCTTACCGCGTCGCCGTTCCTCCTGAGGGTGGGGGCGCCCCCCCGGCCCTGGGGGGGCGGAGGGCCGCGCCTGTGGCTCCCCAGCTGGGGTGGGTGCGGGGGGGGGGGGGGGTGGGGGGGCCGCCCCCCCGCCCGCTCTCGGGCCTGTGTGGGAGGGGGGGGGGGAGTGGGGGGGGGCCTTTGGTCCCCTGGCGATGCCTCCTGTCGGCCAAGGGGGGGGGGGGGCGGCTTGGCAGTCCTGGCCCCGGGGGCCAGCCATCGGCCAGGGGGTCGCGCCCTTCCCCCGCCCCCCTCTACCTAAGTGGGCCCGACTCGAGTTGAGGAACAACATCATCCAAGGCCAACCTACGGCCAACCTGCTCTGCTGCGGGCTCAGGCAGGACGGTTTACAGTATATACACTCTGGTGTAAAACACGACGAAAAAATTTTCTAAATAGCTGAAATTAAAGGTAATTAACATAAAAAACGCTTAGGTCAAAAGGCGCGCTGCGAAACGCGTAAAAACGCGACGAGAAATTTTTCGACGTGAAATAGGTGAATAGTTAACGCCGTAAGCACCGTAACGCTCGTGGGACCCCAACGCCGTCCTTGCCGTCGTCTAACTCGCTATAGGCGCAAAGAAAAACGCGGCGCGAGCAGCGCGTAAAACTCGAAGATTTTTCATAATTCGCCACGACCCCTCACGTCGCACCCTGCCGCCTTTTTCTTCTTATTCTTCATGCACCTCCCTCCCCACCCTCGTGCCCATCACTCCCCTTGCCCTGCAGCTCAGGCGGCGGCCCTGGGGGAACGCGGTTAACCCTTCGCAATGGACATCAACACGCTCCACGACGCCACGCACAAGAACGAGTCCGAGAACATCAAGAACGACGGGTAACACGTAAGGCACAGCCGCGAACATGGTCTTGCTGCACGCGAGTGTGTTGGGTCGTGTATAATTTTATTTTATTTTCAAAAAAAAAAAAAAAAAGAAAAGAGTTTTCAAAGGCACGGAAAAACGGCAGGGGTTTTTAGCAAAAGAAAAGAGGACAAAACAAACACCAGCAGCGCAGACAACCGCACAGCACAGCCAACCAGCACAGCACCGCAGGACAGCACGGCACCGCAGGACACGGCACAGAGCGCAGGACACCACAGGACAACGCACAGCACAGCAAGACACCACGACACACCAGAGCAGCACCACCACACCGCAGAACGCCCAGGGAGACACCACAACGCACAGGGACACGCCACAGCACGAGGCACCAACAACAGCGCAGACGACACAGGCGCCGCACGACAGGCCGCAGGAGGGCAAAGCAAACACAAACAGCACCGCAAAACGACAGCAGGGCACGACAGCACAGCACCACACGACAGCACAGCGGCACAGCACACGACACAGGGAAGCAGGGCACCACAGCCAGCACAACAAGGCACCGCAGCGCACAGAGCGGAGAAGACAGGGAACACACAGCGCGAGGAAAAGAGCACCAACCAACAGCACAACACAGCACAGCACGACAGCCCACAGGAGGGCAAAGCAAGCCCCGACAGCACCGCAACACGACAGCAGAGCACAACAGCACAGCACCACGCGACAGCACAGCACCACAGAACACGACACAGGAAAGCAGGGCACCACAGCAAACCACACCAAGCACAGGGAAGCAGACCACGCGGCCAGACAAGGACACCGACACCGAAACACGCCACCAGCAGACAACCACGGGCCACCAGACCCAGCACCGCACCACGGCACACCACAGGAAACAGCACAACACACAGCAGCGCACCACAACACCAAGCGCCAGCAGCAGCACGCACCACACGAACAGCACAACGCAAGCGCACCAGCACAGCGAAGCACAGCACCGCACAGAACGGAGAGCACAGGGAACGCACAGCACGCACCACCGCGCCACGACAAAACACACAGAGCACACAGCGCGGCGGAACACCGCAAAACACAGCGCCGCAGAGCACAGGGCCCCAGAGCGACGGGCAGCGCCAGAGGGCACGGCGCAACAAGCAGCGGCACCAAACGAGCGCAACACAGCACACGCCAGCACAACACCGGGCGACACAACGCGCAGCAGCGCGGCGCAGCACCGCACCGCACCGGGGGACGCACAGCACAACACGGCACACAGCACCGAGCGGCGGGAACGAAAACCGCGGGACACAAAGGGGGGGGGGGGGGGGGGCAGCAACCACGCGGGAGCAGCCAACAGCCAAGGGGAAAGCACGAAAGAGGGACAGGCGCACGGAGAGCCGAGAAGCGGAAGGCCAACAAAACAAACAACGCAAGCGCCGAGGCCCAGGGCACCCGGGGCCGGAAACCAGAGAAAGCCGGAGACAACGGGGGCGCACGGAGAAAAAAAAAAAAAAAAAAAAAAAACACCAAGGCCACAAGCAGGAGCGACGAAAACCCGAGACACAAAGGGGGGCGGGGCGGGGGAGCAACCACCAAAGAGCAGCCAACGGCCAAGCGGAGGACACAAACGAGGCGCGAGCCAAGCAGCGGGAGGCCGAGAAAAACAACCAACGGGGAAAGGCAACAGCAGCGAAAAAGAGAGGGGCAACCCCAGCCCGGAGGGGGCCAAGCAAAGCAGAAAGACAAAGCGGCCAAAGGAAAAGGTGAGGCGCACCAGAACGCGCCCGGGAGGCCGGCCCGCCCGACCCGACCAAGAAGAGCAAGCACACGCAAACACGCACGGGACCCGGGCGTGGCGTCCTCCGACCCGCAAGGGGAGGTGTCGGCGTCCACACGAAACAGCCCCGGTGCACCGGCCGAGTCCCCCGTCGAAAGACGGACGGTACGGGAAACCGGACGCGTCAGTGACCGGGTCCACACACGCCAACCACCGCAGCGCACGCAGCCCAAGACCGACGCCGGAGGGACCCGCCAGGGACAACCCCATCGCGGGGCCCCGAACGGGTACGACGCGGAGAGCCCAGCGCCCCTGCCTCGGCGGGGGCCAGCGGCAGGCACAATGAGCCCGGTTCTCGGCCGGCCTCCGCGTGCCCCGCGCAGCCGCCCAGTAAAGCCGGGGGCGCAAGCTCCCGGGGTGGGGAAAGGCACCACGGCGTCGGGAAAGCCGACCGGAGCACCGAGAGCGACCGGACCGGACGAGGCGCGGCGCACCACGCGGGGCCACGAGGCACGCCAGAGAGGCACGCCGCCGGCCACAACCAGGGCACACGGACAGGTGCCAAGCAGCGACGGCCGCCGGGTGCCACAAACCCGGAGAGCGCGCACAACACGCAAAGAACCACGGCACACGAACAGGTGCCAAGCAACAGCCAACCCACACACCACAAACCCCAGCCAACGAGGAACGGCAACAGCAGCGAAGGAGAGGGGGGCAACCCCAGGCCGGAGGGGGCCAAGCAAAGCAGAAAGACAAAGCGGCCAAAGGAAAAGGTGAGGCGCACCACAACGCGCCCGGGAGGCCGGCCCGCCCGACCCGGCCAAGCAAAACACGCACACCACCGCCGCCAGCGGACCCCAGCCAGGAGTGGCGGGGACCGCCCACCACCAGCGGAAGCGAAACCCAGCCAGGAGTGGCGGGGAGTAGCACACAGGAACCTCCGCCAGGAGTGGCGAGGGACCAACCACACCACACACCAGCCACAACCCCACCAACACACCAGCGCCACACACCACACACCACACAGCAACGCCGCCAACGGACCCCAGCCAGGAGTGGCGGGGACCGCCCACCACCACCGGAAGCGAAACCCAGCCAGAAGTGGCGGGGAGTAGCACACAGGAACCTCCGCCAGGAGTGGCGAGGGACCAACCACACCACACACCAGCCACAACCCCACCAACACACCACCGCCACACACCACACACCACACACCACACACCACCGCCGCAAGCGGACCCCAGCCAGGAGTGGCGGGGACCGCCCACCACCACCGGCAGCGAAACCCAGCCAGGAGTGGCGGGGAGTAGCACACAGGAACCTCCGCCAGGAGTGGCGAGGGACCAACCACACCACACGCCAGCCACAACCCCACCAACACACCAGCGCCACACACCACACACCACACAGCAACGCCGCCAACGGACCCCAGCCAGGAGTGGCGGGGACCGCCCACCACCACCGGAAGCGAAACCCAGCCAGAAGTGGCGGGGAGTAGCACACAGGAACCTCCGCCAGGAGTGGCGAGGGACCAACCACACCACACACCAGCCACAACCCCACCAACACACCACCGCCACACACCACACACCACACACCACACACCACCGCCGCAAGCGGACCCCAGCCAGGAGTGGCGGGGACCGCCCACCACCACCGGCAGCGAAACCCAGCCAGGAGTGGCGGGGAGTAGCACACAGGAACCTCCGCCAGGAGTGGCGAGGGACCAACCACACCACACACCAGCCACAACCCCACCAACACACCACCGCCACACACCACACACCACACAGCAACGCCGCCAACGGACCCCAGCCAGGAGTGGCGGGGACCGCCCACCACCACCGGAAGCGAAACCCAGCCAGGAGTGGCGGGGAGTAGCACACAGGAACCTCCGCCAGGAGTGGCGAGGGACCAACCACACCACACACCAGCCACAACCCCACCAACACACCACCGCCACACACCACACACCACACAGCAACGCCGCCAACGGACCCCAGCCAGGAGTGGCGGGGACCGCCCACCACCACCGGAAGCGAAACCCAGCCAGGAGTGGCGGGGAGTAGCACACAGGAACCTCCGCCAGGAGTGGCGAGGGACCAACCACACCACACACCAGCCACAACCCCACCCACATACCACCGCCACACACCACACACCACACACCACACACCACCGCCGCAAGCGGACCCCAGCCAGGAGTGGCGGGGACCGCCCACCACGACCGGCAGCGAAACCCAGCCAGGAGTGGCGGGGAGTAGCACACAGGAACCTCCGCCAGGAGTGGCGAGGGACCAACCACACCACACACCAGCCACAACCCCACCAACACACCACCGCCACACACCACACACCACACAGCAACGCCGCCAACGGACCCCAGCCAGGAGTGGTGGGGCCCGCCCAACACCACCGGAAGCGAAACCCAGCCAGGAGTGGCGGGGAGTAGCACACAGGAACCTCCGCCAGGAGTGGCGAGGGACCAACCACACCACACACCAGCCACAACCCCACCAACACACCACCGCCACACACCAGACACCACCGCCGCCGGCAAACCCCAGCCAGGAGTGGCGGGGACCGCCCACAACCACCGGCAGCGAAACCCAGCCAGGAGTGGCGGGGAGTAGCACACAGGAACCTCTGCCAGGAGTGGCGAGGGACCAACCACACCACACACCAGCCACAGAGCAACCGCCAGCCGAGGGAAGGCAACGGGAGGAACAGCCCGGCAGGCCCTCCCCCCCGAAAAAAAAAAAAAAAAAAGGGGGGGGGGGGGGCGGGCGCGCGAAAACAGCCCACAGCCACCAAACCGCCACCAACAACACAGAAGGGGGCCAAACCCCCCACCCAGAGGGCACCAAAGACAGGACCCCCAAACAGGCACAGGGGGACCACCCAGCCAAGACCGGCAACACCAAGCCAGCGACAGCGGCCCGGCGGAAAAAAGGGACACCGAAACAAGCAGAAAAAAAAAAAAAAAAAAAAGCCAGCAGCCCCCGAAAGAAAGGAGACGGGGGACAGACCACAAGGCCCGGGACAAGGACACCCAGCAACCGGAAAAAAAAAAAAAAAAAACAAAAAAGCGCAAAAAACACAACCCGACAACCCAGCCAAGAAGGGCGGGGCACAGCCGAGACCCGGGCGCCCACACCGCACACCGGAACCGGAAACGGCGGGGGGCAAGGGAAACGCGCAGGAAACCACACAGGTCCCGAAAGCAGGCCCACACCAAAGCCCAACCACGAACACCACAAACAGCCGGCAAAAGAGGGACAACACCACAAACCGAGCCCAAACACACCCACCCAAGACCCCAGGCCACAACGGGCAGGGGTAAACAAAACCCACGACCAACCGCAACCCGGACCCAACCACAAACGCAAGCCAACAGTAGGAAACCCAGTGCCCACAGCCCGGGCACTGAGGCAGCCCGAGCCATGCAGGTGACCCGGCCAAACGAGATCCGGAGCCCGGGGTTAAGGCTGCATCCTAAGGCCTGTGCTGCTTTGGGACTCGAGGCGGAGCGTGCGACACCCAAGCGCCTCGGAACCCAAGTACCAAGAACATGCATGCATGCCTTGGGAACGGGATACGCCAGGAAGTCCGGTGAACCCCTAGGGTTCCGCCCAAAGGAGGGGACGTGCGCAAGCACGGGGGCCCACCCTCCCGGCGAGACAAGCATGTCACGCTGGCGGCGATCAGCCCTCCCGGTGTAGCCCGGGGCCGCTTTGTTGGGGGCCAACAGTCAGGTCTAGCGGGATGTAAGCCGCCTCCCCTCTTCACGCGCGGAGCCTCTTCCTGTTCGTCACAGGGGCGACGCCAGGGGGAACCATGGGGCGCCTCTCCACGACCGAGTGCACCTACCTACCCTACCTACCTACCTACAGGGGGGGGTGGTTCCCACGTCGCCAACTAGAGAGCTCTACGTGCAGGGATCCCAGGAGCACCAACGCCTGGGATCGAACCCCCGCACTGGACGATTGAAGACCGACGCTCTCACTACTGGGCCGCGGGAGTCTCTTACGCGACTTAGGGGTGCCGTCGGCTATGAATCCAGTCCCGAGGGTGGGGCTGTGCGTTGTGAAGCGTGTTGCGCGTGCCGGGAGGCCCCAGTCTACGTGTACGGGGCCGGGACAGGGGGGGAGGGGGCTGGGTGGGGTGCGGCACCGTCGGACCGCCGACTGACGTGCACAGGGGTAAGAGGCGGACAGTAGCACCGCCGGATCGCCGACTGACGTGCACGGGGGCAGGAGGCGGACAGAGGCACCGCCGGATCGCCGACTGACGTGCAGGGTGGAAGAGGAGGGACCGTCGCACCGTCGGATCGCCGGCCGCCGCGCCCTAGAGCTGGGGATGTCCCGCCGGGTTGCCGATCTGCCCGTTGGGAGGGAGAACAGGGGAAGACAGGCCACCACGGCCTGTGCTTGCGTTTGTACACCCCTTCCCCGTGGGATGCCCCAAGGTTGACACGCCATCTCTGAGGCGACAGGGCACTGCCTAGCGGTGTAAGCCCCAGCTGACAGGGGCGGGCTGGGGGGGGGGGGGGGGGGGGCGTGCGCCGTTTCCTCCGGCTGTGCGGCCGGGGCGGGGCCTGTAGGGCGGGGGGTCGCTCTGCCTCTTTCCGTCCCTCTGCCTTCCCTGGGCAGGCAACAAAGCGGGCGTCACTGGCGTTGTGCTGTCCATGGGGGGCGTGGCCCCCCATACCACTCCGGTTCGTGTTCACCCGGCTTCTCTGGGTACGATCTGTGCGGCGTCCCGGTGCGCAGGCGTGGGCCCGCTTGGTCTTCGCGGCCCCCATGTGAGCAGGCGGCTGGAGCGGGGGGGCGGGTCACACTCCGGCTCCCCTCTCGGGTGGGGGGGGCCCATCCCCCCTGCCTCGGGGGGTGGGGGCCGGGGCCCTCCCGGCTGGCGGGCTGGTGGGGGGGCGGGGGGGGGGGGTGTCGCGCCGCGGCCTCCCTGCTCTTGTTCCGGGCGGCGGCCTGCGGTACTCCTTTCTGGCTCTCTCCGTGTCGCTGGCGCGCTCCCTTCCGGCGCGCGCGTGCGGTCGGGGCTGAAGTGCCGCCCCGGGGTGGGGGGGGTGAGGGGCGGCCCGTGGACCGCTCCCCTGGGGGCCCCAGCTGACCTGCGAACCCCCCCTCTGTCACCTCGGAGTGGGCTGTGGTTACGGGAGGGTCATGTGGGGCGCGGCCTCCTTCGTGTTCCGTTGTGCGCGTTGCTCCGACACGCCGGTGTGGGTTCGCGGGGGCAAGTCCAGCCGCCGTTGCCCTTACCGCGCCGCCGTTCCTCCTGAGGGTGGGGGCGCCCCCCCGGCCCTGGGGGGGCGGAGGGCCGCGCCTGTGGCTCCCCAGCTGGGGTGGGTGCGGGGGGGGGGGGGGGGTGGGGGGGCCGCCCCCCCGCCCGCTCTCGGGCCTGTGTGGGAGGGGGGGGGGGGAGTGGGGGGGGGCCTTTGGTCCCCTGGCGATGCCTCCTGTCGGCCAAGGGGGGGGGGGGGGCGGCTTGGCAGTCCTGGCCCCGGGGGCCAGCCATCGGCCAGGGGGTCGCGCCCTTCCCCCGCCCCCCTCTACCTAAGTGGGCCCGACTCGAGTTGAGGAACAACATCATCCAAGGCCAACCTACGGTGCCCTGGATCATACGGCCGAACTGCTGGCTAAACTTCTGTCTGGATCAGAAGATCCAGATGTGACGGCCCTATCGGAGGCCATTAAGGCAAAACTGGGTATTGCAGAACCCTTACCCAAGCCAGAGTTGTCCTCCCCCTCTCCCGGACTGAGTACCCTGGGCGAAGATCTTAAGAGATCAAGGGTCTCAAGGCTGTTGCGTAAGGTCACCTGCCCCAGCCCCTTTCACCCCCGTGCCAGGACAGTGCCCATGGCTGAACTACAGGACGTGTCTGTGACAGAGACTGAGAAAAGAGGGCTGTCAGCCCTGGCACCTCTTGCTGGCGTTTCACCTTCTGGCCTAACTCCGAGTGGTGGGAAGAAGGGCAGACCTATTGCCCAGGCGAACATCCAGCTGGAACTGCCGGAGTTCGACCTCAAAAATCTGCCCGAATGGGCAGAAGAATTTGCCGAGTTTCTTTTGCTGACTGGCCAATCCCATGTGGATGTGGCCACCAAATGCTCATTGCTGAAACGCTCATGCAAAAAGAAAATTTTGCAAAAACAGGTGAAACAGATTGTGAAAACCTGTTCCACCTTGGCAGAGGTACTCCAGAGGTTGGAGAAAACGTTCCCAGTCTACGAGACTGACCTCAGTGTGCGCACATGGATAGAGGAGCTACCTATGCTCCCTGAGTTTCCTTCCGCTGCGCGAATCTCTGAATACGTGTGCGACTTGGAGTATCTGTTTTCGCGGATGAACGTGGGCTCCTACGGAGCCACTGAGCCCCACCTGTGGCTCATGAGTAAGATCCCCCAACGTACGTGGGATGATTGCCGCTCTACCTCTGAGAGGAAGAGTCGGACCCACTCGTACGATGAACTGGTGGACCTCCTGATTGAGCTAGCTCTTGAGAGAGAGAATGACTCCCACATGGAGAAATTCCTCAAGAAGCACTTGGGTCGAGGTGGTACCCCTACTCCTGAACGTGGCGAAGGGAAAGGGCCTAAAAATCCCACTAACACCAACCAGGGAGGTGGTAAAGGGAGGGGTAACCTACGTGCCATGAATGAGGTTAAACCTGATGCAGGTACACCCCCTTTGTTCTACTGCAAACCTTTCAATGACAAGGGGGGGCCTTGTCATGCCTCTGACAACGATCACCGCAGTAGCTGTATGCTGCAGATGAAACGACAGCAGCATACCAAGGATGGGAAACCTGTGACCCATCAGGATCATTTCAGGTGTACCATCACCTGTGGGTATTGTGGCAAGCGTCGTCACTACGAAGACGAATGTCACATAAAGAAACGCGAGAGTGATAAACTCAAGCGTCAGGAGGCCGAATGCCAGAAGACCCAAACACCCACCAAAAACCCTCAGAATGGGGATAAAGTCGTTAAAGGAGGTGGCAAGGGGGGTGGCAAAAATGGACCCCCTAACCCCCAGAGGCGCTCATCAGCGCCCGTTGCTACATGAGTAAGAAAAAGTGCTTTTCCAATGCTTTGAGGCATACTCTAGTTGTATTAGGGATGCACTGAGCATCCAGGCATTTCTATCTTAGTATTGGCCCCACCAAAAGTGGTGATAACACATTTTGACCTATGGTACCAAACACCCAATCAGGATATGGAGTGGACCCCTTAATCCCCTATCAATGTGAGGCAAATCATCTTTTCCTGAGTTGACTGAGAACTGACATATCCAAGGCAGAGCCTATGAATTTATCTATGTTTTTCCATGAATTCTTAGCTGTCCTAGTGGTATGCACCCTAGGGGGCTGGGCACCTCTTTTTGAGAGGTCCTGGGTTCAATTCCCGGTCAGCCTAGCTAAGTAGGAAGATCCCATGTGACATGGCAGTGACCTCATCGCCACATGCCCTGCCACCTCAGCATATATGGGACCCAAAACAAAGAGTGCACATCTCCTGAGATGGCACTATGGAGATAGAGTGACCATGGGGCAGTTTTCCAACTCTTTTCTAAAACATTTCAGCTATCTTTGTGAATATGCAATCCGATTTGACCTGAGTTGCAGTTCCTGTGAATATCTTTTCATCTTTCACTGTTTACACTGCAGCCCTTCATGCTTTGATCCTGATTCTCTTCTACTTGCATACCTCTGGCTTGGGCTATCCTGGATTGATTGTATTTCAGCAAACAAAAGCTTTTCATCTTCAAAAACGAGCAGCAGGAAACCCTACACCAGCAGCAAGCAGCAGGAGAGGCAAAAACACAGTGTTGAAATCACTATAAACTTTTCTGGTAGCAGAGGCGGACTGTCTCTGCGTACCGGCAGCAACCCCGCGCCGTACATCCAGTGCGCCGAGTACAGTCATATATAAGCAGAAGGGCGAACGAAGATGGATACAAAGAAGGAGGACACCGACGTGAAGTCAGCGCCTGAGGAACCAGCAAGGCCAGCACCTGGTGAACCTGGACCTGGACCTAGCGCTGTACCTTCGGAGCCCTTACATGGGCCAGTGGACGTGGCTGAGGACTCTTTGGATGGACTCCAGTCGGCCTTCAGGGCCCTCTCAGTCGAGGAGGTGGTCACTCAGCCTGTGAAGAGGAAGAGAGAGAGCGAGAAGGATGCTGGAGACGAAGCAGACGAAGGAGAGGACCAAGGGCAAGACCTGACGAACGAGCCTACCTTCGAAGGCGCACCAAGCGCTTCTGGCCTCCACGCATCACCCTCTCCTATAACCACCACACTCCCAATTCCAGACCCAGCCGCTGCAACATCCACTCCCATAACCAACCCACCTATGGTTGAGGGCACAGGCTTTACTGGCATGCCTCCCTACCCCGCCTATGGTATGGGCCCACCTACCAATGCGTTCCCTGAGGCAACTACTGCCAGTGACCCGGTGGCTTCCAGTTCAGCGCCGCGATGGTATGCGGCTGACTATCACCATCCTCTACCCGCTACGGGAACCTATGTGGATGTTCCTGGGTATGCACCTGGGTATGCAACCTTGAGTGGGTTGAGGAGAGGACCTGAGTCTCTTGGAGGCAGGAGTAGAGGATCGGGGAGATCCTCCAACAGGTCCCTGACGCGGTCGGAGATCAACGAGGTGCTCCGAGGAGCCACTGCTAAAATCGTGGGCAACCTCACTCAAGAGATCCGAGAGAAACTGGAGCCCCTGATGATACCGCCCCAAGCGTCACCTACCACGGTGGGAATGTCACCCCATCGAGTACAGGCCAACCACCTGGCGGCAGGGCTGACAAACACCCTGGGGAGCCTGAGGAGCCGACCGATGCCGACCCCTGCAGCTATACCGAGAAGTCCTTTCGTACGGAGAACGGCTCAGCCGCCCTACAGCCAGGTGACGAACTCTACGAGGGCCGAGCTGGACCGGCTGGGGCTGACAGCCTTGAGGGCAATGGTGGACGTGGAGCCTCATGGCTCTAGTGATCTAGGCGGAGACCCCTCCGATGATGAGCCGCCGTCTATGACTTCTGCTTTGCCCTCGGAGGACGATGACCCGGAGGACCCCGAGAACCCAAGGGGAAAGAAGAAGAAGAAGAAGAAGAAGACCCGACGCCCTGAGGGACGCAGGTCTCAGGAGGCGAAGGCTATTGTCACCTCCAAGATCGTGGTGAACCTGTCTGAGTTCACAGGCAAGGACCTCAGCAAGTTCGCTGAGAATTTTGGCCGGTTTCTCCGATTGACCGGCCAAACCCACGCTAGTGGACGAGTCAAGTGCGATCTGCTCCTGCAGTGCTGCAAGACCAAGTACCTGGAGAAGCAGGTCAGGCAGATCGTGACTAACTCCGCCACCTTTGCCGATGTGCTGGTTGCCTTGGAGAGGCAGTACCCGACCTACGAAACCGACCTCTCCATCAGGGCCGAGATCCAGAACCTGCCCGTGCTGCCCAACAACCCCAAACCTGGCAGGGTCTCTGAGCTGTTGGCTGACCTGGATCACTGGGCTGGACGACTGACGCCCGGTTCTTACAGCAGCGACGACCTGCTGTTCTGGTTGGGGGCCAAGCTCCCTCGGGAGCTGTGGGACGAGTGCCGTTCGACGGCGGAGCGCAAGGCTAGATCCCTCCGCTACGAGGATCTATGCGTGCTACTCCTGGAGCTGGCGCTGGAGAAGGAGAGCGACCAGCACTTGAACAACTACCGTCCTGGTGGTGGAGGTTCTGGAGGCCATGGCAAAGGGTACCAAGGGTCCCGACCTGGGCAGGGGACTACGCCCAAACTGCCCACGCCCGTATCATGGAGAATGTTAAGGAGCTATTCTGGTGTGATACCAGAGACGAGCAGAACCACCTGCAGCACGCCCGTGACTGCGAGCAGCGAGACTGCTTCGTAGTCCAGGGGAAGCAGCAGGAGAAGAACACCGGCGCCAAAGCGAAGCTGCCGGATCATTACAGGTGCACCATCACGTGTGCATTCTGCGGGAAGCGGAAGCACTACGAGGATGAGTGCTACCATAAGCAACGCCTATCGGCGAAGCTTAAGGGTGGAGATCCCGGCAAAGGCTCAGGCAAAGGTTGAGGCAAAGGCAAAGGCAACGACTCCGGCAAGGGCAAGTCGAAAGGACGTGGACAAGGGCAAGACAAGGGTCAAGGTGGACGAGGAGGAGGCGCTAACCGCCAGCCAGACAAGGACAACAAGAATAAGGACAAGAACGGAGGCAACCCCAACCCTAATCCAGGGGGGAACTCCGAGCCCTCTGGAGGGCAGTCTGGTCCTACCACACGCTCACAAACGCAGGCCCAGCAAGAACAAGGAGCCAAGCGTGAGCATGAAGGTGGTGATGACGGCAACGCTAAGAAGAGGAGCCGTTTCATGAGGATGGCCCGCAAACTGCGGAACAAGGGGTTCGAGGTGACCTGTCCCGCGGAGTTCTGACGGGGACGCTCCGGTGGCACCCAAGACCTGGTGTTTTGGGTACGTATCCGACTAGGGGGACGCGAATACCTGGGGGTATTGGACACTGGCGCCACCATATCTATAGTGGCCAAGAAAATTTTACCTTGTTGGTGCCTGAAGAACACCATGACCACCGCTGCTATACGCATGGGGGATGGACATGTGGTGCACAGCTGCGGCGAGTGTGAAGTGGAGGTACCTATGGGCTCCCGGACTATCGCCCATCGGTTCTATGTGACGGACACTGAGGCCTTCGACTGTGTACTGGGGACTGACTTCTTCGTACAGCACTCCCAGATACAATCCCTGAAGCTTAAAGCGCCCTACCTCCTCTACGTGGACCACGGCAGTGGCAGAGAGTCTGTGCCACTGGAGCAGTCGGAACATACCTCAAGTTACCTGAGGCTATCGAAGGAGGAGCCCTCGAACATGATGGCGGCCTCCAAAACTGAGGACTATCAACTATTGGGGGAAGTCCTAGACCCAGGTCTGAAGGAGTTGGGTTACTCTAGAGAAGACCTGAGTGTGGAGTTGTTCGCCAGCGACAAGCAGCATGTACTGGACCTTTACTGCAGCAAGGGGAAGAACTGCAGCTACAAATTTTACTGGCCCTCTTTCGGGATGGCCTGAAGCGGAATCGGCAACGATCCCCGCGTTTGCATTTTTGTAGCAGAGCTTAGCGTCGCGAAGGCTTCTGGCGCATAGCGCGAAGTCACGCAAATGACGCAATTTTACGTCAAGAGATTGACTGAAGGCAGCGAAAAGCTGCCGTTACGTGTTTTTATTTGGCATTCATTTTTTATATAGTTAAATTCTGTAGCATAATATATACGATTTGCGTCGTGTATGTTAATTCTGTTTGTTACCGAATCTGTTTGTCGTTGACGTTCAGGTTTGTGTCATATGGGAGGACCGTCAAAGGTTCTCAGAATTATTTGTAGGCCGGCACTGGCCTGAACGCCGCATCCCTCGTCCTGGGGAAGCATGCCAGGGCATTGTGGACGCAAGCAACGCCCTCGTTGAGGGCCAAAGGTGTGGAATACGCCGGTGGCGCTTAGCATCGTGGCAAGAGCGCCCTCGTTGAGGGCCTACGGCTACTGGCCTATGGCGCTCAGCATCGTGGAAGCTGAAAATTGGAAGGTCTCAGCCTATGATGGATTCACTGAAAGAAACCCTCGAAACAGGTTAGACCTCCTGTGGATTTGGTGCGCTGCGTTTGCTATTGGGTGCCAGCAAGGCTTGGACGATCCAAGGGTTTGTATCTTTGCATGAGCAGCAGGATATTTTATTATCAAAATCAATCTGTGGTTCAAAAAAGCTCGCAAGGAGTTCAGCTTTTCTCACGTGAAAGCAAGGCAGGACCAAGCGTGCGGCGGCAAAGTATGCAGGAATACCAAGGGGTTAGCATCTTGTTTTTCTCACATCAAAGCAAAGCAAGGGATCAGCATCTTGTTTTTCTCAAGTCAAAGCAAAGCAAGTGTGGCCAAGACAAGCTGGATAGCAAAATGGTAGACAAATCAGTGGATCAAGAAAGGAAAAATCAGTGCAAGGCAGAGATTTTCAAGAACAAAGAAACAAGCTCAGCGCAGTGTCCCGTGGGTCTCAAAGGTCGAAGGCCTCACGCTCCGCGAGGCCCCACGGTACCGCTTCAGGCCTACGGGAACCCCAGGTTCAGTGAACTGGGGAAGGTGCTGACCAAGGTGGCCTTGGAACGTTCCCATATGGTCCTGTGTTCCCCCGATTGGGGAGCCCATGGGGGCAACGAGTACTGGCGAAACCTCCTGGACAGGCTGACTATCAGCTCTGTTCGTTTGCCTGATGAGACCATCTACGTGCCTCTGGGGTGTAAGACGCCTATTGGGAAACCCGGATGGGGGAGTATGCTGAGCGTGGTGGACGGAGGTCTTACCTCCATCCCCTGGGAGCATCTGGACCCGACTCTGGTCCAGGCTATACAAGGAGAAGGCGACGGACTCGCCTTGGGTGACTTGAAGAATCGCCTACGACCTCAAGATGCTGTTGAGACTACACCCGGAGGAGATGAGTACGTCGTGACTGACACCAACGCCCCCAACTCTCCCTGCCATGTACCTGTTCCTGATGGAGTCTCTGAGTGTGGACTATCTGAGCTACCTAGCCCCATCCACTCAGATGACGAAACTGAGCACGACGCCTTCTTCGTGCAGACCTGTGTGGAGGAAGTGGAGAACGCCGAGTACGTCGCCCCACTAAAACCCCTACTCTCCATGAGGGTGGAAGACCCCGTGGACGAAGTGCTGGACCCTCGTTCCAGGCTAAGGGAGTATGTGGATTCCAAGAGGAAGTTGGTGGCGAAAAAGCTATGCTACGCGAAGCCTACCCGCAGCTCATGGCCACTGAAGCAAGGACGTATGGGAGATCTCTCCCAATTGAAGGAGGACCTCAAACAGAAGATCACCACCTGGCAAAGGGAGGTAGATCTTAAGCTTATGAAGAGCGTGTGGGGCGCCCATGTGAGGACCCCAGAGGAGGACGACCTCTCGGAGGAATGTGTATGTGAACCCCCTGGAGCGTGCCTATGTTGCCATCGTCCACTGGAGATGGTTGAACAAGACCTTCTATATGCCTACCAAGGGCTGAAGGACACTACCACGGGCTAAGAGTCGGTGGAGGACCACCTCCCGACGTCTATTACTCAGGGGGCAAGCAACTTACACTCTGACGAGGACATGGAGGACAAGATCAAGATATTGGACCCGCGGGTACAGAAGCTTATAAGGACCTATCTGGAGGTGTTCGGAGAACTACCCCCTCCAGCCTCATGTGACAAGCTGGTACAGATGGACCTCAAGCTGAAACCCGAGTTCGTGGGTCACAAGATCCGGAGGAGACCCTATCCAGCTCCTAAAGAGCAGGCCGACGAGATTGAGCGACAGATACAAGAATGTATCGACCCTGGCATAGTCCTGGAGTACAAGGACGGGGACTACCCCCTACACTGCAGCCCCTGTTTCCTGGTGGCTAAACCTAGGTCTACAGCCAAACGGCTGGTAGTAGACTACGTAGAGCGGAACAAGAAAACGCTGAACCACTCAGGGTCCATTCCCAATATGGGGTCTACCCTGGAGAAGATAGCCTCCTGTCGCTACAAGACCAAAATGGACAAGAGGAGCGGATTCTGGCAAGTGGACCTGACGCCCAACGCACAGGAACTACTGGCCTTCGTCACCCCTCAGGGGAGGGTGTTCAAGTGGAAGGTCATGCCGTTTGGTGTGGCCAACGCACCCGCTCTATTCCAAGAGCTGATGAACAAGATCTTGTCCATCCTACGAAGGAGACCTAAGGTGCAGGAGCTTATATCCCGTGGGGCCCAGATGGAGGCTCACATCGACGATGTATGCCTCGGGACCAATACCCAGGAGGATCACCTAATCCTCTTGGGTGAGTTCTTTGCGGTCTGCCAGGAGAACCACACCCGACTAAAGCTGGAGAAGTGTGAGTTCATGCAGGAGACCATGCAGCACCTGGGGTTTGACGTTGGCTATGGGTGGTGGACCCCAGCGGCCTCTAAGGCCAAACCCCTGATGGATGCTAAGGTACGACACGAAGACCCCAAGAAAGGACTTCATGATGTACGCAGTTTCATCGGGGCGTGCAACTTCTATCGCTGCCGTATCAAAAACTTCACCTACACCAGCGCCATTCTGACGGACTTGATCAAGAAGAGTACTACTTGGCGCTGGGGCCCACAAGAGCAACAAGCGTTTGACGAGCTCAAAGACAAGGTGGCCAACGCTAAGTGCTTGGACGTGCCTAGGGCACAACGAGAGATTATCCTGGTGACCGACGCCAGCAATGTGGGCGGTGGTGGAACGTTGTTCCAATGGCAAGCACTAGAGAAGGAGGAGTTCGACTCGGCCATTTCCCAATGGGGGACTGAAGGTCTCAACCGAGATGGAACCCTCAAGCACAGCTACCCTGACGACAAGTGGGTCCTAGTACCTCTGGGCCACTGGAACTGGAAGTGGAACCAGGCTAGGGGGAACTACTCCACCTATGAGCAGGAATTGCTCGCGGGTATGCTGGTGCTATCCTCACAAGCACGACTGTCGGGGAGTAACCCTGTGGTCTGGCTGTGCGACCAAGAACCGGTTCGCAGTTTCCAGAAGGGCCCCCCACCTGAGAAGGCCAGGCTACGGCGCTGGTGGACCTACCTCAGCCAACTACCGCTGAGGGTACACCATATCCAGGGAGTGAAGAACGAGTGTGCCGACTACATCAGCCGCAACAACTTCGACGCCCTGATTGGTGCCCGGTCTGAAGCGCTGGCTAAGGAGGCGTTCAGCCGTATGGACGTCCACTTGGACCTCAACATGACGATGATACGCCCCCTGGATGGACTCCAACAATCGGAGTACCTGAAGGAGTTTGGGGATATCTACAAGCGCCTGGAGAAACGCCTTGAACCCCTCCTGGTCAACCAAGACCAGTGGAAGAGGGACAAGAGCTACCTCTGGCACGAGGACCGCATCGTGGTGCCAAGTGACAGAGTCCCAGCGCTGCTGAAGTGGACCCATGAGTCCAGCGGTCATGTGGGTGCTGACCGTACCCTGAGGCTGTTCAAGCAGTGGTTCCACACTACGTGGACTGACGACCAACTGCAGAAAACACTCCAGCCTATCGTGGACAAGTGCCCGTGCAGGTCCTGTAAACCCGGGGATATCAGGGACAGAGGTCTCTACTCGCCCCTGCCCATCCCTCACTGTGCTAACAGTGTTCTATACGTGGACTACACGGAGATGCCAAAGTTCGGGGGCTATGACTTCGCCCTCGTGGTAACCTGTGGGTTGACCAGGTTTACCAGGGTGTTCCCATGTACCAAGCACATTACCGGGGAGGAGAGTATCAAGATACTCCTGGAGGAGTGGTTTTGTGTCTATGGGGCGCCCAAGGAGATCAACTCCGATGAGGACGTACGAGTACGCTCAGATACTGGCTGGTACACGAGGGTCCTGAGATCCTTCAATGTCCAGGTGTCTACGGGGATTCCCTACTCTCACACGAGCAACCCCCTATGTGAGCGACAGATCCGTGTCCTCAAGGAGAATGTAAGGATATGGTGCAAAACTGAACGCACCAGAGACTGCCTGAGACTACTCCCCGTCATATCCTTGATGATGAATCCCCAAGAGAGTTCTGCTACTGGCTACTCGCCCCATGAGCTATTCCTAGGGCGCCCGGCATGGTTCCTACATGCCCCCTATCCAGAGGACACCCATTCTTCTGTGGGTGAATGGGTCCAAGAGCAACAAGCGAAGGTGGACAAGGCCAAGGCTATGCTCCAGAGAGTAAGGGAGCGTCAGTGGAACAAGAAGAACAAGCACCGAGTACCGGCCACCTACCAAGAGGGGGACTGGGTGCTGGTGCACCACAGTCGACTACCCGCCTGGCCACGCTCTACCAGCGATGACCCGTACTTCGGGCCGTACAAGATTCTATCAGTGGATGGACACCGTATCACCGTGCGGTGTTCTCCCCGTCTACGGGGGACCCTGGTGTGCGCTGCTCAACACCTGAAGCGCTACTATGATCCTGAAGACCTCTGTGGGGAGGAGTGGGAGCTGAACGACGAGGAAATCGCCGCTCTGGACCTACAAGGGGCTGCCAGCCCTATGGAAGTTGAGGGTGAACTCCCCGACATGAACGCCGAGGAGATGGCTAAGGAGGGCTTCTACCTGGTGAAGTCTGTCCTACGCCACCGCTATCGCCAGGGTTGGCGCTTCCTCACCCTCTGGGAAGGGTTTGGAGTCGAAGAGGCCACCTGGGAGCCCTTCTCTGCGTTTGTTCTACCTGAGGGACGCCTAAACTCAGTTTTGGTTGACTACTTGTCCCAGAACAACCTCGGTGATTTGCTGAGGCTCGCGGAGACGCTTGCCTCCAAGACTAAGGCTAGGGACTGAACCTTACCCTTACCTGCCAAAGCGTATGTGTGAGTGTGCTATTCCTAAGGTCCTGAGAGCAAGCCGCAGAAGTGGTGTCCTAATTATACCCAAGTCTGCATGCTTGCTAAACCTGGAGGGTTGGCTTATTGATGCCACGGGGTACGCCCCCGGTCTCCCCTCCCCTAAGCGCCCAATTTCTGTGCTGGCGCAAAACCTTTGGGGAATACCCAGCATACTAATCCAGGTATTGTTTTCCCTACCTATCTGTCTACTACAGGGAGGGGTGGCCGAAAGCTATGAAGGCATGAAAACGCCGTTTTGCTAAGTGGCCAAAACACTGACCTAACCACTGCCACAGCCCACCAACCCTGCTACAATTGCAGGAAACGGGTGGGACAGTGACACACGCACTACAGGTCCTACACACCCTACAGTGGCACCATCCTGGTGGGCGAGCACTTCTGCAACTGGCTCAAGCCCCCACTCAGGACTACCACTCCTACTGAAGCGGTACCCAGAACCCCATGGCTGAGTTACGGCATACAACCGGTCTCCGGTCCACTAACCCCATGTACGGAAGGGAAAAAGCCCGTTGACGCTCCGTTCCGTGCCGTAAAGCCCCGCATCGGCAACCGATGCACCGCCAGCGGAGATTTGTGTATCAGAATATCAGGAATCAACAGGGTTTTATTTTCATATTGTTTCCGTCAATTTTTATGCTTCCGTTCTGATATTCACTGTTTTGACTGCTGGCGGTTGGATCGCGACTTTACCGTAACCGCCAGTTTAACTGTAATTAATGGAAATTTTAACGCAATCCGTCACGAAGGCTCCAAAGTCGTCAGGAACTGCATGGATGCTTTCGCAATTTTCACATCTTACACTCGCAACCTTAATCCGAATTTTTCAGGATGTCGAAATCGGATTTTCGACTTCGACATCCCCGCACTTGATTTGACCTCTTTCGAGTGGACCTACGTGCTTCCCTATGCACGAATCAACTTTCCTTTTATCTTGCCCTCCATTTGACTCAGAGATATGGGCAAAACAAAGTTGATTCGTGAGGCCACTTGTGAGGGTCATATCTCGTGCCGCTTGCGAGTATTGACAATAAGGAAACGTGGGATGTATTCACAATACTCCCGACGTAATTTAGGAAGCATTATATGCCTTGCGTTTCCACACGTGCGCGCTAGTGTAATGGATCATGGTCAAGAGGGTAGAGTTTGCGTTATAACTCTTTGGCCATGACATTGCGTGCGTTAAGATAACTTTCGAGTGTAGCGCGCAAGTGTTGGTGTTGCATAGGAACTCTCCTTGAGTTCCTATGAGCGATTGACACAAAGTTATGCCCTTGGAGGGGCATGACATATCGTGGGGGGAGCTACCTTTTTGGGCAATATGTGGTATGTGCCATGTGTTGTGTTGCGTGCCCATTTGGCGGGTCCATCGCTCCAAGCCGAACACGCCAATGGACCTCATATTGTGTAAGCCCCTTCTCGATACTCCCCACGATCAATTGCAAGCCTAACCTTCGTGAAGGGAAGCTTGTGTGGCGATCCCAAAGCGATGCGTTGGGAGCAAGGTGTGTGTTTTTCAATTTTCCATATTTTCATGTGCCCACTTGGGATGTAGCGCTCGTAACCTTTCAAAGCGCCCCAAGTGGAGCACATATGTGGAATCGAAGGTCATTGGTGTCAAGTCATTGTGTTTAGAAGGATTAGTTGATTGCACGATCCAGGCCGAAGATATTATAATATAATTGTGTGCCTTTCAAGGCACCTTTGTGTATCTTTGTGCCAATTTTGCCGTTTTTGGCCCGTCATGATGTCAAGTGGCGACCTTGTATCTCAACGTTGCGCTCAATTGACATCATGACCCAAGTATGTTTTGAGGGTACATACTTCGGTGCCCAACATATCTTGGACCCGGCGAATAACTCTTCTTGGGCTTGGCATACCGTGGCCGCCATGTTGGCGATTTGGGACTATCCCAAATCATGGGCTCACTTGGCGACCCTGCCATTCCCTAAACCGGAGGAGTTGGGCGACGCCCAAAAGATATGTTGGACACATATGACTTGATACCAACCCTATGGCACACTCTGGTCCGAGTCGGGCATGTACCTCATTTGCCCCAACCATGAGTGTGCGCATTTTTGGCCATTTTGAGCAATTTTCCACTTTTGCTGCCCGCCGTGCACCGTGTTCTAACCTTCGTGCACGCCGGACGCTTGGACCAATGGACCATGTATGATATGGGTGATATGGATATTGGTCCCCATGGTTCACACACCACGTGGGCGAAGCGGAGCAACCTTCGTTAAGGTGCTAGCCCAAAGTGAGTATAGGCAATTTTGCCATTTTTGCATTTGTGGACCCAATTGGGATTGTCACCACGCCGAGTGGCATGGAGATCTTTGAGAGCCAAGGGCATGGGAGTCTCCGTTGGACTCCGGGTGGATCGCGTATGGAATGGCGGATCCGATCTCCAAGCCGGCGTGGAGATATACTATTGGGAGCACCCCGAATTTTGGCTCATTTCAGGCAGCCAAAATAACCCCATTTTGGGACCCCAATTTCCCCCTTCCGTGTGGTCAATTGGCGGCCCCATTTCTCTAAGCCCACAGGGAGCCCGGACCTAATTCCAGGTTGTACACTCAGATATAAGTCCTAGGTCCTGCCTCCTACCCTGTGAGCCATTGGCCCTACCTTGGCCGGGCGAGCCGCGCGTGGGAATGACGCCAATTTTGGTGATTTTGGCATCATGACCCCACTTGACGAACACGTGGTGCCCTGATGCCGGGACCTCAGAGGAAACCAAGTTGGGTGAGGGCTCCAGGGAGTTCGTACTCGAAGGGCACAGGGTCAGTTGCCTCGTCCCTACCTCTGGCGGGTCCGGACGAGGGGTCAATTTTGGGGATTTTTGAGTTAATTTCAGTTTGGGCTGAAACAGCCCATTTTCAGCTACCAACTCCTGGGTGATAATGGCGGGGCCATATCTCTGGCTCAGAGTGGAGTTGGGACCTGCCGTTAAGGGAGCATAGGGAGCCACTGTTGGTTGGCCTTGGAGCCCATTGGTTTCCAGGAACTCGCCTGTGGCTGTGCGGGACACCTCTCCCATTGGCAGGGTTTCAGGGTCCGGACTGAGCGGGGCATGGGTTGTGTTTGAGCCCCCGCCCCTACCAGCCACTGAGAGGGTCGGACCTGGGATTGGGATATGAGTTGGGACTGAGTGTCTATTGTCCCTTGATGCACTTACCCCAGTACAGTCTTAACCCCATGTGTACATATCCTGATGTGTTGCTGTACATACTTTCGTTCCCTTGTTTCAGAGTGGCAAGGATCCTGAAACGCTTTGTCACATGACACGAGCGTATTGATGCCCTTGTGAGCGTAGTGCTTTGCCTGCCTGCTCACCTGTGCGTGTCACCGCAGCGTCCCGTGGCCGGCCCCCCACGGGAACGCGTCACTACACGCACACTCTACTGGGTGTTGTTGAAGAACATGTCGTGGGTCCTAACGACCCTCCTGTGAAGAAGACAAGAGAACACAGCGCTGCTAAGCAACTGTGGCCTAACAGGGGACGCCACAACGCGTTTCCCCTGCTAGGGCTTGGAGGGAAAAGGTGCTCTTTTTGCGTGCACGGCGCAGATGTCGATGGAGTCGGACTCCCTGCTCTGCCACAGGCAGAGGCGGAGTTATTTGTTTGTGTGATCTGCGCCCTTGTTTAGCAGGGCAAGAAAAAAATGGTATGCTGCTGCACCAATCACCCTACCTGCCCACCTGTAAAGCAAAGGCAAATGAAGGGGTGTTTGCGGCGGAGGAACCAAGCCACACTCCACGTATTATACGCTTCTCAGTGTGACCTATAATACACTGTCCGCAAACACGCCCTGTCAAGCAAGCAAGCGTTAAGAGACTCCTCAGGTTCTCTTAAAGAACGTACCGAGGAGCCCCTGGGTAACCTAAACAAGGTTTACCGTGCGCACCTCGCGTGGCCTACCATTTAATGCGTGTGTGAATGCACGAGCATGCACGAGTATCTTGGGCAAACCTGCCCATCTTACCCACAATCGCGGACTCCACCAGGGGGTGGCCCCTCCTGGGCTTACTCACCTTACCTACCGCTGGAGGGAGAGAGCAAGTGGGGCGCGGGCGAAAAACATCGCTATGCACTTGTGTGTATGTCTAATCACCCTGATCTGACCTCTAATCATCTGCAAACTTTCTAATCAATCCCTCTATCGCGTTTCATCGTTGTTAGCGCTGCTACAAGACTCGTTCACGGAGACACGAGACGAGCAATGTGTATGCTGCATACGAGACGAGCATACTTGTAGTTTATACCTGATTCATTGAAGTCTTTTCGTTGATTTTCGAATTCTTGGATTTTTGATTCTTCTATCAGTGTGGGTGGAATCTGTATGTTTATTTATTAATGTGTGTCTCGTCATTTTCAAGACTACGTGAGACATATGTTTATAATTCCATTATTTCTGCATTTTCCGGCGCTTTGCTAGGAGCCGCTCCTGCGCGCCGCCTTTTTATGCGTAGGAATTTCTTGATTTAAAAAATATAGAGATGACTATAATTTTTATAAAAATGTGCTTCTAATGCACAATTGGATTCTGCTCAGGTGTGTTGTCTTAGAAAAATTCTAGGCCGTCATTTGACGGATTTAGGTGTTGTCGCTTCGCGTTTGCGTGGATTCGTCCATAATTCTCCCATTCCTGTCTCTGCAGATATCCTCGCGAAAGCGTCGCTGAGTAGGCCGTGTTTGGGCCGAAAAGCAGCCGCCAGGAGACTGAGCAGAACCCAAGACCCCACCAAGGGGCAATTTAATTTTTTTTTAACAACTACCTTCGCCCTAAGACAGGTCACAGGTCGCCAGCAGGTTTACGAGAACCCATGCGAGTGTGTATATTGTGTCCTGCGTTGGGTTTATGTCGCGCTGCGTCTTGGAGGGAGGGATGCACATGCACATGTTTTGGCATGCACCCAAACTAACCCAACCAAGCCACAGGAGCCCCGGCAGCGCCATGAGCACTGAGTCTTCTGTAGGAAATGTTACAAACAGAGTGTAACGGCAGCAGTGACAGCACTCAATTATACACTGATGTGATCAGAATTTCAATGATTCTAAGATGTACATTAGTGCGGTAAATTTTCCGCTTCATTTCATGTTTTCCGTTCGCCGCCAGATGTCGCCTGTGAGCGCGCGTCGACTCGCATTTGTCTTTCGTGATTTCCCACTCGGATTTATTTAAATTATTTCGAATGATTTCACGTTGTGTCATTAGTTGCGATGAATGCGCATTGAGATTCTATGTCTGCTCCATTTTTGTAGACCGGGTTTTCGTACTCTTCATATTCCACCATGGAGTTCAAAGGACTTACAAGTGCTTCGCATATGTCGCTCCCAGAGGCTGGATATGGGTCCGAAGAGGGTTATGTGGGTTCGGAGATATCAGGGGCAGTGTCGGGCGTTACGACCCCTGGGGCATCAAGGCTACAGGCTTCGCAGTCACAACAAAGATCAACCACTATGCAGCGGTTACATGGTAGCAGAGGAAATCATGACTCTGCTTCTGGAATCTCCACTGATACTCTGAGATCATCGGACTTCAGCGGGGCTATCACTCGTAGAGAGTCACTGCGTGTTCCCCCTGAGGTTACCTTCGTGGCATCTCCCCAGCAAACCGAGGATCATCCGTCAGAGTGCCCTTACTGTGGCCATAGACATTGGCCTGGAGTTCATACTCGTGCTGATTGTTGTGTGAACGCCCCACCCAACCTTAAACCCGGTCGAGAATCTCCCTCCTCGAGTGAATCTGGTTCCTCCTCTCACGCTTTGCCTGATCTGGAAGACAGCAGCAGCGAAGGAGAGCAGTCTGGTACTCAATTTAGTGGTGATTACTGGGAAAGCCACTTCCAGCAGATCTGGAATGAGGAATTCCTGCACAGGCAGAATTGGCTGCTGGCGGAGGCGGGCTATCGTGGCCGCCTGAGGGACTGGTTCAGGGCGTCGTGCCAGTTCCTCAGGGACAGCGGCCGGTCGAGATTCGACGCCCAGTTGCAGGAGCAAGAGGATTGGGAAGAGCTGATGGACCAGTTCGACCACCAGGCCGCCGTGATGGTGCAGATGGCCATCATCGCCGAGGAGAGGCGCCAGAATCTGCGTCAGCAGGCTGGTCCGTCGGGCTCCTGGGGTCCGAACGACGGAGAGGTCGACGAGATGAGGTGTGATTCGACACATTCTCACCTCTCCAGGGAGCAACTGTCCAAGCTTCCTGACTCCAACTCCAGTGTTGACAGCTGGGTTGATGAAGTCAGAAGCAAAGGAAAAGGTACGAGATGCCCATCATGTGGCGAGTGTGCCAAGGACTGCTCCTGTCGACACCAGATTTCGTCGCTGGAAGAAAGGGTGAAGGAGCTGAAGAAGGCCGCCAAGGAGAAAAAGAGGGATGATGACAGCAAGTGGAAGGAGATGGAACAGAAGCTGGAGAAGCTTACAGATCTGGTACAAAATCTGAGCACTACTGGGCTCACTGGACCAGCGCCTACAATGGCAAGCCACCCAGCACCTACCTCCTCAGCTGCACCTACATCCACGCCTTACGGCGTTCCACATTCTCCAGCACCCCCAGCTTTTACTGGCCACCATCCAGCTTTTACTGGAATTTCTGGAATCCCCCCTACTGGATTGGGAAGTCCTATTGGGTTCAATCTGGGTACCGAAGGAGGAGAATCTTCGTCAGGGAAGTCTGTACTGTCCGTGGGTACTGTCGGAGATATTGATGGAGAAGCAAGGACCACCGTGAAGGAGCGATCAATGGCTTTGAAGAAGAAGGACCGACAGCAGAAAGAAAACGAGGCCAAGATCAAAGAAAAGCAGAAGAAATTGAAGGAGATGAGGCTGCATCAAGCTCAACCAACGCCGTTCGTGCAGCCTACTGTGGACCAGGCGTTGCTGGCGGCCGCAATTGCGCAAGCACAGGCAATGGGAGGCGCCGCAGTCAACCCAGTGTTCGTCAATCCGGTTGGCACAGCCACAAATTTCAACCTGAACCACCTGCTGAACCCGTTGCACATGAGGCTTCGAGGGTCTGTAATGAAGCAGCCGAAGTTCTCAGCGCACCCAAATTACTGGGCGTCCTTCGAGAGGCAGTTCATGGTGTGGCTGCAGACGGAGAAGCTGGACAAGGAACTCTGGATCCTTGGGCTGATGGACTGCTTGACGGGCAAACTCAGGGAGAGTACTTATAACCTTTATGTGGAAAGGCAAAATCAAGGAAATCCCCTGACTTATGAGGAGTTGTATCGCAACTCAAAAAGAAAGGCTCTCGACTTCCTGAAGATCATTACAGGAACCGTCTGGAGAACTTCAGGGCGATCAAGAAATTATTTCTGGAAGAGATCCAAATAGCAAGGCAAGATTGGGAGTTTTTGGTGCAAGAGGCGGAGAACTCTGGAGAAGGACTTTCTGAAGGCGAAATGAAGAAGATCCTCCTGAGCAAGCTCACGCCGGAGACCAAGCAGAAGATCAGGGACTCTCAGGCGGACCAAAAAGTCCTGGGCAACTGGGTTGAAGTCCGAGGATTACCAGAAACTATGGGAAAAATGGCTGTTCGTGAGTTGCTACACTCTATCAGTGCTACTGGATTGAAGAATATCACTATTCGTGAGGGCAGATGGAGAGTTGGTTTCCACGATTCTGAAAAGTCAGAGTTTTTCTGCAGCATGGTGGATGGAAAAGTGAAGTATAAGGGAACAGTTTTGAAGGTACGACCGTGGATCTTCTCGTATGTAGTCGAGCAGATCTGGGACCAACTTGAAAAGTATGCAAACTTAGAACGCCAGAAGTCCCAGGATGCACATGGCTTTGGAGGCAAGGTCAACGCCGTTGGTGAGAAGGGATGCTCTGTGTGCATTGCCCTTGGAAAAGGAGGTCGAGCGGCGACTCACACGACCGCAGATCACAGATGGACGCCCTCAGATCTCAAAACAATTCAGTCCAAAATGGATGGAAAGGGAAATTCTCCCAAAAATCCCCAGCAGGATGGAGCACGAGATGCTGACCAGCATGGAAGGGGAAAGGGTAAAGGGCAGTCCAAAGGAAAGAACAGAGACTGGACAACAAAAGATTACTCGCAGCAAGGCGGAGATCCAAGCGACTCAAGATGGACCGATGCTGGTGGAAAATCTGGTGGAAAATCTGGCCAAAAAGGTGGAATTGGCAAGGGAAAGTCCGGGAATCAAGATGATTCCAAGGTGAATGGCAACCCCCTGTACGCGGAGACGCCAGCGAACAAGACCTTCGGCAACAACAAGGATACTGGAGGTCGAGGCAAGGGCAGATCCAACGAATCCAACCCCAATTCCAACACCTCCAACAACAAAGGCCAAGGAGGTAAGAAAGGTGGTGGTGGAAAGTCATTTGGTGGTCGTTGACGTGGAAAAGGAGTGAATGCTGTCGAAGCAGGAGAAGAATGGGTTGACGAAGGACAAGTACAGGACGTACAGCCGAACGAAGAAGAAGAATGGCAATAGGGAAGCCAACTTGACCCAAATCCCAACACTGGGGTTGAGTGGCAGGAGACAAAGCCCATCAGGGTAGTTGGCACGGTGGATGGACGCTGCTGGGACCGGCTGGCGCGCTCCTCCGGCCTCCTGTACCCTGCCTGGGTCCTCAGCGCTGTCCGGCGAGGCAAGCAGCGCCAGTTTGTCTGCTGGATCCAGGTCAGATCGACGGATGGTAAGGTTAAACTTGCCAGATGTCTGATTGACAATGGTTCAGAGGTCAATCCGGTGAGGAAAGGCTTTCTGCAGGAGGATGAGACGAAGATGTCCTCGACGCCTGTCCAGCTGGAGGGAGTCAGCGGACATCGCCTTGACGGTGGCGACAGAGAAGCAGAATTGGCGGTCAGATTGGTGAAACAATCTGTGTGGAGCGTGGAAGAGACGGTCACGGAGGAATGGTTCTCTGGAAAATTCTATGAGGCCAGTATAAAGTACGATTTATTCTTGGGTCAACCCTGGCTTCACGCTCATCGTGTGTCGCCCATGGGACACAGGACGTGCTTCCTCCAGGATCCGTCGACCAGCGACCCGTCTGACCTGTATTATCTGCACCCATATACCAAGAGTATCCACCAATTCAAGGAGAGAAATAAGCTGCATTTTCAGCAAGATGGGCAGGAATGGACACAGAATCAAGAAGATTTCGACGAAGGAAAGGTGGATTCGTTGAACAGCAAGAAGTGGAAGTCAGTTTGCTATCCAGTTGTCGACAAATGGCGGGACATTCTGGTGGATTATTTCGAAAAGAACCACAATTTTCGTCCTGAAGTTGATGCTTTTGCAAACAAAAAGAATAAAAGATTTCCGAAGTTCTACGATGATGCCTGGAGTGAGGACTGGTCTGAACCTCTTTGGATCAATCCGCCCTTCGACGTTTTCCCTCGTGTAGTGCAGAAGCTGAAGCAATCCGGAGCAAAGGCGATTTTAATTGTCCCCAATTGGCCAAGACAAGAGTGGTTCAAGGACATTATGGACATTTCAATCGACATTGTCGAGCTACCTCACAAGGGAGTGAAGCTGTATTGCGAAGACAATGGCAAGCCTTTGCCACAGCGTTCGTGGGCACGTTGGCGTGCTTAGTTGACGGGAATCTGGAAGATTATTGGCAAGATGGCAGTGAAATGGGAACAGAAGAGGTCATATCAAATTCCTCAAGAATCGACGAAATTGAGGTGGATGAAGACGATCGAGAGCGGAATCCCGACGTATCGTCGCGGAAGGAGGGAAGGACAATCGGCGTCCCTCAAGAGAACGCCTCCATCCATTACAATTCGTCCCCATCAGACAAGAATCAAGCCAAAAAAGTCAAGATTTCAAGCAAGAATGAAGACAAATCTCCAAGAATCTCGCCTGAATTGACAGGAATGAAGCTGAATTCGTCCGACCATCCCTTCAAGACATTCGTGGACCCCTTTCATTGGTGGGATCCCACGGAGGAGCGAGCTCAGGTGAGCTTCATCCGCCAGCAATGCGACGAAGAAGTTTGGAATGCAGTGGCCAAGAACATGAGACCACGACCAACAATTCGCAAATTGGTGGACATAATGTCGGTGATTAAATGTGGGAATCAGGTCGACGGAGACAAGATATCTGCAAGAAGGGACGCAGTGTTCGAAGATTATCAAGATGACGTGCTGAGTGGGAAGTTGTGGAAAAACCCCCCAATTCGATGTGAAAATGGGGAAGCCAAGATTGAGATAATCGAAGGCTCCAAGGTTCACAAACAACGTCCATTCTATCTCCACGGCACCAAAGCAGATGCCCTGCGAAAGATTATTGAGCGCAATCTCTATGAGTTCGGTTGGTTGGAGGGCTGCATGAGTTCTGAGTGGTGTTCAGCACCATTTACTGTGCCAAAACCCCCACCTGCTGACCAGTCCAGCATAGATGCTTGGCGTCTAGTGGTGGATTACAGAGCCCTGAATGCCGCCACAGTACCAGACGCGCATCCTCTTCCTTTGATTGAGAAGGAGATCGCCGCGAGAGCCAAAGGCAAGCTCTTTACTGTGTTGGATTTGCGCCATGGCTTTCATCAGATGCCCCTTCGAAAGGAGGATAGGCATTTGACGGCAATGTGCACGCCCTGTGGCACTGTCCAGTGGACTGTACTGCCGATGGGTCTGAAGAATGCGCCGTCGATGTTCCAGAAGATGATGGAGACTATTTTATTTCAGAAGCACAAGTCTCTGGATTTACAAGAATTCTGCAGCATCTACATTGACGACCTTCTGATTGCCACGCCGTTGGGAAACAACTTTGATGAGTGCCTGAAGTTGCACGAAGAACAAGTTCGAAAAGTTCTCGAAGTCCTTCGACAAGAGAAGCTCGTGTGTGGACCCAAGAAGGGCAAGATGTTCCTCCAGAGTGTGGAATTTTGTGGCTCTGTCTTGGAAGATGGGACAAGAAGACCAGCCCCAGGAAAAATGGCTGCCCTGCAGCTCTGGGAAAGGCCTAAAACCATTACGCAGCTTCGTGCCTTTTTAGGCTGCTGCAATTACTACCACGAGTTCCTTCCTCTCTACGCCAAGTTCTCTGGTCCATTGACAGAGTTACTGAAGGTTGGCAAAATAGAAGGAAAGAAGGGATCTCAAGTCAAGCTCAAGTGGACGCCAGAATGTGAAGAGGCATTTACTGGTCTCAAGGAAGCACTGGCAAATGTGGTTACATTAAAGACTCCGTGGTTGGATGGAAGACCTTTTTATATTCGTACAGACGCCAGTCGTTACGCCATTGGTGCTACGATCGAACAAGTCGATGACGAAGGTCACCATCATCCCCTGGCTTTCTGGTCTCGCAAGCTTACAACAAGACAGCGAAATTGGAGTCCAAGGGAACAAGAAGCCTACGCAATCCTTTGTGCCTTACGGCGTTATGAAGGTTGGATCTTGGGCCATCGCGTTGAGGTACTGACTGACCACAAGTCACTGGAGAGCTGGAGGACAGAACATGTGGATACCCCTGGTGGACCAGCGGGGAGAAGAGGCCGTTGGCATGAAACTCTCAGCAGATTTGACCTCCATGTGACTTACATTCCGGGTCGCTACAACACAGTGGCGGACGCCCTGAGTCGCTGGGCCTACGCAGCCTCAGAGGCTTACTCTGAAGTGAGTTTTCATGGGACAGCGACGGATAAAGCTGAAGTGATCGAGTTCGACAAGGAGGAACAAGCACTGATCAAGAAACATTGTCTCCAATGTTCGATTAAAAATCGGATGAAGGTGGAATTGGTCAGATGCAAGGAGATTACCAAGGCAGATCAGACTGCAGGAGTTAACTCTGACTCTGAGTCGTCGCTGCCACTCCTGAATGTGTTTCCTACGACGAGATCCAAAGCGAAATCCACGCTCCCTCCACAACAAGAGGACAAGAAAACTTCCTTCCTCTACGTGGATTGGACGAGAATGTACAAGGAGGACAAGTTCTTTGGGTCTGTATACCACAAGTTGAAAGGGGACAAGCCTTACGACTCTGAAGAGACGTCTGATTTCAAAATCCAAGGCGACAAGTTATATTGGCAAGGACGGATTTGTGTTCCTGATTGTCTGATTGACCAATATGTCAAACATTGGCATCGGAATGAGACAGCCCACACACATTCTCGTGTGCTGGAGCAGGAGCTACGCCACAGAGTGTACACAAGGGACCTCAAGAGTGCCTGTGAACGAGTTGCCAAAGGATGCAAGCAATGTCAGGCGACCATCCCCAAGAATCAAAAGGCAGAAGGACTACTGAAGGGATTACCAATTCCTGAGAGGTTGTTCGACAAGGTGACGGCGGATGTCTTCGAGTTGGGACAAATCCAAGAGGAATGTCTCTACACGAGGAAGCCTATCGATGGGGTTTTGTTAATTCAAGACCGCCACAGTGGCTACATCCAAGTCCTCCCTTGCAACACGAAGCATCTCACCTCTGAAATGGCTGCCAAGTGGACTGCAAGTCAGTGGATGAGTAACTGGGATGTTCCCAGTGAAATTCTGACGGACAGTGGGAAAGAGTTCATTGGGACTTGGTGGGAGAACATGTGTGCCCTATTGGGAGTTCATCACCTTCGTGCCCGAGTCTACGACCATCGAGCTCTCCCTGCTGAACGCGCTGGAAGGATTCTTATCTCCATTCTGAGAAAATTCCTGGCGACTGAAAAAGACTACAATTGGTTGGAGACAATTTACTGTGTCTTGAGGAGATACCATCGTACCAAGAATTACACTGGATTAAGTCCGAATGAGCTTGTTTTTGGTCGACAGAAGATGGGTCCAGGACCAGTGGTGTACCATCCAAGGCAGTGCTACGACGCCTCGCAATGGTTTGAGAGGATCAAGGATCTAGAGTCCAAGTGGATCCAAGCCAAAGTGGAAAGTCAAGCAGATTGGTTGAATTTCAAGAATAAATCAAGAACGCAAGGAAAACCCTTCGAGAAAGGCCAGCAAGTTTGGCTTCGTAAGTCAGATGAGACCCTGAAGGACGACAACAAATTGTTACCTTCGTGGGATGGCCCATTCCAAGTCAAGAGTCAACTAAGTGAGACTACATTCAACATCGAAATTGAGCCAGGCAGGCATCAAGAACTACATCGAGACCGTTTGAAGGCCGAAGTACCCTGCCCCAAAGGAAGGTTCAAGCCCCTCTATTGGACTTCGAAGTACCTGAGCGACAGGAAGATGGTCACAAGCAGTTTTGAGCTGGAGAAGATTCTTGATTACAAGAAGAATGCTCGAAACAAGTGGTACTTTCTGTGCAGATGGAAAGGATTCGGTCCAGAAGAAGACAAATGGGAGCCAGCTTCAAGTTTCATCCATGGGTATACGGACACTTTCATCAAGTTCCTGAAGAAACACCCTGAGATTGACAAAGAGCTCTCGCTGATCAAGGATTGTGTCACCAAGGAAGACTTACAAGCACAAGAAGAAGCTCCAATCGTGGCATCATCCATTCCAGACAAGATCTGATCAGAATTTGGGTCGCCGAAACTTTCAAAGAGGTTTACGGTCGACATATACCCTTGGCATGGGGACACTACAGTCCTGACGCATCGTCTATGTGGTTCGATGAACAGATGATGGGACATTCTGGGGTCATCCTGGTCATTCCATCCATCATTCCCATCATGGTCATCATGTGAATCATGTGCTTCATCTCAGATGATTCCAATCCGAAGATCCGAAAGGCCATTATCCTCAACCACGACGACACTATCGCCTTTTGCTGTCGACTGGACCCCTCTACTCGCCTTGGGAAGGACTCGTTCGAGTTCGTGCTCATTACAGAGATTCTGGCACATGACTGAGTCTGATCCATTTCATGTGTTTGACGGATCTGCTCAGAATGCCATTTCCATCAGCTCTTACATTGAGACGGTTGGTTTGTTTTTCAATCGACCACTGACAAAGGGCTTATATAGACCAAGTGACGACGATGGTGTTCTTACTTGTGTCGACTCGCTGTTCATCTGTGGATTGTGTTGGAATCCCCCTCAGAATCAGCTCAATTTTGGCAAATTCCCAGTACCAAGCATTGGATGCTTATACATTCTGGGACTATAACGAGTCAATTACCCCTTCTGGCTCATACTGGATTAAACATGAAGCCCTGGGAACAATACTGACAGTGGGGTAGCCCTCACTGGGTTTTCTTGGCTATCATTACTTTAAATGATTGGATTTCCATCATGGGATTCATCATCATCATGAGGATTTGACCTGGATTAGCTATGAATGAGAACTGGATTTCCGTTCAGCACTACACACAGAGTCTTTCGACACTGAATTGGACCTATACTGGCTTGCTGCAGATTTCGCCACCCTCAATCCGTGTGCGATTCGCTGATTTTGGTCTCAATTCTAGCACATTTTGTACCATAATCTGGCATCTGGTCTCATGACTGCAAATGACACCAGCCGGTTTCACATATCTTGGACTCCATGAAGGGATACCCTATTTTTTTGACGCTCGACGACATGGCGACGCTCGTTTTCTGTTTTCTGGCAGTGGGATGTCAGATCCTGATTTCATCATGAATCATGGATCTTGATCATGCTTGTACATTCTTCACTCAGACTTTCAATTTTCGAATTTTCGAGCTTGAACGAAGCTTTTTCTGTGTGCCCTGAGGTACCCATGCGTTTCATTCAAGTCGATGGCCGTCGCAAAGCACAGATCTCAGCACAATTTTGCTCAATTCAGCTCAATTTGACACATTTTGCCTTAGATTAGTCGGTTTTCGGTCACTTCCGCCGTTTCGTTCACTTCACTTGACCCCGCCTGACATACTGGCGTATGTTTTCAGAGGGGGAGTGTAACGGCAGCAGTGACAGCACTCAATTATACACTGATGTGATCAGAATTTCAATGATTCTCAGATGTACATTAGTGCAGTAAATTTTCCGCTTCATTTCATGTTTTCCGTTCGCCGCCAGATGTCGCCTGTGAGCGCGCGTCGAGTCGCATTTGTCTTTCGTGATTTCCCAATCGGATTTATTTAAATTATTTCGAATGATTTCACGTTGTGTCATTAGTTGCGATGAATGCGCATTGAGATTCTATGTCTGCTCCATTTTTGTAGACCGGGTTTTCGTACTCTTCATATTCCACCATGGAGTTCAAAGGACTTACAAGTGCTTCGCATATGTCGCTCCCAGAGGCTGGATATGGGTCCGAAGAGGGTTATGTGGGTTCGGAGATATCAGGGGCAGTGTCGGGCGTTACGACCCCTGGGGCATCAAGGCTACAGGCTTCGCAGTCACAACAAAGATCAACCACTATGCAGCGGTTACACAGAGCAGCAAAAGAGCGCCAGCCATGGTGAGCGCCCATTTTTCTGTGTGAGGGAAACTATAGGTATTTTAAAGTAGATGTGGAAACCAAGGAAAGGCCAAGAAAAAAGCCCTTTTTCGTAAAATGCGACAGTGGTGGCCACCACAGCACAAGGGGGGAGTAAGAAAAAGTGCTTTTCCAATGCTTTGAGGCATACTCTAGTTGTATTAGGGATGCACTGAGCATCCAGGCATTTCTATCTTAGTATTGGCCCCACCAAAAGTGGTGATAACACATTTTGACCTATGGAACCAAACACCCAATCAGGATATGGAGTGGACCCCTTAATCCCCTATCAATGTGAGGCAAATCATCTTTTCCTGAGTTGACTGAGAACTGACATATCCAGGGCAGAGCCTATGAATTTATCTATGTTTTTCCATGAATTCTTAGCTGTCCTAGTGGTATGCACCCTAGGGGGCTGGGCACCTCTTTTTGAGAGGTCCTGGGTTCAATTCCCGGTCAGCCTAGCTAAGTAGGAAGATCCCATGTGACATGGCAGTGACCTCATCGCCACATGCCCTGCCACCTCAGCACATATGGGACCCAAAACAAAGAGTGCACATCTCCTGAGATGGCACTATGGAGATAGAGTGACCATGGGGCAGTTTTCCAACTCTTTTCCAAAACATTTCAGCTATCTTTGTGAATATGCAATCCGATTTGACCCGACTTGCAGTTTCTGTGAATATCCTTTCATCCTTCACTGTTTACACTGCAGCCCTTCATGCTTTGATCCTGATTCTCTTCTACTTGCATACCTCTGGCTTGGGCTATCCTGGATTGAATGTATTTCAGCAAACAAAAGCTTTTCATCTTCAAAAACAAGCAGCAGGAAACCCTACACCAGCAGCAAGCAGCAGGAGAGGCAAAAACACAGTGTTGAAATCACTATAAAACTTTCTACATGCTCTCCTGCTGCTACACCCCCTCCCGCCGCAGGTGATCCCAAGAAGCGCCCCCAAGGGGATAACGCTACCCCTGAGGGGAATAACTCCAAGAAGAGGCGATTGGCCTGGATGGCCAGGTCCCTCATAGCTGCAGGGGCGGATGTCAAGTTCCCGGATGAAGAGTAGGGGGGCGGCTCCGAAGAGGAGGACTTGGTTTTCTGGATCCTCTTGAAAATCGGGGATCAAGTTTTTCGAGCGGTGCTTGACAGCGGTGCAACACTTTCCATAGTGGCCCGGCGCCTGCTAAAGACTTTCAAGAAACTAAGACCGTGGCCATAAGAGTACGCAATGGGCGTACCATCCATTCCTTGGGGGGGGTCGATGTGACTATATGCCTGGGCGACGAAACCGTGACCCAACACTGCAGAGTGCTGGACACCGACGCCTTTGACATCGTCATTGGTACCGACTTCCCACGAAGAAACCCCCAGGTAAAAATGCTGTCTCTCCAGCGCCCCTATTCTTTTGCACTGCGACTTTGGCAGTGGGCTCTTCTCCGTACCTTTGGAGCTGTCAGGACGAAAAGAGTCTGGGCTGCGCTACGCATCCAAGACTAACTATCGTACTGAAAACTACCAATTGGCCCGTCACGTTCTTGAAAATGGACTGGCGGCCCTTCAGGTAAACCTGGATGAGATCCAGGTGGAATTGTTTGCGAGCCAACAACAGCACATCATGCAGTTGTACTGCTCGAAACAACTGAAGAATGCTTTCCGTTTCTTCTGGAGGGCAATGGGCCTAGCGTATGCTAACCCTCCCTTCTCCCTGCTCGCGAAGGTTCTAACCAAAATCGCTTATGAGGGAGGAAGGGTTGTCATGCGCACCCCTGACTGGGGCGGCTCTGGTGAACATGCTTACTGGCTCACAACGGTGCTCACAACGGTGGAAGGCAGCCCCCCCCGGGGACGCCCTTCCGCCACCCCCACAGCGAGCAACGCCGGCCCACAAGGGCGCACGCTGTGGGGCCGGTGCTGGGTCCACACGCCCGCATCGACCGCACCCGGGACACACGGGTCGCGGAACCCTGGCTGCACGCTCCGGAGGACGAGCAGCCGGGGGAGGGGCAGCGCCTGACACCAGGCGCCCCTCACAACGGTGGAAGGCACCCCCCCCGGGGACGCCCTTCCGCCACCCCCACAGCGAGCAACGCCGGCCCGCAAGGGCGCACGCTGTGGGGCCGGTGCTGGGTCCACACGCCCGCATCGACCGCACCCGGGACACACGGGTCGCGGAACCCTGGCTGCGCGCTCCGGAGGACGAGCGGCCGGGGGAGGGACAGCGCCTGACACCAGGCGCCCCTCACAACGGTGGAAGGCAGCCCCCCCCGGGGACGCCCTTCCGCCACCCCCACAGCGAGCAACGCCGGCCCGCAAGGGCGCACGCTGTGGGGCCGGTGCTGGGTCCACACGCCCGCATCGACCGCACCCGGGACACACGGGTCGCGGAACCCTGGCTGCACGCTCCGGAGGACGAGCGGCCGGGGGAGGGGCAGCGCCTGACACCAGGCGCCCCTCACAACGGTGGAAGGCACCCCCCCCGGGGACGCCCTTCCGCCACCCCCACAGCGAGCAACGCCGGCCCGCAAGGGCGCACGCTGTGGGGCTGGTGCTGGGTCCACACGCCCGCATCGACCGCACCCGGGACACACGGGTCGCGGAACCCTGGCTGCGCGCTCCGGAGGACGAGCAGCCGGGGGAGGGACAGCGCCTGACACCAGGCGCCCCTCACAACGGTGGAAGGCACCCCCCCCGGGGACGCCCTTCTGCCGCCCCCACAGCGAGCAACGCCGGCCCGCAAGGGCGCACGCTGTGGGGCCGGTGCTGGGTCCACACGCCCACATCGACCGCACCCGGGACACACGGGTCGCGGAACCCTGGCTGCACGCTCCGGAGGACGGGCGGCCGGGGGAGTGACAGCGCCTGACACCAGGCGCCCCTCACAACGGTGGAAGGCACCCCCCCCGGGGACGCCCTTCCGCCACCCCCATAGCGAGCAACGCCAGCCCGCAAGGGCGCACGCTGTGGGGCCGGTGCTGGGTCCACACGCCCGCATCGACCGCACCCGGGACACGCGGGTCGCGGAACCCTAGCTGCACGCTCCGGAGGACGAGCGGCCGGGGGAGGGACAGCGCCTGACACCAGGCGCCCCTCACAACGGCGGAAGGCAACCCCCCCGGGGACGCCCTTCCGCCACCCCCACAGCGAGCAACGCCGGCCCGCAAGGGCGCACGCTGTGGGGCTGGTGCTGGGTCCACATGCCCACATCAACCGCGCCCGGGACACGCGGGTCGCGGAGCCCTGGCTGCACGCTCCAGAGGACGAGCGGCCGGGAGAGGGACAGCGCCTGACACCAGGCGCCCCTCACAACGGTGGAAGGCACCCCCCCCGGGGACGCCCTTCCGCCAGCCCCACAGCGAGCAACGCCAGCCCACAAGGGCGCACGCTGTGGGGCCGGTGCTGGGTCCACACGCCCGCACCGACCGCACCCGGGACACACGGGTCGCGGAACCCTGGCTGCACGCTCCGGAGGACGAGCGGCCGGGGAAGGGACAGCGCCTGACACCAGGCGCCCCTCACAACGGTGGAAGGCACCCCCCCCGGGGACGCCCTTCCGCCACCCCCACAGCGAGCAACGGCGGCCCGCAAGGGCGCACGCTGCGGGGCCGGTGCTGGGTCCACACGCCCGCATCGACCGCACCCGGGACACACGGGTCGCAGAACCCCGGCTGCGCGCTCCAAAGGACGAGCGGCCGGGGGAGGGACAGCGCCTGACGCCAGGCGCCCCTCACAACGGTGGCAGGCACCCCCCCCGGGGGCGCCCCTCCACCACCCCCACAGCGAGCAACGCCGGCCCGCAAGGGCGCACGCTGTGGGGCCGGTGCTGGGTCCACACGCCCGCACCGACCGCGCCCGGGACACGCGGGTCGCGGAACCCTGGCTGCACGCTCCGGAGGACGAGCGGCCGGGGGAGGGACAGCGCCTGACACCAGGCGCCCCTCACAACGGTGGAAGGCACCCCCCCGGGGACGCCCTCCCGCCACCCCCACAGCGAGCAACGCCGGCCCGCAAGGGCGCACGCTGTGAGGCCGGTGCTGGGTCCACACGCCCGCATCGACCGCACCCGGGACACGCGGGTCACGGAACCCTGGCTGCACGCTCCGGAGGACGAGCGGCCGGGGGAGGGACAGCGCCTGACACCAGGCGCCCCTCACAACGGTGGAAGGCACCCCCCCGGGGACGCCCTTCCGCCAGCCCCACAGCGAGCAACGCCAGCCCACAAGGGCGCACGCTGTGGGGCCGGTGCTGGGTCCACACGCGCGCACCGACCGCACCCGGGACACACGGGTCGCGGAACCCTGGCTGCACGCTCCGGAGGACGAGCGGCCGGGGGAGGGACAGCGCCTGACACCAGGCGCCCCTCACAACGGTGGAAGGCACCCCCCCCGGGGACGCCCTTCCGCCACCCCCACAGCGGGCAGCGTCGGCCCGCAAGGGCGCACGCTGTGGGGCCGGTGCTGGGTCCACTGCCCGCATCGACCGCGCCCGGGACACGCGGGTCGCGGAACCTGGCTGCACGCTCCGAAGGACGAGCGGCCGAGGAAGGGGCAGTGCCTGACACCAGACGCCCCTCACAACGGTGGAAGGCAGCCCCCCCCGGGGACGCCCTTCCGCCACCCCCACGGCGAACAACGCCGGCCCGCAAGGGCGCACGCCGTGGGACCGGTACTGGGTCCACACGCCCACATCGACCGCGCCCGGGACACGCGGGTCGCGGAACCCTGGCTGCACGCTCCGGAGGACGAGCGGCCGGGGAAGGGACGGCGCCTGACACCAGGCACCCCTCACAACGGTGGAAGGCACCCCCCCCGGGGACGCCCTCCCGCCACCCCCACAGCGAGCAACGCACCAACGCACCAACGCACCAGCCACGGGACATCCGCACCCCGCCCCCTGCTCTTAGACACAGCGACATAGCAATGGCGGAACCCGCGGCACCACGCAAGACACGCCCCCGATCTCCGACGCTGGACGAAGCACACGAGGTCATCAGGGCGCTGGGACTCAGAGACGGCGAAGGAGACCCCCCACAAGAGGACGCAGGCACAGACTCCGACCTTGAGGCATTGCCGGAGCCCCCCGCGGGGGGCGCGCCCGCGGAACCTGCGCCGCCGGCGGGCAGCGTATCCGCGATCTGCCCCGCGTGGAAACGGGGCCATTGCACCGGCGAAGGCTGGTGCCCCAGACAGCACCCCCAGCCCGATGCCGACGACGGAGCGTTGCCCGAGGTGAAACCCGCGGCCGCACGCGCCGCCCTACGCTACGGGGTGACGCAGGGCTGGATCCTGGATGAGACCGCGCGCGGCAGCGTGAACATCCAGGAGGCCGTCGACCGCGTCACCCACGCGGGACAGGCGGCGGTGGCCCCGCACACCCGGGGCCGCCACGGTGGACCCGCAGAGGGGATCATTGTGGATCCCTCGGGAATGGTGCTGGTCCTGGCGGCGGACATGGCCCGAGGGGTGCTCCACGTGTCCCGCGTGCGGCGGGCGTGCCCACAGTGGACCATCCAGGTGTACACCCCCCCGCGGGCGTGGCCCTTTTCCACATGGGCGGTGCTCGCCGTCATGTGGCACCTGGCACCAGAGGACGCCCCCACAGGGACCGCGGAGGACATCGCCCGGGACCTCCACACCTGGCCGGCCGACCAGGAATACCCCTGGCGCAGGCCCCGGGGCGGCCTCCCGGTGGCACCAGCAGCGGAGGGGCTCAGCCTCGCGGCAACCCTCCAACGGCACCCCGACAAGTATGCACGCCACTTCCTGCAGACGGGCACGGTCCCGGCCGCCCCGCCAGACTCCGAGTGGCGATGGGACGCAGGGGTGGCGCAACCACTGCCGGGCCCCTGGACCCTCCCGTTGTGGTACTTACCAATGGGCACCTTGGCCCACGCCACCCAGGCCGTCAAGGGGGCCTTCCCGCAGCCGCCCCTCCCCGGCGTGGCCCTGCTCCGCAGCCTGCAGGCGGGGGCTGCCTGGGTACGGTGGAGGGAAGGGAAGGGGCGCTCCAGCCCCTATTTCCCCATGGTCCAAGGCCAGGCGCTGATTCATGCCGAGGGCATGGGGACCGTGGAATGGGGGGCGATCGTGCCCGGCACGGCGTGCAGGTGGATCACGGCGGCCGCCCCACAGCCCATGCGGTCGCCGCCGGCGTGCCACCGCCTCCTACGGATGGTCCCCTCATTGGCCCCCCGGCACGCCTTTACAAGGGACGTGTGGAAGGCCGTACTGAGCCACACCAGGGAGTGGCTGACGAACCCGGGTACGCGGTACCCGCCGGGACCGGTGCTCGAACAGCTCACGGCCCCCACACCCGGGGTCCTCCACGCCCTACACAGGGCGTCGGCCCTCACGAAGCAGCTCAACGATGAAGTGCTGGACCTGGCGCTGGAGCCGCTGCGGGTGCTCTACCCGCAGGCACACATCCCACCCGCGGGCACGTCCAACCGCCTAGGCCGCCTGGGGTTGCAGCGCCGCGTCGAGGCCGCGCACCCAGGAGGCGTGGTGGAACAGTGGCTAACGCTCCGCAATCCGTCCGCCGCGGAGGGCCACTGGTACCTGCACCAGCTCCTCTTCCAGCCACGGGCAGCCCCGGAACACCGCCGGCAGGACCCGTACCACACGCACCCGGAGCGCCGGGGCGCGCAAAACTACCCACAGCCAATCCCGCCCGCCCTCCCGCCGGGGCAGGGCCCGGAGGCGCTACAGCGGGGCCCCCCGCTCGACACCGCCACCACGGTACAGCAGTGGGGAGGCGACGATGCGAGCGGTGCCGAACCGGACTGCACGAACTGCGGAGCGGTGGCCTGGATGGCAGCCTGCAGGCACCTCACCCGAGATACCACGGGACTCCGGCAGTACAGACCCACGGACCGCACGGCGCTGGCGTCCGCGGTCGCGGCCGTCACCATGGGTCCAGTGGCGGCGTGGCCGGCGCAGCTGCTGCCCCACGTCCCCTGCCGCGACACGCGGCCCCGACGGCCGGCCGCGACACACGAGCCGACGGCGCCCCTCACGGCGGAGCAACTATACGTCGTCGCGGCGGCTTTGCTAGCAGACGGCGGGGAGAGCTTCGTCCACCACCACGGCCCGGCGCAAATTGCGGGGTGCATACAAGGGCCCCAGCGCGATGCATCAGACCCGTGGCATGCCACACTCCGCGGGCGCACCCGCGTCTGGGGTGCGGGCGATGGCGCACCCCCGCCCGGGCCTAAGTAGGGGGAGGCGCTGGTACTGCAGACGGCAGGATACCAAGCCATCGTACACGGCCACGCCGGAGGGTACCGGTCGCACGTCCTGGCCGGAGGCCGATGGGCGGTCTGGCACAGCACCGCCAGGCAAGGGGCATTCCCGCCCCTGTCCCACGTCGACTGGCGACAGGGGCCCACCCAGGCCTACTACATGTCGGCGGACCCCTGGCCGCTGGCGGTCCTGCTGCACACGGTCAGCGCCCCCAACATAAGGCAGGAACCGGGGTGGGTCAACCCCCCCGCACTGGTGTGGAGCCCCGACCAGGAGGAGCATCTACGGGCCGCGTGGCAGGGAGACGCCATCAGGGCCACGGACGTCCCGGACCTCCACGCGGGGCCCATCACGCACGCCCGCCCAGCGGCTACCCTGGCGGTGGCCCAACGGGGGCAGCAGAACCCACAGTGGGTGGTCTGCATGTTCAGCCCGGCGGACGCGCACGTCGTCGTCTGCGACCCTGAACGCCTGCCTGGGCCCGAAGCCGTGATCCGCGTGGCAGACTGCACACGCATGATCATCAAGGCGCTGCGGGAGGGCGAACACCACGCCCTCCTGCTCCAGGTCAGGCTGAAGGACAACGCCCGGGCGGCGAGGCCGGGAGTGTGGCCGGCAGCGGCGCACCCCGCCGACCTGGAGCTCCAGCTGGCGGTCCCGACCACGGTGTACCACTGGCTACAGGCCTTCCACGACCTGCGGTGGAGGAGCAAACCCGACCGCCAAATCGGCTCCACGCACTGGCAAACGTGGCTGCAAGCAGACGTGCAGCGCGATGCCATCCGAGGCCTCGGGCCCGCGCCCGCGACGCGAGCCCTCGATGCGGCGGCCCCGGGCCGCACGCTGGCACCACACACGGTGCCGCTGGCCAACCTGCCCTTCGAACCAGCGGCGGAGGGCGCCATTCGGAAGTCGGTGCAGCTCCCCCCGGCGCGAGGGGCCACGGAGCCGACGAAATGCCCCCTGTGTGCGGACAAGTACTACACCAGCGGGGCGATGCTGGAACACCTGGCGTGGCACGCGGTGCACGCTGCGGCCCCGGCGGACGGCAAGGAGGCGGCCGCCAACATCCTGCAGGGGAGAGCACGGAGGTCCCCGTGGCACGCCCCGTACACCCGGCGCCCCCCGCCCCAGGCAGCCGACCACGCAGATGGAGGTGAGGAGGCACCCGGAGCGGCCCCGGGGGCCGGCGGTGCGGCCCCACCAGGGCCCATGTCCATCCCCGCGGGGCTGGCCCCCCTGGCCCCCCTGACTCCCCCGGTCCCCCGGGCCCCCTTGTGGGCCCCGCTGGGAACGGGCTCAGCGGATGCGGCGCACCCAGATGCCCTGGCGGCACCAGCGAACCCGGCGGCGATGCCGACGCGGGATAGCTGACTCCAGGAGGACACGACGGGCGACGCCCTGTGGCTCCTCTCGTGGAACCTGCGCAACGGCCTCGTGCCGCCAGACCGGTCCCTCCGGGACACACTCCGGCGGCGCAGGGGGCCGGCGGCCTGCACCGACAAGGAGCACCTCATCACCGGCATGCTGCCCCAGGAGGGGGGCTTTGCCATCATGCTCCAGGAAACGGGGATCGCCACCAGGGCGCAGGAGATGCACGTGGCCGCGGCGCTCCGGGACAAGGGGTACACCGCCTACTTCAGCAGCCGGCTGGCGGAGACGGGGGCCACCTCCACCTCGAGAGGGGGGGGCCTCCTCACCGCGGTCAGCAGCAAGTACGTGGCGGAGCACGAGGTGCTCAGCTTCACGGAAATTGTCCCCGGGAAAGCCGCGGCCCTGGAGATCCGCACGGACGGGGGAGGCCTCACCCTCATCAACGTCCACGGGCCGCAAGCAGGTTGCTCCCCGTGGGCGGGACGGGCGGCGTTCTGGGCCGACATACAAATGTATGCCACGGCACGCAGCCTCGGCGGGAGACACCCGGTGATCATCGCCGGTGACACCAACATCTACATGGATGTCCCCGCCAACCCGGCCACGGAGCATTTCCGAGCGGGCTGGGAAGCCTGCGGCTTCCGAAGAGCCGCGGCGGGCGGAGAGGAGGACATGACCCCCACGCTCCACCCGTCCCAGCACAGGGTGGACACATTCCTGGTCAACGAGCCCCTCCTGCCGTGGTCCCTGCGGGAGAGCGTCTGGGCTCGCGGCATGGCACACCCCCAGGTGGTCGGCTCGGACCACCTCCCGGTCCGCCTGGCCCTGCCGGGCCTCCTCAGCGCAGCGGGGCACGCGGCGATGCCCACCCCCTACAGCCACACGGAAGGCCGCCTCCTCCCGTACGACGCCGAGGCCGCGCCCGTCCAACACTGCCTGTGGGCGGCGGTCACCGCCGCGCAGGATGAACCCTCACTGGCGCCCTGGCTGGGTCCCGCAGAGCAGCACGACTACGGGTCCATGCCCGCGGCTGCGGTGGGCAAGGTGTTCGAACACCTCCACGCGACGCATGACGCCCTGGCGCGCGTGGTGGGACGCCGGCAGCCGTCTCCGACGGGAACGGACCCGGCGGAGGGGGACCCCCCGGAGAGCGGAAAGCAGCTCCAGGCAGCGGTCCTCTGCTATGACACCCTGGCAGCGCGCGCCCCGGCAGCGTACCAGGCGGACGCGGCCAGGCATGGCATCCGGTCCGAGGCGGCGCTCCGGCTCACGGAGGAACTGCAGAGTGTGTCGCCCGGGTTCCGCCCGACCACGCAGGGCCAGCTGCAGGAGGAGCTGGAGAGGCAAGCAGCCGCCCTCGAGGAGGACATTCGCCAGCTCCGCGCCCTCCTGGCGGCAGACCGCAAGCGCGCCATCAAGGAATTCTGGCGCCGCCACGCCCCCGACATCGCCCAGCGGTGGAAAGCCGTGCGGGGAGCCATAGAGGTAGAGGCCCCAGGCCCGTCAGGCCTCTGGAACGTGCGGGTTCCCAACACCCAAACGCTCCTCACGGAGGCCCACGACGTGATGTTCGCAGTTCGCGCCTTCTGGCGAGAACTGTATGACAAACGCCCGGTGGACCTCCCGGGTTTCCAGGCGGTCCTCGGCCGCCACGTCCCCCGGGTCCCCGAGGGAGCCTGGACACAGGTCCAGCAGTACTCCATGCAGGACCTGAAGTCCGCCCTGGACAAGGCCGATGGCAAGGCCCCAGGCCCCAACCACGTGGAGGCCCGCTTCATCAAGGCCCTCCCGGCACCCGTCCAGTGGCTCCTGGTCCACTCCTACCGGGCCATCCTCCGCGGCGCCCCGCCACCGATGCACTGGAGGGACGCGCACATCTGGCTCAGCCCCAAGGTACCGGGCTCTGCCAGACTGGACGACTACAGGCCCATAGCCCTGGGCCAGCTGGACATGAAGCTGCTCACGGGCCCCCTCACCCAGCGCATCACGGAGGTGCTCACACGGCACGGGGTGGTCAGCGACTGGCAGCAGGGGGCCCTCCCTGGCTCCAACACAGGCCCCCCGCTGTTCATGGCGCAGCGGCAGCTCCAGCGGGGAAGGCCCAACTACGTCTTCTCCTTCGACGCCCGCAAGGCCTTCGACACCGCCCCACACGGCGCCCTCCACCTCATCCTGCGCCACCTCTCCGTGCCGCCGGACGTCATTGACCTCCTGCTCTTCCTCCACACGTGCGCCAGGCTGCGCATCGTCACGGCACACGGGCTAACGCAGCCCGTCTACATGCTACGCGGCGTCCGGCAGGGCAACCCCGAGAGCCCCCTGCTGTACGCGCTCCTCCTGGAGCCTCTACTCAGGGCACAGGGGCACCGCCTGCGCCCGCCGGGAGGAGCCGAGCACGGCCTCATCCGGGCCTATATCAACGATTTGCTGGTGGTGGCCCACACGCTGCAGCACTTCGTCGAGGGCGTGGAGTCGGTGGCCGCGTACCTGGGGATGATGGGCATGGAGCTCAACCCCCGCAAGTGCGCCATGGCCACCACGGAGGGGGTCCCGGGCCTGCAGCTACGCCTCTGCCCCCACCTGGAAAACCCGTGGCACTGGGTACCAGCGGCAGACTCCGTCCCCTACCTGGGACTCCAGCTGCAGCCGGACGGGGAGTTCTCCCTGCAGCGCAAGCACCGGCTACGCCTGGCGGCAGTGCACCACTGGTGCCTTAACACCCTCGCGCCACCGAAAGTGGTGCAGGACGTCATCCTGGCGATCCTCGGAGGGGTGACGCAGTACGTCGCCCCTTTCATCGCCGACGACTCCGACACTGCACGCCACCTGGACCACATCACGGTCCAGGTCGCGAAGGACAGGGCACGATACGCCTTTGACGCCTCGCGGGACAGCCTGCAGGATGACCGGACCCTGGGGCTTACACGGGTGCCCACGCGGTGCCAGCAGGCAGCGGTGGCCCTCGTGGGTACACTCGTCCACCACCGCGCAACCTCCGTGCGCGCGGAGGTCACCAAGATGTTCTGGGAGATAGCCGGCGCGCACGGAATATGCCCTGAGGTGCACTACCCCGTCCCGGAGTTCGCAACTCTGGCGGGAGGCGACTGGGTCCAGCGCATACCCCGGGCCCTGGCCGCCCTGGGAGTGGGACTGTACAACCCCATCGAGTGCCCCAGGGCGGCTCATGTCCAACTACAGTCCCCGCCGGGCAAAATCGTCACGCTGCGCACCGCCAAGCTGCGACACCGCGACACGTGCCGCCTGACGGTGCCACACGCAACGCCGTGGCATGGGCACCACGGGCCACGCCACCCCTTCCCCGACAACGACGATCCGTGGCCGACGGCGGTGCGGGAGTGCCTCGACCAATGCGCCGATGAACACCTCCATTACTGCCGCCGCGAGCAAGGGCCCACCAACCACCCCGGGTGGCGCGATGCCCTGGCCCACCTCTTCCACACCACCGGCACGCGGGACCCCCGCCTGAGACTCGTCCACCCCACGAGGGCTAAGCAGGACGCCCACACCGGCCCACGGGTGACCCCAGACGGCCTGCACCTCCACGTCGGGGGCTACCGCCGCCGGAACGGCCTGTCCCCCCCCACGCGGGGGGCGGCGTACCACCCGCCGGCGGCCCTCATGTACATCCTCCGCGACGTACTCGCGGAAAGCGAGCACCAAGAGCCCAACGCGGACGTGGCGTGGCCAGAGCCCTTACGCCCCCGGCCCCACGCGCCGATGCCGTTGTGGCTGGTGACCACAGACGACCAGTGCACCCAAGCGGCGGGACAAGCGCAGCTCCGGGCCGAGTGGGTGATAGTGCAAGTGGGGGCAGGCCAGCCCGAACCCCGTGGACTCCCCCGTGGCACCGCCCTACTGGTGGCTACGGGGGTGCCGCACGACCCACACATGGCGGTGCACGCGCTGGAGGACCGTCCGGAGGACACAGGACACTTGGTGGTACACCAGCGCGGAGGCCCGGCGTGGCTCAAGGAACATGTGACGGCGCTACGGTCCTGGGCAAGCACGGTCGCCGGAGCGGAGATCCGGCTGCACGACCACCCGGCGATCAGCCCAGGCGACACCAGGGCGCTGAGCATGGACCAACTGACCCACAGCCACCCCGACGTCCGGTGGCACTCCACCGACCTCAACGCGGGGTGGCTCAGCCCCACCGGATACTACTGGATCCCGGAGGCCTGGGGACACACCTCCTCTGACGCATCCGGGGGCGGACCCTGCAAACACGCCACCAGCGTCGCTCTCGCCGCCGACCTCACCCGCACGTGGGCGGTGGCCATCTCGGGCACGGTGCCCGACGGGGAGGGGGTGGCCGCCTCCCTCCCCCTACATTACGGTGCACACAGACCATGGGTCCACACGGTGGACGCCGAGGTCATCCTCCACCTCCTACGGCACGCAGATCGCGAGCGAACCACGGGGGTCCCCGCGGGCGCAGCGAAGGTGGTCAACCAGATGCCCCTGAGGTGGCTCCGGGACGGCCTGTGCGCGCGGGGGCAACACGCCGGGCACCCGTTCTGGTACGTCCGAGCCACCTCGCACCACAGTGACGCCCTACTGCACAAGGCGGACTGGGCGGCGTCCCAGGACACCGTCTTGCAGAACACGCCCCCGGACCCTGGCCACGCCCAACTCATCGTCGCCGGCCGTGACGGCCATCTCGATCTACGGCCCCCCACGATGCGGGTGCTCGGCGAGGTCGCGCAACGGGCGCAGACGGACCATGCGCTGACGCACCGGGGACACACACCTCTGGGCGCGGCCCACGCCACGGCCTACGTCCACGCCCGGGACCTCACCGCGGCGGCCACCAACCGCCGGGCGCTGCGGGCCTGAGACGGCCACACGCCGGTGCAGCGCAGGCTCCGCGTCCGGAAGGAGCGGCTCTCCGGCGTCGCCATCGTCCCGCAGCCGTGCCTTTTCTGCGGCGGCCCGGAAGAGACCCCGGTGCACATGCACGTGGGCTGCACCCACTCGCGGCTCCTCTGGCCCCACTACCGCCAGGCGGTGCACGAGGCGGCCCGCCACCTCCCACCTGGGGACAAGGCCCTGTGGGTGGCCTCGTGGCGCTCCGCAGGCGCCACGTGGACGGAGGTGTTCTGCTCCGGACTGGTGCCCGAGGACGCGGAGGCGCAGCTCCGCGCCATAACCCGATACGACCCGCCGGGAGGGACCTCGGTCGACGACTTCCTCCACCACATGCTCCGGCTAGGGGACTTCGCGTGGGAGCTTCGCAACCACCGGCTGGAGCAACTCCTCCACGACCCCCTAAGCGCGGCGGCCCGGGCGCACCGGTGGCTCACTGCGGCGGAGGGCGACCACCCTCCCCCTCCCCCGCGCCCTGACAAGGACTTCGTAGCCTCCCTCCGTGTTGTGAATGGCACTCTGGAGTGCCCACTCCAAGAGGGCCCCCACCCGTATCAGGACCTGCCGGGGGGGTTCTCGAGGCACCTGCAAGACGCCCTTTTCCCACCGTGGATCGTCGGGCGCGGCTCCATGACCACATGGGAGGCGCGACGAGCGGCCAGGGAAGGGACAGCGCCTGACACCAGGCGCCCCTCACAACGGTGGAAAGCACCCCCCCCGGGGACGCCATTCCGCCAGCCCCACAGCGAGCAGCGTCGACCCGCGAGGGCGCACGCTGTGGGACCGCTGCTGGGTCCACACGCCCGCATCGACTGCGCCCGGGACACACGGGTCGCGGAACCCTGGCCGCATCGTGGGAGAGGAGTGGGCGCGGGAGTGGGGCCGGTGGTGCGCCGCCACGCGCGCCCCGGAGACCCCTGCGCAACGATACGCCGCCATCCCGCTCCGGGGGTGGGGGCCGGACACCCGGCCGAGACCCACCATGGTCCGAGGGGCGGGACCTGACCGCCCGTGGGACGCGGCGACAGGGGAATGGCTGCAGGCGGCCCCGGGGCCGCAAACGGGATGGACTGGGGACGTATCCTCACTCGTCAGGACGCCCGTCCCGCCCCGCATCGTCCTTCACACCGCCAACGTGCTCCGGGCCACGGAGATACGCACGTGGGGACACGCTGCGGCCACCGTCCGGTGGCAACCCCCAGAGGACGGGGCCACCCAACTCACCGTGGCGCACTTCAAAGCGGGGGGGCCGGTATACGATGACGCCCTGTCCCGGCTGGGCGACACCCAGGGGCCCTTGCTCCTCATGTTCCCCACCGGTATCGCAGCCGCGCTGCGCCAGGAGCTGGACGGCTGCGAAGGGCTGCGAGTGGGGTGGGAAGCGGTCGCGGACGGCACCCTACTGGCCCTCCTCCACAGGGACACCGCGAACGGGTGCCAATGGGACGCGCTGACGCCCCACCTCACCGGGCGCCACGTGTACATGGCGAGCCCCCCCCAGGGGCACCCCCGCCCGTCGTGGGACGACCTCATCGCCGCCTTCCACGACCACGGGATCCTCCCCGGCGACACGTGGCAGGAGGTCCAGCGGAAGACGCTTGGCAAGGACTACCGGCGCCGCGTCCGCGCCCGCTTGCTGGAGATCCGGGACCCCCTCCGACAGAGGTGGGACGACCTCTGGCTCCGCCATCTCGACCCTTGGTCTCCGCCCTCCCACCTCCCGCACACCTGCCGATTCTGCGGGGAGTGTGACACGGTGTCCTCCGCAGCAGCGACAGGCGCCAACAGGTGCGAGCGGTGCACCCAGGTAGCCGCGTGCCCCTGGCCCGAACCTCCCGCAGGTCCGCGCAGGCGCACAGAGGAGGAGGCCTTGCGCCGGCGCATCGAGGGGGCACACACCCCCTCGCACGAACAGGCGGGCCCCGCGGGCGCTGCCCTTCTATGGATCCACGTGCACCTGCGGGACCCCACATCCATTGCGCACCTGTCGCACGTGTTCGCCCCCTAACCCCCACCCGCCGCCGCCCTTTGCAGAGCCCGCAGCACCATGCCACGCCGACGGGGGGATGGGCCGGGGCACGCCAGGGCCCGCCGCAGAGCGCAGGAGGCGGCCGTCCGGGGCCTGGTGGCGGACGCGGTGGCGGAGGCAAAAGGAGCGCACGCTGCCGCACGGTGCGACCTGGAGGGCAGTGCGAGGGCCTTCCTCAACGAGACCGCCCTCCCGGCCGTCCGCGCCCTGAACGGAGCGGGAGCCCCTACGTTGCTCCCGGCAATGCACCGGATCGTGAACGCCGTCCGGCCGGGGCTCATCAGCCCGGAAGCGGCCCTCTACGGGCACTGGATGGAGTGGCGCGAGTCCAATCGGTCGGGCCGGCCCCTGTCCATGGGGGACGCCCTCCGGCTGACGGGAGCGGGGTCTGCCATGTCCCTCCGCAGTAGCGCCCCAGCCCTACTGCACGCCCTCAGGACGCGCTACCCCGGGGACGCGGCCCCGTACCTGAACCAGGCGCGGGCCACGTACCCGGGGGGAGTGTCCGAGCTGGATGCGGCGCTCCACCTTCTACACCCGCCGGACGAGGACCTGGAGGTGGGCGAGGTCACGGTGTTCGTGGATGGCGCGGACGAGGCGTCCGCCCGCCCCCGGCCGACCAACCCGGTGTATGACGGCACCGGGCCTACCCCCCCGTACGCCGTCGTCTACGAGGCGTTCCCCAGGGAGCCCATTTGGTGCCCCGCCCTCCCACCGGCGACGCACGCGCCCCGCGGCTGGGCTAACCCAGACCTGTCCCCCCCCCTCTCCAGGACCAGGGGTGCCCACCACAGGGGGCAGGTCCTCTGGCAAGAGTGCCCTGGCACCCCCCTCCTCCTCCTCGTCGTCGCGTCCCGCGGGGGCTCGGGGCGGATCCTGGGGATCACCCCCACCCACCTCTATGGGGCCACACCTGTACCCCGCCCCCCCCTCCCGGCGCCCGCGGCGCGGGACGGAGTACACACCTTCCTGCGCACACAGGAGGTCACCGCCGTTACGGGGGTCCATCTGGTGCGGCTGCCCCCGGCACCGCTCGACGACCCCCGGGGGCCCAGGGCCCTGAGCCCCGTCCCAGACTGGGAGCTGTGGCGCGACGCGTGGGCCGCGTGGCTCCCCCGCCTCCCCTCCCAATGCCGGTGGATGGCCGCGGACCCCCGGCCATGCGGGGCTGACGCCACAGCCGGCCCCCCACCCCCTCCCCCCCCCCCCCCCCGCAGAGCACCACACGGCACTGCCCACGGCACGGCACTGATGCACCAGGAGGTAGTGGGAAGGGCGCGCCTGCCACCACGCATGCCTACCAGAGTGACAGTAATGGCAGACTCCGATGGGTCCCTCGGGCGGGACGACCGCCACCACCGCCGGTCCCGCTCCCGCTCCCCCGTCTCCTCCCCAGAGTGGACGGGGGAGACCCTCGCGGAGCGCGAGGAGCGGAGGCTGGCGGAGGCGGCGGTGGTCGGACCGCCGCTGCCGGCCCGGGAACCTGGGCCAGCCGAGACGGCCGCCCCCGCCGCCCAAGCGGCCAGCCCCGCCGCCCCGCCCCGCCCTGACGCGCAGGAGGCGGAGACCGCGGCGAGCCACGCCGCGGCCCCGGCCGCGGCCCCCGGCACACCGCCGGCAAGGGGGGCAGCCCCGGCGCAGGAGCCGGACGCGTCGCCGAGGGCTGCCGCGGCCGCGCAGGAGAGCAAGCAGGGCGCAAGAGGGGTTGCGACGGGCCCTGCACGGGCCGTGGGCGCCTCGCCGACGGCCGCCGCGGCAGCAGCGAAGACCGAGAAGGATGTGCGAGAGTCTGCGACCGCGGCCACGGGCGCCTCGTCGGCGGCCGCCGCGGCAGCGAAGGAGAGTGCGGAGGGCGCGAGAGGGGCTGCGGCCCCTGGCACGCCGCGCAAGCGGGGGAAGAACCCCGCACGGGCCGCGGACGCCTCGCCGGCGGCCGCCGCAGCAGCGGCAGTGGGCAGGGAGAGCGAGAAGTACCGCGCCCACGCCAACCCCGCCCACACCCACACCAGCCCCCCCAAGCCGTACCCCCCCAAGCCCTTCCCCCCGGGACGGGAGCGGCATGACCGCCCCCCGAAGCGCGAGCGCTCACCGCCGGGCGTCACGCTGCCGCAACTGCAAAGGCAGCGGGACGCCCGGCGAGTGGTCCAGGAAGGGCGCAGCGGCGAGGGGGAGGGGAGCGGCGGACGGCGTGACAGGCAGGGGGCAGGGGAGGGGTCGGGGCACGGGAAGGGCGCGCGGGAGCGCGGGCAGGAGGCCCAGGTGCAGGGGACGGAGCGAGGGGTGGTGGGAGAGCGAGCGGGCCGGGGCGTGGTGGACGAGAGGCGGGACCCGCGAAACGGGCAGGGGGTCGGGGAGGGGCCAGGGCACGGGAAGGGTGTTCAGGGGCGCGGGCAGGGTACCCAGGCGCAGGGGGCTGACCAAGGGGGGATGGGAGAGCGAGCGGGCCGGGGTGTGGGGGACGAGAGGCGGGACCCGCGACATGGGCACGGGACCGGAAAGGGGCCCAAGGGCAAGGGCAAGGGCAAGGGCAAGGGCCCCAAGGGACAGGAGGGACGGGGCACGGGAGCCCAGGGGGGAGGGCGGGGCGAGGGGAGGGGGGCAGAGGGCGGGGCACCCCCGCAGCCGGAGGTGCAGCCGGTGAGGTGCATCCCCCCCGGCATCCAACAGATGCCGGCACACCACACCTACCACCACCACCACCACCACCACCACCACCTCTACAACATCGACCCTGACGCCGGCGAGCTCATCCCCCCCCAACCCCCACGACACCAGCACCAGCAAGCCCCCCCCGCGCCGAGGGCGGAGCCGGCGCGGGTGGCCTCGGCGGAGGGGGGACGGGGCGTGGCATCGGCGCCGCAGGTGCAGGAGCAGCGAGGGGGGCCGGCACAGGGGGCGGAGGAGAGCCGGCCGTGGAACGTGGACTGGGGCGCAGTCCCGGACCCGCTGGGGGGGGAGACCCTCCCCCTGGTGGGGGAAGTGTACGGGTGGTTGTGCTGGGCCAACCAGGGGACCTCCAGGAGGTCGCGGAACCGGCCCTTCGATGCCGTGCTCCTCCGGAGGGACGGAGGACACCGGGAGGCACCCCCGGGGGGGTGGGCGGCACCAGAGGACCACGAGAGGGTCCTCAGGTCAGTGATCCGGGCGGCGTGGCCCGACAGGGAGCCGACGTGGCCGGCCTTCCTGGAGGGGGGGGCGGTGCTCCGCATCACGGATGCGGACGCCAACAACTGGCTCCCCCGGGCTCTGCGTAGCGCCCTCGCCCACTGGCGCTACCGCCGGCACAACCCGCCGCCGCCGCAGCCCCAGCCCCCGCACAAGCGGCGGCGCAAGTGAAGGCCCAGACGGCGGGCACGGGAGGGGGGGATGGGCCCCCTGACCCACGCCCCCCCCACGGTACGGCACGACGTGCGGGGATGCGCCGCCAACCGCGGGAGGGAGTGCGGGGGCGCCAAGCGCGGGGAGGAACCGGCTGCCCCGCAACCTGCTAACCACTGACCGCTAACCATCAGCCACCCCCGGCCGGCCGGCGCCGCGCGGCAACGGCCGGGGAGGTGAGGGCCCCGTTGAGGGCCTGCGCGGGCATCCAGCTCTCGGTAGGGGCTGGCCCCCGGGACCAGGGCCGCCATGCCGCCCCCGCCCCCCCCCAACGTGCACGACGGAGCAGGAAGGAGGCCGCGCCCCACATGAACCTCCCGTAACCACAGCCCGCTCCGAGGTGACGGAGGGAGGGTGTCAAGTCAGATGAGGCCCCCAGGGGGGCGGTCCACGGGCCGCCCCTCACCCCCCCCACCACGGGGCGGCACTTCAGCCCCGACCGCAAGCGCGCGCCGGAAGGGAGAGCACCGGCGACGCGGAGAGAGCCGGGAAGGAGTACCACAGGCCGCCGCCTGGAACGAGAGCAGGGAGGCCGCGGCGCGACGCCCCCCCCCCCCCCCCCCCCGCCCCCCCGCCGGCCCGCCGGCCGCAGGGGCCCCGGCCCCCACCCCCCGAGGCTGAAGGGACGGACCCCCCCGCCCGAGAGGGGAGCCGGAGTGTGACCCGCCCCGACGCCCCAGCCGCCGGCTCCAATGGGGGCCGCGAAGAGCAAGTGGGCCCGCGCCTGCGCACCGGGACGCCGCGCAGATCGTGCCCAGAGAAGCCGGGTGGGCGCGAACCGGAATGGTATGGGTGGCCACGCCCCCCATGGACAGCACGACGCCAAGGGACGCCCGCTTTGTTGCCTACCCAGGGAAGGCGGCCCCGCAACCCGCTAACCACTGACCGCTGACCCTCACGGCCACCCCCGGCCGGCCAGCGCCGCGCGGCAACGGCCGGGAGATGAGGGGCCCCAGGGAGGGACTGCGGGAGGATCCGGCACTCGGTAGAGGGGGGCGGGGGAAGGGCGCGACCCCCCTGGCCGATGGCTGGCCCCCGGGGCTGGGACCGCCAAGCCGCCCCCCCCCCCCCTTTTTTTTGGCCGACAGGGGGCATCGCCAGGGAACCGGAGGACCCCCCCCCACTCCCCCCCCCCCCCCCCCTCCCACACAGGCCCGAGAGCAGGCGGGGTGGCCCGCCCCCCCCCCCCCCGCACCCACCCCAGCTGGGGAGCCACAGGCGTCGCCCTCCGCCCCCCCAGGGCCGGGGGGGCGCCCCCACCCACAGGAGGAACGGCGACACGGTAAGGGCAGCGGCGGCTGGACCTGCCCCCACGAACCCACACCGGCGTGCCGGAGCAACGCGCACAACGGAGCACGAAGGAGGCCGCGCCCCACATGACCCTCCCGTGACCACAGCCCACTCCGAGGGGAAAGAGGGGGGGTTTGCAGGTCAGCCGGAGCCCCCAGGGGAGCGGTCCACGGGCCGCCCCTCACCCCCCCCCGCCCCGGGGCGGCACGTCAGCCCCGACCGCACGCGCGCGCCGGAGGGGAGGGCCAGAAAGGGGTACCGCAGGCCGCCGCCCGGAACGAGAGCGGGGAGGCCGCAGCGCGACACCCCCCCCGAGGCAAGGGGAATGGGCCCCCCCACCCGAGAGGGGGGCCGGAGTGTGACCCGCCCCCCCGCTCCGGCCGCCGGCCCACAAGGGGGCCGCGAAGAACAAACGGGCCCACGCCAGCGCACAGGGACGCCGCACAGATCGTACCCGGAGAGGCTGGGTGAACACGAACCGGAGTGGTATGGGGGGCCACGCCCCCCATGGACAGCGCAACGCCAGTGACGCCCGCTTTGTTGCCTGCCCAGGGAAGGCAGAGGGACGGAAAGAGACAGAGCGACCCCCCGCCCTACAGTCAGTCGGCGACCCGGTGGTGCTACTGCCCGCCACTTACCCCAGTGCACGTCAGTCGGCGATTCAACGCACCCCACCCAGCCCCCTCCCCAGTCCCGACCCCGTGCGCGTGGACTGCGCGTGGACGGCGCACAGCCCCACCCTCAGGGCAGGATACATAGCCGACGACACCCCTCAGTGGCGTAAGAGACTCCCGCGGACGAGGGCACCCCCCCGGGGACGCCCAGCCGCCGCCCCCGCAACCCCAAGCCAAGTAGGGGGGAACCGGGACCGGACCGCCCCCCCCCAAGCACGCCAGACGGAGCACGGGACCGGGGCAGGACACGCGGAGGGGCACGGACCACATGGAACGGCCCTACCAGCGCCCAGTGCCGGGACCACGCGAGATGCGCGCGCCACACCACCCAGCGGGGAGCGGACACCGCGAGAGCGCGAGCGCACACACACGAAAAGGACACGCGGGGACCACCAGAAGGGCAACCGGACCGAGCGCGCGGAACGCACAGACCACCTGGAATGGCGTACCAGCGAGCGAGGATAAGGGACACCCGGACGGGACGGCCCGCCACACGCAACGCGGGATACGCGGGGCGGGAAGGGGGAAGAAGGGGAAACACAACACCAGGAACCGGCCCGAACCCCCCCGAACCGGCCGCGAGCGCCGCGCACACACAGACGGGACACTGCACCCGCCAAGGCAGTAGTGGCGCACAGCGCCACGCCCCAACCCCTAGGCTAGGCAGCCACCGCGCCAGCCCAAGGGGGTCCCACTGGCGACAAGCCAGTAGCACGGGCCCGGCGGCGCCGGCGCCCCGGGCGACCACGCATTAGGGGGGCGACGCAGTGGGTAAGCGCCCGCGGCCACGGCTGCGAATTGATGCACTGACCGGGGAGTGGCGAAACGGGGACGCCGGGGAAGGACGGGGCTCCGAGCTCTGTGAACCCGGGGAACTCCGCCACCAGGCAGGAGGTGCGTCTTGGAGGGCCCCCCACTAGGACCCGGTGGGGAGGATATCACCTGGCCCGACCAGGTGGCCCCCCGGGGCCGAAAGGCGTCTAGTACCCGCAAAATCAAACCTCAAACCTCAAACCTTCATGCTTTGATCCTGATTCTCTTCTACTTGCATACCTCTGGCTTGGGCTATCCTGGATTGAATGTATTTCAGCAAACAAAAGCTTTTCATCTTCAAAAACAAGCAGCAGGAAACCCTACACCAGCAGCAAGCAGCAGGAGAGGCAAAAACACAGTGTTGAAATCACTATAAAACTTTCTACATGCTCTCCTGCTGCTACACCCCCTCCCGCCGCAGGTGATCCCAAGAAGCGCCCCCAAGGGGATAACGCTACCCCTGAGGGGAATAACTCCAAGAAGAGGCGATTGGCCTGGATGGCCAGGTCCCTCATAGCTGCAGGGGCGGATGTCAAGTTCCCGGATGAAGAGTAGGGGGGCGGCTCCGAAGAGGAGGACTTGGTTTTCTGGATCCTCTTGAAAATCGGGGATCAAGTTTTTCGAGCGGTGCTTGACAGCGGTGCAACACTTTCCATAGTGGCCCGGCGCCTGCTAAAGACTTTCAAGAAAACTAAGACCGTGGCCATAAGAGTACGCAATGGGCGTACCATCCATTCCTTGGGGGGGGTCGATGTGACTATATGCCTGGGCGACGAAACCGTGACCCAACACTGCAGAGTGCTGGACACCGACGCCTTTGACATCGTCATTGGTACCGACTTCCCACGAAGAAACCCCCAGGTAAAAATGCTGTCTCTCCAGCGCCCCTATTCTTTTGCACTGCGACTTTGGCAGTGGGCTCTTCTCCGTACCTTTGGAGCTGTCAGGACGAAAAGAGTCTGGGCTGCGCTACGCATCCAAGACTAACTATCGTACTGAAAACTACCAATTGGCCCGTCACGTTCTTGAAAATGGACTGGCGGCCCTTCAGGTAAACCTGGATGAGATCCAGGTGGAATTGTTTGCGAGCCAACAACAGCACATCATGCAGTTGTACTGCTCGAAACAACTGAAGAATGCTTTCCGTTTCTTCTGGAGGGCAATGGGCCTAGCGTATGCTAACCCTCCCTTCTCCCTGCTCGCGAAGGTTCTAACCAAAATCGCTTATGAGGGAGGAAGGGTTGTCATGCGCACCCCTGACTGGGGCGGCTCTGGTGAACATGCTTACTGGCGCCGCATGCTAGATTGAATGACCGTGGGAAGAGTGCAACTCCCCGACGGCCCCATCTATGTGCCTGAGGACTCAGACACAGCTATGCAGGCCCCTGAGTGGGCCAGTTTCCTGTCCATCCTCGATGGATCTCTCAATCCTGTACCCCTGTGTGACCTAGACCAGGTGCTACTGAAAGAGGTCATGGCCGAAAATCGTGGCCTGACCCTTTCTGATCTCAAAAATCGATCTCCTGAGCACCTATCTGCCACACTTACAGGGTGTGAGTCTCCCGATGACTATCTGGAACCTGCAGCTGTAAAGGAGGATGCTGACGACCAGCTGTCTGAGATCGCCAGCACTATCCCTCCTGTTGATCTCAGCTGTGTTGACCTAAAACACAGTGCCTTCCTAGCCCAGCTGTTGCTAGAGGAGGTAGACCTAGAGTCAACCCCTGAACCCGCTTCCCCTGTTGGGAAGCCAGTGCTACACATGCAGCCTATGCACACAGGTGAACCCGAGGCCCGGAGTGCCGATGCTCTGGCGCGGCCTGCTGCTAATAACATGCCATTGTCTGAGCATGACACTCAGGAACTCCGGCAGCTGTTGTACCTGAAGGCCGAAGGTATTGAGCGCCAAGAGCGGCTGCAATACCTCAGACAGACCTGGAAATCCTCCATCTGGTCTAAGGAGGACGATGATTCCTATACGCTGCCTGATTCTGAGATACCGCTAGTGTATTCTCTGCACTATGGGCAGCAATGTCCCCCTGAGTGGGACGATGGTTCTGTGCCTGCCGAAACTGCTGATTGGCAGAAAAAGAAAGAACATGGAAAGAGCAACCTCCATGCTGAGGAGGATTTCCTTCAGAAACTCGAGAGTCTTAACCTTGACCCCCGCCTGAAGAAACTGCTGATAACCTATGAGGAGGTGTTCGGTGCCTTGCCTCCTCCCCTCTCTTGTAAAAAACTGGTCCAGATGGACCTGAAACTGAAACCTGAATTTGAAAAGACGCGAGTGAGGCGTCGTCCCTATCCCGCTCCACAGGAACAGGTTGAAGAAATCGAGCGCCAGATCCAGGAATGTATTGATGCTGGCCTCGTTGAAGAATATAAGCAGGGGTACTACCCCCATCACTGCAGTCCCTGTTTACTGGTTGCCCAACCATGGTCGACTGCCCTACGACTGGTTGTAGACTATGGTGAGGTCAACAAGAAAACCCAGAACCACTCAGGGAGTATTCCTAACATGGAAAATACCCTGGAGCGTATTGCCAAATGCAGGTACAAGACCAAAATGGACAAACGCTCTGGTTTCTGGCAGGTGGACCTAACCGCCGCAGCTCAGGAGCTGCTGGCTTTTATCACCCCTAAGGGCCGTGTCTTTAAGTGGAAGGTGATGCCTTTCGGGGTGGCTAATGCCCCAGCGCTCTTCCAGGAGCTAATGAACAAAATTTTGTACATACTGAGGCGCAGGCCTCTAGTACAGGAGTTGATTTCTCGGGGTGCAGAAATGGAAGCTCACATCGACGACGTGAGTTTGGGTACTAATACCAAAGAGGACCATGTCCTTCTCCTCCATGAATTTTTCATTGTCTGTCAAGAAAACCATCTCCGAATCAAACTAGAAAAATGTGAGTTTATGAAAGAGGAGATGGAATATTTGGGTTTCGACGTGGGGTATGGTTGGTGGAAACCAGCCGCGTCTAAGATGCAGCCCCTACAGGACATGCAGATTCGCGATGACCCTAAGAAGGGTCTACACGACGTGAGGAGTTTTGTGGGCGCCTGTAATTTCTATCGGCGTCACATCCACAATTTTACTTACTCCTCTGCCCCCCTCACTGACCTAATCAAGAAAACTACTCCCTGGTGGTGGACCGCCAGAGAGGAAGAGTGTTTCCAGGAGTTGAAGAAGAAGATTGCCTCCTCCAACTGCCTGGGGGTACCCCGCCCTGAGGGCAAGATAGTCCTGATCACTGATGCCAGTGATGTAGGGGGGGGCGGTACGATCTACCAATGGCAGGAGCTTAACCCCGCTGAACTAACCCACTGCCATTATCGTACTAGTGGACTGAACCGTGATGGTTCGTTGAAACATGACTACCCTACCAGTGAGTGGCGACTGGTGCCACTGGGACACTGGAATTGGAAATGGAACCAAGCGCGTTCCAATTACAGCACCTATGACCAGGAACTCCTGGCTGGTATGTTGGTGCTTTGGTCACAATCCCGACTCCTGGGAGCTAACCCTATTGTCTGGCTGTGTGACCAGGAGCCTGTGAAGTCTTTTCAGAAGGGCCCATCACCAGAGAAAGCAAAGCTAAAACGGTGGTGGACTTACCTGAGCCAGTTCAGGCTGACAGTGCATCATATCCCCGGAATAAAGAATGAACTGTCTGACTATATATCGCGCAACAACTTCGATGCGCTTATAGGTGAGAGCTCTGAGGCGCTCGCCAGAGAGGCTTTCCAGCGTATGGATGTCCAGCTTGACCTGTCCATGCGCACTGCTGGAATCCTGGAGGGTTGGAGTCTAACCGACTATCAGTAAGAGTATAAAGAAATTCTCCAAACCCTCAGCACTGGTCTCGAACCCCGTGTCATTGACGGGCAGCAGTGGTATAAAAACAATCAGTACCTCTTCTACGAGGACCGAATTGTGGTGCCTGAGGCACGACTGGATGGGTGCCTACAGTGGTCCCATCTCAGTTCTGGTCACACTGGCGCTAATCGCTCAGTGGACTTCTTCCCTGAGTGTTTCTACTCTAGTCTAACCCTGACTGAACTGAGGTTGCATATGCAGACCATTGTGGATGCTTGTGGCTGTCATGCCAGCAAGCAGAGCGACAGTAGGGATAGGGGCCTGATCTCCAGCTTACCCATACCCTATTGTGCTAACTCTCTTCTCTACGTGGATTTCATCCACGGCCTACCACGCTTCGGCGGCTATGATAGTTGCCTAGTGGTCACCTGTGGCCTATCTCGCTTCACCTGTGTGTTCCCTTGCAATAAGAAAATCACAGGTGAGCAGACTGTGAAAATGTTGGTCGAACAATGGTTCGAACCCTATGGAGCACCTAAGCAGGTGCACTCTGATGAGGATGTACGCATCCGCAGTGACACTGGGTGGTACAAACGAGTGCTAAATGCCCTCAACGTGGAGGTAACCACAGGTGTGCCCTATACCCACACGTCTAACCCTCTCTGTGAGAGACAGAACCGTGTGGTGGAGCAAAACCTAAGAATCCTGATGAAACAGGAGCGTACCAAGGACTGGGTACGCCTAGTGCCCTGGGCAGTGCTGACCATGAACTCACAGCGGAGCTCCTCTACGGGTTTTACTCCCCACGAACTGTTCCATGGAGGACGACCTGCTTGGTTCTTCAAAACCCCCTTTCCTGAGGACTTCAAGAGCCCTGTGGCGGATTGGCTGGAACACAAGCAGTCTCTGGCTAACCAGGCTGGGCCTAACCTGAGACACATTCGTGACCGTGAACTGAGCCGACAGAACCGCCTACGGCGACCTGCCAGCTTCAAGGTTGGTGACCTTGTTTTGGTACACCATTCACGCCTACCCTCCTGGCCACGTAACTGCCTACAGGACCCTTATTTTGGACCCTATCGTATCATCAGGATAGATGGATCCAGGATCCATGTCAGGTGCAGTCCACGTCTAGGTGGTGAACTACTGTGTGCACCTAAACAGTTGAGGCACTATCACTCCCCTGACAATTTGTCTTGGGATGAGTGGCGCCTCAGCAACAGTGAGGTGGAGCGTATAGACCTAGAGAACGCTGCCAGTCCAGAGGAGGCACACGAACTCGAAGACATGACTGCCGATGAGATGGCAGTCGATGGCTACTACGTGGTTGCAGGTATTGCTCGCCACGAGTATAAACAGGGCTGGAAATTCCTAACCCTGTGGGATGGCTATGGGTTATCTGAGGCGACCTGGGAACCTATGTCAGCCTTCATACAACCAGATGGGAGTATCAACCCCATCTTCCGCACCTACCCCTTTGAGAACAACGAGGGGCAGCTCCTAACCCGTGCTGAGACTATATCCCAGCGTAAAAAGCGAAACTAATTTCCCTGTGTCAGTCTACTGACAGGTGCAGTGAGCACTCTTCTGCAGACGTGCCTGTGTATGGGTGTAAAAGCAGTTGTCACAGTTGCCCCGCATTGCATCGCAGGACAGGACCGCCAGCCCCCCGTGACAACCACTCCCTGGCCGAAGGCCATTGGTTTTTCACAGACTACTGCTTACTGAGCACTGCACTGACCCTGTCTGTGCCCTGCAAACCCATGCCCATGGTTTCCAGCGTGGGCCAGGTGGCCGCTTATCAGGATTGCAGCCACCCAGGGAGTGTATGTCTTGTTGACCATGTGTTGCATGGGGACTGCCCTGATGTAATGACCTTGGGGAGCAAACGAAGAACGGTGGCTTACTACACCAGGCGGGAATGACAAGCAAGGTGTTATGAGGCAAGGTGTGTTCCCTCCTTGGGGACAAGCGAGCCCACAGTTAGGACCCCTGACTGGTCCAGACCCATGGGGTTCTACCCTTCCTTACAGGGTTTACCATACCCCTATGTGTGCTACGTTTGTCTGTGTGTGTCTCACTTCTCTCCCCGGCGTGGCTCCCGGAGACGGGGCTTTGCTGACGTCGGACCGAAGGTCCTAATCAGGTACTATTACCACTCCTATGGCGCCCAATTTCTGTGCTGGCGCCTATCCTTGGGGGAAGACAGCAAAAGCCCTACCTACTAGAGGGGAGGGGTGGCCAAGTGTGCTAAGGGCATACAAAACGCCCATTTTTGCTAAGGGCCAAAAGCCAACGCTCTCCCCTGCCGACGAGGAAAAGCACGCGGGACAGGAGACACCACTACACTACACTCACTAACGCCAGCACCGGCCTTCGAAGGCAGGATGAGCACTCATCACCTGCACTCAACTCCTGCCAGGCCTGCTGACCCTAACCCCTACACACGCTACTTGGTGTTGCTGTCAATGAAGTCTCGGGTCCTAATTACCCTCCTGTGAAGAAGACAAGAGAACACAGCGCTGCTAAGCAACTGTGACCTAACAGGGTCGTCACAACACGTTTCCCTGCTAGGGCTTGGAGGGAAGGGGTGCTCTTGTTGCGTGCACAGCGCGGATGTCGATGGAGTCGAACTGCCCACGCCACTCCTGGCTGAGGCGCAGTCAATTGATTGTGTGATCAGCGCCCCTGTTTGGCTGGGGCAGAAAAATTGGATAGCCGCCGAAGGCAGCTGCTGCGTGCACCAATCACCCTGACCTCTCCCACCTGTACAACAAAGGCCAATGAAGGGGTTTTTGCGGCTGAGGAACCAAGCCACACTCCACGTATTATACGCTTCTCAGTGTGACCTATAATACACTGTCCTCAAACACACCCTGTCAAGCAAGCAAGCGTTAAGAGACTCCTCAGGTTCTCTTAAAGAACGTACCGAGGAGCCCCTGGGTGACCTAAACAAGGTTTACCGTGCGCATTTCGCGTGGCTTACCCTTTAATGCATCGTGTGCACGCATGCAGGGAAGGGAGGCGGAACCATAACCACAATTGACTCAACCAGGAGGTGAGCTCCTCCTGGGCTAACCTACCTTACTCACCATGCATCGTGTGAATGCCGAAGTGAAGCGAACGCAAAACAACCCTATGGCGAGTTTTAAACAAGCCTAAGCGTTTTAAGCAACCCTACGTGCGCGCTGCGCGCTCCATTCGCATCGCATACGTTTCATTCCTGTTTTGACCTGTGCAGAGCAAAGGAGATGAGCGCCCGAACCCCCAACGAACACAGCGTTGACAACCCTAACGTTTAAACGAAACAACCAACACGAACGCAATGCATGCGTGTGAGATGACACTGGCATACCTGAGAGGTGGGTTGTCCACCTGCTCTGTGGTGTGGGTTGAGTTTGAATACTTTTCTCTAAAGTTTATAAAAGTTTTGATACAACTGTGCAAAAATTTCCTTTAGGACTTTGAAAACTACGGCTGATACCTTCTTTTTCAAAAGCCGTTTACGCTTGCGCAACCTTGTTTTTGAAGTACGCTTCCTTTGCGCTTGTCTGCGACTTTGGGTTCGGTGTAAAAATGACGATTTCTGGCGTGATTTCGTCGATTTTTAGCGAATTGACTTGTGAAATCGCTACCCCTTTCGCTAAACCGCAGGAATCACACCCTGTTGGTCACATTTTCTATTTTTTTCAGCTCCTGGAGATTTGTGTCCTCCATTGGGAGTATTGCTCCGCCCTGGCCCTTGGTCAGGACGTTTACTAAAACGCTGTTTATACAGCGATAACCGTCCGCATCAGAGCGGTCGACTGTACCCTAGTGGGCAAGCACATGTGCTCTAGGGAGGGAGTCCTGGGTTCAAACCCCACTTACCCCAGATTTTTACCAAAAGTTTTCGTCGCACGCCGGCGACTTTTGAGGAATGCCCCATGGAAGGGACATCATTCACGGTACATTACACTGTTTTTCGAGGGTACCTACAGTGTGATAGGCTTCTATGAACTGATGAGGATGTTTTTGGTAAGTTTAATGCATTTTCTGAGGTAATTTTGGGAATATTTGAGCCTTTTTCCTTGGTCCTACTAGCTTAGCTAACTAGTACTCCAGGGGGGAGTAAGAAAAAGTCAGTGCCATGTCTTTCTTGGAGGGCTTGATCCAGGCCAAGCCCCCGTTAAACCCTTGTGTTGATGCTAAGACTAACTTAAGTATTTTTATCACTCTTTTGAAGCCTTAAGTACACTTTCTCAAGGTAACTAGGGTTGTAACCCTAGCCCCTCATGAAGTTCACCCCTACCACTCAACTGAGCGGAGGTACCTTCCTTCATGGAGGATATACCGAAATGAAATAGGCATTTCATGCTTTAGGCCTTGGAGGTTAAGCCTAGTGGTCTCCCACCCCAAGACCCCTATACTCAATTGTTTCTACCACTTATTGTGGTTCTACTTTTTAACTGTTTCTGAATTCAGTTGCTTGGCCGAGTCATTTTCTGTGTTGGCCTGACATCTATACCCCACATTCCTAACCAGCACCATTTCACCCAAAAGAGTGCACATGAAGTGCTTGATGCTATCTTGGAGGCCAGAATCAGTCCAGTTTTCATATAAAATCTTTTGTATTATCCATTTGTGATTGAATCTTTGTGTTTATACCTGCATTGTCTTTTCGCAGCCCTTCTGTGATACACTGGATTCCAAAACTATTCATTGATTCGATCCACATCCTGTTCTTGCTCTACTTGCTGCTTTGGTTTGGGTTTTCAACTTCAAAACCTGCAGGATTTCATCAAAATATCTAGGGCATTAATCATGGATGTCCCCTTGGTAAGACCTTCTTCCTGCTTTGTCAAAGGAGGCATCCCGAGCTCCCGAAGATACCTACCTACCTACCTAGGGCATTAATCAAGGACATCTTTCTCAAAACGCTAAAGTGCCGAAATGCGAAGCTGCGATGCCCTTTCCATGTGCCTTGGAGTCCACTTGGATGCTAGCTTGTAGGCATTTTTTTGGGTGCAAGATTCGGAGTAGCAAGTTTGATGAGGCCTAAAAAAAAATACAAGTAGAGGTCCCACTGTTGGCCTATGGCCTGTACAACTCACTGGTCCTTGCACACCGTGTGTTATAGTTGGTGCTTTGATGTGGCAAGATGGGCAAAGCTCGTCAAAATGGGCTCAATTCATGGAACTCTGTTGCCTAAATGCCGCAGGATCATTGTTCAGAAAACAACGGTTTTTACCCCTTTTCGACCCCTTTTTCTTTGCCCTAAAGTGGCCCACTTACAAAGACTTTTTTGGACTTTTAATTGGCCAAAACGGGCCAAACCCCACTCAAAAAGGGTTCATTTTAGTTGTGTGTGCATCCTAGAAATTCTGAGTTCACTTGTGGAAAAAGACATTTTTTCACCCAGTTTTGGTCCAAAAATGATCAGTTTTCAAAACATTTTGGTATTTGTAGGTGCCAAGATGAACTTTCAGGGGCTCAAAATCGGCTACCCATTACAACCCCATCGGAAAACCATTGGTACCCCACGTTGTAAAGAAGCAAATTTGAAAATAGCCCCTCCTGTTTGCGGGGCAGGCTCGTTGCTTGCAAGAGTTAAATGGGCGCCAATGCAGGGTCTAGGCATCTGGCTCCCAAAAAATGCTAGCTTAATCAATTGACCCTGCACTTTGCAGCAAACTTTGACACACGGTTGGTAAAAATATGGCATAGATGTGCCCTTATGGTATGGACCTGCCTCTGAGGCCCCATTTTGCTGTTGATGGTATAATTGGGTATTTTGGTCCCTCACAATAGGCAACACCGATTATTTTGAATAAAATAATGACAAAAATCCAAACCTTAGGGGGAGTCTTTGCACTGCGCGCGCACGTCGCGCGCACTGCGCGCTACTTTTAGACTATGTTCCCCCCGAAGAGCCCCCAAGCACACCCCTTGGAAACGCCCTTAGAAATAAGTGAGCCAAACTGCCACAGCTCTTTTCGCCCATCGAATTTCAGCGACAACACCATTCAAGCAAGAACGAACACGATGCACACTTGCCCACCAAGCCTCCTCAGAGCACCCTGTTGCTCCAGAGAGGAGATCACACCTATGAGGTGGAGTGTGCTTGAGGAAGAAAAAGAAGCGGAACAAATGTTCGCGTGGAAGTAAATCATCATGCCCATACTTTAGCCAAAACTCCTCGGCAGAGTGTGCACCAATACCCATAGAACTGATTTGCATCCTTAAGGACCGAGTTCCGCCACAACGCTTAATCCACCACTCAACACCATCTTTTTGCAGGTCAAGAGGGTGAGCTCCGGTGCTTTTCTCATGTACATGGAGCAACATCTCCAGGATCTTGTCTTCCATTTGTTTGTTCATTTTTGCCACCTCCTCCTTGGTGAATGTTCAAGGTTCATCGGGTCACCCCTGCATTCTCAGGGGTCCCCAAACAACGGGGGACAAAATCAGCAGTCAAAACCTCCGCTATGGGTCACCATGATGCCCCTAGGGGCCCCTAGTATCTCAAAGTATGGGTCTCTAGTACGGCTAGACGCCCAAATAGTTGCACTGCGCGCGCACTGCGCTTGAAGCGCCCCCTTAAATGCATATGTTGCATTGGCGGAATGTAGTTTTTGAATTATGTCCCCCCATTCTTGTTTTTCACCACAGACCATTCAATCCTTTTGGGATGACGTTGATGCATGAACAAATTGATATCACCGTGGTTGGATTGCATTTTGGTGTGTGGTCTGTCCCTGATCATTTTTGAAAAGGCACGATGTTGACTAAAATCGGGGCCCGTTTTATTTCCAGAATGGCATATTGTAAAAGGTTTGTGCGACTTTTGGATGGTTGAAATGGGTCACCACTTGAATTTTAGTATTTACACCCCAGTGACATTCCGCTCTGCAAAAGCGTTAGATTCCTGCCTTCAAATTGCTTTTCCTTACTTTGACAGCCTACCGTGCAACAAATAGAGCAGGAATTCATCCTGCCCAGAATCTGAAACAGTCAATGGCTTCTCAGGAAAGTTGTCTCTCTGTTGCTCAGGGGTGATGTGCATATAAATGCAAGTCTTTGTGCCCACCCTTCCTGGGGTTGACAAAATAGACTGTATGGCACGAAAACTCTGTGCATTTCATTTTTGAGCAAAACATGGATGGAAATGGTAGAGAACCCTGCAACACACAACATGCAAAAGCACACAGAGTCATTGGGCTCTGACCCTCCCCTGCAGTTCTCATCAAATGACACTGTCGAAAAACATGCAAAAATATGCAGACTGCAATCCCCAGCCCAGAAAGCGGAGGGTAAACTGGAACACTTGCTGGTGCATGTATCCACATACACACATTGAAAGTAAAACGTAGCAGTGGCTGTGGGCATATTCTGGGATAAAGCACCACCATATTGCATCACCCATTTCACATTGCATCCCCAGACCACCACCTGCTAGCCCAGTAAACAGGTCAGGCTTGGAAACTCAAACGGTTGCTTTACTTGATGAAATCGGCACAATCTACACCACGGTGGCCAAGAAAAAAATGGGCTCAGCAATTGCAATCGCGCTCTGCATGCCACCAAGTCTAAGTGTGAGACTGCTTCACAATTGTCATGGCACAGCAACAATTCCAATATACCAACAATCATTTCAAATTGATGCCTCCATTGTGCGCCGCCGTGTCTGAAACAGGATCCCACAAATATGCTCACACTGTGTATGATAGTACATAGTATGATAATACATACAAACCAGGGAATAACATGAAACTCCCATTGTACACACTGAGCAAGGGGGAAAAATTTTTTGACTGGTTTTCCACAGATCAAATCTCAGACTGAGACCAGTCTGGTATGTCTGCGTGCTGTTTTCCCTTTTATTGTTCTCCTTGACCCAATTGTCTAAGTTTGCATCAGTGGCCAACAATGAACCTTTGGTGTTAAAGCCCAACAGAATTTCTGTCCGCAAGTGTGCTCCCTTTGCATGTCTACCTCTCTTTTAAATGATGAGACACATGGTGTGCCCAGCCACTGGTCCCTTAGGGTAGTGGATGCACCTAGGTCCTACATATAGATGTGAAATCAGCATAAATGGGTCTGAACCTTGGACCGCTTGCCGCAGCAGTAAGGTTTGGGCCCTTATGGCCATACCTTGAAAAAAGAAGTGGTGGGGCACAACATGGGGATCTCCTGTAGGGTCATGGCTGCAAATGTTACCTCTGCCACCGCCCAATGTACAGTGTTCCACTCTCTGTGCAGGCAGCCGACCTGCACGGCATCCTGTGTGCTCCGTGCCACGTGTGCTGTGTGTGTCCCCAAGAAGAGATGGAGCGTGAATGTGAGTTATGTGAACACGACCCAGGAGGCATCAGGTTCAGGAGGGCACTGGCCGATTCAGTTCCTGGACGCCAGTGTGATAGTCTGGGGAGGGGATTATGGGTTAGGGCTGGCCTGACCCCTGCTCTACCCCCCCATCCCCCTCACCCCCTTGCGGATGTCAGTGGGAAAGGACTCAGATTCAGGGGTCCAGGATGCTAGTGCGTTAGGGTAGGCTGGCAATTCGGAGACAGAGTAGTTGAGCCCCCTCGCACCTCTGCACCCCTGCCCCGTGGTGGGGTGCCGAGTGTTTCCCCCTGCCGCGCGCCCATGGCCCCTGGCCGGAGCTGTGGTGTCCCCCTGCCCCGCAGCCCGTGGCCGTCAGCCCCCCCCCCCCCGGTCACACGGCCTCGGCGCCCGGCCCGGCGGCGTCATCTTCAGGAGGGTGGCCGCCTGTTCTGCTGAGTGGTAGCACGGCTGTACCCTCTTCACCCTGGGATTGGGCGGAGTTCTGTGCGAGCAGGTCACACGCGTGCCACACCGTTAGCGGGTCAGGGGGCAGGAACTCCACCAGCCCCAATCACCTGCACTGCAGACGCCATGGCCGGCGTCGCGCCGGCCCGCGGGAGGGGCGTTAGCTGCAGCTCGAGGTCACCTTGCGGTCAGAGCTACGACTGCGGGCGCCCATCTCCAGGCAGCGTGCACTGCCGTACTGAGGGGCGAGCCCAACGCGCTGAGGACTGCGACGGCCCCTCCAGGGCTCGAAACGACGGCGTTGTCGCTGCAAGCGCTGCGCGTGGCCTGACGGAGCGAAATGGGGGGTCCCGTGCATTCAGGAGGGAGTCCCCATAGCGATCAGGTGGGCTGGCACACCGGAGTGGGCGGGGGATCCAATGCAGACGGGCATCTGGCACAGTGCTGGCGGTCTACCCGGAAAAAGTGACAGACGCGGCCTCTCAGCCCCGCGCCCCTGCCCTCCTTCTGCCCGCCCCTCCCATGTAAAGACAGAACTTCCCCGCTGTGCTGGGCGACGTGTTCTCCCACCGCTCGTCCATGGCTTAAAAATATCTGTGTGTGCGACTATGTGTGACCAATACCGGCTTCAGAGCTCCGCTGACGCTTTGGCGATGCCAAGGCATGCTCATTGGATACGCAATGCTTTGGAGGAATGAACTGTACAGGCAACGATGCTGATACGTATGCCCCAGGCACTGGCGCTACCTGGGTATCGCAACAACAAAAAAAAGAAAAGAGAGAAAAATTGTGTGTGTGTGTGTGTGTGTGTGTGTGTGTGTGTGTGTGTGTGTGTGTGTGTGTGTGTGTGTGTGTGTGTGTGTGTGTGTTTGACTGCATTGCCGAAAGATTGTGCCGCTCAAAGGAAAGGTCCGGCATCGGAAAAAATGGATAGTGGAAGGGTGCTTGGGAGTCTATGGAAGGCGGAGGGGGGGTTACCTTGACTTCAGGACCCACACTGCACGCTGCACACCCGCGCGCATGCACACATCCACCCAGCCACCCACACCCACCCACCCACCCACCCATACACACACCCACACCCACACCCATCCACCACCCACCCATCCACCCACGCATACACCCACACCCACACCCACACCCACACCCACACCCATCCACCCACCCACCCACCCACACCCACTCACACGGCGTGAGGTGACCAAGAAACCGAGCACAAACCCACTGTGGATCGACAGGCAGGCAGGGCAGGGCACCCACTCACACACACACACACACACAATGTTTGCAAGTTCGGTGGTGGCTCGCAAACATATCATAACAATGCTCAAATGCCATGGGTTGATGATAGGGTCAAGTAGGGCAGATGTGGGCCTGAAGTTGGGCTCTGTGCTCAGTGTCATGGGAATTGCCACAAACGGCAATCGGCATTGGCTGCGCGGCTCGCATGGCTGCTGTGTCTGCCGCACGGTGCACTCGGGGCCCGTGCCTGATAAAAAACATGTCGGAAGGACTAACAGATTGATAAATCCAGGGCTTGTGAGGTGTGGGTCACTGGGAGATTCTGTCTGCACTGTACTGTCAACACTGAGGCCCGGACGATCTGACGTGTGTGGTGGTTGAGATCCGAGCACGAAAATGGAGCATCCGGAGCGAACTGCAGCGCCTTCATTGACAGCACAGTGCCCAGAGCAGCCCAAACAAATGCCGGTGCCCCGCAATCTGGACTGCATCGGCAAGGCATTGCTGTCCCATGACGCCCTGCTTTGGAAAACGCTTGTGGCGGTGCATTGATTTTTGTCGAAATCAGCGCATCCTGTTTCAATACGTGCACCTGACCTTACATGTCATCTGCACGCCGCGTCCTGGACCCCCAGGCAAGCATAATCAGACACAATATTGACATCGCCTTGTCCCACACTATTGACATCGCCTTGTGTAAAATATAGGCAGCCGTTAGGCCGCTGGCTGTGGGCCATTTTTGAAGGAATATTCAGTTTGGCATCACCCTGCAATCATTGTGTTGCCGACGGCGTTCAATCCATGTCCTGGACAACAGGGGCGGCGGCCTGGGCTTCGGGATCGCCATCCGACGTCGACGGGGCCTCTTCCTGAACACACAAAGACATCTGAAAGCTGTGGCCATCTGTTGAAGACCGAGGAGGGGCGGGGGGCTGGGAGGAGGCTGGGGGGTCGGAGAGGTCTGAGGGGCGGGAGAGGTGGTGATAGGTGTTCCAGGGGGTGGGGGGGGGGTGGGGGGGGGCATGCTGCTGCACATTTGTGGGGCACGAGGGGCACCGACGAACAATGCGAGTTCAGAGAATACAACGTCGCTGCAACAGTCGCCATCTACAAACGCCCTTTCTGATCGGTCGTTTTTGTGGTTTCACAGTGGACCTGGAAATTTTGTTTTATAATCGATTAATCTGCGGCCATTGGTTCTGCCCTGTAGACCTGTTGTGGCCCGTGCACGCGGAATGCCGCGCGGAATTTGCCTTTGTAGATGCCATCTCCTGCCCTCCCATGGCATGTGGATCCATCGGTGTACCACTGCTTGGTCGTGTGTTCTCCGGTGAAGTACAGGGACCCGGAGGCACGCTTTAGTATTCAGCAGCGCCTTCGTGTGCCGTTCCCCCATCCCTAATCCATGCCCCCGTGGGCCTTCCAGAGCACCCCCCCTCGTGCAGGGCATCTAGGCACGTTTTTGTTTTATGTTGGCTCGCTGGCGTGGGCCCGTGGTCTTGCGTGGCGTGAGAGGGGGAGGGGCTGGGGTTCGCATTGACTTTGAGGCACACAAATGTCAGGGATGGGCGGGAGTGGCAATGAGGCATTGGAGGCATTCCTGGAATCTCCTTTTGCTTTTCGGCTCCTCGGCGGCGGCAGCGGCATTGGCACACGCGGCGTCCCATTCCTCCATCGTATCATGAAACCGGCGCTTGGGAGCGGCAGGAGGCTCCGCGGGCTCTGCCGGAGGGGCCTGCACTTCTTGAAACCGCGGCGGAGCAGTTGGCTGAGGACTGGGGTCGAGAGAGGCCTACGTGTGCGGCAGAGTAGAGCGCAAGAGAGTGCAGCGGACGGGTGTGACCCGACACTCGGGGGGACGGCGTTGGCAGCGGGTGGCACAGAATGGGGCATTGTTCGGCACCGTGGAAGAAGGCGGAGGCGGACTGGTCCTGGCTGCGTCGAACCCCCCGGACATGCCACTATTGTCCGGTGGGGGATCAGGGGATCGCTGGCAATAGCAATAGCAATACCCCTCGCCCTCTGCGGCAAGCACATGGACCGGGCGGAGCGACGCGCCTCCGCATCAATGCATCGGGGTGCGCGCCCAAAGTCCAGCCATTTACCTCGCCGCGGGGCATTCCGCAGAGCAATGGCGCACGCGCGATCGCAGCGATGCGCCAATGCATTCGTGGCGTGGAACGATACTGCTCGTTCCCCACCGCCCCGGAAATGCGCAGCTGTAAAGGTATCGAAACGCATTCTCCGGTTGCTTCTTGCACCAAATGCATGAGGTTCAGGCACACTTAACACATGGGTGAGGTACAAACCTGCTGAGGGCGGCTGCCCATGAGACGCGCACACACGGGCTTCGTCGTGAGTGACGTGTGCGCAATGACAGGTTCATATCCCTTTTTTTTTCCGCTGGAGGTTCACCGCAAATGATATCAGAGGAGCGTAACCCCTGCACCAGCCATGACAGTGCACAGGCGGCTAAACCTACATGGCAAATGGTTTGTGTGTATGCCATGTGCCGGCTGGTGTTTCAGGAGTTTCGATTTCGAGCCGAAAAAGCGTATTTCGGATCCGAAAATTTCCGCACGGCTGATAACTCGGTCCAGGCACGTCGAAATTGGCTGAGACACGGACCATCGGATGTGCATTTGCGAGCTCTACGGTCTTGCCCCCCGAGAAAAATGCGCCCAAATGCACGTAGCCCCCCGGAAATCGCGATTTGTTGCAGTTTTTGGCCTCCGCGGCCTGCGAGTGTACGCACAGGTTTGGGTTTTCAGGACATTGTACACTGTTCGTCGAAAGCCATTGGGGGAAAAGATTTGTGGTCGGTGGGAGTGAGATAGCTGTCCCTCTGCTCACAGGCGCCGCTGGCGCCCCTTGACGTCCCTCCCACGCCGGCGCTCTGGCATCCTTCACACGAAGTCTTTCCCAAGGCCGTGAGGTTTGGAGGATGCTCCCCACCACAAATGATGTGGAAAATGCAACACAGGGCCCGGGAGTGGGGCGGGCGGGGGGGGGTGTGACCTAATTAAAAAACAGACAAATGCAAACCAGAGGTAATGCACTCCACAGTCAGGCATAAGTGCATCTTTATTCTCTATGCCAAACCTGGTTAAACCTCAAGACACACACTGTGTCTGAAACAGAAAACAGAACATCATGTCTGACTACATTAGTCAGACAATCACAGTCAGTAGCTGTCAGTCAGACATCAGCAATCAGCGGGCGGGGGGGGGGGGGGGGGGTTGGTCAAGGGGTTGGCGGAGGGGGCGCCCCCGTGCGCGTCTCCTGCGCCCCTTGCGTTGTTGGGCCGCGCCGCGACCTGCTCCCCAACCGCTTCCTCAACTGTGGCCAACCAATTTAGCAAATGCTCAATGCACTACCCCGTGCCCTCCCTCTCCTTCAACTGCAGCCCTCAACGAACGCCAACAAAAGATGATACCAAGATCCGCTCGCCGGCGCAGCATCAGACATCGCAATGCAAATGCCCTCCCCGTGAAGCCGCGGTTGGAGTTTCAAGTTTCAAGGCTACGGTTGGAGCGTAACCGACAATTAGTGTCAGCCCCCCCCCCCCCCCCAAGCGCAGGCTTGGGGCAGGGCCCATAGCCAGTGCACCGCCATGGCTTTCCCATGTTCGCACACGGACGGCGCGGGCCCTGGGGGGCCTGGGCTGGAAAGCCTTGTGTACTTTGCTCTCGTTTCGGTGCCCCTGGTCCGTCTTGCGGTGAGGTGCTGCTGCAGCGTCGTCGCAAGAGGCATCCGACGATGCAAAACGCCGCACATGTGCGAGGCAAGGGGCCCACTGGTGCCGCGTGGACTGTGGACCAGCACAACAGGAGCACACGGAGGCGAGGATTCGAGGGGACATGAATGGGCCGCGGGGGCCAACCTGCTCTGTGCCGCGATCCTCGGTGGCCACTGCGGCATTCGTGGCTTCTATGGCCGCCTTCAATGCGGCGTCCTGAACAGGCATGATCAAGCAGCACTTCAGGATTTGCGCACTTCTGTGACGCAGCCGCACAAAATGCCCCCCCACGGTGACAGACCTTGCGGAATTCACATTTGACAAACTCAGCCTGCGCGGTGATGATGCTTCGCGTTGTATTGCAGCCTCTACCGATGTAGTTGCTGACAAATAGCCCTCTGCCCCAGCCCCACATGCAAGCGCCCGGGGGAGGGGGTGAATCCTAATTAATTGAGTGGATTGTAATGAGAAAACCAGACGGACAGTGCTACAGAAAACCAGACGGACAGTGCTGCAAAAATTGCAAATTTGGGGGGCTGCAGATCCGCATGACATGTGCAGTCAGTGAAAAACAGTTGGATATATGACTCGGATGTCAAACTTCTGGATTGCGCTCGACCATACGATTCCCCTCAGTCCTGTGAGGTGGAGTTGCCCCGGCCATGGAACTGTTCAAAATCGATTGTCCTTGTGATGCTGCGACCATCCGCAGCGATCAAAATCCTTTGTAAAGATTTCTGGGACCCGCTTTGTGGGGTTCTCACCCTTGTCGGCCGTATGGGCGCCGGAGTCCATTGACGGAATTGCTTGAATTCGACCAGAATGGAACATGGCTGTTTCCCGAATCGCTAAATCACAGTGCAACCCAGAGTCTTGCTTAATCACAGGGCAAGGAAGGGGGAGCACTGGGTGATTTGAGATACCCACCCACCCAGATTTCTGGAAAACCCACGGACCCAAAAGTGTCCCCCAGGGGGGTGGGGGGGGGGGGGGCTGTTGGACACCATCTATCCACGGGGCCTCCCAGCCACACACCCAAAGGCTGGCCAAAAAAAAACCAAGTGACCCACCCCCACAGGAGGAGTGGTTTGACGTCCACCCATCCAGAATTCCCGAAATACTCCTTTCTCCCCAGCCACCCTCCCCCCTCGCCCCCCTCCCGTAGGGTAGGCCAAGCCTCAACCAAATCCCTGGTACAAACACCCAAACGGTTCCTTGAATCGCCAGGGCTATGGCTCATGGGTGTGGACAAGCCTCTCAAACTCCTGAGTAACCCCCGAATAGAAGCAAGGGTCCAGCACAAGCAACAGCCAAATCAAAGCAACCCCTGGTCGGGGGCCAACACGACACCCCAACATATGCAACACCGACCACAACAAAGAAGAGCAGAGCAGCAAAGCCCTTGGGAAACCAACTCAATCACCAAAAACTGAGTTCAGCTCTTCTTGAAGAGCTTTGCCTTGGCTGCCTGGTTGCACCTCCGGAGGAGGTACAGACAAACGGGGTGCGCCTCCCCGGGAGCCTTAGAAGCATAGTGAGGACACAGCACCCAAATAAGCGCAACCCCAAATGGAAGCAACACGCCGAAAAGCCCGGACACGATCAACCCAACAGAGGCAACCCTGGCTTATGTCGTGGGGGAAGTGGACCCACCAAGGGTCAGGGACTCACGGTCCTCATCCGACGCCGTGGTGAAGATGCCCGAATGCCCCCCATTGCAGCCCTCCTTTCCCACCTTCTCCTTGTTCTCCAACCTTTGCCTTGCCTCATATCACGAATGCATCGAGTCGGCCCACAGTGGGGACAAGGCAGCTTCTCGTGCATGACTGGGACAGCAGAGCAAACCTCAGCAGATGCCTTGGTTGGGACGCGGAAGCGGATGGTCTTCATGGCGTCGCTAAAATCGGGAAGGGCAGATCCCACACTACTTTCCTCAGCCTCGGGCTCCTTGGTTGGGCTGTCAGCCTTTTCATCCGACGGCTCTTGTACGCCCTCTGGTAGGGCTAGTACATATCTGCACGCAGCAGAAAGAATGCACGACTGAGTTCTCCAGACCGACGAGTCTTCCATCAACCTCCAGCGCACCCTCCAACAAACCCCAGCAACCTCCAAAAACGTGCGGCGCCAACTCCAACATCCTCCAGCAACCTCCAACATCCTCCAGCAACCTCCAACATCTTCCAGCAACCTCCAACATCCTCCAGCAACCTCGCTATGCACTGCAGGGCCTGGGATGCGTTTGGCAGGCCGTTGTAGCCACGGCTCGCAGCACATTTCGCAGCTGCCCTACGGTGGCCCATCCAAGGTTCTTGCTCTGGCTCTGCAGTTTCCATTGGACGGAATATTCGTTCATACGCTGGATTTTACGATCTACGCACGCCACTCTGAGTGGATATGAGCTGCATTACGAGAACGCCGATCCATGCGGCCATCCTTTACGTGTCGGTTTTTGTCATGCGTTCGGCGGAATTGTAGCATACCTGCCATCACATTTCATGGATTTTGCTATTTGACCCGTTCCTTCCTATGTGGTGGTTACCCCTTTTTTTTCTGCCGCCTGTCGTGAGTCATCTGACCGCCTTCGTGAGACGATGATCTCAAAACTGTGTGTGAAAGCGGTCAAAATACGGCTTACCCAACGGAATAGGCCACGACCACAGATCACGGTGCTGCATTCAGCCCATGGGCCGGTGCATGGCATTACTTCTGCATCGCATTATGGCGGAGCAACCATACTGCGGAGCTTAGCGAGCGCGCGTATGCACTACAAAAGACAACAGACAATCGTGATCATGAGGCTGCACAGTGCGAAACTGATATGTGGTGTCCGGCTGTCTACACGCGTACTTTGCACCCTTCACACGCATGTGCACAAAATTGGCTTTAGTATAGCACGCATGCCTCCTGTGTACCGGTGTACGATGCAAAAGCAGTGCGATGCACAAATAATGTGGGGCACAACAAACGCGATGCGATTCTTCAACCAATAGCCTTTCACACGCGTCAAATGTGTGAGTGACGGAAATGAAACGGTGGTACAGAGACCTGTTGCCATCGAAGCCTGGTATAATGCTATCGCCAACAGAAAGCTTGGTGATCTCCTTCGGAGGAAGAGGCTGTTCGTTAACAAGGGTTTTGTTTGCTGATCCCATGTCCATGATGTAGAGGGTATGTTGATGTGGTGCATGAATGATTGCGAAATGCACGCGGGATAGGCTTGGATGCACCAACTGGATATCCACCACATCCTGTCGTGTGCATGGTGGCCAAAGAGGGCGCAGAAAGACTTCAAAAAAACCGGCAAGTTCGGATGACCGGAAATAGGATCCATTTGGTGCTCCGTCCCAACAAAACACACAAACGACAAAGGAATCACGGTTACGCATGTTGTCCCATTAGTGGGGTTGGCACAAGTAGGATAAAAGAGGTGTCGGCATTGCCACGGTAGTGGAGACTTGCCCTCTCATCCACCAACTGTACATCCCATGCAACACAGGGACAAAATGAATCAGCAAAGGGATTGATGTTCCTAAAGATTGAGGTTCGAGTTGAGGGACATGTAAACAAACGAACAACTAAACAACACGTACAAACACACCCACTACCCCCCACCCCCCGGCAGCGAGAATTTGTAGAATATACCAACCCCCCGACGTGAGGCCACAGCACATCTGCACAAAAGCCCTCGTGAAAACGCGGCCCACAAAAAAGAAAAGAACCACGGTGCAGCTTAGGCCCAATGTACACCGAGCAACCTACGTAACAATTCCGCAACTTGTTCGCCAAGCTGCTTCTCACGGGGGCTTGGCTAGGGTCGGGGTTCATGGAACGCCCGAAGGGGTTGCCAAAATTAGTAGAGAATGGAATAGGTGGTTGGAACATGGTATCTTGGGAAGATGTCTATGATGCCAAGGGGGCCCTCATAGCGACTCATGAGGAAACTCGTTTGTGAAGCAGACGCAAATGATATGTTGGGAGGTGGAGGAAGACAAAGGGAGGTGGGAAGGGAGGGAGACGGAGATGGCAAAATTGCTAACCTATCTCAAACGGTAGTCCCAAAGGGCGAACCAAGTTTGCCCAATCTTCGTTCAAATGGCACCAATGGCCTCTTGGACACATCCCTCAAAATGGTTTGCGTGGCTTCGGGATCACTTTGACTCATATTTGATGGGACCCCCCCCCCAAAGGCCCCAGGCGGTCCCGGTTGGGTAAGGGTTCCGACATGTGTGCCAAAGGGGGGATGGTCGGGAAACGGGCGTGAGTACCCACCCTTGGGGAGCCACTTTCTTCCTACCGTCATCAAATTTGTTTCAAGCCCTTGGCCGTGGACCACGCACAAACGACCATGGGTTGCTTGGTGATAACATACGGCGAGCCTCCCAAATAGAAATGATTTGTCGTCGCTAATGTCGAACGAATCAACGAGTTGTGACCCTTGATAAACGTCCAGTTTGTAGGGGACCGTCGGTAAATCCGCCCACGCCGGACATTGAAAGTACGGCGCCTGGGCTGCTAACTTTCTTTGCTGCGCCACAGAAGACATTATGGCAACCTCACAAAAGAATGGGGCGTCAAAACGGCTCGGCGGCACATCAGGCACAAAGCATCGGCCCAACAAGACATTGCTTTAATGGATTCTACTATGGCGCCCACCCTTCAGCTCGCGCGCGTGATCGAACAAATGAGAAACTACATTCCTGGGGGAGTCGTATACAAAACACCAACTCAACAATGTATGCCAAATATGCCACATGTGAAATGCACGAAATGGCAAAGAGCTAGACCATTAGACAAGAGGTATTCGCATTCAACAGGTGAATGATCCACACAGCAGTGATCAGAATTACTCATGTTGATGGCATGGGACATTCGTAGCAAGAAGTAACACGCAGTGGCAACCACTCTACAGAGATGATTGAGTAGGGCAATAAACTCATTAGTGGCCAAAGCTAAAGGGTCTTTGCGGGTCTTGGTTGTCAAAGAAGAAAGGGCTGCAAGTAACTAGTTAGTTTGTGAATGCACGCTTGTGATGTCACATGGGCACAAATCAAAGTCAACAAAAATCCAACCAACTGGGACATTGAGACAACTTGCCAAGCGCGCGTCGATGGTACCATCATAATTTTTTCATCGCACAAATAGAATAGTAAGATGAATGAAAATAACAGTAACTTGAGAGCTTCAACCCCTTTCAACGTGTGCGAATTTGTCTCTTTGTTGCTTTTTGCCCACTTGCGCCACCGTTGAAAGAACATCGCTGGCAATGCAACCACGATAAGGTGAAGGCAAGGGACTTATCAAGTTTGCCTTGTCGCGCTCCTTGTTCCTTCAATCGATGGTGAGAAAACACCAAAGGTCACTAATTTGCCCACAAGGCTCCCAAAAACGCTCCAAGTTTTGTTTGTGCTCCACCTGAGCCCTTGGCTTTAAGCTCTATTGTAGATGTTGTTGCTGCTGCCTACCGATGTACAGACAACGCAATGACGGATCTTCGAGTTGTGAAGTAAAATTGGTGGAGCCTAGTGTGGTGGGTGGTGGGTGTGGGACCGGACATTCCGTTTCGCGTTCCGTGTGAGATGGACAACAAGGAACACACCCCGGCCACCCCCCCACCCCCCCACCAGCGTGCCTCGGCATCTAGGGTACAAATTTCGAAAGCATCAAATTCACCTTCAAACAGTATAGAAGGCATGCCCAAGGGATGGCACCAACATGACACTGGGACTTAGTCCCCGGACAGAGGACAGGGGACGAGACGAAGGCGAGGACGAAGCATAGGACGCCAGTGCAGCTTCAATGTTGCCAGCGCCATTGAAGATCACTGGGGTCTTTGGCCAGGTCCAAGTCTGCGTTGGGCGCGCGCGTTCGTTTTCAATTTCATTTGCAATCAGTTTCCAAAGAAAGGAAAAAAATGAAACAGAAGTTTCTAATAGGATTGGCATTGGCATTCCATAGCGCATAATAAGTCATAAACATTGCTCTTGATTCAGTGTTACCCTGATGCCGAATAACCATTTGCCATATTCTGCCCCGACATATGTGCACCCAGGTGCCGTGCATCCATTCTAACTCAGCTTCCCCACTGTGCCTATTTGCCCCCACTTCTCTAACCTCCCCGAAAGTTCATGTTCTGCAGCTTTCCTGCCATCTGGATTCTTGGAAGTCCTTCCTCTTCCTGTCAGTGCAGCAAATTTATTCAAAATCAGCACAACACAAAATAGCTTTAGTTATGTTGCCTCCTTATGAGCAGTGAGCAGGGCACTGTTCGTATTCCTCACCATCATCTTCACCTCACTTCCAAGCAAAGCTTCATGTTTCTCACAATCATCTTGCCTGTTTTGTCAGCCCCCGCACAATGGTGTGGATTGATGTGGAGAGATTCAGGGTATGCTGTTCTGCAGTCGAGCCGAAACGTAAAATAGTCTTCGTGTGTGATAATTCGTACTTCTTGCAAAATTCTGACCAACGTAACACACCTCACTCATAGGAACAGTTTGAAAACTTGAAGGCCGACAACCACGAGAACATGATCGGAGTGACCGTGGTCACGGGTTGCGACTGCGACGCCTTGGCTGCCCAACGTATTTTGGCGGTATGCGCCAGGTTGGGCAGTGTTGGTCGATATTCACCCTTGTGTGGAATGTGGGATTGCTAATATTTCTTGCAAGCAATTATTCCGCCTTGTTCCGTTTTTCAGAGAATTTTCGACAGGTTTTTTGTGCAATTTAAGGCAATACCTCTGAGCTCATACAGCATCCTCCGCAAATTGTTCGAAAAGGAAGCGGAACGTGAGGTTTGATTCGTGTGCCGAGAGGGAAGGATACGTCATCCGCTTGTGCTTTGCCTTGCCTTGCGCTGTCTTCATGCTGCCTTTACGGTTCTTTGGTCTTCGCTGTAGATGAGTTGGATATTGCTCAACTGTGGTGCCGTGGAAGATGTGCGACAATGGATGAATTCAGGTTTGCGTGTCGTCACCTTGGTGGGCTGGTTGAAAAAATTTGGTTCCACGTTACCCCTCTTCTGAGCACCAAGGGCGCTGTTTGCTCGATGTTTGCATTTCTGCGGTGTTGCAACTTGTTGGGCCCCACGAATTTCGGTGAATACCCCTCGATTCGGTGCCATGTTGCAGAGAATCACAAGGTATATATTATCGACACTCAAAGGCCGATTCATCTTGGCAATATCGATTCTGACAAGGTGTGTGCCCCAGAAGCCACCAACGTTCTATGAGCTTGTGAGAAGGAGGCAGTGTAGAGAAAAGATTGCGTTATGGGCCTCTGCCAGGCGTTATATTTCTCCTGTAGATTTTCGTATTCGACGATGGACGGAGCAAGGCAGATTACTTGTTGAAATTCAAAGACCAAACCAAAAGCAAGGCTCGAAAGAAACGCCGTAACGTTGAGGGCGCAGACGTCCCAGAGGTTGAGTCGGACGATGATCTCTCCGAAGATTCGACCTCGAGTAACGACGACACACAGGAAGGTGGCACTGTTGTTTCTCTTGGTGGGGGAGTTGTGGTTCTTCCGCCTCACCCCCCGAGCCCGGGGATGCTGTCTCCCAGACTCCCAAACCTCAACTCCAGTCAACCTCGAATGCTGCTTGCCTTTGTTGCTTAAACTATTTGCGGTCCTGTGACACTGCCTGCTTTGCCCCTGACACTCAGTACCCGTTGCTACATTCATTAACGATGCACAGACAAGGATGAAGAAGGCGGTCGAAAACGCAAGCGCATTTCCAAGGATGCTGAAAAGGATTATTACCGGTGTGGACCACTTGCCACGATCCACCGAGGCGCCTGCCACTCGTTACATTCGACGTTTTCGACGTGGTCGTTCTTTTTGGGTTTTTTTGCCTTGGCACACTTGCACGACGACGCGTTGGCGCACTGTTCGGTACTTTTTGCTGCCAAACGGTTTGTTTCAGGGGGTCTTATTATGGGCTCAGTGCTGCAGTGATCTCATATATGTTGGCGGATCAGTTGAACGTGTCCTCCGATGCGGATGTTCTCTGGTGTGCTGCTGTTGGTGATGTGCGGTCCCCTTCAAACCCCCAGCAAACCTGCCCTTTGAGAACCACCTCCTGCGTGCCACTCTGTACAAGGGAATGTCAGACTGAGCGGTGCCGCCCCCAGCTTTGAACCCTGCCCCCCCCCACGTGAGCATGGCCCTGGGATCGTGTTGGCACCAAAGCACCCAGAGGTCGAGGCAGCCCCACCATTGGTCCATGGTTCTGTGGCCCCGACCCTCAGTGGGGGCCAACTGAAGCAGACAGTACTGGGGTCTGGAAATGCACACAAATATGCGGTGCACAATGGCCATAACGTTTTGGCGTACCACCACGTGCAAATGCTGGGCCGGCAGAGGAACGCCTGCGTCGAGGGTTCCCTGCCCTTGTTTGTTGGAACCGGAGGGCGCTGCAATCCTGTGCAAACCCACCCGCCGGCGATCCGCCGTGTGACAGGGGCGGATTTCGAGGGCCGCACTGAGGGAGGTGGGGCACAGGGTTCAAACAATGCCCAGTCACTTTTGTGGGCACGCGGTGCCTTCCTCCGTTCCTTTTGCCCTCGCCGAAGCGTTTCACGCCAGGATTGGCCCTCGTGAACAACAGGGTGCCCTCGACACCTGGTCGGTCACATGCATCGTCCTGCAGGATGGCAATCGTCGGGATCACGGAGCAGTTCATTTTCGACAAGATCCCGAAGGACATGTATAGACAGGAGATTTATTTGTTCCAAGAGTGCGTGCACTCCCGCCTGCTCAATAAGCCGACCACTGTCACTTTTGTCGACGGGTATGGTTTGCTCAGTACACACGGGAAGCAAGCCCCGCTTGGGAGGTACAAACGAGAGTCCATGGACGTTAATGCGGGGGTGTGGCCACATGTTTCCCTGTACCTTGACCTGTTTGTTACATGAGGGCATAGAAGTTGAATTAGAGGTCCCCCAGACCCAGCCCCCCGCTCAAGCAAAACCTTGCCCTGATTTCAATCAGCACTTTGATTATTTTTGCAGGTTCGTTGCTCCCAAGTACAATGAAAGCCGCATTGTGGCTGATGATGAGTATGTGTCCCTGTTTCTTTTTGTTTGCTCTAATTAGATGGTGTTGCGCAGTCTAGCGTCAAGCTTCTCTGGCGGCATCCAGCTTCAGGCAAGCCTCTTCCTGTCTGCTGTGGATTTGTCAGGTATCGCTTCATTCTGCTGCGCCATTGGTCATTGTACGATTCGATGTGGCATTCCCAATATGTGGCCAGCAAATTGGGGCTGTACCAAAATGAAAAGGGGAAGCAGCAGCTGGACACTTTATTGTCAAAGGTGCGCTGACATTTGGCCTCTGTCCTGCTTACCCGTGGCTGTGCAAACAAGGTCAGTTGACCAAAGGCGGCATGTACACCAGGCGCGCGAAGTAGGTGGTCCGGGGTTGCCCCGCACAGGCGGCGCACTCCCGGGGCGGGTTGCTGTGGTTTGTGGGTTTGAGGTGGGGCCGCGGGGGCCCTCATCAGGGGTCTGAGCTGCGGGGTTCTGTGTGGGTGGGCGCTGTGGTGTGGTCTATTGAGGGCCCTTCGACAGGCGCACGACCGTGTGTCCCAAACCCCGATGCCGGAGTGGGCAAGCTCATTGGAATGCACTCGACCTCTCTTTCCCTGCAGCGCTCGCCGCGCACCGTGTGGTGCATCTTTGGGCGAAAGTCCGAAATCCATAATTTTTTTTGGTGGGAGCCTTTGCTGTGCCAATTGATTCACGGGCTGAAATCACGGCAGAAGTAGCTTGCCCCATGCCAAAGACTGGGGTGGGTGGGCGAGTTTCCGTCTCCGGCTGCGGGGGGGTGGGGATACAGCACTCTGGCTAGAACTCCCCCTCCCCGAAGAGGGCTCCATTGATGCCCCCCCCCCCCCCTAATTCGTACCGCGACTGACCCCTCGACCCGGAGGTGACCCGCACCCAAAATTCGGTAAAAAATGAAAATGGAGTTCTGGGGATCAGCGCGTCGAGGGGGTTCAGAAAAGTCATCATTTGCCATATGTTTGGTGAAAAAAAACAAAACAATGACCATTTTGAATGCTCAAAAACATTTTTGGCGCTTTTGGCGCCAGAGTTCATAATACCTTATTAATGGTCCTGTCAGTTGAGCCCTTTTCCCGAACACCCAAGTTTTCGGGGGCCCTATCGAACCCCCCCCCCCCCGGGAAATGAAAACCCGACTTCCCCTGTTCCAAGCGGTTGTGCTAAGTAAAGAGAGGGGCACCCCTTCCTTCGTGCCTGTGGGGAGTCTCCCGTTGCCCAACCAGTCCCCTGGGCTGTGTGCCAACAGGGGCACCAGAGGTGTACCGATGATTTGGGATGAACACCTCCGGCAGCACCTCTGGATGCGGTGGTGCAGTACACACGCGCAGTTGATGACAAACGGGTTGCAGTACCAATCGTTCAGGCCTTGCGGTCATTTCCCGCACGGGGTCTTGTGCATAAAGCCACGTGCCCCAGACTGTTTCGTCTGCTTTCCAGAATTACGACCCAATCATGGATTTCGAGCTGGGGCCTCTCTTCTTTTCTTCGCCTCTTCTTTGTCCAGGGTTGTTGTTCCGCCAGACCATCATGTGCACATTGTTGTGGTTGCCTGCTTTTTTTTTGTCGGGGGCGACATACTCTCCAGCTATCTGACCTCACGGCACCAGTGGCGTACCTGCGCCATGCTTGTGCTGCGCTACATTCTCAGTCCACCAGGCGGCTCTGAGCCTGGCTTGGGGGCTCTTTGGAGCCCTGATCTGAGGATGTCGCCGCGCACAAGGGATGTACCTCGCCCCCCCCCTTTGAAATCTCCCCCTCAATGTCGTAAAGCCCCCGCCCCCCCGGGGGGGGGGGGGGTTGCAGCACACAATGGGAGCACCAAAACTGCAGCAGGTCAAAAATTGTCTTCGGCACCGAATAATTTCCTATGCTTTTTGGGCCAAGTGACGGTTCCCCGGAGGGGGGAGCGAGGCAGGCTACGGACGGCCTGTGGACAGAGGTGTGTGGACAGCAACAACAGTCAAACGACCCCGGCAACAACCAGCACATCCTCAATACGCCAATTATTGGGCGCCGCTGACACGCAAACGGCACACCAACGCCACATCCAGCACAGCCCCAACACGCCAACTACTGGGCTCCACAAACGCGGAAACGACACCAGCAAGAGCACCGGCCGCAGCGGCCGACAGAACGCAGCGACCCGACGCAACATGCGAAGGGAAGAACGGGTGACCGTCCAGGGCCCCGTAAAGGAGCAGCAACCCGACGGAATGTCACACGGGGGGGGGGGGGGGCAAGCCCTTATTGCTGTCCATGGCGCTGTTGCATGTGGGGGCTGGCTGCAGGGCTAGGGGTCAGCAGTGCCTTCCCCACCCCCTCTCGCCCTCCCGTTCTATGCGGCGCGCCAGAGGGACCACCGAAGAGAACCAAAGGGTGGGGGGTTTCAAGGGCGTGGGCGGCGTGCAAGAAGTATCAGCATTCGCCACCGCCATAGCGTTGACCGCTTTTGCCGCCTGGGTACCGCAAGCGACGACGCGCATCCATTCAAGTTTGTTGCATTCCGCGTAACCTCCGCCCCAAATCCAGTGCGGAAGTGCATGTCCGTGCCTTGTTACAGACGTACATTGCTGGTGTTGCAGGTTGGCATCTCCCCGCAGCACCGCGTTGCTGCGTACTCTGCGCTGCCGGAAGCAGACCAGAAGTCGTTGAAGACGAAACTGGAGGAGTATGGCAAGAGCTATGGGCTACGAGATTTCACGTTCCGGTCCTTTTTCAAGGTCATTCGGGCAGGCTGGCCTCCCGTCTTCACACTTTCCGTGGCAAGCCCTGGTGGGTGTTGAGACACGATATCACCAGGACGGGAATTCAGTGCGAAGCAACTGATGAAAAGGGGAGTGGCAATAAAGCACCAAGGGCAGTGGCTGCACCTCTTTTGTGAAGAGCGCACGCGTTTTTTTTTGGGGTTTCCCCAGATGGCACACACACCGTGGGTTGCGAATTTAAACAATTTTTGCACCACCAATTGTTTGATGCCTGTTTTTTCTTGCTTCTTCAACGATGACTCAATCTCCCAGTGGCTGGATCGCCCGTGACTCCTACTCGGTTGCAGCGATGCATCATTTGAATCCCGGCATGCCTGTTCATTGCTTTCTCTCTCTCTTCCGCGCGTATGCCCCTCGACACTCGCTCCGATGAAACATTGTCGTCCCCGCAGCACCAAGGGTATGGGTTCGCGCTGTCAGCAGTGGACCTCGTTTATGGTATTGCTGCGGTTCTGGAGCAACCCACCGACAATGAAGCCGAGTTTCGGAAGCACTTCTGGGCAGCTTATGAGGCACTGCAGAGGTGCTTGTGCTGTTCCTCCCCTGTATCTTGTGTGCCTGTTGTGTGTAGTATCTGCTGTGGCGTTCTGTATGCGCCAGGACCCACGAGAGCAATCATCCCTTTCTTGGAACGCAGGGGGTTTTTCAGTGGACAGGAGTGTTGGCTGAAGAAGACCGTGCTCCTTTTTTATGTTGCCCGGAAAGTCAGGGCACTCCTGTATTTTTGCGCTATGGAGCGCCTTAGGGAGCTCCCAAAGCAGCCGGTTACCCTCCATGCGCCGTCGGTACCCTCCAACGGCCTTTGGTTACCCAACCGACGTCGTCTGCTGCCCAACCGCACCAGGCACGACCCGAATTTGACTCAGTGTATGATCACCCACTTCCGTTTTGTTGTTTTTTTTTGAAGTATGGTGCGCCTGTGGACCGTGTTCTCAGCAAAGCTTTACAACCTGCAGAAAAAAAAGTCCGCCGCTTGGCGCGCTCCGTACTTGCGGTCGAATGCTGTAGTCTTTCTCTGCACAACCACAGAGGGAGGTTCTGCACAGGGTCACAGCACATTTGTTGCAAGGCAGCAAATAGGCACCGTTAGGGAAGAGCAGGTGCTCTAGAAGAGAGGGCTGCAGATTTCCACAAGCGAACCAAGCCGGTCACGTCCGTTTTCTTTCATTTGGTTGTTTTGAGTGGGTTTCAATGCTGTTTTTCACAAAAAAACTGGCAATGGCCCAACACCACGCAGATTCTAAGGGGCACCTCCCAACTTGGCGGCCATTTCCCAGGCCGCCATCATTGAGTTTAGGGTCCAAATTTTGGATTTGGGAAGGGCACATGTCAAGAAACATGTACCCCAATTTGTAGCCGCAACGGGATTGTCCTCTTTCTAATATTTGTACAACGGGTTCGGCATGTGCTTGTTGTTGCTTGTTGTTGCTTGTTGTTGCTTGTTGTTGCTTGTTGTTGCTTGCTGTTGCTTGTTGTTGCTTGTTGTTGCTTGCTGTTGCTTGTTGTCAGCTGGATAAAAAGGGGAGGGGGGTGTAGTATACATCCGCCAATCTACAGGCCTCTCAGCACTGCACTGGGGCACACCATCCCCCAAACACCATATCTTTCGGCATCGGTGCTGAATGTGCCAACACAGAGCATTTTCGGGGGTCGGTGCCATTGTTGCCTCATTTATGCCCACTGAGTGTCCTGTAGGTAGGGGTGTGGGGTATATTCGGAAAGCCCTTGAGCAGGGCTTTTCGGAGATGTATGGATTAGGGTGGGGGGGGTCCGGAACCGTATTTTTTCCAAAATGGGCCGTCACCGTTGACAGTTTGGCATTTCTTTGCCTGTTGTGGTCAGGTCTCAGGCATTCTTGCCCTCCACCCCCACCCCATCACGGGGTGCGCTTTTGGAGGAGGTTCAGGGGACCCCCCCCCCTAATTTTGGGCTGGGGGGTTTAAAGAAATATGTTTCGGAGAAGGTTGGGACAGTGGGAGAGCTGTACGAGGGCAAGATTACAACAAAAATGGGGTACATTACTGTTGATAGCATCCTACCGCGAGTGCTAAAAATAGCCATTTTACGCCTAAAAATAGCTCATCCCTCCCCTTTATACCCGTACCACCCCCATACCATGGAAATGGGAAACATTCTGCTTCCTTTTGCTCGTTTTCATCATTCACAGTCCTTTTTAGCGGTGAATATTGGCTCATGCCACCAATTTTCCTAAGTTGCCTATTTTTAGCAATCTGCGTCGGATGATCTCATGCCCTATTATTAGCCCTTCCAACCCCTTACTCGGCCCTAAAACCCACCCTACCTATCTAAATCTTTTCCTACACATGTTTTTTTGAGTTACCCTCAAAATAGAGGGGTGTGTGCTTCCTCCCCCCGAAAGGCTGTTTTGACATGTTTGGGCCCTTCGCATATGCACATATCTCTCGGCCTCGTTCATTCTGTGCCAACGCGGAGCGTTTTGGCACTTTTGGGGAAATTTTGCAAGCCTCAAAATGGACCAAAAAATGGAATTCGGAAGAAATGCATCAAAATGCTGCGAGTGCAATCCAGTCTTCTGTATTCTGGCATTCCCACTGTTCGACAATCCTTTTGCTTTCTCTCAGTGATAATATGCAGTCGGTTAAGGAGGGAATCGAGACCGCCAAGGCACAGCAGGGGGCGCTTGTCCGTCAGACAATGATGCTCATGGTCAAAAGTGGGCTGATCAATTGTGGGGCATTCCGTGTTGGTTATTTGGGGGACTCCACAGATCCCACGGATTTGGCGTACCTTGTGAAGCCCGTCATCCTGAAGCGCATGGCTCGGTTCTTGGCAGAAGTGAGGCAGGTCTGATTGTCAGGGGAGTGGAACGGGATGCGCATTTTTTGCTGAAGGTCGGCTTTCGGCGCAGTCCCCTTGTGAACTAAGGGTTGCACCAGCATCTCAGAGTCGGGACGGCGTCGACGTCTTCTCCCGCGGGGCATGACTGTTGCGTTTGGCTACGATGAATCTCGGCGCAGGAGCTATCTATCCATGCTCTTGCACTCAGTGTCAAGTGGCTGGCAAGGCTACGGGGAGACCCCCGCAGGACAAGCCGCTCATTCTTGCCGCCAAAAATACCAAAACGGATATGTGGATTGTGGTAGGAGTGCAGCCAGACAAAAGTGACGGCACCCTGGATCGGAAGTATGCTACTGTAACCCCCTGCAAGTTGCATGGACAGGTCGTGCTGCATTCTGTGTTCTCAGGCACAGGGTCCTAGAGTAGTAGCACCCACAGCACCATGGACGTGTTGGTTGGTTTTCAAACAGGCGCATTATCATTATCATTGTCATGAAACGTGGACGGCGCCGGTATATATTTTCCGACTCATCACTCTGCTGACCATCCTCCTCAATTTTCGGCAACCCTTTTGCATGCACAGAGGTCGCAAAATACAGTGGATTGCATACAAATTGGTTCATTGTGATGTTGCCCCCCGAAAGCGGCTGTGGTACCCTGATGCGGAAAGGATGGTGTCAGTGACACACGTGGAGGTGACCATGCCGAAGAGGGGCAGGGGGACGGCGCACAGAGGTGGCATGCAGCACACAGGGGTGCAGCCACACGTCTCTGATCCAGCATCAGCAGGGAGATTCAATAGAGCTACAGATCTGTGCTGACCCATATCTTTAACTCATAACGGGGGATGGTGATCCCCCGTTCAAAGGAACACAAATGCGTACATACCTTCTCTCTCTCTCTCTCTGTGTGTGTGTGTGTGTGTGTGTGTGTGTGCCTCTCTCCCCCACTCTCCCTCCGCATTACAGCAAGATCAGTGTTGCCTTCAAGTTTGCAGCAATGAAGAGCCGTGCAAAGTGCGTAGCTGATGGTATGGCTGCTCACCTAATGCTATCCATATTGCTTCCCCTCAGCACCCTGTTTCATGGAATGCTATTGCCACTGCCAGTGTGAATCGCAAGGGTTGGAAGGGCCCCCGCCACTGAAAAGACAGTGGCTTGCAGGAATTGGGGGGGAGGGGGGTTCTGAGTGTAGGGGATCATTCCTTGGGGATTGGGGGATTGACAAGACGGCCAGTGGGGGTGGCCAGTGGTTGTGCAGACAGTGCCCTGATTGTGGGTGCTTTGCAGTTGTGCTGCAGATGGTGTGTTGACTGCAGGGTGCGTCGCAGGGATGTGCAAACGTTGCTGATTATAGGGTATATTGCGTTGGTGGTGCAAATAGTGCCCTGATTGTGGTTCGCATTGTGGTGGTGCAGTCAGTGCCCTGACTGTGGGTGCCGTGCAATTGTGGTGCAGATCGTGTCTTGACTGTGGGGTGCATTGTGGTAGCGGCGCACGTCGTGGCCTGACCGTGGCATGCCTTGCAGTAATGGTGCCAATATTGCGCTGACCATGGGTGCATTGCAGTCGTGGTGCAGATAGCGCCCTGCCTGTGGCGTGCTTTGTAGTTGTGGTGCAGATGGCACCCTGGCTGTGGGGTACATTGCAGGGGACGTTGTATTTTCACTGTAGGGGGCAGGGGGTCAACAGAGTCGCTGAAAACGGGGGGGGGGGTCAATGCACAGGGACCATTACTTCCATTGACGCCGGGGGCGCCAGAAGAACAGTTTTTGTTGACACTGCCCTGCCACAAAAATGTCCGTGATGCGTGGAAGTCCATCATATGTTTGCTGGAATGATGGAATGTATGGTTGTCAGCTGTTGGGTAGCCCAGCAGGCTGCCCCACCTCTTGCAATTTGTTGAACCCTCCCTCTTCACCCCCGACCCAATGGGTGGGCAACCAACCCACCTGTCCATGAGTGGATCCTCAAAAGGCGAACACGTACGTACGTACCCCCGCAAGTACCAACTAGCAAATCACCTTTTATTATAAACCCCACTGTCATCCACCCCCCTCCCCATCAACCCCTCCCCCCTCTTCCATTGAGACCGTGGAAGTTCCAAGGTTGGTTTTGGGGTCTCCTATCAATTGAGCACTTTTGGGGGGAGTGTCTAGCCAAGTCCCCCCCCCCCCCCCCCCGGGCAAAGGCAAGCAAACCAACACCATGGCCTCGTGCCAACCCCCCCCTCCCCCCCCGCTACATTGAAATTCCGCCTACCCCATTGGTGCCCTGATTACAGGGTGCGTTTAAAGTGGTGGTGCACATGGTGCCCTCACTGTCCAGTTTATGTAGCGGTGCCACAGTTGATGCCGGTGGATTCTAGTGATGCCGCAGATGGCGCCCTGGCTGTGGGGTGCATTGCAGTGATGGTGCAGATGATACTCTGGCCGTAGTCAAGGGTGCGACAGGATAGCACCATGCCCTCGGAGTTTTTCGCTGATGTTTGAGAACGAAAAATGCCTGTCGCTGTGTGTTTGTTTCGCTGTCGGAATAGGCGTGTGCAGCAGCCTTTTCCCTTTGAGCCATTGGCATCCATTCGCAGGAATCGATCCGACGGCCATTGAAGTCCACCAGAACTCACTCAAACCATTTGTCGATGCAGTTCTTGTGCACATGACAGGAGTATGTTGTGCCTAATGATTCGTTGGAAGTGTTCTGTTGTACCCTTGCATTGTGAGTAGTCTTTGGCGGCCTTGAATTTTGGCGACCTGAAAATTGCTCTGCGGGGCGGGGGGGGGGGGGTGACATGGACGCCCGCCAAAGGAGGGGGGGGGGGGGGGGGTTGGAGAAATGGGGTTCCGTGTCGGGCCCTTTGTTTTGTGTAAGAACGGAGGTTTGCGCCAAAGGCGCAGGAACACAAATTTTGGCCCGAAAATTTTTTTTTCCACCAATAATCCCCCCCCTCCCCACATTTGAGTAGTCAAAATGATCAGCGCGACGTGGGTATTATTTTGAGCCATAGATGTTGGGTTGATCCCCCCCTTCCCGTCACGGCGGCCAAGGAGGGGGGGGGGGGTTGGGGAAATGGGCTTCCGTGTCACCCCCCCCCCCCCCCCCCGCAGAGCAATTTCTTCCCGCCTTTTGTTTTCTGCCTGTTGTTTGTTTGAAGTTGCCGCTCCATTTATTCCATGTGTCTGTGCCTGCAGTCATTGGCAGTAGGATGATTGGTCGGGGTGTTGCAGGAGGTCATGATGCTGCTGCTGCTGTCCAGCGGGGCGGTGGAGGCGTTTGTGCGTCTTTGCGTCTGTGCGAGTTCACCTGAGGGACGATGCAGTCACAATGCCCCTCCTTCATTCCATTTCCCTAGGCGGCATGATCAAGGCTGGTCGCTGTCTCTGGCGCCTGCTTCAGGGCATGGCTGCACACAGAAGCACAGTGCCATAGGAGGATTTGAACAATTGTGGCAAATCCTTGACGACATCAACCATTCCATTCTGTTGAATAATTTGTCCATATCTTGAGACCATAGGTGACGTAGAGACACGTGGTGCATCACATGATGTGCCGTTGCTGTTCAAGCCAGGAGCCACTATGAGCCATCTGTTGCTGCCATTGTTTATGTTCAAAGATGTGCCCTTGCTTCTCTTTAGATGTTTAGAGGTGGTATCATCACCAACCCCAACGAATTTGTTCTGTTGAAATTTCTTTGTGTGATCCACACGGCCTATCAACGTCAAGCCTCACAAATTTGTGGGAAAAAAATGAATGATTTGTTTCTGTCCAGCCCAGCTCAGCGTTGATGGTTCTGGTGTGATTCTCATTTGAGGTGGCCCTCTTTACCGTGGAAGGGGCATCAATGTTTGTAGCATCTGCAGCCTTGTGCAGGTTTTCGTCTAAGCTTCCCCTATACTCCGTCCTGCTTGATGTGCCCCAGAGCTGTGCAGGGTGCCTCTGTTCATGGTTCAGAGGTACCTGGTGCCACTGTCGCAGTGCAGCTCCCATGAGGCATTTTTTGTTTTGTTTCTGAGGTTCGAACAGATGCAGCAGCAGCGAGAGCGGGATGGATACCTGGTGGTAGAGGGTAGTCCCAGCATTACAAACTTCTTGTTGCAGTTAATGAGGGCACCACTGTCAGGTCAGGCGCGGGCACTCGTGACCCTATCATATGATATTTTGTACCTTGGGTGGAACAAATGGTGTTAAGGGTACAGCAATTTTTGGGCTTCAGTAGCATGCCGAAGGCGCCAAAAAAGCACACCAACCCGGCAGGCATGTCTTCGGGCATGCGTGTCGCATGAAATTATAGCTGATATCTGGGCTCTTCTGAATCTGAAGCCCAGGTCATTTTGCAGTTGAAGGCCAGTGGGTGCTTTTTCACCCTGTCCAGATGCCCTCTGAGCTACAACGTGTGGACCCAATTTCAAAAAAATGATTTTTTCCGAAGGTGACTGTGAATGGCTGAGAGGGTTGTTCGAAAGAGGGGGGGGCTGATGGTCTGGATTATGTCTGCTCTGATGTATAAAGGGATCATTTTCGTTCACTACTGAGTTCGGTTTTGAAGGTTGGGTTTTTGGTATTTTTTGTTTCATTTTGCAGTTAGTGCATGGGGCAACATTGTGGTGTGTAGGACCTGGATGCAGGAGCAGTGTGTGCTTGCTTGCGTTGAGAGTACCCTTTCATGCTGTGCTGCATTCCATTATCTGAATACTCACACAGAATTTACTTTGTTTTGAGTTTGCAGCTCTAGCTGGCCTGACCCACACACCCACCTTGTGGTGTTCCTGCACACACGCTGGCTGAATTTCGTGCCTGGAGCTACGGGAGCAGGGCTGGTGCTTGGTATGCAAACAATTTATGCAGCAGTACTCGCAGCCCACACTGCTGCATTTGTGTTTGCTACAATTTCACAGCTGCCTTTGGTAAGATGCTGCCGCTAGATGTAGGTAGTGGAGTGGTGGGGCGCCTGGAAGTGATCTCTTTAAACAAGCCCAATTGCGGCAGAGGAAGTCTACATAAAACCCAAGTGATTGTGGGCAAGGGGGGGGGGGTAAGGAGTACAAGCACTTCCATCCAAACTAATGTATAATCAGGAGCTATTGGGGTCCCAGTGCCTCAACAACGTCAGACGCTTCACAGTGGATTTATGGAAGTGCTTTGTTCTTTTTTCAATTTTGTGTGTGAAGAAGATGCGTGCCACACCAAACCAAAGTTGCATTGATATATGTTAACAGGAGTATCTCAATAAATGTGGGCCCAACCACAGTGCATTGTTGAGGTCCATTTCTTCCCACGTGCTCTTTTTTTCCGAAGCTATCTGCTTGAGTGCTTGGGTTTGGATCCCTGAGAGCTTTGGTCCTGTTGAGTTGCACGCTAAGTGAGGTTGACAAAGAGGAGGTTCAAAATCCTTCTTTCTTCGAAAGGTGTATTTTGTCTTTAGCTCATTTGGCGCCTTATTTTGATTGTGTTGGTGTCGGGAATTGTGTACCAGACTGTCAAGGTCTGTGTTCGATCTAGAACGTTGTGTAAGAGGGCACTCTGGTTGCGCTGCAGCATACGGTGCAGTAGCATTGTGTTGTTGTGTAGGATGAAATAGACTAGGGCCTTGTGGATGAATGCGGCAAGTTTGCTGCATGAAGGCTTGCAGGCGTATGGTTTTGCAGCAGGTGTTTCAAAGTGTACTATGTATGCACACAGTGTAGCTGGTCGATTGCTGTCACCACTCAGGCTTTGTACTGATATGTTTGCCAAAGAAATGATGCTGAATCATGTGTAGCATTCCAGTGATTGTGAGCATGTTCTGTTTTTTCTTCTTTGATGCAACAGCCGTCCATACCCCTGCACAGTGTGTGAACTGCAGAGGTGGTTAGTATGGCTGCTTGGTGGCAATGGCAGCTGCTTGACAGAAAACTATGGGTGCCAGAGATTTGTTGTGTTCTATCCTGCTCGACCCACTTCGACAAACTCGACAAACTTCACAAGATGGCGAAGGTCTATCGATGGCTGCTTGTAAAAAAAACGCTGTATTTTAGTCCCAAGCTTCGTTCTGCAGACAGAAGTTGCAGAATTTTCTGTCGCACTCGTTTTCCGTTTTCAATATAGAAGTGTTGTGCTGTCAAGGGGGAGCAGGATTCTGATTTGGGCACTCACTGGTACCTTAGAGATAGGCATGCAGTCTCATGCCATTCCGTCATCTTATTTGGCAAAAAGGCAGAAGGTTACTGCCTGGTGGATTCAGCTGGAGTTCTGTAACGGCACCCTCACAACAGGGATGTTAACCCCACCCCGGAACCTGCAAATAAAAAAAAGGCGCTTTAACAACAGCAGGTATCTATTTCAAGTGCTGATGAACAGTCTGTATCTCAGTACACCATTTCTATGTTCCTTTGCCATTGGACTGCCATTAGTCACCTGGTGATAACAGTTGAAAGATTGCAGTGTGCAAGTTGATGGGTTTTTGACACGAGTGGAAGTGAATGAGCGCCACATCTGGCACTTGCACGTCCATCTGCTGCCTGTAGGAGGCATTGGCTGCAAATCAATCTGGAGTTGTGCACTCGGCATGTAAGCTACAAGTGTGTTATTCAACACTTCTTGTGCAGTATAGCATGGCAGTGCACTGCAGTGCTGCAGCATACTCTTGCTGGGCAACTTCTTTTTCTGTTATTCCCATCGTCATTTCACCTCTTCTGCTCTGTGGAGCCTATCTATGATTGTTGTATATGTCCATTCTTCATGATTTAATTTCTGAGGCTTCCCTTCTGCAGGCTGTGAGACATCTCCCACAGCCTGTTTCTCAAGGCTTCCATGCACATCTCTGCACTCTTTGCATTTTATTTTACCCACACACATATAAGCCTGGCGGTTTGTAAGATGTGTGGGATATGTGTTTTTTTGTTTGAACCACTGAAATGGCTATGCAATTCTCTGCGATTCTGCGATGTACAAACCTGGCTGCATTTGTTGCGTTGAGTGTTGAGGCATCGACAGGGTATGAGACAAGTGCACGAATGTCTCCAAAACTCCATTGTCTGGGCTGAATGCTGCTGCTTGGACCACTGGAACACCCACAGAATGGTCGCATACGTGTCAGGTACAAGTAATGACTGGTTTGTGCACGTCATCAGCTGGTACAAATAACGTCCCTGCCTTTTATCCACACACCGCCCATCATTGCTACTGATGGCAGATTTATAAAGCCCCAGGATGATGTGCAGTTTTTAGAATTCAATATCTTCTTCAGGACGATATGCATGGTTCTGAATCCTATGGGAGTATGGATTAAGAATATGCTGATCAATTTTTTGTTGTTTCCAAATAAGTCTGAAACTGGTTTATAATACAACACTAATTGCGGATGAAATGATCCTGGGTAGGATTGCAAGAGTGGGGCAAGGGGACGGACCCAGGACAGTCTCAGGCAGCAGTTGCTTGTCCTGATGCTCATATTGAATGATACAAGCCCCGGACCTCACTCCGGCCACGCCTGCCACAGTCCTTGGGATGTACAGCTTTGGTGTGTGATCACCCACCCCTGCACAAGGTGTCTGGCAGTGTTGGGGAGGGGGGGGGGGTGGAACACCACATCCAACAGGTAGCCTTTTGTGGGGTCCAAATCTAGTTGAGGTACAGGTTGGCTGCAGACCCACTGGTATGCGATTTTCTTAATCCTCTGCCCACCATCTGGTTGCTATTGTTAGCTTCTGTACAACTCCACGGGCTGCCTACAAAGAAAAGAACCGAAAGAAAAAGAGCCGAAAAGAATCACAAAGATAGAAATTCATTTGTGTTTTGATAATTTTTGCTTTTGCGATTTGGTTTCAAATCTATGTGCGAACATTTTGTTGTTTTGGGAATTCTTCATGAGTCCAGACAAGAGTTCATGTCAGCTATTAGGTATCTGCCGTTTGGGCTGTTTGCCTGTTTATGTTTTTTCTCACCGCATATGATAAAGGAAATAAAAACATCAAACAAGCTTAGTAAGAAAAAGTCACTACCATGTCTTTCTTGGAGGACTTGATCCAGGCCAAGCACCCCCTAAAACCCTTTTGTTGATGCTGAGACTAACTGAATCATTTTTGTTTTTCTTTTGAAGCTTAAAGTACACTTTCTCAAGGTAACTAGGGTTCTAACCGTAGCCCCCCATGAAGTTCACCCCTACCACTCAACTGAGCGGAGGTATCTTCCTTCATGGACGTTATACCGAAATAAAGTAGGCACTTCATGCCTAAGGCCTTGTAGGTTAAGCCTAGTGGTCCCCCACCTCAAGACCCCTATACTCAATTGATAGTTAGAATTGATGGTTAGAACCTTCGCGAGCAGTGAGAAGGGAGGGTTAGCATACGCTAGGCCCATTGCTTTCCAGAAGAAACGGAAAGCGTTATTCAAATGTTTCGAGCAATACAACTGCATGATGTGCTGTTGTTGGCTCGCGAACAATTCCACTTGGATCTCATCCACGGATACGTGCAGGGCCGCCAGTCCATTTTCAAGAACGTGACGGGCCAATTAGTAGTTTTCCGTACGATAGTTAGTCTTTGCTGCGTAGCGCAGCCCAGACTCTTTTCGTCCTGACAGCTCCAAAGGTACGGAGAAGAGCCCACTGCCAAAGTCGTAGTGTAGAGAATAGGGGCGTTGGAGAGACAACATTTTTCCCTGGGGGTTTCTTCGTAAGAAGCCGGTGCCAATGACAATGTCAAAGGCATCAGTGTCCAACACTCTGCAGTGTTGGGTCACAGTTTCGTGGCGAAGACAAATAGTCACATCGACACCCTCCAAGGAATGGATGGTACGCCCATCCCCTACTGTTATGGCCACTGTCTCAGTTTTCTTGAAAGTGTTTAGCAGGCGCCGGGCCACTATAGAGAGTGTTGCGCCGGTGTCAAGCACTGCTCGAAAAACTTGATCCCCGATTTTTACGAGGATTCAGAAAAAAAAGTCCTCCTCTTCAGAGCCGCCCCCCTACTCCTCAGCAGGGAATTTCACATCAACCCCTGCAACCATGAGGGACTTGGCCATCCAGGCCAGTCGCCTCTTCTTGGAGTTAGACCCCTCAGGGGAGGCGTTATCCCCCTCTGGGCGCTTCTTGGGGTCAACATTGGCAGGAGAGGGAGATATGGCGGGCGCTGATGAGCGCCTCTGGGGTTTGGGGTTTCCACCCTTGCCACCTCCCTTGCCTCCTCCTTTACCACCCTTATCGCCATTCTGGGGAGTTCTGGAGGGTGTTTGGGCTTTCTGGCATTCGCCCTCCTGCCGTTTGTGCTTGTCACCCTAACGTTTTTTTATGTGACATTCGTCCTCGTAGCGACGACGTTTGCCATAGTAACCACAGGTGATGGTACACCTGAAATGATCCTGATGGGTCACTGTTCTCCCATCTTTAGTGTGTTGCTGTCTTTTCAGTTGTAGCACACATACACTGCGATGGTCGCAGTCAGGTGCATGACAGGGTCCTCCCTTGTCATTGACAGGCTTACAGTAGAAGAGTGGGGGTGTACCTGATTCAGGTTTAACCTCATTGATGGCACGCAGGTTACCCCCCCCCTTACCACCACCCTTGTTGGCATTAGTGGGATTTTCAGGCCCTTTCCCTTCGGCACGCTCAGGGGCAAACCATGCATGCTACAGAAAACAAACCATGCACCCCACACACAGCAAACCGCAAACTTTGTCCATACTGCGGTTTGCATCCTTGCAGCGCCCATACATGTATCCCTCCACAATAACATGGAGATGCCTGCAATAAATTGGTGCGCCTTTGATGCGTCAATATATTGGTCAAAAGGCTAACATGGGTTGCTATGAGCTCTAAATAGGACAAAAATACTTACACACCAGGTACGTGCTAGGGTAGGGTCACTGAGGGTCACCAAGAGGTCTAAAAATTGTCAAAAATGCTGTTTCCAAAGTTGTTTCCGGACCACTTGGCATGCTCAAACAAATGGTTTTAGTGACCTTTTGTCCAGTCACCACCGAATTTGTTATTCTTAGCAAATAGAGAGAAAAAAGAAAAGGTTGAAATTGGTGGTTTGGATTTATGATTCGGGAAAGACAAATGTTCACTTGTAGTAATAATGTGAAGATGTAGTTTTTGGCAAAAGTTGCATGGTTCGTGCCCAATTGTTTCTTGCTGTTGCACCTTGTAGTACCTATTCTTTCCGATCACACTGTCAAATTTTCATTAGTGCTCCAACCCCCCCCCCCCCGTCCCGCACTACAATTTAGCCATTATGAACCCCCCCCTCCTTCCATCCTCTAATGATGCATGGCAGGCACCAAACTCACGAATAGTGGCGTCAACACTCTCCTCTAGCACAGAGGGTTTGCACTATCTTACCCCACTGATAGATAGAGCACGCAATGCGGTGTGCGCACAGTGCGGAGATTTAGCCATCTGCCTAACAGCACTCATACCTAGCCGGTAGCCAATCTGTAGTTTGCTCCTCGAATAGGATCATTTGGAGGGGAAAAAAGCAACAATTGTGACTGACAGCCTTTGCAGGCTATTTCTACACCACCCTTCAATGCACCCTTGGCACCATGACTCATTTTTAAGCCTTGTTAAATAGTTTGGAGGGGCACAACAGGTCACCATGGGCTCACAATCGAGTGGGCATCAGGCTGAATTGCCCACTGCTATGACCACTATGGAACAAACACGGATGTTGTACCACTTTCGCCATTTCTTTTGGCTGCAGGTAGAAAATATAGCAACATTGGGTCGTTCAAAGTGTGTAGTATCACCCACGTGTCAACAGCAATATGCCAACCATGTCCTCATTGCCATGCAACAAGCCCCTTGTCGATTGGATACCACATGCAACCGACCTTCCCCATTCCGGCGAGAAAAATCCAACGCTCCGGCGCAATGTTCCTGCGTTTTTTCAGCAAAAGAAATTCCCAATGTCCAGGATCTCAGTCCTAGGGCCCAACGCACCTTCTTTATGGTTGTTCTGTAGTTGGAGTAATGTGGAAACCCACAGCATCCCTCAATTTGCAAAAAAAAATTTTCTTGTCTCTGTTTGTGCATCGTCCCTGATTAGTGGTATGTCAGAATCCGCCACTGGTCCGGTGGTATATGCACTGGGCTGCAGATTGGCCAGCGTGAGTTCAAACTCCACTAACCGCCCACCGAAGTTTTTTGCACTTTTTGTCACTTGGCTGAAAAAATAGTGGCAACGGGCCGACAAATGCGCACAAATGTAGAATCGCATCAAAACGGTTTTGACGGTTCTGCGGGCCTTGTTCTTTGGTTCTAGTTTGACTGGTTTGACTAGTTTGACTGGTTGAACCTGAGCAGATGATGAGTCGTCGCATTGTCCATGTTCATCTCGGTGAGCGGCAACAGGGATCTTGTCAAAGAACTTGTTCGGTTTGAGAGAACGGACACAGAAACATTTCCCTCATCATCGTCAACATCATCTTCCCATTTTTGTTGCAATAAAAGCTGCTCCTTCAATTGCAGATCATAGAAATCAGTCATGGATGCCCCCTTAGAGCCACAAAAAAAATGTTTCAACATCTCTGCCCGTGGTTGGAGGAACAAAAGTGTTACTGGCAAAGTGGACGAGAACGGTTGACAGTAGCAGCAAGGGTTTGCACTAAAAAACGTCGAGCCTCACAGAATCACAACGTTCCGGCAATTCCGGTGACCGGAACGGGGGGGGGGGGTGCCAAATGCATCGGCAGCAGGCCATAGGGAGCTTGCATTTACCTTTTTCTTCTTCACTCCTATTTGCCATGCATTTGTCAATATTTCCTGTTTGTCGTGGCAAATCCTAAGAGCTAAAACTGGGTGTTTGCACCCCCTAGATGCAGCACACGACCGCCCCAGCCTCATCCACCTCCCCAGCTAATTAGCCCATCAACGCCTGAAGCTTGTCACAATGGCCTGGCAATGGGCGCCAAAGGGCAGAATGCTGCAATTGTAAACAGTGGGACAGACATTCCATACTGAATCAGATAGATACCCCCATTTGACTTCCCGCACCCCCAATTGTCCGGCCAACACCCACACTGCCTCTACAGCCACAGTCTGGAGGGGCCCACCCGTCCCTGCATGGCATGGGACTCCCATGCCCCTATGGCCAAAGCGGGAGTACTTGCACCATGCCTGCACCACCTGTGCACCAAGGACCAGTTTGACAGTTGCTGTGCCTGTGAACTGAACGTGAACATTGCATTGTACCAGACGTTTATTCCGGCACGGGACCGCTGTTTGTGCATTGGGCTTTTGCGCTGATCGCACGTCTGTGCACAAATTGCCAGATTTTGTCTTTTCACGGTGTAAAATTTGGAGATTTTTGCAGCGTAAAATCATTTCTTACACTGCAGGCCGCCCGGAACAATGTCGCTGTTGCAACCGTGCTTTCGTAGAAACTGTGCTTGGCCGCGTCGTGTTGTACCCGCCCAAATCCTTCGGTTAGAGGTCTTCTCGGACTTGATGGGATTTCAGAGGCACACTGCGACGATCGGTATAACAACACAGAACGACAAAACCGCATTACAGACTGGGCTTTCGGACAGTAGTTGAGTGGTGCCCAGGAAGAGGTCGCTACTGTGCTATTGCAAATCCCCGTCCACTGCGCAGAATTGAAGGGGTGGTGGTCGGGAAATTTTGAGCGTCGTGGAAGGTTGTTCTCAGGGTTTGTGAAAGATGTGAGCCCTTGTGTAGCTACGTGTGCGACTTTTGTAAGGACTGGCCTGGAAGCCTGATGAGGAATGTAGCAGTTGTAGTTTTAACGTGAACTCTGAACTTTGGTTCTGGGTCTCCACTGGCATTGTAGCGTTGCCATGTACCAGTTTCAGTGGAAATACGACCATCGTATAGCACTCAATCACAACATCCTCGCATATGATCCGACAGCTGCCTTCGTGCTCACCCACATGTTGCGTTTATGCTCACAACAGGAAAAGGGAAACAAAAGGAGAAATGACGCCATGCGGCTCAATGCATCCTCTGGGGAACCTCTGGCATATGTTGGTAGCACCAGCATCCCACCTGTGCTACACCCTGCTCATTGCACGCCGTCAGGCTAGAGTCAACAGGACGTTCCATCCCCATTCGAAAACACAAGCTTGATCCCGTTGATCACGGTGCCATGCACTTGTTCAACGGCGGGAACCCCATTAGACCCCGCTTTTCAGCCACCCTTGCTTCTTAACAACAAGCCCCAAGCCATGATGACAGAAACACAATTCAACTGCATTCCATATGATTTGACAGCAGTCCAATTCCATTTGTTTGCTGTGGGCAGTATCTCTGAAGAGATTGGAATGATAATGTCACTGCATCCGCCAGAACACAGCAGCCATGTGCTTGGGTTCAAGCTAGTGCGGTCCCTCGGAAAAATTTCTTGTGCTGCGGCATGCTGCGGCATGCTGCGGCATGCTTCAGCCTGCACTTGTGGGTACCTACGCTTCTGTGTCAAGTTGAACTCACATGCAAGAGACAACATGCACAACACTGTTGGGCCAAATTAATCACTTTCACCATCCGGATCGTCTGTAGTGGGTTTGTTGACATACATCATAGCCAAATGGCGCAAAGTGTCGTTGCCCATATGCAAACGGTCCTTTGTCTGGATGTGGCCCATCAAACTGAACGTTCGCTCGACATGGCAAGCAGAGCGTGGTCGTCGGACAAAGAAAACAGCAATGCTACTCAACACAGGAAAATCGTCTTTTTTGGCATGCCACCATGCCACTCTGGCTGCAGTAGAATCCGGCAGAGGGCTCGGGGCTGGCAGAGCAATATACCGGACCCACTCAGATTGTGGCACATTGGGTATGTGTTTACACAACTCAGAACAAGACATCATTTCTTTGGTCTGCAGCAGTTCTGGGTTGAAACAATTAACTGCCGCCTGAGTCTTGCCTCGCCCTTTGATAGTCTTTGCATGCAGATTATCCACCTTGCTGGACATCACTGTGGCTGCCTGTTGCAAAACCTTGCTCTGAGCAGCAGCCTGTGGAGCTGGACATGCACTGAGCAATTTCTGCACGCCAGGGGGAAACTTCCCACGAGTGACCTCAGCCTGTGCGCTCTTAATGTCATTAAGCGCACCCAAAGGATCAGCTGGGCCACCTGTCTGCTTTTGAAAACTCAGAATTAGGTCATATATTGGCTGCATGGATTCACAGGTGAATGCAATCTGCACCTTGAGTGCTGTTAGACGAACTGCATCAGTCAATAATGCAAGCAATGCCTGAGCAGTCGGTGGGGGATCTGACAGGTCCTGAAGCATTTCACTCAGAAACTTTTTAAAAGCTGAAATGCGCCCACGCCAATATTTATATGCATCAAACTGGGACGCCCACCTGGTGTCCGTTGGGCGCACAACACTCTTAACAGGGGCTGGCCTCTCTTTTTCGTGTCGTTGCTTCAGTTCATCAGGCAACTGCTCATGAACGTCCTTCCATTTTTTAACAGCTGCCTTCTGATAACGATACCATTTGGTGCGCCAAAATGGTGACCGTGCAAACAACAATTGGACAAGCCTGTGGAATTCAGCCTGCTCTGTTAGTACACCAGCGTCAAAAACAGCCTCGGGCACCTTTGCAAACAAATGCGGCCAGCAGGGGAGGTGAACACAATTGGTATACCCCTTGTCTTTAATGAAGCGCTCAGCTGCTGCAGACAGCAGACAGCAGACAGACAAGGCAAACAGGCTGATGTGGTCCCCAATACCTTCCCCAATGGCCCACTGCAAACCCTAACCTGTGATGCCTTGGTATTTTGAGTATCCTTCAGGACTTGACATGTCAAAACAACACCAAAAAAGCGAAGATCAGAATAGAGAGGAACTGACAGGCAGCAAAGTACCCTTGCCGGGAGTGGAACCCAGGACCCTGCAAGCTGCAGCCCAGTAATTCACCACTGAGCTACCATCGAGTTCTGAGACACCTGTGCAACAAAGGGTTCAGACTTTCGACGTGGTATGAAAAAAAAAAAGTCCGCCACGTGAAAATTTTGGCTCGCTGCGGCATGCTGCGGCATGCTGCGGCATGCTTCAAAACCCCCATGTGCAGCTCCAAAAAACAGGTGCTGCGGCATGCTGCGGCTGCACTAGCTTGCTTGGGTTGTACAACACCAGTGAACAATATGCGACCGGAGAAGAGGGCCTCCCCCACGGAGAGGAGGGCCAACCCACGGAGGGGAGGACCTCCCCCACGGAGAGGAGGACCTCCCCCACGGAGAGGAGGACCTCCCCCACGGAGAGCACTGCAATTCCATTTGTTTGCTGTGGGCAGTATCTCTGAAGAGATTGGAATGATAATGTCACTGCATCCGCCAGAACACAGCAGCCATGTGCTTGGGTTGTACAACACCAGTGAACAATATGCGACCGGAGAAGAGGGCCTCCCCCACGGAGAGGAGGGCCAACCCACGGAGGGGAGGACCTCCCCCACGGAGAGGAGGACCTCCCCCACGGAGAGCACTGCAAATGGGCATGTTCACGGTGGTGAAGGAAACGAATGAATTGACCCAAAGGAGAGGTTGGGGGCGCAGTATCGGCATCCCCTCCCCAAAAAAATATTGTCCTCTGGGCTACTGCCGCAAGACGATCGTAATTGTGTTTTAGCGGCTGACTGCTGCGTGCTGTGCTTAGCGACTGACCACCGCATACCGCAGGGGGACGCAAAAATATGCTCCTGGCTTGAATTGGAGTATTTCCACAATGAAGGAGGTTTTGCTGCCGCCTGGGGCCTAACCGTTGTCACAGGATAGGCACAAGGAGGCACTTGCCAGTAAAACGCTTCGAGACGTTCCACCACATGCAAAATATAAACAGATAAATAGGTGCATATAAACACATTATCTGTGTGCATGGGCTGTACTGCGGACACGCCTCACCGTGATTCTGTTTTCCAAGCTGCATGCCCACAGAGCGAGTTTGCTGTTTGATCAATCCTTCTTGGCGGCTGGATACACCCGATGGAGGGCTTTTTGTCACCGGCTTCTCCCTACTGCCCCATCCTTCAGAGAAATTCCGCCCTTGATGTGATTAGCTCCCAGAGTACACGCTTCGTTACCCACTCGCGCAGCTCCTAGCCCACCAGAACGGCAATTGTGCCGTGCCTTGCGCACCACATATAGCTGCCGTCCTGTGACCACAAAAGATAGGTGATCTCCCGGCAAACGGCTGCCCCTCCATTCAGTTGGGTATGGCAACCGGATTCGCAACCCAATTTGAACAATGGAACTGCACAACGTTTTGCCTTCCAAACTGAACATTGCAACGTCCACCTCCAGCCGGCACCTCAGGGAAACACCGCTCCCTTGCACATCCAGGCACAAAGCTTCCATCCGCTCCTACAGACCCACACCACCCACAAGCCCACCCCAAAGCACGACCATGTACGGCTGCAAGGCAAAAAAAACTTCAGGGCGAGACATGCAGGGCACGTAAGCTCAGGTCTGGACCCTAACACCCGCAGCATGAGCCAAGGAGTCCGGAGGTGTGGTGGGGATGCCGAGGGGCTGGGTAGAAATTACAACAACAGCGGAAAAATTACAGTAATTACAGAAATTATCGGGATTACGGAAACTTACGATCATAATATGTACTTGTCCCTACTTTGGGTCAACCCTCGTGAGTGTCCCAAATGGCCTGGAGCCCGTGGATGCCTGCCAGAGGGAGTGTGGTGCCAGTGGCCCACCTTTTCAGGTCGGTTCTCCAAGGGGGTAGCAGGAGACCCTTCTCAGAGGGGCCTTGTGCACCTTAGCCGGTGGCTTAGGAGTGCTTGAACAGGGTCCAAGCCTCACTGTGGAAGGATTTATAGTGGGGCAGCTCCAGCACTAGAGTCGCCCTATCATCAACCTGCTTTGGCAAAGCGTCCGACCCGACAAGTTCTACGGCAGCTACCTTGCACCGACAAGGTGAGGGATAGGCTAAGCAGCTGGAGGTTTCACCCGTCTATCGTGAAGGTGGCGGTGGCACCACCCCACAGGTCTCACAAAACCTGAAGAGGAAACCAGCATCCTCCCAGCATGCATATCAGCATACCACATTGTGGAGCCATGGAGGTGGCCTGGCAAAAGGGTTCCACCCATACCAACACTCGGCATACAAAGTGCAGAGTATCCCACCCCTGCATGTCCCACCAAGTGTGGTGGGGCTGGGTATTGGGGCCGTCCAAGGGGTAGGGAGGGCTACAAATAGGGTATGAGATCGCTGCTGACAGAATCCTAATAGAAGTACCAAATAGCCATTATCCCTTAAAAATGGCCATTATCCCTCAAAAATAGCTACTTGTAGCCCTATGTGCACCTCTACAGTAGGTAATGTGACTATTTTGTGTATCATCCTTCACTATAAATACCTTGTTGGGAGTGCAATGGGCTGTTGTGTTGTATGTGACCCCAGTTTTGGCTATATTTGGTACTTCTATTTGTATTCTGTCAGCAGTGATGCCATACGCTATTTTTTTACCCCCCCCTACCCTTGGTGGGCCCAATCCCTGACCCCATCCATCTAAATACCTTCCAAAACATATGTTTTGAGTTCCCAACCCCGAAAATAGGGGGGTGGGGTCCTTAGTTCCCTCCCAAAACCCACTTGGTGGCAAATACAGGGGCAGGATACTCTGCACTTGTTATGCCCCACACTCCTACCCCCATCAACCTACGCGGTTGGTGTTTGACTGTCCACCGCTGGCAGTACGCCGTCAACCAGCAACCACAGCGTTAGCAATTACCGAACGTCATTTATCGGCTACGTAAAAGCAAGCGACGGCTGCTGGCACTTACTTCCATTATTTTGATGCCTACCACAAGTTCCCTTTGGGACCCTGCCAACACTAAAGCGGGCTGTCCAATGGGACGTGAATGAAATTGCACAGGTTGCTATCTCCGGTGCGTGACGGAGGACTTGGTTTCAATATGCCTGTTGTCTGTTTCCCCATTCTCCCACAGAGCATCAAACTTCGCGTTTCAAAGTTGCACCATTGTAAAGGACCGCAGTTTCCCTTCTGACGCCCAACCCCCGCCTGCCCCGTTCCCTCAAACACAAGATGAGGGTGCGGATCTCAATCATATTTCAGTGCTGCCCATCCCAACCTTTGGACAGGCACAGCATGCAGCATCGCACCTACTTCTTCCCGCAGGCACAACAGGCGTCGTCTGCAGCCACTCCATTGGTGGCATACTTTGAGTGACTGCCCCAATACCATTTCCAACCTGACCCTTGGGAGCCATCTGGGTTGCACCAGTGCTTGTTCTTGTAATCTTCACAGCTGTATCCATGGGAGTCTTTCCATCCAGCAGGCGAATCTGTGCAGCCTAGAGAAAGGGGGCGACGATGCGTGCACATGTGCAAGTGCAGGCGGACACTGACGGACGACACATGACCGCAGAATTCGCGAAACAAAGGTCAAGTGTCGGATTCCGGATTGTGCACAAGGGGCGGGGGCAGGATGTGGGGACTCACCCACACAGATTTTGGGGAAAATCCAAGGACACAAACGTGCCACTCCGGGGCACGCCGGGCGTTGCTGCACCCACCCATACGGCAAATGCTGTTGCCTTTGGCGAAGCACCTCAAAGAGGAGGCTGCTTTTCACGAATATCTAAGCCTGGACCCGAGCGTGGCCACGCTTTCTGATCAGCCACAGTGCAAAATACACGTTTTGATTTAGGAAATTTCGAGTAGGACCGGAAGTCCCGGGAATTCAACATGCCTCCCGCACCTGTGTCGGCACTCCATGTTCCCCATATGCGTCGCCAGCCGTGGAACTAGGTATCGCTGCCATCGCTCGGGGTTTGTGTTGCTGAGGCAGATTGCTGGGGACGGGTCCAAAGCGATGCCTAGTGGGTCTTCAGAAAGATGCCCCCAACATGGATTTGCTCGGCAGCACCCGCCCAAGTGAGATGCTTTCAGTCGAAAAGCAGGGAGTTGCTTCCTTTAGAAGCATGAAAACTGTGCATGGTCACTCTGACCCTGGGGATGGTGGCCATCTTGTCATCGGTCTAATGCACCCTGTGGCCGTGGGAACAGCAGCACAGATTCAGTGATCTGTCGAGGGCGGGGGGGGGGGGGGGGCGTATTTGCCTGGCCGCAGGGTAATAGCAGGCAGCAACACTCCACAGCTCCACCACCCAATGCTGACGGTGGTTGCTGGTGGTAGGCCCTGTGGCCCTAGGCGGCATACAGTGGAACCTTGTGAAAATTCTGGGTCAACTCAAAACCAGGACTCAATTCAAAAACCAAATCCAAACGTGCCCAACTTCATCACAACTGCCAATATCAATTGCAAACAGCCATGGACCAACCGCCCAAGGCGGAGTCAATGCGAAATGCCATCCATGCACAACATGAACAACAAAGAGTGCACACATTTAGCCCCTTTAGCGCTAAGCACTAATGTAGGCACGAGGCCTTGACCTACCTGCAATACTGGGCCCGAATGCCCAATAAAGCATAACGGAAAGGAGGGGGGGGGGGGAGGGGGGGCATTCGCTATATCCGGGTCCCCATGTCCAAGCTACAATTTCAGCACCATTGAGTCTCATCTACTTGTCAACATTGGAAACTCTGACAAAGGCCATTCTTGTTGCTCAATTTCTTCAAGAAATGTACAGCATGCTTCACAAATTATCAACAAGACAACAATAACAACATTTGGCACCTCGCCGCCCACAATTTGCACTTCCTAACCTTATTGAGCGGTTTCCACAGATTGTACCCTGGGGTATAGATTGAGGTGGGGAATGGATGGAATGTGAGTATGCTCAATACTGTATTGACGGGCACTGAAGCGTCACCCGCCCACTCGGCTGGTAACTGACTTTTCAGGCCATCGAGGTGTGCTCCGCACAGAGCTCAGGGCGAAGGACCACCATAGACCCCGCCGGAGGCAGGCGCAGTGAAGCCCTGACGCACTCATTCACTGAGGGTCCCGCGGTCTGCGTCGTTCTACCGGGGCGGACTAGCAACTGTACACGTGCACCGTTCCAGGGCAGGGGAGCATCAGTCAGAGGCATGAGTGCCCACTGCAAGCGGAACCTTGGCCCTTGGACGGGCATGAATAAGCAACAGGCAGCAGTGGAGACAGCAGGCAATTCTTGTGAGGCTACCTGCACAGGGATCGGGGTTCGCATTGGTGTAATACAATTTGCCATCGGTACGGCACTCAAGCTGCCGACTCTTGTAGCACGCCTTCTCATTCGGCTGCATCTTGGTAGCACCGAAAGAGCAGGTCACTGAAGGAGGAGGAGTAGGGGCAGGTCGCGAAGGCCGGGCGGAGGACAGTACACAGCGAGTTGTGTGTGTCTGCCAGCCCTCCGCCCCAGGGCGCCTGTCAGGGCTTGCCTCCCCTGCTGGCAGAAGCCCCCTGCGGGTCAACACGCCCGCGGGAGGACAGAGTTGTGCTGGTACATGCAGCCCCCACATGTGACCTCTGGTGGGGCCATTGGATATGCTCCACTGCGATGCTGTGGGGCAGGATTGTGTCTGGGCGGGGGGGGGGGGGGGCGTATTTGCCTGGCCGCAGGGTAATAGCAGGCAGCAACACTCCACAACTCCACCACCCAATGCTGACGGTGGTTGCTGGTGGTAGGCCCTGTGGCCCTAGGCGGCATACAGTGGAACCTTGTGAAAATTCTGGGTCAACTCAAAACCAGGACTCAATTCAAAAACCAAATCCAAACGTGCCCAACTTCATCACAACTGCCAATATCAATTGCAAACAGCCATGGACCAACCGCCCAAGGCGGAGTCAATGCGAAATGCCATCCATGCACAACATGAACAACAAAGAGTGCACACATTTAGCCCCTTTAGCGCTAAGCCCTAATGTAGGCACGAGGCCTTGACCTACCTGCAATACTGGGCCTGAATGCCCAATAAAGCAGAACGGAAAGGGGGGGTGTGACCTAATTAAAATACAGACAAATGCAAACCAGAGGTAATGCACTCCACAGTGAGGCATAAGTGCATCTTTATTCCCTATGCCAAACCTGGTTGAACCTCAAGACACACACTGTGTCTGAAACAGAAAACAGAACATCATGTCTGACTACATTAGTCAGACAATCACAGTCAGTAGCTGTCAGTCAGACATCAGCAATCAGTGTCGGATAAAGACACCATGCATAACCGGCATGGCCGAAAAGAGCAACCCGCCGCCTGCCGGCTGGAGAAGACTCCTGGGGGGTGTGACCTAATTAAAATACAGACAAATGCAAACCAGAGGTAATGCACTCCACAGTCAGGCATAAGTGCATCTTTATTCTCTATGCCAAACCTGGTTGAACCTGAAAACACACACTGTGTCTGAAACAGAAAACAGAACATCATGTCTGACTACATTAGTCAGACAATCACAGTCAGTAGCTGTCAGTCAGAAATCAGCAATCACGGAAAGGGGGGGGAGGGGGGAGGGGGCATTCGCTATATCCGGGTCCCCATGTCCAAGCTACAATTTCAGCACCATTGAGTCTCATCTACTTGTCAACATTGGAAACTCTGACAAAGGCCATTCTTGTTGCTCAATTTCTTCAAGAAATGTACAGCATGCTTCACAAATTATCAACAAGACAACATTTGGCACCTCGCCGCCCACAATTTGCACTTCCTAACCTTATTGAGCGGTTTCCACAGATTGTACCCTGGGGTATAGATTGAGGTGGGGAATGGATGGAATGTGAGTATGCTCAATACTGTATTGACGGGCACTGAAGCGTCACCCGCCCACTCGGCTGGTAACTGACTTTTCAGGCCATCGAGGTGTGCTCCGCACAGAGCTCAGGGCGAAGGACCACCACAGACCCCGCCGGAGGCAGGCGCAGTGAAGCCCTGACGCACTCATTCACTGAGGGTCCCGCGGTCTACGTCGTTCTACCGGGGCGGACTAGCAACTGTACACGTGCACCGTTCCAGGGCAGGGGAGCATCAGTCAGAGGCATGAGTGCCCACTGCAAGCGGAACCTTGGCCCTTGGACGGGCATGAATAAGCAACAGGCAGCAGTGGAGACAGCAGGCAATTCTTGTGAGGCTACCTGCACAGGGATCGGGGTTCGCATTGGTGTAATACAATTTGCCATCGGTACGGCACTCAAGCTGCCGACTCTTGTAGCACGCCTTCTCATTCGGCTGCATCTTGGTAGCACCGAAAGAGCAGGTCACTGAAGGAGGAGGAGTAGGGGCAGGTCGCGAGGGCCGGGCGGAGGACAGTGCGTGTCTGCCAGCCCTCCGCCCCAGGGCGCCTGTCAGGGCTTGCCTCCCCTGCTGGCAGAAGCCCCCTGCGGGTCAACACGCCCGCGGGAGGACAGAGTTGTGCTGGTACATGCAGCCCCCACATGTGACCTCTGGTGGGGCCATTGGATATGCTCCACTGCGATGCTGTGGGGCAGGATTGTGTCTGGGCGGGGGGGGGGGGGGGGCGTATTTGCCTGGCCGCAGGGTAATAGCAGGCAGCAACACTCCACAACTCCACCACCCAATGCTGACGGTGGTTGCTGGTGGTAGGCCCTGTGGCCCTAGGCGGCATACAGTGGAACCTTGTGAAAATTCTGGGTCAACTCAAAACCAGGACTCAATTCAAAAACCAAATCCAAACGTGCCCAACTTCATCACAACTGCCAATATCAATTGCAAACAGCCATGGACCAACCGCCCAAGGCGGAGTCAATGCGAAATGCCATCCATGCACAACATGAACAACAAAGAGTGCACACATTTAGCCCCTTTAGCGCTAAGCCCTAATGTAGGCACGAGGCCTTGACCTACCTGCAATACTGGGCCTGAATGCCCAATAAAGCATAACGGAAAGGGGGGGGGGGGAGGGGGGGCATTCGCTATATCCGGGTCCCCATGTCCAAGCTACAATTTCAGCACCATTGAGTCTCATCTACTTGTCAACATTGGAAACTCTGACAAAGGCCATTCTTGTTGCTCAATTTCTTCAAGAAATGTACAGCATGCTTCACAAATTATCAACAAGACAACAATAACAACATTTGGCACCTCGCCGCCCACAATTTGCACTTCCTAACCTTATTGAGCGGTTTCCACAGATTGTACCCTGGGGTATAGATTGAGGTGGGGAATGGATGGAATGTGAGTATGCTCAATACTGTATTGACGGGCACTGAAGCGTCACCCGCCCACTCGGCTGGTAACTGACTTTTCAGGCCATCGAGGTGTGCTCCGCACAGAGCTCAGGGCGAAGGACCACCACAGACCCCGCCGGAGGCAGGCGCAGTGAAGCCCTGACGCACTCATTCACTGAGGGTCCCGCGGTCTACGTCGTTCTACCGGGGCGGACTAGCAACTGTACACGTGCACCGTTCCAGGGCAGGGGAGCATCAGTCAGAGGCATGAGTGCCCACTGCAAGCGGAACCTTGGCCCTTGGACGGGCATGAATAAGCAACAGGCAGCAGTGGAGACAGCAGGCAATTCTTGTGAGGCTACCTGCACAGGGATCGGGGTTCGCATTGGTGTAATACAATTTGCCATCGGTACGGCACTCAAGCTGCCGACTCTTGTAGCACGCCTTCTCATTCGGCTGCATCTTGGTAGCACCGAAAGAGCAGGTCACTGAAGGAGGAGGAGTAGGGGCAGGTCGCGAGGGCCGGGCGGAGGACAGTACACAGCGTGTTGTGTGTGTCTGCCAGCCCTCCGCCCCAGGGCGCCTGTCAGGGCTTGCCTCCCCTGCTGGCAGAAGCCCCCTGCAGGTCAACACACCCGCGGGAGGACAGAGTTGTGCTGGTACATGCAGCCCCCACATGTGACCTCTGGTGGGGCCATTGGATATGCTCCACTGCGATGCTGTGGGGCAGGATTGTGTCTGGGCGGGGGGGGGGGGGGGGGCGTATTTGCCTGGCCGCAGGGTAATAGCAGGCAGCAACACTCCACAACTCCACCACCCAATGCTGACGGTGGTTGCTGGTGGTAGGCCCTGTGGCCCTAGGCGGCATACAGTGGAACCTTGTGAAAATTCTGGGTCAACTCAAAACCAGGACTCAATTCAAAAACCAAATCCAAACGTGCCCAACTTCATCACAACTGCCAATATCAATTGCAAACAGCCATGGACCAACCGCCCAAGGCGGAGTCAATGCGAAATGCCATCCATGCACAACATGAACAACAAAGAGTGCACACATTTAGCCCCTTTAGCGCTAAGCACTAATGTAGGCACGAGGCCTTGACCTACCTGCAATACTGGGCCTGAATGCCCAATAAAGCAGAACGGAAAGGGGGGGGGGGGGGGCATTCGCTATATCCGGGTCCCCATGTCCAAGCTACAATTTCAGCACCATTGAGTCTCATCTACTTGTCAACATTGGAAACTCTGACAAAGGCCATTCTTGTTGCTCAATTTCTTCAAGAAATGTACAGCATGCTTCACAAATTATCAACAAGACAACAATAACAACATTTGGCACCTCGCCGCCCACAATTTGCACTTCCTAACCTTATTGAGCGGTTTCCACAGATTGTACCCTGGGGTATAGATTGAGGTGGGGAATGGATGGAATGTGAGTATGCTCAATACTGTATTGACGGGCACTGAAGCGTCACCCGCCCACTCGGCTGGTAACTGACTTTTCAGGCCATCGAGGTGTGCTCCGCACAGAGCTCAGGGCGAAGGACCACCACAGACCCCGCCGGAGGCAGGCGCAGTGAAGCCCTGACGCACTCATTCACTGAGGGTCCCGCGGTCTACGTCGTTCTACCGGGGCGGACTAGCAACTGTACACGTGCACCGTTCCAGGGCAGGGGAGCATCAGTCAGAGGCATGAGTGCCCACTGCAAGCGGAACCTTGGCCCTTGGACGGGCATGAATAAGCAACAGGCAGCAGTGGAGACAGCAGGCAATTCTTGTGAGGCTACCTGCACAGGGATCGGGGTTCGCATTGGTGTAATACAATTTGCCATCGGTACGGCACTCAAGCTGCCGACTCTTGTAGCACGCCTTCTCATTCGGCTGCATCTTGGTAGCACCGAAAGAGCAGGTCACTGAAGGAGGAGGAGTAGGGGCAGGTCGCGAGGGCCGGGCGGAGGACAGTACACAGCGTGTTGTGTGTGTCTGCCAGCCCTCCGCCCCAGGGCGCCTGTCAGGGCTTGCCTCCCCTGCTGGCAGAAGCCCCCTGCGGGTCAACACGCCCGCGGGAGGACAGAGTTGTGCTGGTACATGCAGCCCCCACATGTGACCTCTGGTGGGGCCATTGGATATGCTCCACTGCGATGCTGTGGGGCAGGATTGTGTCTGCTCGACCCGGCAGTTGCGCACTGTGTCCCTTGTGGGCCTAGAATGCACCGGGGGTGGGGGGCTAATTTAGGTGAGCTAAGCGAAGGAGTAGGTGGCCCCTCCGGGAGGGGGGAGCGCCTGCAGATGTCTCAAATTCCCGCGCCCGGTCCTGAAGTGGTCCGGGCAAACACAGCCTCCACACGAGGCGGGCAGCGACGCTTGCTCATGGTTCGTGTGGAAAGTTGCACCAGCCCCACATGATGACGCCTGGAGGTGTCACGTGTGACCCATGGAGGTGGCACGCGTGGGGCTGTAGCCACGGACCAACGGAACTGCAAGCACACGGGCACAGCCAGGGGAAGCATTGGCTTGTCAAGGGCCAGGACAGGCCTTGGTCGCCACAGGTCGGCTCTTGGCCAGCTTCTGAAGGCGCTGTTGGTGTTCATGCACAGCCCCCTGTGTGACATTCCGTCTGGTTGTTGTTTCTTTACGGCGCCCTGGACAGTCACCCGTTCTTCCCTTCGCATGTTGCGTCGGGTCGCTGCGTTCTGTCGGCCGCTGCGGCCGGTGCTCCTGCTGGTGTCGTTTCCGCGTTTGCGGAACCCAGTCGTTGGTGTGCTGGGGCTGTGGTGGATGTGGCATGGTATGCCGTTTGCGCGTCAGCGGCGCTCTCCCCCTTCCAATGCAGGTCCATGCTGCACCCCTACCCTCGGGACAATAAGTTCTATGCTCCGGGCCTGCCGTGACGTGGGCCTTCCAGAGAATGAGGGTCCCCCCTCTCGCCCCCGAAATGAAGAAAGCGGTGTGGCCGGTGGCGAGAGAGACAGAACATCACCATCAGGATCATCACACTGCATGACACGGGAGCTGTGGAGCAGCAAAATGTGCACTACCACCACTCCCGCAACCCCCAACCCCCCAATACCGGTACCCAACCGAAAGATCAATAGCGCTGCAGACCGTAAAGGTGGCAGCGTGCTTTGAGATGTCGCATCGGGTCCTGCCTGGGGTCCATCGTTTTAGTTACCTCGAGTGCAGCCTCTGCGCCTGCCAGGCTGAACGGGAACACAGCGTGACAAACCTGCCGGTTGAGTGCCACCACCTGCTGGTTGAGTGCCACCACCGAAAAAAACGCCGGGGACGGGGCGCAGATCCTTGGCCCGCAACGCCGGGTCTTTGGGGATGAAGAATCCGTACGACCCCCCACTCAGATTGGCGCCGATGTCATTGAAGTCCATCCAGAAGCATCCGTCATGCCTCTTGCCTTTCCAGCCGCATGCCGCCTTCACCTGCCACACCACCAACAAGAGGGCCGCCCAAACAGTGCAATGGAGTTAGAGGCGCATATTCAAGTACATTTGGGTGTCAAGCGGGTGACACACCACGGTGCAGGCATCTCGCAGTGCTGCACAGGTCCCACAAGCGTGCCCACCTTCTCCTGCACCCTCGCAAAACACTGTCAAGACAACCCCTTTTCTGCAACCCTGAGAAACACCCTCTACATCAAGGCGAAACGTGGTCGCACTACTCTTGAACTAGATGTGCAGACGCAGGCTTTGGACAGGCGTCGCAGCTTTTTTCTTCGTTCCTGGCTTCACGTCCACATGTCGCACTCAAGTGCCCTCAAGTTCGCAGAGGCCACACCACACCCACACCCACTGAGAGGCACCGATACCAACACAAAGCGACCCCCCTGTCCCTGTGGCTCTTGATCTTTTCAGAGGTCAGGCACGTCGTTTGCCACATCTTTGATCTCATGGGGGCCGCAATGTCAGGGGGAAACCTGGAACAACTTTATCACCAGGGCTGCCCAACCCTCCTCCTTCAATGACGAACTACAAAAAAGGGCCGCCAATGGTGTTGGGGGAGGGAGGCCCTGATACCCCAGCATATAGACTCCCCAAAATGACCCCCACGACGCGCTGATCATTCTGAGGTATGCATCACGGGGCCCAATGGGTGCCCATCCCTGCGTGTGCCCATCCCAGTGTAACACCGCAAATGGGCTTCAATTGCGTAACTGCGGAGTCCACCTGACCAACGGGGGGAGGGGGGGCGAAGGTGCAATAACTTTGGCGTTTTGTGTTCCACGCAATGGGGTGTGTGTTGTGGAGGCATGCGTTCTGGCTATGGATGTCGTGATAAACAGGCAGAAGCAAGATGCAGGCCTGAGTGCACAGAAACCTCGTCAGGTGCCAAGTCAAACAAGAAGCATGTCTGAAGCCACACCAGGCACCTTTCTGCAGTACAGGGGAAGGGGAGCGAGCGAGCAAACATTCTGCCGGGCCAGTCGCTCTGGACGTCCGTCTCTTTGCGGCCTGTGGCATCTTGGCTGGACCACAGGCCTGCACAGAAACACAGCAAGAGCTCACGCGACCCCACACAGCACACTGCTTGAGAGGGAACGTTTGCCCAGCGCGCGCCCGGCATCCAAATCAATATTCCGGCCATCTATCCCAATGCTTTACCACCATCACACCGACGTTGGGGTGCCCTTTTCACAACTGCAAAAGCACATGTCATTCATGCACGATTGGAAGAAATGGTGGTAAGGGAGTGTAATGACAAGATTAACTGCGTGAAATGCTTGCTTGCTTGCTTGCTTGCTTGTTAGCTACATTTAAAGGAAGAGGGGTGTAGTAAGATATAAAGATATGGCTGTTTCGCCCGGGGGTGGGGGGGGCAAACAGGCCATTTTGTTGCGAATAGAGGCAATTTTTCATGGCTTTTGGATTTTTGTCTGAATATTGTCTCTCTCACGCAGAAAAAAATGCCCCCCCCCAATTTTAGATGTGCCGAATCCAAAAAAACAACAGTTGGAGTGTGGGGAGACGGTGGAGAGGCTCTGTCAAGGGCCGAAATCAGGCCATTTGCCTGTTTTACGCACACAACAACTAACAATTCAACCCCTTGGGGTAGGGTATGCGAATAGCCCCAAAAAGGCCCAAAAGGGGGGAGTGTGTGGCGTTTTGCCCTAAATACGCCTGCCTGGCCTTGCCTGGCCTCTCACAATCTCTGCGAGGTGATTCGTGAATGTGAAGTTTTCCCATGCTTTAAACCCTCGTAAAATCGTTATTTTGTCCAATAAACACATCCTATACCCAACATACCCAAAATACAAAATCCTCAGTGCTAGAACAATCGGCGGCGGCCTTAGCCACATGTGCCCGGCACAAATGCAAGTTCATCGCTGAATGAGTCGACGCAAATGTGGATAGCCCTCGTACAAGCACGCGCACGCCACACTCCTCGGAGCCCCGATGGGGCCTAGGGGCACCATGGCTTGGGCCCTTTAGGAGCTACCCAATGAGTTTTTGGTCCGAACACCCCCAGACCCCCCCCCCCACTTGAAACCCACTTTTTTGAGGTTTTGAGGGAGGTGGGGGGGGGGGGCAAAAATGACTCCCTCTTTCTTGGGTCGAAAATCATGAATCTTTTGGTTTTTTTGATTTTGAGCCGAAAAAGTGTTTCCAGGTCCCGACTCCATGGGGTTTGTATGGCGCGGAGTGGGACGAGCGCTTGCGCAGTTTATGCGCTTTTCAGCCATTTTTGCTATGTTGGCGGTTTTGGCCACCTCAGTGACCCCGTGGTACCCACTCTGAGGGGTGTGAGTGGGGATGTTTTGACAGTATATGCCTACTAGGATACAAAAGGACGTTTTTTGCAGTCTGTAGCCTTGCCAAGGGCCGGTCAAAACCCGTGCCAAAGACCCACCAATAATGGCCTAGTGAATGGGCCTATGCACAAAACCTGCTTGTGCAGTTTTTCACCCTGGGCAGCCAAAAAATCGAATTTTTCGAAACTTACTTTTTTGATATTGTGATCACCTAAAATGCCCATCCAAAATATGTAAAGTGTGCTTTGGGCTGTATTTATGTGTTTTTCACGTTATTTGGGTATTGGGTGGCGGGGGGGGGGGGGGGTCTCCCAAAGGATTGGTACACAACCTGCTGATGCAGTTTTTCGGTGACCCTAACCCTAACCTGGAGTTAAGACCTAGGGCCAAAACCAACGGATTCGGCATGAAAAAATGCATCTTCGGCATCACGGTATCAAAAAACCTTTTCGAAAACTTTGATTTTTGAGCTACCCAGGTTGGTTTAGCAGCAAGCAAGCAAGTAGCAAGCAAGCAGCAAGCAGCACGCGCGAAATGGGCAAAAATCAGAACTCCGTTGTGGTGCTTTGGATTTGGTTGAAATTTTGGTGGATGATACCTATGGGTGTGAAGTATAATCACACAAAGTTTGAGCAAGAAACTCAACGGTGGCGGCCGTGAACAGAATTCGCAAGTGGCGGACCTTAGTTTCAAAAGCTGCAACTTAGGGCCAAAAACAGCCATTTTTGGGCCAAAAAAGCCCTGGAACACATTCAAAACGGCCAAACGAAGGGAAACAGTGGGTACACTCCACGTGCGGCTTGACCTCCCCGTGTCAACGAGCTCTTTGCGGCCCTCTAACTCCATGATATGTCCCGGAAACGGCCCAAAAAGGCCCCCAGAAGCTCCAAATGCCGACAGCCACAAACCAAGAACAGGCCATATCTTTGGCTACATGGCTCAAAACGCGATTCCGAGGGCACCTAATCCACCCGCAATCCCCCACTTTTTGTGGTTTCCACCCCTCAGAATTGCCTAAACGGACGCTTAGACCCCCGTACCTAGACCCGGTAGGCTGCGGCAAGGTGCAAGCTCAAGCCCAAACAGGTGGGTGCCCAAATGGGTCATCAGAGTCCAATAGGGGCAGAAAACTGACTTTTCTCAAAAATTATGATCCTAGACCATGTGTGATGCTAAAACAAGTGTTTTTGGACTGTTTTGAGCTTGTGGTGGCCCATGTTGGTCCTCCGAAAATCCCAAAATGCCTTGAAGATGGACCAAAAATGGGTCAAAAATGGTTTAAAAACGCATTGTTCCAAACCTCATCCTAGACCATTTGGGGTGCACAAACGGGTGAAATGGGCCCATTTAGAGCCCATTTTGGGGGCATTTTGGCCCCTCACAAGTCCAAAAAAGCCTTGAAAGTGGGCCTTGTGGTGAAGGGGATCACTTGCAAGCTGATTCCACTCTGTCAACGGCCTTCAATGTGTGACTCATTGGTGTCCCTCACCATTCATAGCTGATGTTCCCTCCCCCACCAGCTCGGTCCCAATATTCAGTCTTGATTAGGGTTAGGGTTGGGGTTCGGGTACTTGGGGATTTATAGTCAATTCTATTGCCTTCGGCCCTCCGCAAGGCTACAGACTGCAAAAAGCGTCCTTTTGTATCCTAGTAGGCAGAAACTGTCACAACATCCCCACTCACACCCCTCAAAGTGGGTACCACGGGGTCACCAAGGTCGCAAAAACCGCCAACACAGCAAAAATGGCTAAAAAGCGCATAAACTGCATGAGCGCTCGTCCCACTCCGCCCCATACAAACCCCATGGAGTCGGGACCCGGAAATACTTTTTCGGCTCAAAATCGAAAAAAACCAAAAGATTCATGATTTTCGACCCAAAAAAAGTCAACCCAAAAAAGGGGGGGTTCATTTTTTTGACATTTTTGACCCCCCCCCAACCCCCCCTCCCTCCCTCCAAACCTCAAAAGAGTGGGTTTCAAGTGGGGGGGGGGTCTTGGGGGGGGGGGGGGGGGTCCAGACCAAAAACTCATTGGGGGATGTGTTGGACAAAATAACGATTTTACAAGGGGTTAAACCAACAATTCAACCCCTTGGGGTAGGGTACGCAAATAGCCCCAAAAAGGCCAAAATGGGGGGGTATGTGGTGTTTTCCCCTATAAACGCTTGCCTGGCTTTGGTCTAACAACCTCTGCGAAGTGATTCTATTGCCTTCGGCAAGTCCACCTCGCAGAGTCTACTCCAAGCAACGTACACACAAAATAGGGGGGAAAACGACATAAACACGGCCTAAGACATACTTTACATACCTCGGATGATCATTTTAGGTGATGAAAGGGTGAAAAACATGCAAATAAGGCCTAAAACATGCTTTGCATACCTTGGATGCTCATATCGTGTGATCACAATATCATAAAAAAACAAGTTTCGAAAACTTCAAGTTTTGAGCTGCCCAGGCACTGCATTAGCAGGTTGTGTACCAATCCCTTGGGAGACCCCCCCCCCCTCCCTTGCGGCCAATACCCAAATAGGGTGAAAAACATGTAAATACGGCCTAAAACATGCTTTACATACCTTGGATGGTCATTTTGAGTGATCACAATATCAAAAGAACAAATTCTATTGCCTTCGGCAAGTCCACCTCGCAAAGAATCTACGCCGAGCAACACACATCCAAAATAGGGTGGAAACTACATAAATACGGCCTAAAACATCCTTTACATACCTTGGATGATCATTTTAGGTGATCACAATATCAAAAAAATAAGTTTCGAAAGCTTCCATTTTTGAGCTGCCCAGGGTGAAAAACTGCACAAGCAGGTTGTGTACCCATCCCTTGGGAGACCCCCCCCGGACCCGATTCCCAAATAGGGTGAAAAACATGTAAATACAGCCTAAAACATCCTTTACATACCTTGGATGATCATTACGGGTGATCACAATATCAAAAAAATAAGTTGTTGGTAATAAGGGTTGAGCTGAGCAGGCTGAAAACCCGGGGGGGCGACTACAACCGGTCCTGATGCGACACCCCCCCCAAGCTATCTGTCAAAACTTGGAGGGGGGGGGGGCAGTTGGGGGGGGGGGGGGGTCAAGCCGGGGGGTCAAGCCGGGGATGTGATTTGATTTGATTTGATTTGAAGGCCGATCTTGAGGCTCACAGGCCGCCCGGGGGGCGCTCGATGGCTGTCCTGACGACTCTGCATATCGGCCGGCCATGCATGCTGCGCGCCCCCAGCCGCCGCCGCGGGCTGGGGGGGGAGGGGGGGGCAGGCTCGCTACCGTGCCGCGGGTTGGGCGGGGAGGGGGGTGGGGGGGGAGGTTCGGGGGGGGGGCGGGAGGGAGGGGGGAGAGGGTCGCCGCGCCCCGTCGCCGCAGGGCCGCGGGGGGTGCACATACCCGCCGCCCTGGGCGGAGGTCGGTGTCCCCGCCCGCCTCGTTCCCCCGCTCGCTGGGCCGGGGGGGGGGGGGGGGCGAGGGGGGGGGGGGCGGGGCTAAAAGGAAGCAAGGGGGGCGGGGGGAGGGCTTCGGCGGCCTCACCGGCAGGGCTGCCCAGTGGCCGCACACCTGGGTCAGGGCGTTTCGAACACGACCTGCACCCCGCGGCGCCGCCGCCACGCCGCCACAAGCTCGCGGATCGCGAGCCACGCCCGAGCGTGGGCGTCGCTTTCTGCGCGGGGGTGCTGTGGGGGCGGCTGCGGCGCTCCTGGGGCTGGCAGCACCGCGTACCACACGGCATACACCCGTGGGGTGGAGGCTAGCACCTCGGCCGCCGCTGCGCGTGCGGGTCAAGCCGGTGGTCGGGGGGGGGGGGGTCCAACCGAGGGTCAGGGGGTTTCCCGGGGGTTGTCCAGCCAGGGGTGAGGGGGGGGGGGGGGGTTGGGTTATGGTTAAGGTTCACCGAGCTGGTGGAACCAGTCTTGGTTTTATAACCCTTTTTAGGGTCTAGGGTGGACCTACCACGTTTAGCAGCAGCAGCAACAAGCAGCAAGCAGCAACAAGCAGCAAGCAGCACGCGCGAAATGGGGAAAAATCAGACATCCGTCGTGGTGCTTCACATTCGGCTGAAATTTTGGTGGATGATACCTATGGGTGTGAGGGACAACCACACAAAGTTTGAGCCAGAAACTCAACGGTGGCGGCCGGGAATGGGTGTCGCAAGTGGCGGACCTCAGTTTCAAAAACTGCCATTTAGGGCCAAAAACAGCCATTTTTGGGCCAAAAGAGCCCTAGAACCCATTCAAAACGGCCAAGGAAAGGGAAAGGGTGGGTGCACTCCATGTGCGGCTTGACTTTCTTGTGTCAACGAGCCATTTGCGGCCCTCTGACTCCACCATATGTCCCGGAAACGGCCCAAAAAGGCCCCCACAAGCCCAAAATTTTGTGCAGATTGGCTGGCGACAGCCACAAACCAAGAATAGGCCATATCTTTGGCTACATGGCTCAAAACGCGATTCCGAGGGCACCTAATCCACCCGCAACCCCCCACTTTTTGTGGTTTCCACCCCTCAAAATTGCCCAAATGGACGCCTAGACCCCCGTACCCAAGCCCAGTAGGCTGCGGCAAGCTGCAAGCTCAAGCCCAAACAGGTGGGTGCCCAAATGGGTCAATAGGGTCCAATAGGGGCAGAAAAATGACTTTTCTCAAAAATGATCCTAGACCATGTGTGATGCTAAAACAAGTGTTTTTGGACTGTTTTGAGCTTGGGGTGGCCCATTTTGGTCCTCCGAAAATCCCAAAATGCCTTGAAGATGCGCTGTTTTGGGACCAAAAATGGGTCAAAAATGGGTCAAAAACGCATTTTTCCAAAACTCATCCTAGACCATTTGGGGTGCACAAACGGGTGAAATGAGCCTATTTTGAGCCCATTTTGGGGCATTTTGGCCCCTCACAAGTCCACAAAAGCCTTGAAAGTGGGCCTTGTGGTGAAGGGGATCACTTGCAAGCTGATTCCACCCTGTCAACGGCCTTCAATGTGTAACTCATTGGTGTCCCTCACCATTCATATCTAATGTTCCCTCCCCCACCAGCTCGGTCCCAATATTCAGTCTTGATTAGGGTTAGGGTTAGCCCTAGGGTTAGGGTTAACCCTAGGGTTAGGGTCACCGAGCTGGTGGAACCAGTCTTGGTTTTATAACCCTTTTTAGTGTCTAAGGTGGACCTGCCAGGTTTAGCAGCAAGCAAATAAGCAAGCAAGCAGCAAGCAGCACGCGCGAAATGGATAAAAATCAAAACTCCGTTGTGGTGCTTTGGATTTGGTTGAAATTTTGGTGGATGATACCTATAGGTGTGAAGTATAATCACACAAAGTTTGAGCAAGAAACTCCACGGTGGCGGCCGTGAACAGAATTCGCAAGTGGCGGACCTCAGTTTCAAAAACTGCAACTTAGGGCCAAAAAAAGCCATTTTTGGGCCAAAAAAGCCCTGGAACACATTCAAAACGGCCAAACGAAGGGAAATAGTGGGTACACTACACGTGCGGCTTGACTTCCCCGTGTCAACGAGCTCTTTGCGGCCCTCTAACTCCATGATATGTCCCGGAAACGGCCCAAAAAGGCCCCCAGAAGCTCCAAATGCCGACAGCCACAAACCAAGAATAGGCCATATCTTTGGCTACATGGCTCAAAATGCGACTCCGAGGGCACCTACTCCACCCGCAACCCCCCACTTTTTGTGGTTTCCACCCCTCAAAATTGCCCAAAAGGACGCCTAGAGCCCAATACCTAGGCCCACTAGGCTGCGGCAAGCTACAAGCTCAAGCCCAAACAGGTGGGTGCCCAAATGGGTCCCCAGGGTCCAGTAGGGGCAAAAAGATGACTTTTCTCAAAAATGATCCTAGACCATGTGCGACGCTAAAACAAGTGTTTTTGGACTGTTTTGAGCTTGTGGTGGCCCATGTTGGTCCTCCGAAAATCCCAAAATGCCTTGAAAATGGGCTGTTTTGGGACCAAAAATGGGTCAAAAATGGGTCAAAATCGCATTGTTCCAAACCTCATCCTAGACCATTTGGGGTGCACAAACGGGTGAAATGAGCCCATTTTGAGCCCATTTTGGGGCATTTTGGCCCCTCACAAGTCCAAAGAGCCTTGAAAGTGGGCCTCATGGTGAAGGGGCTCACTTGCAAGCTGATTTCACTTTGTCAAGAGCCATCAATGTGTGAATCATTCTTGATGTCCCTCACCAGTCATAGCTGATGTTCCCTCCCCCACCAGCTCGGTCCCAATATTCAGTCTTGATTAGCCCTAGGGTTAGGGTTAGGGTTTGGGCTAGGGTTGCTGTTAGGGCCTGCAGCCTTCCTGTAGCCCTCCTTCAGGTCAAAATTTTTTTCTTGTTGTTTTAACACAAATATGAATTCTCTACAAAATTTTGAGCATTTTGAGTATAATATGAACAAATAGTATGAAAAAAAAAATTGGCGCCTTCGGCGCCGGACAGTTTTCTCTAGGGACACTTGTTGGTGGCCGACCCGGCACCACTATCTTTCAAAACCCGGGGGGGGGGGGGGGGGTCGCATACAAGGACCGGGGCCGGCCGCCCCCCCGGGGCTGAAAAGCTGCATTAGCAGGTTGTGTACCCATCCCTTGGGAGACCCCCCCCCGTGCACCCAATACCCAAATAGGGTGAAAAACATGTAAATACGGCCTAACATGCTTTACATAGCTTGGATGGTCATATTGTGTGGTCACAATATCAAAAAAGTAAGTTTCGAAAAATTCGATTTTTGAGCTGCCCAGGGTGAAAAACTGCATAAAGCATGTTGTGTACCGGCCCATTCACTAGGCCATTATTGGTGGAAACAGTCATTTCGCGTCTTTGGCACGGATTGTGACCGGCTCTCAGCAAGGCTACAGACTGCAAAAAAACGCCCTTTCGTATCCTAGTAGGTATATACTGTCACAACATCCCCACTCAGGCCCCTCAGAGTGGGTACCACGGGGTCACCAAGGTCGCCAAAACGGTCGACATAGCAAAAATGGCTAAGAAGTGCATAAACTGCATCAGTGCTCGTCCCACTCCGCGCCATACAAACCCCATGGAGTCGGGACCCGGGGACACTTTTTCGGCTCAAATCGAAGAAAACCAAAAGATTCATGATTTTCGACCCAAAAAAAGGGGGGTTCATTTTTTCGACATTTTTGCCCCCCCCCCCCCCCCCCACCCCAACCTCCCTCAAAACCTCAAAAAAATGGGTTTCAAGTAGGGGGGTCTGGCGGTGTTTGGACCAAAAACTCATTGGGGGATGCGTTTATTGGACAAATTATTGGCCCCTCACAAGTCCAAAAAGCCTTGAAAGTGGGCCTCGTGGTGATGGGGTTCACTTGCAAGGTGATTTCACTTTGTCATCAATGTGTGAATCATTCTTGATGTCCCTCACCAGTCATAGCTGATGTTCCCTCCCCCACCAGCTCGGTCCCAATATTCATTCTTGATTAGGGTTAGGTGTAGGGATAGGAGTAGGCTGAGGGTTGGGGGTGGGTGTTAGAGTCAAGGTTGGGTTTGAGGATAGTGCTGGGGTGCAAATTGGACCAAATTTTCCTTAGGGCACCTTTGGTGTTCATGTAGCATCGGGCGCCTTAGGCGCCCATGGACGCCTGAGGGCGACACCTTTGGCAACTTACTGTTGGCCGAAGGCCCCTGGGGGTGGGGGGGGTGGGGGGGGCAGGGGTAGTTGGCGTCCCAGGACCCGCGGAGTCCCCCCCCCCCCGGTGGAATAAGCAGGTTGTGTACCAATCCCTTGGGAGCCCCCCCCCACCCACCCCCCCCCGCACCCAATACCAAAATAGAGTGAAAAACATGTAAATACGGCCTAAAACATGCTTTACATACCTTGGATGGTCACTTTAGGTGATCACAATGTCAAAAATGGAAGTTTCGAAAACTTCGATTTTTGAGCTGCCCGGGGTGAAAAACTGCATAAAGCAGGTTGTGTACCGGCCCATTCACTAGGCCATTATTGGTGGAAACAGTCATTTCGCGTCTTTGGCACGGGTTTTGACCGGCCCTCAACATCCCCACTCACACCCCTCAGAGTGGGTACGGACAATTTTCTCTAGAGACACTTGTTGGTGGCCGACCCGGCACCACTATCTTTCAAAACCCGGGGGGGGGGGGGGGGGCTGGGGGGGGTCGCATACAAGGACCGGGCCCGGCCGCCCCCCCGGGGTCAGGACCTGGAAACACTTTTTCAGCTCAAAATCGAAAAAAACCCAAAAGATTTATGATTTTCGACCCAAAAATAGGGGGGTCATTTTTCGACATTTTTGACCCCCCCCCCCCACCCTCAGAACCTCAAAAAATGGGTTTCACTCGGACCACTTGTTTTGTTGCATGTGCTTCTTTAAGCCTCGAAGTGGTCGTGTCCATGTGCAGGTTTGTACAACAAGCCTTCGACCCTCTGTATCTCTTGTTTACCCCGTATTGCACCCCTTGCCCAATTTTGAAACCACTCACTTGGACGAGAACCCCATCGATGCGTTGGGTTGTTCATCAAGGCGGGGGGCTCAATGGTCGGTACGCTGGCTTACCTTGAATGGATGGGTCCTGTTGTCCGGGAGGCCGTGTCAGGAAACGACAGTGATAGAGTGTGTGCTCAATTGTTTCTAATTCATTGTCCATAGGACACCAAACCCCTAGGGGCTTCCAGGACCGTTGTCGCTGGCCCATTGGCAGACGTTTCTAGAGCGCCTTGTGAATGAAATCTTTCTGCGCTGGTGGCACGTTGCATTTGTGGAAAGCCTCCCAAACCCCCTCTGGCTGTCGGGGCGGTAGCGAGTGTGGGGTTGAGAGCAGGCAGGCCACCTTTGAGCGTGTCCAATTGAACCAGAAAGCCGGTTCTGGGATGGGTGTGGAGCAGCCAGGCGCCTGCTGGTTGGTCCCTGCGTGAAACAGCCTCCGTTTCCAGACCGGTTCCCACGTTGGGGCCAGAAAAGAGTAGAGGGAGTCATCTTCAAGCAGTTGGCCTACTGTGAGCACGCCCATCCTAATGAGTCGCGGTGCAAAATAATTTTGACGGTGTTGATTTAAGAAAGTGGAGTGCTAGAGTGGCGTGTCGTAAGACAGTAGGTCTGGCTCTTGGAATTTGACTTGCTGTTTAACGACAGAAAACGCTCTCGCGCAGTAACCAAGGTAGGGCAAGCTCATCGAAATGAAACGGTGGTGAGGCTCGGCGTCGGGCCGGCCGAACTGCCGGCTCATTCTGATACCCCCCCCCCACACCCTATGTGCCTCTTTAAAAAGCAAAGTCCCCTGCTTAGACCCTCTAAAGAACATGACTCCCCTCCTCCCGGCTTGGCGCCCTTGCCCTGGGGCACTACCGGTGAGTTTTTGGCTCAAAAATTGGGTTCGGCAAAGGCACCACCTGGGCTCTAGGATGGCTAGAGTAGAGTAGACCCTGGAGCGATAAAATTGTGTTCGGCAAAGGCACCACCTGGGCTCTAGGATGGCTAGAGTAGAGTAGACCCTGGAGCGATGAGACGGAGGAGTAGCCAAAACGGAAAGGAGAAGCTCTTGGAATCATTGCTTGCTCTCTTGGGCACTAAATAAGTGCCCACTTTGCTAGGCTAGGTAAATCCCATACACACACATCCCCACAAACCGGTTGGGTGACCGTTGAAACTTTGCCCAGCGTGCCCGGCACGCTAACATTCCCTCCAGACTCCGGACCAGGCTGGCTTCAGGGGTAAACGACAAACTTAGTACTCCCCCACATTTAGTAACCCCCTGGCCCTGGCTCTACGAAGCAGTCTGCAAAAAATAGTACCCCCTTGAGCCTCCCAAGCAAACGGAATATGAACAAATCGAGGGCACATTTTAAGCAACACTGCAAACGTCACTTCAAGAGTGAAATAAATTTCACCTGCTTATTTGTCTTGGAAACACCAGCACACTACCGCTGGCAGCTCAAAATTGGATTCAGAATCTGAAATGTTCCATGCAGTTAAGAGAAAGGAAAACTGAATGAAGCGTGAAAATCACATGTCCTGCCCAAAATTAGTACCCCCCAAAAATTAGTACCGGTCTTATTGAGCATTGTGCCGAGTTACCCTATGGTACTAAATTTGGGAGGGGGGATTTACAGGCGGATGCACACACACACACGCACGTACGCACGCAGCCCCACAACCACAGATTGCAAGACCTGCGGGTTGGAATTCCAGGTGTTGGCATCGCAGTCGCTCCACTTGCCGCGCCACTCTCCACCGCCTCCGTACGCGTTGGGCTGGTCACATCCCGCCACGTTTTTGCCCCAGGGGTTGCGGAACAGTGCGAGTTTGATGCCCCCAACGTTCGCAAGGGCGATCACCTGAACATCAGAATCCACAGGGACAGCGATGGTGCCCGGACTGGGGGGGGGGGGGGATTGAACGATGAAGGCCCAAAAGTGCCTCTACCCCCGCTACAGGCCCCTGTTGCTCGACCCCAGAATTCGCCATGGCGCAGTATGGTGTGGTATGGCATGAGCGTCCGTCCACAATGCTGCAGACTATGGCGATGCGAGACATGACTATGCTGTGGCTTCTTGTGTTTTCACGTGCCGCCCGCAGACTGCAGCGGTCGGTCTTTCATGTTTGCCCGGCATCAGACTTCGCTTTTCAGAGGGGGGCCTGAGCTTCCAAACACCCACTCACCCAAAACGCATCTTGAACCAAAATTTGGCTCAGCAAAACTCAAATTCGAATGAGCGGCCTCCCACAGCACCCACCCAGACCCCTCGCCCCCCTCCTTACGTATTAGCTCCCAATAAAGGAAGCCTGCCCGGCATCCAACGACCCCTCTCCCCAAGCACAAATATCTTTCTGCCCCCCTTACAGAGACTTGTGGGGGGCAAGTGTTATGTAAAGGTGCACGAGGGTAGCACAACACAATCCTCATAAGACGACGATAAGTGCGTTTCAGCTCGAAAACAAAATTAAGCACTCAGCACCCCGCCCCACCGCCAAAGGGGGACGTCCCGCGATACATTCCTCAGGGAAAAAAACAAATTTGAGACCAAAACACACACACACACACACACACACACGTACTAACACAATGGGGCAGCAGGGGCACACCGTGTACGCATGGCCGGCCACCAGCCCCTGAGCAGCGGACGGTTCACCGTTGGTTCCAGTGGGCCCGCCCGCCACAGTCTTCCACCCGGCGGCGACAGTGATGCCCTGAGCCATGAGGTAGTCCCAGGCATTGTACAGGGCATCGCCTGTCAGGTTGGCAGCGTGGGCAATGCCCGGAAAGCCACCCAGCAGCTGGGCCATGCCAATGGTTTCATTGCCCCCAGCTTGGGCCGCATAGCCATTCTGGTGGTTGTCAGTGCGGTAGTGCGCAGCCGCCACAGCCTTCTCCAGCATGCAAGGCCAATATTCCCCGGTGTTGTCCGATGATACGTAGCACGGCCTGGGGTACGCAAGGGACATGCAGAGGTGGGATCTAGACTGTACTCTTCACTTTCAATCCCGTGTGGCTTGACTCAGTACATCTGCTCTTTGGAATGAAGAGGTGGGGAATGTTGTTGTTGATGATGATGTTGTTGTTGTTGGTGTTGTTTCGGGGGGGGGGGGGGGGGAGGCTGGAAAAAAATTCTATTGCCTATCGGCAAGGCACCTCGAAGAGGGGAGAGGGACGACCAAGGCTGGAAAACTGCATAAGCACGTTGTGCCCTAGCCCCCTTGGGAGCCCCCCCCCCCCCACACACCCAAATAGGCTGAAAAACACATAAAGAGGGGCTAAAACATGCTTTACATAGGATATTCGATCATTTTGGATGGTCAAAATATCAGAAAAATCAGTTTCGGAAATTTCCATTTTTGAGCTGCCGAGGCTGAAAAACTGCATAAGCAAGTTGTACCCCAGCCCCCTTCGGACCCCCCACCCCAACACCCAAATAGGTTGAAAAACACACAAAGAAGGCATTTGTCTTTTAGTGTCGGCTGGCCTGTGTATAGAGGCCGAGGGGCGGGGAGGTGGGCCGAGTCGAGTTCAGCCGCCCGTGGCCTCCCCTACAAGCCCCCCGCCTGTGCCTGCACGGCAGCCAGGAGGGACGAGCCAGAGGGGACTAGGTCTCTTCCGTGCTTTCCCTACCGGGCTGCCGCCGCTGCGGCAGTGTGGACTGGGGTGACGAAGGCGCTAATGGCGCGCCCGCCACTGGGTAAGAGGAGCCTCCCCTTGCGTCGTCATCCGCAGCGTGGGGGGGGGGTGCGCGCGGAGCATGTCCGCTATTGACCTAGTGGCCTTCGGATGGGGCCGCCTTCGTCCCCTAGGCAGGGATCGACGCCGCGGCGCGGCACGGCTGTTGAGGGCCGCCGAAATGCGGCTGAAAACATCAGGGAGTGGCGCCGGCAGCCTAGCCGCCGGGGGGGGGGGGGGGGGTTGCTCTTCTGGGGAAGGGGGGGGGGGGAATCCCGCGGCGCGGGTGGCGCCCCTGTAGGGCCGGAAGAAACTTGGGCGCCCGCGGGCACCAGCCCGGAGTTGTCGTCTCCGGCTGTTGGTGGGGGGGGGAGAACGGGTTAGGCCCCCCCCCTCCCGGATGTCCTCTCACTCACCGAACCCCCCCGGTCAACCAAGAGGTTCAGCTTTCATTTCGGGGCTCTAGAGTTGAAAGGCCCCCGGGCCGAGGAAGGGCGTGCGCCTAGAGTCCCCGGGGGGGGGGGGGGGGGGCGTGCACCGGCGAGACGCCGGGGGGGCCCGAGGCCGGGATGGCTTGGGAGGCAGTGCGGGCCCAACCGAGCCAGGTGGACAGCGCCGCCGCTCCTGCGCGCCGGTCCTCAAGAACGAGCACCTGGCGGCCCGGTGCGGCCCGGGGCGGGACCCTCGGACAACGCGGGCCCGCTGAGGGGTCCGTGTGCCCCTCGTGTCCCGCCCGGCAGCAGCAGCTACTGCCCAACCCCAGGCTTCTGTACCGATGGCACGATGGCGCCCCCTACTCCAAGCAGAGCGCGCCCTAAGTGCCACTGCCCGCGCCCGGCGGGCGGCTGCGCTGCGGGGCCTTCTGGCATACGGCGGGAGGGGGGGGGGGGGGCTCCCTCGAGAGGGTGGGGATAGTAGTCCATGAGAAAGCGGTTACCCGGCGGCCGCATGCGGGCCGGTTGCCGCAGGCGCCGGACCCACAAGTCCAGGCAGTGCGTCGCCAGGCGCATAAGCCGCAGCATCACCTCGTGGCGTGCCGCGAAAAACGGGCGGGCAGACAGGCCAACACACACACGGCCTCCCAGGGGGAGGAGAGAGCGACACCGCCCCAGGGGGGCCGCGCATAGTAGTGTACCCGCCACCAAGTGGCGCTCAACCAGACCCGCCGCCGTGCGCAGGATTTGGGCCCACTCCCCAAGCGGCAGGCGCGTGCCCCGCAGCCGGTGATCCGGGGAGGCCGGGAGTGCCCGCCCTGCAAAGGCCTCGTAGTCCATGGCCAGCTCAGCACAGGAGACTTCTGCCGGCCCCGGAATCCAGGCCAGCGCCCTAGCCCACTTGACCAAGTCCTGGACGAAGTCTTGGGGCCACCGCCAACCCGGCGGGGGCGCGGCTGGTTGCGGATCGTGTCCCCCGGGAGGGGCTGACGAAATCGTCCACAGGGGAAGGGGTTGCAGGGCCGCGGCCGCGGCTGGTCCCCGCGGCTCGCAGCCATGCGGGCGGCTGAAAAACACACAAAAAAGGGCTAAAACATGCTTTACATAGCATATTTCATCATTGTGAGTGGTCACAATATGAAATAATGTTTTTGCAAAATTTTCCAACTTTGACATGTAGAGGGTGGAAAACTGCTCAGGCAGTTTGTGCACACACCAAAGGCCATTGAACCACTGACAAACAGCAATTTTGAAGCTTTTTGGGGGGCCCATGGCTCGGGCTAGATGAGCCCAGTGGCCACTACATGGGTCCCCATGGCTCAAGTACCCGTATTGTCTCCAAATGATCACCAAAACCCATCCTAGGGCAAGAGAAGGCTTTCGGTCGTCGAAATGTGAAAATTTCATTGCCTTCGGCAAGTCCACCTCATAGAGAATCTACCCAAAGCAATACACACCCAAAATAGGGTAAAAACTACATAAACACGGGCTCAAAAATGCTTTACATATTTTGGATGGTCATTTTAGGTGATCACCATATCACAAAAATAAGTTTCGGAAACTTCAATTTTTCAGCTGTATCGGCTAAAGTGCATAGAAGCAGGTTGCGCGCGGGCCCATTCACTGGGCCATTATTGGTGGAAACAGTCATTTCGCGTCTTCGGCACAGGTTTTGACCGCCCCTCGGCAAGGCTATAGACCGCCAAAAACGTCCTTTTGTATCCTAGTAGGCATATATTGTCACAACATCCCCACTCACACCCCTCAGAGTGGGTACCACGGGGTCCCCGAGGTCGCCAAAACCGCCGACATGGCAAAAGTGGCTGAAAAGCGTGTCCCACTCCGACCCAGAAACACTTTTTGGCTCAAAATAAAAAAAAACCAAAAGATTCATGATTTTCGACCCCCCCCCCACCTCCCTCAAAACCTCAAAAAGCGGGTTTCAAATGGGGGAGGTCTGGGGGGGGGGGGGGGGTCCGGACCAAAAACTCATTGGGCGATGTGTATATTGGACAAAATGATGATTTTACAAGGGGGTAAACTAACAATTCAACCCCTTGGGGTAGGGTACACAAATAGGCCCAAAATGGCCCAAAATGGGGGGGGGGGGTATGTGGCGTTTTCCCCTATATACGTCTGTCTGCCTGGTTTTGATCTAACAACCTCTGCGAGGTGATTTTTCAAGTGTCACTGAACAGCCTACGCAACAGCAACTGCGAGGTGATTTTGGGGCTTTCGGAGGGCCCATCGCACGGGCTAAATAGGCCTAGCGGCCACTGCATGGGTCCCCATGGGTGCTCAAGTACCCGTATCGTCACCAAATGATCACCCAAACCCATCCTAGAGGCAACGGAACGTATTCGTGAAAACTCGAATTTCAAAAAACTTTCACGTGCCACTAAACAGCCTATCCAGCGTCAAAATGGCAAAGTCCTCACTGCCAAGGGGCCATATGGGGGGGCGCCACTGGGGGTACCTAGAGTTGGGACCTGGGACCCCGCCATGGGTTAGGGGGTCCATATACAAGAAAAAAGTACTTCAAGACCTAGGTCCAAATACACACACAGCGGCCACAATACGCAAAGAAGTTTTCACCCCCCCCCAAAAAAGGGGTACCGAGGTGCGGGGGGGTGGGGGGGGGGGGTACGGGGGAGGTCTAGAATGCAAAGCTAAGTCACAATTGACATCTCCTCCAATCCAAATCATGAAGCACAAGATCGAAATTGATGCATCAATGGGTTCACACAATTCTTTTACATGCCATGTGCAAATGGGAAATGCAAACACATTCACTAAGTTGATGCAAAGAATTCCCAACATTTGCCCCAAGATGCGGAGCAAAAAAAAAAACCACCCTCACAAATCACCTGTACTGTTGCCAACATCATGAAGCACAAAGTCAAAAGGATCAATGGGTTCAAACAATTCAATACGTGTCATGGGCAAAGGGAAATTTGGTGCAAAGAACTCCATTTCTGTACCAAGAACTGTCCCCAGGTAAAAAATTTTCCAAATGCTATAAATACCTGACGACAGCTTTTTTTGCGCGGGCAACCTCTAGAGGGTGGGGGTGGCCTCAATAGGTCAGGTGTGGACCCGCCACTTAGCTCCGCCACTTAGCTCCAGCCATGCCTGCCTCACGACCTTCATTGCCAACTCAGTTCCTTGATTGTGCGCGTCACTTGGATAGTGCATTGCAGTTCTTGTCCCTTCCCTCCGCCCTGAATGGGGTAGGATTTGGGCTGCTTCTACAGGGTTGTGGGCTTTGTCGCCTTTGTGGACTGAGTTCGGGGCGTTGCGTTTGAAAGTGTCCCACTTTGGTGTCCGCCGGTGCACTGGTGTGCTCGCTGTTGCTGGCCCCTCTCGGCCACATACCTGTGTGTCGGGTACTCCAGGTCATGGGGGGTGGGGGGAGGTCAGAGGTCACCCTCGTGGGCCACTGCCACTGGCCCTGGGTTATTTTGGTCCTTAGGATTTAGAAACCCCAGTGGGTACTGGCTTGTTCGGAGGTCAACATACAGCCATACAAGGGGAGGGAAGGGCGGTGTCGGCGCGCCTGCATGAGGTGGGGGTGGGGGTGGGGGTGGGTGCGCAAATTCTTTCCAGGCGTGTAACTTTTTTTCGTTGACTTCGAGAGTTCGAAGAGTACTCAAGATAGTTCTTGGTAAGCGGGCCTCACTTCAGCAGATGATACAGCGGATTTCTGCAAAGCAGGGCACAAGGCGCAGACCCAGAACTCATAAGCATGTACAAGAGGGCTCTCTAGTGCGGTAGGTGACCGCCACGCCATCAAGCGAACCTAAAAGGGACACTCTAGAGATGATTGGTGGAGATACACTAGGTTCCAAAAAATGGGGCGCAAAGCAAAAACCCATAGCGCAAGTGCGGTGGCCGGAGGGCTCCCTAGTGCGGTAGGTCACCGCCACGCTAGACGGCAAAAACCTGTATCATATGTACCGATGGGAAGAGGCCTGTACCCGCTTCAACAAAACATAAAGAACGAAGCGATGTAGCTTGCGCATCTGAAATGCTGAAGGCAGTGGGCGGCGGCTGCCGGCACTCGGAGCGCCTGTGATGGATCACCTTCTTAGGAAGTATGGAAGCAAGTCAGCGGGTGCGCCACCTCCATTTGTGAATGGGACAATCTTTTGTTTGCGGCTGGCATGGGTAGGGGAAGAACGTCTGTGCGGGTTGGTGTGCAGTGGCCCCTTGGTACAATACTGTTGAGTTACGGGGAGCGGCCTCGGGGGGTTCCCTGGCATCCCTTTTTCTGTTGACAAAGCTGCAATAGTTCTGCAATAGTTCTGCAGCAGTACTAGTCAATCTCGGGATCTAAGAACACTCTCAGAACATACCATAGGTTCTTCCCCTGTCAAGGACAGGGATCAAGGATGTCAAAGAAGGAGCAACTTATATTCCTACCTTGATTATACCCGTAGAGCGACCTAGGGTCGCCACGACTCATGTTTGGCCCTTGTCTTCTCACCTATGACGAGTTTTCTTTGCTCCACGGACGTGCATGGGTGAGTCTGGTGATGCTCTGATTCGCCCTATTGTCCTCTTAGTGGTGCACGTCCGTTTGGCATGTGGCGGTGAGCAGGCCGTGTTTTGTGGTGCTTCCTCGCGCCGTTGCAGGCCTTTTGTAGAAGTGCGTGCTGTAGACCCAGGTTATGATATGATAGGCCCACCTCATGCAGCCACTCCTGGTATGTCTTTCAATATAATGCAGCCATTTACCCACCCTCCTATACCAAATACCGTCATAGTGCTGGTCTCTAAGAACACTTTGGCACCCATTGTTGTGCATGTCCTGTGCCTCCCGCATCATTCTAGTGATTTGGTACTTAATCCTGGGCGCGGACAATTTCTCCATCACTTTTTGATGCCCGATGGTATCTTGGGTGAACTCAAGGTATTTTAGTGCCTTCATCTTGGTATGGTATCAATCCTGGCGTTGTAAAATCTCGTGACACTCCTTGTCATCTTCCTGTGTCGTTGTGGCAGGTGCCTTGACTTTTGCACACTTTTGTTTCCGAGGTTTATATATTACTTGCTGTTGCAACACTTGTGGAATGGGATTTGGCACATACACCCTAGGCTTGACCTTACCATACCATGCGCTAACAGCCTGACTGGGCTGTGTTGCTTCATTGTCCCTGGGGGGCATGGTGAACTCCTTTCTTAGCTAGTAGACAATGTGAAGCATCATGTATTGGTGATGTGCCACGTGCTCCCGGAAGTGGGGTCCATATTCTTGGGGTAGTTGGTCATAGCAAAATCTAGGGACTCTTAGGCACGCCACATGGTGCATGTCTTCCGGGGACACATTATCGTACCATTGCTCTACGTATTCAGCCCATGTGCCCCATGATTGTGTCCATGCCGTCCTGAAGGAGGGAGCCCATTTTGGACATTGAATCGGCCGCTTGTGCACGGTGGTTCCATGCCTGGTATTGCACATGGGGCACTTCACAACATTATGATCCCATGGCGTGCCACATCCATCCCACCACTCATTTCCCGAAAGCCATTTAACCCATGTCATCCGGCGGGTTACTTTGAGCAGGAGCCAAGACACCCAGTGTGTACCTGAAAATAGGTCTCTCTATGACCCATTTTTGGCTGGGGTAGGCACACGACCCCCATTGACAGCAATATCACCCGGGTGGGTAGGCCGGTATTCAGGGAGAGGTAGGCTAGTTGCCATTTTAGCCAGACGGTCAAACTCGTCATTTGTTCGCTTCCTCGACTGGAGGTGCTTGTTTTGTGTTTGCTTCTGGATGGTGAGACGTAAATCCATATCGGAACACTCCCTATGGGGAGGATGTACGGTGTGGTCGACAACTACTTTGTTGTCGTAAGTGAGCTCCTGATTTGTGCTAGCCAAAGCCGAAGTAATCGCAAAACTTTGTAGTTCTGCCCTGTATGAGGTTTGTGGTCCGGTCACTCGGGTAATGACGCGGTCCAAGTGATGGCTCCTCTTGCTCTGAATTTTGTCCTTCCTCCTACTTCCTGACTTAGTTTACTCCCGTCTTCATACCATACGTCGCCTTCTGCCTACTTACCATTGGTGTAGCACTTTATTCGTGCCACCTCAAAAGGGGTAAACCCTGGTGGGACTTCTCCGTCCGTGGGATCATCATTTGCACTGCATCGTGTTATGCACCTTCTGGCTACTTCAGGTATGCCCACTGTCACTTCTTGTTGCGTAATCCATTCTTCATCCCCGGATGTCTGCTCATCAATGAGATTTGCGGAGGTGGGGGGTCTTCTACGCCGGGCCAGAACCAGTGTAGTGTTTCCTCCTATCTGGGACAAGACTGTGACGTAGTCACCAAGAGGTGTCATCATGCGTTCTATGGGTTGTGCCACCAATCTAGACAATCTACAGGTGGGTTTCCGTAGTAATCCTTGAACAAGGGTGGTGTACCTAGTTCTATAAGCCCGGAATATTTGGTGTAGTCCTAGTCCTACATACTTGACAGGTGAGTTGATGTGGGTAACATTGTGAGCCTTGTAGATGTTCTCTTTGTTGTGTTCTAATCCTTTTGCAACAGCAACAAATTCTAAACATATTTTGTCTATGTGCTGAAACATGCGGTCATGTGGGATGAACATGGTATGATATAGCCAGCGTGGGATGAGCATAGAGTTGAGCAGTTGTACCCGTTCCAATGCATTTAATGGTAATGCCCTGTACCGAGTGAGATCAAACTCCACTTTCACCAAGACTTCATCTCTAGCCCTTGGTGCCCACAAGGGGTGCGCTATTATATGCCCTACATCAAAGTTGCATGGTCAAGTCCATATACACCCTCAGTACGTGCCAGTACGGAAAACTACGATTTCCCCTAGCTAGGGGCATCAAAGAGGGCAGCCCCTTGTCACCGGCATTGTTTGTGTTGGTCTATGAGACCTTCCACGCAACGTTGGCCAAAGAATTTCCTGATGCTAGTTTTTTTGTATATGTCGACGACATTGCAGTTGTCACCAAGAACGGCAACGATTTGCAGCGGGTGCTGAAGAGGGTACAAGAGTTGTCCCTCATATTAGGGTTTCAGACAAATCCGGGTAGACAGAGGTTTATAAATGGGTCACAACCCCACAGGCGAGGCAAAAGAGATAAGAGCCATAACATGACGTACTCCAATGGAATGGCAAGGACATACTGGTGCCCCCCCCCCCCATATTTAGATATTTGGCGCCCCTATTGCCTGTAGCGGCTCTACAAGACACATATGCAGGGTACTAGGAAAGGCCGTGGCAATGTCGAGAAGACAGATGTACCTGCCTTCGGGTCTCGCATGTAAGTCCATAATGAGGTTCATGGCTTGCTGCGAGGTGGTGTAGCCCTTACGACTACCCGCTTGAGTGTCAGACAGTGCTGTACTTATGGGTTGTTGTATGGCATCCAAAATGAGCCGGGCTAGTACTATGTATATGCAATTGGATACACTAATGGGCCTATAGTTCATGGCAGACGTCGTGTTGCCCTTCTTGTACATAATGGAGAGCCCAGCTTCCAGCCAATGTGGTGGGATTTCCCCTGTCCCCCATATGTCGAGGATGGCCTGATAAAAATCCCATTGGAGTTCCTTGGGGAGCCATGGCGGCAGATGCGGGGATATGTTGTCTGGCCTGTCAGGGGGCTTTCTTTTTGGGGTACTTGATGACATCGCAGAGTTGATTCCATGTGGGGTTGCCCAGCTTAAACCCTTCCAGCTTAAAGCCTTCCTGTGGGCGGAGTATGCCGTTCATCATACACATGGCTTTGACCTGGTCCCAAGGGGGGTCACCAGAAAATTGGGGGAGATGCCGCCGTGCAGATCCTTCTGTAGGTTGTGGGCTGGAAGGACGAAAAGGGGTGAGGAGCCACATTCGTAGCGATTGGAAGAAATTTTTTCCTCGGTGGTGTGCATTCCGTCGAAGCTGTTGTAATGCTTTATGGGCGCCCCTCATTTCCTTGTCCCTCATGTATGCCGCCCAGTCATGTAGTGCGTATGGGGAGCGTGGGTTGGCATTGACGGCACTACGGGGGCACACCCGGGGGTCGATCTCGGGTTCTTTTCTTAGATGCCGCAAGACAGGAGCGGCCTCGAGGGGTTCCCTGACATCCTCAAATGGTGGAGGCACAAGTAGCCGTGATTGCCGTGAGCAATTCCTCATTGGGTGGGGGGGGGGGGGGCAATTTTTTCCACGCACGTAGTTTTTTTCCACACACACACCCGGTTGTTGTTGTGGTGGTGGTGGTGGTGGTGGTGGTGGTGGTGGTGGTGGTGGTGGTGGTGGTGGTGGTGGTGGTGGTGGTTGTTATTGTCGTTGTTGTTGATGTTGATGTTGATGTTGTTGTTGTTATTGTTGCTGTTCTTCTTCTTGTTGTTGTTCTTGTTGTGGTTGTTGTGGTTGTTGTTGTTCTTGTTGGTGGTGATGGTGATGTTGTTGTTGTCGTTGTTCTTGCTCCTGCTACTTCCTCTGTTGTTGCTGTTGCTGCTGTTGTTGTTGTTGTTGTTGTTGTTGTTGTTGTTGTTGTTGTTGTCGTCGTCGCTAGCAGTAGCAACAGTGGCGGTGGTGGTGCTAGTAGTGGCGGTGCTCACAATGATGGTGTCGGCGTTGGTTATCAGTCGAAAGGGAGGATGGGGTTGGGAATGCGACGGGCCACGGGCATGTCACAAAGCTCTCCATAAATGCACGTCCTAGGGTGCATACACCCCTGTTTAATATTCACATGTGAATATCAAACTGCCGTGAATATTAAATGGGGATGTGAACATTAAATGGGGTTTGGTGTAATGTTCACAAGCCGGGTAGCTCTGAGGGCATACCCCATGGACCCCCCGAACTAACAATATTCTGATGTGGGTCCGCAGGCAAGTACCCTCCCCCCCCCTTGCGCAAGCACGGCCAAGGTCAGAAAAACAACGGTCACACGGGGTCCCCGTGCGTAGACAAGCCCGTGCTTGCGCGCGACGCGCAACACACAGAGACACTGCACACAGAAAACCTGCCCGTACCCCACACCAAGCACATCACTCACAAATATGGCACTAGAACACAACGTGTAGGCAAAATTCAGCATGGTCCTCATGTCCTTACTGCCCATCAACGGGTACGGAATAGAAACCCTTTCCAACCGCGTAGAAGGACCAACGATGGTGGCGGGTGCATGCTCACCGGTGGATCGGATGTATGTGACACCCAAGCCAGCGATAGCAACATTTTTCATGGCTAAAAACCACAGCAAAACAATTACCATTGGGTTGCAGTACCAATCAGAATGTTGTTGTGAGCAAGAGGAACCATCACAAACATGACCCAGCCCTTCTTTCCCTGTACAATCAGCGCACAATCACGAAACAATGAATTTCTGACCATAAAAACTGTGGTCAGAAAAACCCATCAAAACAACGGTCACACGGGGTCTTCGTGCTTAGACAAGGCCGTGCTTGCGCAAGGGGGGGGGGGGGGTACAGCAAAGCAGAAACATGTGTTCCTTGCAAGTGCTGCGATACAAGCCTGGTCCAAAACCATTTCTGGGGTAAATATTGCGTAAATGTTAAACTTCATTTGCCAATTTGGGATACCTCGATCTCTGTGTTGCCTCTTTGCGTTGTGCATCTGTATGCAAATTTATTTGGCTGAATCTGGGTGCAAACAACATTCACCAAGCAACTCACAAGTTCGAGGATGGCCAAAGTGACTCTGTACCGCCGTTCAGTTTCATGCACGTGGTTCGTGTCTTTGGCTGATGTTCTTTGCACATGTGAATAGTAGTTCTGCCATGAATATTAAATCGGGGTGTGAATATTAAATGGGGGTTGAATATTAAACTGATGTGAATGTTAAGTGGGGGGGGGGGGGGTCGTACCCATCAATGTCTGGCCGTTCATTCTGGCCACAGTCATAGCCACGGTTCTGTGTCCATTGGAACAACGGTTCATACATCGAGAGGCACAAAGTAGGAACAGCAAACACAGGTGGCTACAAGAGCCATGCCATAGTTGATAGGGGTGTTGTTGGACCTGGACCCGTTCTTGCTGGGGATCTGCGTCGAGACCGTTTGGCTGAAGGAAGAGTTAAAAGCGCCGCGGCCGCCGTCGCACTTGTGGAGCGTGACAGTGACGTTTGAACTGTCGTGGGCAGTGAACAGGGTTTGCGCCACGCCATAGCGGGCAACGGCGGCAATGGCCGCCATCAGCCAGCAATTCCCCAGCTCCCCCTGATTGACATCGGTAAAGTGGGCTGCGATGGACTCACCGTTGTCGGTTTTGAACAGCGCTGCCTGGGACCTGGAGTGTCAGGGGGCGAATTATATCGAGGCACAACCAGCGTTCTTGGGTACTGTAGCGCACCGTACCATACCTTACAAGGGCATGACGCTCAGTATTTTGCGTAGCGAGGCTGTCGGCCTAGCAGAAGGATCGATATTGCACCCTGGCCCAAACCTACCGTTAACACTGCACTTTATCTCGCCCACTATTGAGATACCTCAAACAACGTAGGTCGCACAGACGACATGACACTGGAGACCTTGTACCACCCGGTACACCACCTGCTTCCTCTCCGCTTTCTGCTGCTGACCTCTGCTGCAAGAGGGACAGCAGCAGAAAGAGACTGACTACTGTCAATTGCCTTCCAGTCGGCAGTCCCATGCGCTAGGCATCATGCTGACGTGTGAGCACGCTGCATGGCCGTGCTCCCCTATATCTATGCAAGAGCAGGAGCAGGGGCTCCTACTGCGCGATGCTGTGGACGGAGGGCCACCCTCGGATCGCGTGTCTGCAGGAGTAGGAAGGCGGTAGCGCCATCCCAGGCCACTTGTTTTTGGCGTGGATTGGTGCAAGGTGGTTGTGTTCCCAATGCCCCGACTTCCTTTCCTTGGCTGCCTCGAACTGCGGGACCCGTAGATTCGGCCCTGACGAGTCTACGGGTCCGGCCAAATGACGCATCTCCACTACTGAAGGACCTGCACTTGAGGAGCAGGAACAATCCGTGCTACAGCAACTGACCGGGAGTGGCAGGGGGCAATGGTGACGCGCCACCAGTGCGACCGCACGTAGAAAAGGGGTTCCCGGGGGCCTCATGTGGGAACAAGCATCTGGCAGTGAATGAGAGGCCAAGCCGACGGCTGTTTTGGACACCAAGAGCATACCAGGCGCCCAGCACCGCGGGACACCCCAATGCGCACAAGCTCAGTACAATGAACCGAGATAAACCACTGGTTGGATCACCCCTCCCCCAACGGTGGCGGAATTGACAGGGCCGGAGAACTAACTGGTCCAAAGGGAGCATCTACAATTGACCCCTTGGTCCAAGCGTCCCGGGGGATGTTGTGATTCGGGATTTCATAACTTTGACAACATGTTTCACATGCATGCATGACTGCGGCATCGTCGATCGCAGAGGATGTGTAGGGTCTGAAATAAAATGGGAACAGTATGGGAGGGGAAATCGCTGTGGCAAGGCAATGGTATGGGAAGGGGCACCGCATGGAAATGAGAGTCCTCAGTAAAATTGCGAGCAACAAGGGCGGTGCTAATCTGGGCCGGTTCCCCTGCAGCCCAGTCAATCACAGTCAGTCGAGCGTTCCACGACGGTTGACTGGCCAACCACCAATCGGATGCTGCATCACAAATGGATCACCAACGACACTCAGTTTCCGGAGTCTATGAGTTACCCAACCCTCCATGAGCATCTGATGGGGAGCTCCCTCCAGTCGGACCACCACAGGGAAAACCAAGTGCACGAGGACCACCACATACCCGAACAGCTGCGACGGTGTCTTATAGCGGACACCAGATGGAAGGGAAGGGTTCGGGCCGGAGGGACGCATGTCGCTTGCCTCCCACCAGGCCATCGTCCCACCCAATTTTTTCATGTCCACATTGTAAGTACTCAGCAACCATGAGTTTACGCTGGGGCTTGAGGAGTAAAAGTACCTCTCAACATTGGTGCCCGTCAGCAGCTGTGCCAGCGTGTGCTCAGCGAGCAGCTGGTGGACCAGCGCGCCTTGAGGCCTGTTGTAAGCCCTGGTCCCAGACTTGCGGCAACCACAGAGCATCATGTTGTCAAGCAAACAAAGCTACCACAAATGGAAACATGGAAGCACGTGTCCTTTCCCCTTCAGCAACAGGACACAGCTGAAATACGAAGCATCTCAGGTGACTTATAGGCTGCCATTTCGGCTTAAAATGACAAACAAAGGAACCAGAAAGGGGCATTGAAATTTGCATCCAATTTAAAGGAAATTTTAGCATAAGTATTCACCAGTCGATGAACCAAAAAGCAGCGCATGTGGATTGAAACAGTCAAAGGAACAATCAATCACCTCATCAACTGCTCACAGGGCGCCAAATCCTGCCGGGTCGGCCAGGAAAATGTCGCGGATGGCCGCGGCTATAAAAACGGGGGAAACTACGCACTGTGCTGGACGAGCACTGCTAGACAGGAAGAGAGCTGGAAATTGGGGAAGTGTTTGCCCTGCGCGCTACTTTTGTTATGACTTTCCCAGATTCAGTCCCCAAGGTCATTCAAGGCCAATGAAGCCTCGGGCTGGGGAACGTGATGACGGTCGTGTTGGGGGGTGACCGATAACGGGGCTTCCATCAACAAGGGGGTCCAAAGGAAATTCCGGAGGGACGTCATTTGCAGGAATTGATGGGGATGGTGCTGGAGACTCGAGACTCAGGTTACCAAAGGAGATGGAGTCAATGGGGCATCGATGATTGACGGCCCGCACACCATATTGATCATACTCCAACTCCACATGGAAAAGGCCAACCCCACCAACCACCTTCGCAGGTACCCGAAGCCTAGTAGACTTGGTGTAGAACACCCTGTCTCCAATGCTCAACTCCATAACAAATAGCAAAAGAGGTCTGAGGACACGAGGGGCAAAACCGATGCTCCGCGGCAAACACGTTGCATGTATCACCAAGTACCCAGCTTAGCGTGCTTGTCTTTCACAATACACAAGATGCACCTTGTCGCCATAAAACGTATCAGACTAGGCGAACTGGGGGACAATAGGTGAGGGAAAGAGGCCATCGGTTCTCATAGACTGAATGCCCCCGCCATCGGCACTTCAAGTGATTGATCCGATGGTCCAATGCTCTGGTAAATTGGGCTGACCGGTGGTGCCTCTCACACATGCTAAGATACAGTTTTCAACGAAAGGCAAATCTACAACGACGTGTGACCTATGTATCACCTGTGTTGTCTGATTGTGTGTGTGTGGTCGTGGTGCACGATGGAAAGGAGAGCATGGAGTGTGTCAAAACGTCCGCTAGGGATCACCATGATGCCCCTCGGGGGCCCTAGTATCTCAAAGGATGGGTCTCAAGTAGGGCCAGACGCCCAAATAGTTGCACTGCACTTAAGGCTCCCCCTGTCTCACCAAAATGTGAAAATGCCAGTCCCGGCACGAAAACTATTTGGCCTAGAATGGCCCTACTTTCGCACAAGAAACATGGCCGTTTTTGGCCAAATTGTTTTTGTGCCGGACGAAAATCTACATACGGGCAATACAGCATGCAAACCAGGGTGTTCCAAATACCCCTTTTCGAGGGCTTTCCGAACATACCCTACATACCCCCCCCCCCCCCACCGGACACTCAGTGCACACAAACGAGGCAACAACGACAACGACTGTGAAAAACGCTCCGAGTTGGCGTGTTTCCCGTGTCCCCGAGAGATATGGGCAGGTGGCTGACAGCAAATTGGCAGTGACCTGAAAAGGTAGATGGCACACTTACCAAAACAGAGAGAGACACTGCAACGTGTAGGGAATAGTGCAGGAACCCATGTGAAAAGAACAGGCGACAGGGGCAACAGCAAAATAGGATTCACTGCCAAGGTCTCGGAATGAGTGTTGCACATACACAGATTGTTCGATCCCTCGGGCTCACACGTCATGCGGGGGCAAACAGAGCCCAAACTTCAGCGAATTTGACTCCACGGCAGGAAAGGCATTTAGCTGGAGCGTCCAGCTGCTGCGAAGGGCCTCAGCTCTGCACCTCAGTGTTAATGCAGCTATCTGTTTTGATGGATTACGACATTGATTTCATGTGCCCTGCGTGCATGCTGAATTGCGCCGCTTTTTGTCACACGCGCATGCGTTTGCCCATGCGTAATTATGAATTATCATTATTATGCACTGTGATTTCGGTTCTACCGCTACATTTATAAATTTCAAATCACCTCGCAGAGGTTCTCAGATCAAAGCCACCCAGGCCCGTATAAGGGGGAAACGCCACATACCCCCCCTTTAGGGCCGTTTTGGGGCTATTCGCGTGCCCTGCGAAGCCCAAAAATCAAAGTTTCCGAAACTTATTTTTTTGGATACCGTGATCACCTAAAATGACCATCCAAGGTATGTAAAGCATGTTTTAGGCCGTGTTTGTGTGTTTTTCACTTTATTTGGGGATTGGACATAGGGGGCGGTGGGGGAGGTTCTCCCAAGGGATTGGTACACAATCTGCTCATGCAAATTTTCACCCTGGGCGGCTCAAAAATCAAAGGTTCCGAAACTTATTTTTTGGATACCGTGGTCACCTAAAATGACCATCCAACGTATGTAAAGCATGGTTTAGGCCGTATTTGTGTTTTGCTTAGCCGTGGGGATTGGGTCGCGGGGGGGGGGGGGGGCAAACGGAATTGGTACACAACCTGCTTTAGGGCCTTTTTGGGGCTATTCGCGTGCCCTGGGAAGCCCAAAAATCAAAGTTTCCGAAACTTATTTTTTGGATACCGTGATCACCTAAAATGACCATTCAAAGCATGTTTTAGGCAGAATTTACGTGTTTTTCACCTTATTTGGGTATTGGGCGCACGGGGAGGGGGGCCATGAGGCAACGGATACTGGGCTCGCATACGCCCCCGTGTCACAGGCGCATGGTCATCACCACACAGTTCAGTGTTTTGCCTTGCTGCACTGCAGCGCAGACCAGTTCTGTACCACTCTAGGTGGCCTTTGATGGTGCTGTGGCCTTGGCCAACTTTACATCTGGGTCAGCTCGCACCCAGCACCCTCCCCCACAGTGCCGGTTAGTCTCTAACCTTCGCTCTATGGGTCTCTTTCTCTCTGGCCTTTCTCTCTGTGGGCTTCTCTTTCTCTCTCTCTCTCGTTGTCCCGCCCACCCTCTCTCTCTCTCTGTCTCGCCCTTTCTCTCTCTCCCTCCCCTCACCCTCCCCAGGGGTTTTTCTTCCTTGTCACCCTCCCCACCCATTCTCTCTTTCCCTCTCTCCCCAGTGTCCTTGCCTCATCTTACACCCCCCTGCTTGCTGGCTCCTGTCAGGCATATCGCCGTTCGCATGACGGTGTGCTCAGCAGCGTGCAGAGGAACCGTACAGCATCTGCGGATACCGGGTCTGTTTGTCTGAAGAGCGTTTTTTGGAACAGCCTTATGAGATTAGCTCGGCCCGTCAGCCACACATGCAGGCAGTCTCCATTTGTGCTCACAGAGGAAGGCACCGCTCTGTGTCCCTCTGCGGTCGGACAATGGAGGATTGCCTCCCACTGGAACGGATGCCACTTGCCTGCAATCTTGGGTCGCCACTGAACCTGCATGTTCGTCAGAGCCTGAGTCTTCAGGGTCCAGTTGATTTGGACCATCACCGAGTAGATTTCTTGGTTGTTCATCAGCAATGGCTCTCCATGATTGTCCACAATTTCACAGTGCATCCTGGTGCTATGTGGTTGGTCCAGTCGGAGCCACATCTGCTGATTACACACCCAGGCCATAGTGGCCAGCTTGGCATTGACAGCTCTCAACCCTTCTTCCGCTATGGCGTCTAGCTGGCTCAGTGCTTGCACCTTGAAACGCTGGTGTTCTTGCTGGGGCTTGGCTTTCTTGGGGGCTGGATTGATTTGTGTGTAAGGGCCATGTCGATGTTGTTGTGGCCCCCGCTTCTTCCATGGCTTTCCTGGCGGCATCACGCCAGAGAGCTCTTCCACGACAGGACGCGGAGTTTGTGTTTGTACTCAGCCGTTGCCGTTGCCAAGCCTCTTTGCTGCCGTGCTGCGCGAGAGAACGCGGAGCTCACGTCAAGAATCCCCTGGGTTAGGACGCAGATTTCGGGCGTTCAGGCATTTGCAGGTATGAAATCTGTGGAGATACCGCAGTCAAGATGCGGGGATCATGGGCACAGTTGTTAGCGACCTTGTCCAGGGTTTCTGCTTTTCTTGAACTTTCGCCTCTTATGCTGTCGCCTTGTGTCACTCACATCCGTGCTGAAGGACTGTGATTCAGTTTCAGACATTTCTTCCCCCCATCCTCCCATTTGCACGTACCCTGCCCCCGTTTCCTCGCTGCCCGAACTGCACGAGTTGCATGATTCTGTTCCGTGTGGTGCTGGTTCCCTGGAGGCTTCCCCTGTTAGTTCATCACTGTGCATGGGTACCATGCCCAGGGACGACCACAGCGCTTTGGTGTCCTTTGATTCGGACCCGGACCTTCCTCTCAACCCCACCGTGGATTCTGATCCGGATGACAACTGCTGTGTGACTTGTTGGGACCACAGCGGACTGGAGCACATGCCTTCCATCGCCAATCCATTTGCCACCTCATTCCCCTGCACGTTGACATGTGCTGGGACGTGTTCCCACCTGACTTCTCTTCCTGGCTTTGCCATTTCCTGGAGCAGCATTTCCCAGACGGGCACGTGGACTTGCAGCTTGCCGGATGTTGTCGTCCACCATTTTGATTTCCAGTGCTATGCCCTGCCGGTCGCTCCCAGTTGCAGATACTGTGAGTCGGTGAGGATTGCCAATTTTGGCACCCAAAACCCCTGTAGGGCTTCCAGTGTTGCCCGGAGCTCCGCACTGTTGTTTGTTTGCCTGTGACGCGTCGGTACCGCAGAAACGCACTTCTGGCCCTTGCTCATCTTCTGTTGCGAATACACCGAAGCCACCTGCCCTGCGCGTGTCTCTGTGGCTCAATCTTTTTGAGGACCCGTCTGTGTATACAATTCTGTACCCTTTCGCTACCAACTCTGCAATCAGGTCTTGTACACCTTGAAGCACTCCCGGGCGTGCGTGCCTTGGGCGCTTCGGGCGTGATTCAGCTTCTCTTTGCCAGTTGCGTGTGTCGGCGTTCCAATCTTGTGTGAAACACTCCGTGTGTGTTTGGCACCACGCACCGTATAGACACCCCGACTGCGACCTAGACAACCACCTCAACTGCTGCCATGACGACATTTTTTGTTGTTATGGCCTATGCTCCTACTCGTGTTTCTCATGTAAAGCAGCAAACGGAACCCTAGGTGCTCTTCAAGGGAGGTTTGCAGTACTGTTGAAGTTGTAGCCTAGACTTGTTTATAGAATTTCGAGGGGCTCTCATCCGAGCGAAGCTCCATCATATGAGAACAAGCCGCTAGGCTCACGCGCAATACTATGTCGCTCGGTTGCAATCCACAACCATGAAATCTCGTTACGGTTTTGATGATCATCGTCCAGCGCAGAGCAAATGCGAAACACTCATGCGTCCTAACAGCCCCAAACTTGTAAGAATCAATGACATGTCCGCCTTTTGTAGTCAAATTAACCAATAGTTTCGCAAATAGTGTTCAGTAGTGTGGATTGTATAGGATTGCAACTGATATCCGTGAAGTTTAGTTTGAGTGTACGGTGACCATATATAGGTGTCTGTTCCCATTTACTAGCCTCAGAGATTGTAGACACTACGGCCCACTGGCCATCCGTTGACCATCCGCTCAAATCTTGATTTAGAAAAGTTGCAAAAATCAACTCATGCGGAGCGGCACGGACAGACAACCCGGTTGCAACCCGAGGACACCTCAAGTGCGGCCGGAACGGACATCCCAAGTCGGACCGGGCGAACAACACAATTGTGGCCCCGACAAACATCTAAAGTGGCCACGAAAAGGACACCCAAAGTACAGCCCATACGGACACCGCATGTTGCGGAGCAGACTGGTAGCGGATTTGCAACAAGCTTCGCTGGGTTTCATTGCTGAGTTCTACTTTTTGGGGTTGGTTTTAATTTCAGTGTTAAGTGATCCCATTTACGTTCTAGTTTCAGTTTTTTCCAAAAATTTTTTACCAAAATCATAGTAAGAAATCAGTACGGAAAGATTGCGCTTGTGATTTGGTTTCTGTTTTGAGGATTTTGATTGTTTGCATTTCGAGTTTCTTTGCATTCAGGTTACAACTAGGTGTTGCGCTTCTGTTTGGTTTTCAGTTAGGAATGGTCATCCTTGTGTTTCGTTTTCACGTTCGAAATTTTCGTGGTGTTTGGTTTCCCTTTCCATGTCGCGGCTATATTTGGTTTCTAGTTTGGATGCGTCACTGCATGATGCGGCCACCGTCATCACTCCTTGATGCCGTTTCCAAGATTAGTGCAGTATTTTTATGAAGGTCATGGCCCGTTGCACATCACAGCTTCCGTTCTGTTCACAGACCGCAGTTTCGTAAAGCTGTAATTTTGCTTGTCTCTTGACCTATGGTGCTCTATAAACCTGTTTGTGAATTCATTTGCTGCCAACATTTGCCCCAAAGCTCACAAACCAACATGGCATCTTGTAAATTCTTGCTTAGGTCTACTTGGCCACTAGGGGTCCTACGAAGCCACACACGGAAAGAATGCAAAGAACGCAAAGAATGCAACCAAGAAAGAGATCACGGTTGCAAAAAACAAGCCAATAAGCTTGGGAGAATGCAGAGATAAATATATGTTGCTCTCTTGGAGAATCTACAACGGTTTGTCGAGATGTTTGGACAGGACTTTTGAAAAATGTGTCCAAATTCTTGATTTTTTTCCCTATTAGGATTTAAATGCATGTCAAGGGGCAGACATTCCACGTATAGTTGGGTCCCTATTTGGACGTCTGGCTGGGAAATTGGTTCTCTGCAAAAATAACATAGGCCACTCAGTGATACCCACCCGTTGCACCACCGGAACTCAGTAAGAACGTATTGCATCTCATGGGCTCAGCTACTTCCGGAGCCATTGAGGCACGCAGCAGTTGGGGGATGGGTGCATCCAGGGGATACGCCTCGGAAAAAGATAGCTGCAATCTGTGGCTCTGGGGTGAGGCGGTGTATTTGGGGGGCCAAACCCCCATGCTCAAAATGGTGCAGATGTGTTTCGATAAGATCCACTTCTTTGCACTCCCACATCTGTGCCCCAATAATGACACACAAATCCATATCCAAAGCCTCCCATGTGCAAGTCCCTTGCTCTTTAACACAACAGGTTTTTTGTGCAAAATCTTCCTTTTCAGATCAACCCATGGAGAGAAAAAAATGCACATTTGCATTTCTCATAGATCAGAGGGCCATAGGAGTGAAAAATATCATTGCAGGTATGGATTAATCTGTTGTTGGTGTGGATCAATTCACACCTGTATGCAATGCTCTGCTGGCTGGCAATTCCAGGGCCTATCAGTGGGTTTTACCCATAAACATGAACTTAAAATTGTAGACTCACTAGCATGCTCCACCCTGAAAAATACATTGATTTGACTGCTTGCTTGTGAAGAGGGCAGGTAAGGTGACACACAATACACTTTCCCAAGTCCCTGAGGCAGTGCTTGCTGGCATGATGCCTGGTATGGTAGATGCAGACTCTGATTTTTGATGGTTGGGTTGGGGGTGGGCACAAATACCACAGCCTACAGCAATCCAATGTGACATTTGCAATTGGACCAGGCAGCCTCACCAAGAACGCACCTAGAAACAACTCTTTGAGAACACGCAACAGAATACAGCAGACTCCATGGGCACGTCCTGTGGATAGAACAGTCAAATGTATTGTGATGCACTGTCCTTTCTTGTAAATCTTGGCAGCAAGTGTGGGAACCCTGAACAGGCTGACCTCCTGCTGTGATGCCATCAGGGTTCGTCAAAACTTTGGCAATGATTCAGAAACCATTGCAAACATTAAACCATAAATCCAAATTTCTAAGGGAAGGAAAAGAAAACATGGCTCTGCATTGCAAGGTGTCATGATAGCAGGCTCCAAGCAAGCTAACAGCCTTGCACATGCATGCTGTTATTGTACAAAATAACACGTGGGACGGATCAAGATTGCTGGTGCATGTCATATCTCGTGCACCCAAACCCCTGAATAAGACCTGCGCATTCACCACTCATGTCATATGGCTTCAATTCATATGTCTGCAGACATATTCCCTCCAACCATCTGTCTGCAGAAGACTCGGCCAGCCTTACAATGCAATCACAACAACGACAACAACAAGAACAATATTCGTCTCCAGCTCGTGCTCTGCACAGGGCTAGGGTCATCCCCGACCCGCGGCCCAGGGCTAGGGTACCATAAAAAATGCACGTACTGCATGTTGCTCTGTGGTGCTGCATCATATTTCCTATCTTTCAGCTGTCCAACACTCTATATGGCACGTCAGTACATACTAAGAATGCATCATCATCCACACAAAGAATGCTATAAATTGTTCCTGTAATGTGGTACTAGACTTGTTTCTGCAACGGAGTCCATAATGCTGTAGCTAATTGGACACACTCTGGAACTGATGTGTTAATTTGTGTACCCAGGCGGGGGATACGGCCACGCACAAAACTACAAAAATTCCCTCCAAGTGTAAATTGACATTGAGATGCCACGTTTCCTGAAGTTGATGACCCCAACCCCTCGTTTTGTGCCGCTTGCACTGGTATCATTGTGCATCCAATAATCACAGTGCAACAAAAAAGGCACACACTGAAAACCTGCACAAATCTCACCCAGATCACCACAGCAGGCAAAATTAAAAATGTTCCTTGCGGGGGAGGGGGGGCGCGCAACTTGGTGACCGCCCTCAGGTCAGAGAGGCCTCAGAAGGTGATGCAGGTGGGCATGGGCTGTGGATGGGAATGAGAAGAGGCCAAACGGGGAGTCATGCACATTCTCATGCACATTCCACCTGCACTTCAGATGAATGCATTGATCCCCTCAACCAGAGGGATCAATAATAGTGCCCCCAAATGTTCATCACAGCCATGCTGGGTGTGTATGTTTGCCATCACTGACAATTGCATTGAAAAATGCAGAAATGGTTTGCAGTCTCAAGCGCAACACTATTAAGCACACACGCCCCACACATGAATTACGCACCCACTCACAAACAGTTGGCCAGCGGAGTGCCATTTGGGCACCATTTGGGTATATCACGGGGGACAAACCTAAAATTTCGCGCCGTTTTCAAACAAGCCGCATTCAAATTCGTTGCTGGTAGAAAGGCCTTTGGGCATCAATACCAGGGCTCACACACAGAGAGACAGACACATGCGCACACATGTAGAGTGAACAAACAGAGCAACAAACCGGTTGTCTGATTGTAGATTTCCCTCGTCAGGCCTTTTGCGCGGCTGGGGGCCTTTCTGTGTCCGTTGGAGCATGGCCGATTGCTTTAATAGTGCAGAGCAGTCCTACCCACCACGGCAGTGTGTGGACACACACACACGCACACACACACGCACACACAGCACCTCTGCAATTGATGCATGGAATCATTGGATTTCTGACAAAAAGGTTCAGTGGCTCTCGAGCACTCAGGTGGTTGGTCTACAATCGTGTTCTCTCAGGGTCAGAGGGTTAATCCAGGCTTTTGGTTAGGCCGTGGAAATCTACACAACGTAAAAAAGAGGAACAAAGGGTCAAACTCAGAAGTGCGCTCATACTCAGAGAAAAAAAATTGGTATGAATTTGAAAACGCAGCGAAATGGGCATTGGGGCATCTGAAATCAGTACACCGAATCACAGGCATAAAGACCAGCTCAGCCATGAGCAGCAAACACCCGAGCATGGTCGGACGCCCTCTGAGGATACCTATTTCTGCGGGGTGGGTCCCCTCATGATTTGGCACCGGACCTGCAGTATTAGCCAGTGGGACGGGGAGGGGTGGGGATCCGCATCCGTACTTGCACACACCTCGCCTTGCGTCCACATGAGAGCACATCTGTTCCATGTAATGATCCCTCCTCTGAGGTTGCCACCCTGGGAGTGCATTGCTACGGTACGCAAATGCATGCAAATACACGCGCTTGTAGTACACAGTGCAGTACAATACAAACAGTGGGTGTACAATTGGAGTATTTGCCAGAGCAATCTCCAGATCCTGCAGCACAAACTGCAGTGCAACCCAGGACCAGACATTTGCACACACAACACACAGACAGGATACACTCAGCGACTGGTGCTTGGGGCTCACTACAACCTGGATTCAACCAAATCATCCCTCTCCATTAGCGAGCACCTTGGTGTGACGTCTCACTGACATAGCTAACTTCTTGGAGGGGTAAGCCGCTGCACCAAAGGTCCAGTCGCTCAGCACACACAGCACAGAGGTACAGGCAGTACTATGGACGTAGCACACCTGTAACACACCGTAACCGGTACGTTGTCCTCCACATTGGTGCGGTCCCAAGTGCAGGCATAGTCCGTTGTCAAACTGATGTGCTGCCTGCCATGGGCTTCACGGGAACCTCAGCACCCAGTTAGTCATCAACGACACACGAACACAGACCCGGCATACCCTATGCACTGTCCACCCAGCGGCAGGTAGCAGTTGGTGCAAACACACACACACACACACACACACACACACACACGCACACACACACACACACACACACACACACACTGCGTGAGGTGAGATCAAGCGCACAGCGGATGCACGGCAGTGATCGTCAAAACAACTCGTCACACACACACACACACACACACACACACACACACACACACACACGCACACACACACACACACACACACACACACACACGCACACGCACACACACACACACACACACACACACACACACACACACACACACACACACACACACACACACGCACACACACACATGAAGCGAAGATTCCTCAACACTAACACCATGCAGGCAGCAGGGCACAGGATCAAGGGAACGAACAACTCGTCAGGCCACAACACATGCGAGGACCAGAGGAATGCACGGGCTAAGCGCCTTTCTGTGACAGGTGGAGCACGGCAGATGTTCTCAAAGCGCTGGACAGGCTGACCCCTCTGCGGGTACGCACATTCCCTATGCACACACACGCGCGGACGTGCGCACACACACATACACACACACTTGTGTATTGCTGGATTGAAAGAGCCGGGCAGGGTCAAGAGAAAAAAGCAAAATTGGTCTGCACTCAACCATGAAGTATCGATAGAATTCTCATTGGCAGCGGTTGGGAAAATCATCTTCAAAAGCTGGTAAAGCCACATAATGACGGCTCTTCAGCTTGGTCATCAGGTTGTGCAGGATTCTTCAGGCTGCAAGGGAAAGCTGCAGAGAACTTTTCTGTGCTGCGACACCGAAGCGCCCAATATTTGGGGGCTGAAAGCAAGAGCAAAAACACCACTGCTGTCTCGCCAAATTGCTGTTTGAACTGGCCCGAACGGCCTGTATTTCTACACAGCCTCTGACCATGCTGGGATGCGCAACAGCTCCAGAAATGTTGCACCATCCTCTTATCGGCTGGTGATCAGAATAGAATCGTAGAAGGGGTACACAATTGATGCCAATGCAAAATAGCAATTCACAAAGAGGCTTGTGGCAGAGCTGACAGCCAGCCCCACGGTCTTGGTCACCTGCAAAAGCAAAGCATCCCATGCACCTTCTCCATCACCTAAGCATTCCCTTCAGAAAACAAGCAGATAACAGTTATGGACGGGCCAGCGCCGCATTGTACCCGCATAGATTTTTGGGGAGGGAGCCTGCTGCTTAGCATTCCATTCTTGCTGTTCGAGTTAGATTGACGCTCCAGGCTCCCTTCCAGGTGCGCAAAACAGGCAAGCAGTCATTCACACCGGGTTAATCAAAAGTGTCCGCTGGCAATTCCTTCCACAGCAGCCGAGATCGTTGTCCCACACTGAACAAACAAAAGGGTTAGGGTTCCATCCATGGACAAAGCATGCTGATGCTCAAACGCACGACCTTATCAGTGCAGGGGCAACACTCGTGCATACTCGTCGTGTCGATCCTTCAACATCTGAATCTCCAAGCGAATCTCCCCAAACAAATTTTTTGCGATCCGACATTTGTCCTTCCTGCAGAGCGTGGACAATGGAGTCCTTATGCGTGAATGCACCTAATCCAATGGGTGGGGCACATCTACAACCCGCGCCTGTCTTAAAATTACTTGGCTTTGTGTGGTTTGCGATGAGGATAACAAATTCGTCGAATCACTACAGTGCACCGTGTCAGAGGACGGCACTAAATCGCAACCGGCCGTCCCTCTACAGGCACCTTACCACAAGGGGATGGGGGTAAGGTGTACACCTCAACAAGGCCTCCCGGACCTACATACCCGAGCCCTGTCTCGGTATGACTGAAATACGGACATTTCTGGGCTTCTGCGCATGTACAAGCATTCCATACCTGTCCTCTAAACTCACATCAACAACGTGTGACTTTGTTGCGAGCGTTTTTGTGATCAAATCTCCAAACGCGTGCCATATTGTTGCAGTTGCCTCCAAACCAACAATCAAATGAGATTCATATGAGGAGGTAAGGATGTGCCGTACCACTGGAAGGACACCAACACACAAATCCAACGTCAAATCTTTTTCTTTTTTCTGATACAAAAGCAGAGGTGCAAAAAAGCCGTGAGCTGCCAGAACCACACACGGAGCAAATCGATCCAAGCTGCCGTATTACTTGGCATTAAACAAAACTACATTTAGGGGACAGCGTTCCAAGCTTTGACAAAATGGAACGGGCAAAGCAATTGGCACAGGCGACCGTTGCTGGATAAATGCGATCACACGGTGCATACCACGGCCTGTTTAATAAAATCAACAGAGATACTGGTATCATTCAGTTGCTGAACATGCTGTATTGCACCCTAGAAGAACATAGAAAAAGAATCCTTCGAAACCAGATTCCCAAACTGGTAATCTACACGACTGAGCCCTGGTGGAATTGGATTCTGGGTTTGCAGACACACAGTCGCTGTCCCTGAGCAGGCCAAACGCAAAAGAAATTGCTCCTGCCTAAGCTGTTGACACCAGAAAAGATATTGCCATCTTGGCTGTGCACACCTACGGGGCCGATGGACAACAATGGGTGCAGTTGATTGGTGCGATATGGCTCCCCATGGGTTTGTACGCGCAGCCCTTGTCACCCATTGACGGCCCCAGCCTGGCGGAAACCCACCCAGGGGTGGAGCCTCAAACGGCTCGGTCCTCACTGTGGGTCATAGGCTCAGAGAGATACATGGAGATAAAACCCCGACCACTAGAGGAACCATATCGAACAAAGAAATCGAATCGGACCTCGGGCTGGATCAACGTATTGTGCCCGTAAAAGGCCCACCAACTCCTAAACCTTCAGCAAATCCATCTCGCAGAGAGGTGTTCCTAAAATATATCACAAAACGTTGCAGTCTGCACAAATGGACTGAAAAGTCCAAAAATGACCATTTGAGCGTCCCATGGGCACCAGTAACTGGGCCTCTTCGGTGCTACATCCCTCCCCATGGGTTGACATATCCTCCCATGGTGGGTGACCTAGGCCCTAGGTCATCCAGGGGTCGTCAAGGGTTGCCCAAGTATTGCGATCTTTAAAAAGGCCAAGTTCTCACCCGTGCGGACCCGTAGGGGGCTAATCGACGGTAGCTGGAGATGGGATCCGGGGGAGGCCGGGTTTTCGTTTGCGGGGGGGGGGGGGGGTAGATAGAGCCCCCTGGCAACCCCCCCCCCCCAAAAGGCTCAATTGACAGGACCCCCAAAATCCTACCGAGACTGACCCCGGGCCTCGGAGGTGACCCAGACCCAAAAATCGGCAAAAAATGAAAATGGGATTTTTGGAATTAGCGCCTCGAGGGGGTTCAGAAAAGTCATCATTTGCCATATGTTTGGTGAAAGAAAAATTGACCAATTTTAATGCTCCAAAAAAATTTCGGCGCCAGAGTTCATAATACCTTATTAATGGTGCCTGTCAATTGAGCCCTTTTCCCGAACCCCCCCCCCCCTTAGTTTCTGGGGGCTCTATCCCCTCCCCCCCCGCAAGTGAAAACCCAACATGTCCGGCACCCTGCCATTGGTTAGGGGGTCTGCCGAGGGAAAAAAAGTGAATGAGACATGGTTCTGCATGGACCCGCATGGTCCGCATGACCTCCATTACAGTACCTCAACAATTATGAAAGCACAAACAACACAGCAAAGCATCAAACTTTCCCAGCGGGAGCAACGAAAAAAAAACATCTGCACATCCCAAGAGTAAAACAACCCCTCCACACGTACATCACCAGCTAAGACGAGGACAACACATACTCTGCGGTCCTGCATCCACAAAGAGCGTAGCACTCGAATATTTGTGAGGCGCTGTGTCAGCATTTGGCACATTGCATGGTGGCCGCTGAGAATCTGGTCCCCCAATGCACCATCAGATTTGGCTGTGACACGAGGAAAATGCCAATGGCACTTGAAATGGGTGGGTACGATGCACCGCCATGCACAAGAGCGCAAGGACACGATTCACAGGACGCATTGAAACTGATGAGATGACTGTGACGTCTCCAAGCAGACTTGTATCCTGTACAACTGCACGCTGAAGCAAACTGAGGGATGCAGTTATGCCTGAAAGGGTGTGTGAGGTGTGGCCCCCTTGTCCAGTTTGACCAGCCCTATGCAACCCTCCTGAGGAAGAGCCACATACTTGCATGCTTCGGCCCTCCTGCAAACTTCTCCAGATCCAGTCCGAGAGGTTCGTTGATTTTTGCAGGCACGACATGAGACTGATTCACGTAGGCTGGGCTGTTGGCCTGTGGAATTTGGAAAAATGCAGGAATGGTGCATGTGGGACAACACTTTGAGGGAGATTACGTGCTTCCCTCTAGCAGTGGTGGTGGTGGGTGGTGATGGTGATCTGTCTCCGGTTCACCAGAATCCCATCCCTGGCAATCCCAATTCATAAAGCACCTGTTGTGGATATCCGCGTCTGCTGTCTCTTGTTTCATGGTCGGATGGTGCTGCTTCTTGCTGCCGAAAATACCTCTGTGAAAGACAAAAAGATGACGAGCGATCCTACGTATCCATGCGAAATGAAACACGAAATACTTTGAATGCTCAGCCGATGACGCTGCTCAGAACATCCGCCACAACCCCATCCAATTCATCTTTTTATCGTACGGACATGCACGATTGCAAATACAATACGACAACAATTGATAACGGCTCCTCCACCTGTTGCTGCTCCTGCTGCATGCGCTGCAATTCAGCAAATTGATCCTGCTGCTTGCGGAGGTCAGCTCTTCTATTCGGTTCATCTGCTGCTCTGGCATGCAGCTCAACTTGCGCAAGTCGTTTCTGAATTTCGTGTTGATTTTGGTTGACCTCTTGCATCCGAGCAGCCTTCGTCTCTGCCGATACCTAAGTGTCACATGCCGAGACCCCAAACCAGGTTTGGAAACGGAACCCAGCTACTTAACTAAACACTGCCGCCTCAGCAAAACTAGATGACGACCCAAGCCTGACCCAAAGCCGCCAGGGGATAGCCGGGGGGTCGTCAGGGATCATGATATTTCAGCCAAAGCATGGGTGCCTGAAACAGCTAAGTCTGGATGTGCCTGGAAATTTGCCCGAGACCCCTGCCCTTGGTTAGGGGGTCAAAAACAAAGGGGAAAATTCAACCATTGATGCACCCCCGCCCCCCGGCTCGTTGGAAAATACCAACCTGGGACCACACACACCCTGCCTGACCTCAGCTTGACCTGGACCCTCCCCCGTTTCCAATCTGGCAATATATGCGAGTGCATACCATGGCCAATGCTGCTGCGCACAAACCCAGACTGTACACCGTCTTCATTTTTGCATCCGTTTGGTGTGTTTAGGACCAGGACTCTTTGATTGGAGTGCTGCCAGGTACCGCTCCTGTTGCTGTGGCATGACTTTCCCGGTTGATACTGTTGCTCTAACTGCCACTGCCACTGCTACCAACGGCTTGTGGAGGCAGCACTATCAAGATGCGCTGTCGCTGCTAGAGAATACGGGAGGGTAGGTTGGGGGAGACGAGGGTGAGGGTAGGGTCGTGAACTTGCATAAGCAACCGTTGTGGTCATGTACGCAGCATCGATGCAAGTGCAAAACAGAAGGCACAGTCCATCCCCAACCCAATGGTGTGTAAAAATATTACACGCAGGCCACACATACCAGTACACCTCATCGCTGTCATCATCGCAATGACCACATGAAACCATTTCAGAGGTCATACGTGACTTCGGGAACCAGCCAAGGGGAAAAGCGCAACCTGTTGGGTGTCGCTCTTGAGGGTGGGGCTGCTTGGAGGACAACAGTTTTGTCTGACAGGTTTAGTGGGGGACTACAATGGACGAAGGATCTGCCGCGCCACCAGCCCCTTGTGGACTTGTGTGGAGTAGGATGTGGGGACGCACGGATTGCCGTGGACTGTTTCTGTGGGGAAAGCGGGGCTATCTGTCGAATGGGCCAGTTCCACCCCCGTGTCCACTCATTAAATTAAGTGCACAACAGTGCCATGTGTGGTACGTGGCATGCCCAGAAGCAAAAGCATACATGATATTCTCGGTAATATTCCGGCGGAACTGGTCTCGCGGATTGTGCAGGGGCAGGTGACCGGGCTGGGGCTTCAGACACCCGAGGGGGCTCAGACCCCCGAGAGGGGGTAGGGTCTTGGGAGAAAGGATGCAACTGCTGCAGTCGGACGTTCCAGATGGACACGAAAGACTCCACGAAGGACACACCGTATAATTCTCCAGACCGCTGCACAGGTGATGCACCATGGAGCCAGCAGAAAGAAAATCCACCCCGAGCAAACGGTAAGAACCACGAATCCCAGCGACCAGTTCGTGCAGGCCACACCTCATGGATGTGCATATCGGAGACATTTTGCCAATGCAGATCCACAGCGTCGTAGCAAGTAATAGGTTCCCAAGCCCAGACCTGAGGGGAAGACAGCAGTGCCGGACCGGAAGAAGCGAAGCACCCACTGCTTGAGTCGAGCGACGGCCAAGTGTAAACCAACCTCAAATGAAATGAACCCCCATTCTTCCTTGCATCACCACCAGACACACCTTCACTGCCTCGGACGTAGCTCCACATAAGGCACTACCATCTGGGGTGAACTTAATGCTTCGGATCGGCCGGGTATCCAACTGTGTTTGGCTAATTTGTTTGAATTTGTCCAAATCCCAAAACTACACAACGCCGCAGCATGGACACAAAAGAACGACCACGCACCGAAAGAACAACAGTCGATGTTTTAGCAACGAATGAAGCAACTTTGGGTCCAGAAGCAAGGGTGTGACACTCAGATTTCGTTATAACTGGTACTTCGCGCACACAAACGCTCAACATACCGTGATGGTCCGGTCGGCTGACCCCACTGCTAAGAGAAACTCCGACGGATGGAAATCCAAACATGTAATTTCCCCGGAGTGTTTTGTGAAGTCTTCCATCTGCTTTCCAGCTGTCAAGTCCCAAAGTTTGACAATCCCGTCACCTCCCCCTGAAACAACCCTGGACAACGAGAAGAGGGCACATTTTAACGAGCAGGCCGAATGTCTCCGTTGCCGAGAAATTGCGAGCTAATTTGCAAGCAGCACGCACACCATCTTCCATCTGGACTGAACTTCAAAGTATTCACGTGCTTCGTATGTCCCTTGTATGTTTGGAGGTACGATTTTTTGCGCAAATCCCACACCTGCGGGATAGGTGAAGTGGCTCAGGAATCGTGAAGGGAAACAGCTTTCGGACTGGCAGCCGGCCTGCGACAAGAGGGAATACCTTTACTTGGGTGTCTGCGGAACCGGAGCAAAAGAAGTTTCCAAATGGGTGATAGTCGAGACAAGTCACGTTTGTCTTGTGCCCAGAGTTGTACGATTTCTGCACTGTGAGAGCAGTGAAGAAGGGTTGAAAAAGGCGTGAAATGGACCGCAGTCGTCGTGTTGAAATCAGCTGTGCCATGGTGCCATACTTCGTTCCGAATTGAGGTCCCAAACTTTGATGGTCCCACCAGATGATCCAGAAACAACCATTTCCTCCTCTGAGTCAAAGGTAACGCTCTCCACAGTTGAGGTGTGACCGTGCAGTTGCTGCAGGGCAGAAATGCAGGCTTTGCAGGTGGCCATTGTATCGAACACACCGTTGGGGAAACGATTTCGGTCACAAGGATAACGTACACCTCCGGCGCAACATACTGCAACAATGTTGGGACATCCTATTTTCCAGATGTTCACCTTACGATCTTGTCCTCCTGTGGGAGGAGTGTGGAAATGTCTCGCCAAGTCCTCGTAAACGATCGAGAAGGAAATACCCCTTCATGATCTTCATTATGCACGATAGCAAATAGGTACGACATGAGCAGTTGTCCACACACCCGTGGCAATCAATTGTCCTGTGCTCTTGCCGAACTTTGCACAGTTGACATTGCCCTGGTTGGACATAAACTCCTCTACAAATCAAAGCATAGCCGTGCTTGTAGGGGCCACATATGAAAAAGTGAAAAACCATGTACGATTTTGAAATGGACCATACGTATCTTGGTAAATTTCCGACTCATCGTTGTGCTTTGCTTTCCTCACATTTTTTGCCAATTTGGTGCACCCGCGCCAACTGTAACTGCGCAAACGCAACGCACTCGGACAAAAGTCTAAAGGGTAATAGTGCCTTGCAGAAAGGTGGAATCCCTCATGGACTTCAGACCCAGTATGTAGGTTTCGACCGCCCAGCCAAGCATGTCCCTCGCCGTTGTTTTCACAGTTGTTCACCCTGCCCCCCCCTCTGCATACCAGATTTTACTCCCTGCCTCTTCCCCAAATCTTTCTTGTGCCGAGGAGGCGAAGGTGGCTAAGCATACGCCCGGTTGCAATACCATAGGGTTAGCTTGTGCTCGCATGGCTTCAACAAGTGGTGTATGCACGGTCCAGCTGCTAAGCCATTTGTGCAAGGGCTATTGCGTGCTTGTACGTGTGATCTCCTCAAAGAGGACTGTGCTAAGGTATTGGGTTGTCTTTGTAAGCCTCTAAATTGCGCGGTTATGAGTTGCGTGGTTGAAGAGGTATTCATTTGTCAATTTGCGGCCTTCAGCGCGGTTTGTCTCTGTCTTTGAATATCGCCCGTGTACCCAAGAGACAGGGGTTGCCCGTGTATAGATTCGGTCTAAGCGGCTTGTGGTTATGTGCATTTCGGTCACAGTGAAGTCCGGTGCCCCGGCAGCATGGTGGGTGCTCCTCCGATGATGGTGGGCGTTAACCCGGTCCTAGCCGCGAAAGCGAAGATAGGTAAGGTGGCAAGGCAGGCAGCTGGCGCCTTGATGTTGTTGTTGTTGTTGTTGTTGTCGATAGGCCAGCTTGATAGGTTATTGTTTATGCTTATTTTCAATGGCGCGAAAGCAAAGTAAATGTGATTGGTCGTCGAACAATGCGATTTTGATGGTCCGAACTACAAAGAGGCAAAGCAACAAATCAAAGTGGGGGCATCGAAAAATGGTCGTTTCGCTTTCGTATTTGCATTCCTATTAGCCGTGATCGCAAACCCAAGGTTGAAAGTTGAAACTTTAAGTGATTTTTAATTAATAACATCATACCGCTGCCATTCACAAAAGCTCAAAAAAGGTCTAAACAATTAGTTTCACATTTTGCAGGCACATTTCATACCATTTAGAAAGTGTAGCGAACGAAATCAATTCCTCTTCGTATGTTCACAACACGGCCTAGCCTTTGTTTCTTTGTACAGTGCGCGCTCATGTGTATGCGTGTAGCTGTTGCTGTGTAGTGGTGTACATGCGTACGCACGCGCGCGTGTGTGTCTATTTGTGGGTGTGAGTTTGGAAAGCCAACTAGCGCGAGCAATACTGTAGTCCCAAGGGGAGCTCATCTTTTAGTAATGTAAACCAAAAGGATTTGAAATTTGAGTTTGGGTTCTTTAGTGAATGTGAAAATTTTTGCGAAAGCAAAAACTAGCTTTTTAATGTCTAAAAGTTTTCAAAACTATTTTTTTTTGTAAAGCTAAGTAAGTATCCATCTAGTTGACGCGGCGGCTCCTTTTGGAACACGGGTTACCTAATTAATATAAAAAATATTTCAATTTTAATAAGATATGAATTTTCTCTCTTTACGTTTCTCAATTTTGAAAACCTAAATGTTAACGTGTATATAAACCTGCTCCATATGTCCGTTCACAGTGGATGATAAATGTATTCGTCTTTGTTTTGACTTTTTCCACAATCCTATGAAGCCTAATAAGAAAAAGTATCAAACATAAAGCCGCGAAAAACTTTACACAACGAATCAATATCGCGCATTGTTATACAAGAAATTACCTTTTATCACACTTTCATGTATTGGTATAACATCTGGTGTCTGCAACAACAATTGGTGCCTTTTGGCTCAACGGATTTGCAGTGAATTCTTAGTGCACTCCTAGCGAAAATGACATGAAGTTGCGACAAATCTCCTGCCAATCCCGATTGAGATCCTCGCGAATTTCCGGCGCATTTGAATTAGGTTGATGGGATGTTGAGGCAAAGTGCATGCGCAGAACCTAAAAGTTAGATATACCCGTTAGGACAAAACGTATTGTACCCAGGACATCCCGGGGGAGGAAAAGATCGGACAAAAAGGGTGGCACCAACAATGCCCAAATGTGCAAAACAACCTTTACAGACCCGAACATAGCCGAGATATCCATCCATATCACTGACGGGAAACACACACAGCAACCTAAACGTTGTAAAGAAAAGATTTGTGGTCTGCAAAAACAACAGCAAAAGTAGCACAAACTGATGGATGGGTGCAATGCACATTGACTATGTTGCTTCTTCGCATCATGTACCTCACACCATCTGCGTCTATGCGCCTTTGGCAACCAATAGCAAACAAGTGATAGACCATAGGCCATGTATAGAATTAGTACATCTTTGGTCTGTGGTGGTGTCCATGGGTCCGCGTCAGATTGGCTCGGACAAAAGTCCTCCATCACTGGGAAACACTTCGGCGGATGCCCCTCCAGGGGAAAATGCAATCCACCTCGGGTGGTGTTACCACTGCCATACCTATTGCTATACATTTGGAGTTGTGGTGAGCAAAGCCTACCAAACCAATCATGTCAAAGGTGTGGTATGGTGGCCCGGCACCAACCCCGTAGTGTAGCATCAATGTGTTGGCTAAACATCAACATTTAGAAAAATATGTGTCAAAGATCATCTAAGAAATCTCATTTCCAAACATATAAAGAATACATTTCCACATTATTCAGAAAATGCACGTCACGTTTGTCATTGTTGGATGAAGACCTACCAAAATGAACACAGGCACTCTACAAAGCACAGACACAAACACAGGGCACCAAAATACAAGCGCAAACCAGTTGCGCAGGTACACTTTTTTGGGCCGACTCAAATCTGCGAAACTGTGTGGATTGTGGCGGAATATCCCTTGCTATCATAGGCCACACCCATAAGACTGTGGATTGTGGCTGTGTATCCCGTGACGCCTCGGGGCCACATTGAAAAGCGGTGGTTGAACCCCCTTTTTCTGTGACCCCCCCCCCCCCCCGCCGCCCCTGAAGGGGTAAGAAAAATGCCAAGCAGTGGAACTAAAAAACTCTGGGATACCAAAATGGCCAAAACAGGCTGGAGGCTGGGGGGTGGTGGTGTTATAACCCCCCCTTTCCCCCGCTCTTTGTTTCAGGGGTTTTAGCACGGCTGCGCAAGCCACCTGTTCGTGTTGTTGACTCTTCTCAGCTGTATGCGGTCACCTGATCAGGGTGAATGGACAGGTAATACGTATCATGCCTGGTGGACTCAAACAACATCTAACAACTCACTATCCCCCGGCCTGGTGGACGCCTTGCAGACCCAATAAATCTCAGACGGCGACCCCATCCGGCAGCAACATGGGCAAGCAATGCAAAATACGTGCAGTTCTGGCGGTTGCAGTCGCGGTTGCGGTAGTTATCCTTGTGGGTGCAGCTTTTGTTGTGGTTGTGGCTGATTGTGGTTGTGATTGGGTGTCGGTGTGAGTTGGTGATGTGGTTGTGGCGATGGGTTTTGTTTTGTTTTTGTTGTGGTAGCTGTGGTGATGGTGGGGTTGTGCGCGTGATGGTCGTGGTCAAATTGCAACTTTTTGCAGCTTGAAAAGGACTAAATCATAGCTGCACCACTCCTTCCTTACACAATATTTACATTTGCAAAAGATTCACCCCCAGCCCCGAATCCGTTGTATGGTTTGCAACACGCCATGTGCCACCAATGGACGCCATTGGTAGGGGCATCAGTGGGGATGGCTATGGTACAGCAGGTCGTTGGGATGTGTAGGGGAAGGGTGTTCTCTGATGGTGCACTGATGGTGCACGACAAGAGCGGACATGCACAGCCCAGCCCCACTGCACTGCAGGAAGGGCTGTGGGCGCTGTGGGCACAGGGCGTTTACACTGGACTGATGTGGCATTTGTGCTACCAGCAGCCGTGAGCACACCAAGGCTAGACGGTCGGGCCGCCGGAACAGAGCCACCCAAGGATGTCCCCTGTTCTACCGGGGCTGTCCCCCCAGTGCTTCTAGGCCCGGTTCCCCTGGAGTCAAGGGCCGGCAAACAAAGCGGTTCTGCTTCTTGACGATGTGGCATACATGCTGGCTACTGCCCTGCGGGGTATTCCACAGGGGCAAAAAAGGAGCCAGCAGAGACCCCGGTACAACTGCTGCAAGTGTGTGTGACCTCCAATGCTTTCAATGTTTCCGTGTGTGTGCGCGCGCTTGTGGTAGGGGGGGTGCCCATGAAGGCCAAGTAAGTATGCTGGTGGATACTTCCAGGTGTGCGCAATTGTTCAAATTTTGGAGAGCAATATATTTCTCGGCATCGTTGCCGGCAACTTTGTGCATTTTAGGGGGTCGCAGCCCTTGTTGCCTGATTTGTCTCCCGCGAGTGTCCGGTTGAGGGGGGGGGGGTATGTGGGGTATATTCGGAAAGCCCTTGAAGAGGGCTATTCGGAATAGGTTTGCATGCTGTACTGACGATATGTTTCGGATTTTCATCCGTTTTGGAAGGTGCCTGTGTTGCTTGCTGCCTCGTTTTGTCAACAGGCAGCTACCATATTGACCTTCATGCAAATTCATGCCCCGTGCTGTTGCTTCCCCCGACACATCACAAAAGCCTTTGGTGCGCAAAAGAGCTCGCTCTGGGAATGCAGAGTGGGTACAGGTGAGTCAACATCGGCCTGGCAGCCACATGTGAGGCCAAAAAGCCTCATATGTCCCGTTCACAGCCACCTGCACGCACACAAAAGGAGCACAACATTCTGATGACAGCTCAGGCAAATGCTTTTGCAGCCCAGTTTTGGGATTGAAAGACACACCCCACCGAGGCTTCGCAGAAGGAATTTTTGGGCACATGCATTGACGTTGATGTGGACAAGAACGTGAAGCACAAACACCGACCGAAAAAGGCAACTCAGATGACGACGATGATTCAGAAAAAATGTGATGGAACTGCGCAGTGCATGTTTGTGCGAACTGTCAAATGGGGAGTCAGATCTGAAAAATGTGAGCACCTACCCTCCACCCCCCCCCAACCCATATATTTCTGAAACGGCCTTTTCTCACAGATTTCAAAAAGTATACACATACCCCCCCCTACATGGTGACATGTTTGCACATGGGGGTAAAAGTTGTACAAAACCCCAAAAAGTGGCAAAACGCACAAGGTTGGCTTAAAGCGAATGAGGCCGAGAGGTATACATTGTATGTGCCCAGGCATGTTTGGGTGGGTGAGAGTGGGACAGTTGCCTCTCTGCTAACAAAGACTTTTTCTGCCCCAACGGTGTCCACTGCCGGCACCGGCAGCTCGCAGGAGAAGTTGGTACATGGGTGTTTGCGTGGACCAGGGGCGGGTCTGTTCCATCCACAAATCAAGAAACTATTAGTTTGCGTTCGGGGGGCAGTAGGTATTCCAGAAAGGCATACAGGGGAAGCAGGTATATACCCTCGGCACCAGTAACATAAATGTGTGCGCAGGGGGGCGAAGGTCTCACAAAGGCGGAAGCTAGTGTGTGCCCCGAGCACAACAACGTGGTGGCGGGATCCAGCAAGGCAGAAGAGGAAGAGGTTACAAGGGTCCCGACAACTACTGTCTGTGTGAGTGTGTGGGGGGATGCCATCGCATTGTGAGGGAGGGTTGGCGACTTTTAATGTCTGGCCCGTCTGTGAGGGAGGGTACTATGGTGGCGAAATGGGCTGGCTCTACAGGCAGAGGGGGGTCCACTGCAGAAAGGATGACAGGCTCAGTGCTGGCTCACCCATAGAACTGAAGGTGTTATCCTCCAGCCCCCCCCCCCCCCTGGCCACTTCTCCCGTGTAGGAGCAGAAGCTGACAGCTGTACAAGGCCACGTATCCTCCCCATCTGCCCGTCCATCCCAGCAAAGCTGGCCCGCTGTGAGGCGGGTGTCAGCCTGGGGCGGGGGGGGGGGGGGTGTTGCTGGGGCGCCTGATCAGCCGTGTGTGTGTGTGTGTGTGTGTGTGTGTGTGTGGGTAGAACAATATTAAAGAGGGAGGCCCGCATGGGTCCAGGGCCCCCAGCGGTCGCCTGAGGCGCCAGCTTGAAAAAGACAAAAAACTACAGCCCTGACGGGCTGTGGAGCTGCCTCTGGTGCCTGCTCGGGTCGCGGTAGGGGGCCTCACCTGAGCCAGAACCTCTGGGGCGTGGGTGTGTGTGTGTGTGTGTGTGTGTGTGTGTGTGTGTGTGTGTGTGTGTGTGTGTGACGCCCAACTTTTCTACAGCTCTGTTCCCACTGCTGCAATGTTTGATGCTTCCACCCCTCGCGGCCTTTCTTCCCTCTCAGCATGATAGCAAAACTATGTACAGGCTGCGGTGTCAGAGTCCTCAATCCCAAGTATACAGAGGATGGTGTAAGGAAGCGTACTCCCGAATACAGCAATGGTGTGTGTGTGTGTCTGTGGGGGGTTTCACCATTTTTACCAGGTCACCCATTTGAGCGTGTATAGCCACACTGGCATCCTCGGCTCGGGTCGCTCCCCATTGGTGAGGCCCACGGTGCAGGCCAGGGGTGCGTCCCTGTGTTGCCCTTCGACCAGTGCCATATGCACTTTGGGCCAGAACCTGGCTCGCTGCCCCAGGGCCACCCTGGAAATGTGGTGGCTCCGAGGCTTCCGCCGGGTCAGCTCCACGGTATTAGTTCAACGAGCCCATCATCGCCAGGTTGCCCTGTGTGTTGTGTGTGTATTGGGGCTTTCACAGCTGGTGGCGCTCGCGGCAGCGAGGCGGCCTCCGAGGGCCACTCAATTTGGCGTTTTCCCAAGAAGGGATGCCCTTGACGCACGGCTGCAACTGCCCGCCTCCAGGCATGCCCAATCGAGGAATCAATCCCACGACCTTTCGGTTGCGAGACCTACGCTTAGCCTGGTGTGTGTGTGTGTGTGTGTGTGTGTGTGTGTGTGTGTGTGTGTGTGTGTGTGTGTGTGTGTGTGTGTGTGTGTGTGTGTGTGTGTGTGTGTGGTTGTACCATTTTTACCAGGTCTCCCGGTTGAGCCCGTATAGGCCACACTGGCGTCCTCGGGTCGGGTCGCTTACCCCATCATAGCAGGCCCACGGTGCAGGCCAGGGGTGTGAGTGCGTCCCTGTGTTACCCCTCGACCAGTGCGATATGCACTTGGGCCACAACCTGGCTCGCTGCCCCAGGACCACCCTGGAAGTCGGGTGGTGGCTCCGTGGCTTCCGCCGGGCCAGCTCCACGGCATGAGTTCGACGAGCCCGTCATCGCCATGTTGCCCCGTGTGTTGTATGTGTATTGGGGCTTCCACAGCTGGTGGTGCTCGCGGCAGCGAGGCGGCCTCCACGGCCTACTCATTTGGCGATTTCCCCAGAAAGGATGCCCTTGACGCACGGCTGCCGCCGCCCGCCTCCAGACATGCCCGCTCCGGGGATCGAACCCACGACCTTACGGTTGCGAGACCTACGCTTAGCCCGGTTGAGTGAGCCCGGGATCCTTGTGTGTGTGTGTGTGTGTGTGTGTGTGTGTGTGTGTGTGTGTGTGTGTGGTGTGCCAATTGCCAATTGCCCCGCCACGGGGGTGTTTCCAACATCTCACCCGTGGCAGTTCTTTGCTTGTATTGTCCACACATCATTGGATGCACGTCAGGCATATACACTAGTCCGGCTCAAGGGTAAGGTTGCCGCTTGTGCTTGCGTCTGTCTTTGACTGACCCAACACTCTCCTCACTACTGGACTCCGTTACTTGCACCACCAACTTGACCACTTTGCGCCTACTGCTCCCTTGGCATCACTCTGTTGACCGCTTGCCGCCGCCTCACTTTACATGCCACGAGCATCCGCGCTCCTGCATTGGCCACCTTATCGGCCTCCTCATTATGTGGCACTGAGTTGTGCCCATATACATGCGTCACTTGGAATGAACCCAACCTCATGGTCACCATTGCATATATATCCTCCCAGATGTTTTGGTGGCAGATTGGCCGCGTGCCATGCATGAACCATTTCCTGAGCTTATATCGCTCTATGTTCTTTAAAAATGTCCCCGCACCACTTGGAGATGTACATACGTATGTCCTTGTCGCTGTGCACAGCTTGCAGGGCCGCACGCACTCCAGACACCTCTGCCCGAATGTTCGTTTGTGGTCCTAACACTAGCTGGCTTATGTTGGTGTACTCCCCAAATGGGAAGAACACCCTATACCCCCCTTGTCCACTCTCCGCTGAACAATCCATGTGTGTGTGTGTGGGGGGGGGGGGGATATTAAAGAGGGAGGCCCACATGGGTCCAGGGCCCCCAGCGGTCGCCTGAGGCGCCAGCTTACAAGACAAGTGGTGCAGTCCTGTCGGCCTGTGCTCCTGTCTCTGGCGCCTGCTCGGGTCGCGGAAGGGGGCCTCGCCTGAGCCAGAACCTCTGGGGCTGGGGGTTTATGTCACCTCTGTCCCTGCTCTGCCATGCCGTGCAGCGCCCGGCGACGGTCTGCGCATCCTCTTGGCTGGGGGGGGGGGGGGGCGTCCACCCTCCCTCGCTTGTGGGGCCGTGCCTGTGTGGACTCCAGTGGCCATACTGGCTGGTGCCTGCGTCACTTCGCCGACGGTGTGCCCCCTGCCCCCAGGGTGCGCGCTGCTGATCGACGTGCCCCACCAAGCGGACTCTGCAGGGCCGCGGACGGCTGGGGATGCCCGGCGTGCCCTGGTGGCACAGCAGTGCCGCACTCCCCTACCCACCGCCGCACATGACGCACATTGTCGGTGTTGGTGTGCCGCGCAAATCCAGAGGCGTGGAAGCCAAGGCTGCCGCTCAGGGCGTCTTGCCACCGTGCACCTCGGCGGCGGGGTAAATAGTGCCGCCCCAACGGTTCGTACTGCTTCCGCTGTATCATCCTCCTCGTCGGCTACCTGGTACTGCGGTCCTCTCCTGGCTCCCGGCGGCATCACTGGACCCGCATAAAAATCGCTGGCATACGCCCCTGCTAATCGCTTTGCTCCTCCTTTGCCTGGGCACCTCTCCTGTGTGTGTGTGTTTGTGACGCCCAATCTTTTCAACCAAAGCAGTAGCGTTCGCTATGATACACCACTGCTCTACTACTGTGTGTGTGTGAGTGTGTGTGTGTGTGTGTTTTGAGGGCTAATCGGGGTGAGCTAAGCAGAGTCGTGTAAGCGGGGGGTTGCCGTGAAAGCTCGGTAAATGTGCCAGTTGGTACTTCCGGGTGTACGCACTAGTTTGAGTTTTTCAGGCAAGAATAAATTTGTTTGCACTGCATGTCCCAAGCCACCAGGGAAAAGGATTTTCAATACGCGTGGGAGAGATGTCCCTCTGCTCACAGGTGCTGCCCCTGGGTGTCCCTCCCATGCCGGCGCCAGCATGCTTCACACTCAATCAAGGGCATAAAGGGAAGCTGATACATCCTCCAGGTACAGCGACCAGCACAATTTAAATCAGTTTACACATGCCCAGCCCGCAGACAAGCAGCTTTGGACCGTACTTCCAGATGACGGACACTTGTTTGGCAAAACAAGCGCCAGCGCCAGGTGGGGGGGGTGGCACCGCATGGGGAACGAGCATTCGGGGAGCAGATGTGCTGGTGCCTCCATGAGACTTACCTTCGAAGCCGCCCACTGGGGACTTCAGGTCCAGGGACATATGATGGTGACCACTAGGATACCTTGACCCCTGCCTCCCCCCAACTCAATCGCAGCCCAGAAGATGACAGTACGACGGGTCACCGGACAATGCTGTGCTTCGGTGCGGAGACGAACCGGGGGCATGTCGGGTGCAGCACCATGAACTATGGCCCCCAATCACATCGACATGAATGCAAATGGCTCGCACTCCACAGCACAACGCCGTGATGGGCAGAGGCATGGCTAAGATGCATGCCCCAGCCTTTCTTTCCTGTCCCTCCCGAACACAATGGGCTCACATTCTGGTGCTTCACAATCTGGAGCAAAATTGGCGGTCCCACAAATAATGGGAATATGGGGCCGTTGTGCATAGACAGGCCATGCTTGCGCAAGGGGGGGTGCAGGTGGTCGTTGGCAGGTGCCCCTGCAAAGCGCTAAGGTGACGCGGTGCTACTGTCGCACACCCCCACGGGCTCACAGACAGGAACGCTGTGGGTCCCAGAAGGGCTCCAAAAGAGAGATACCCTCGCACCCCCCCAACAAAAAACCAAGTGACCCCCCCCCCCACACACACACGAATGACATTGACCAACAAAAGCAGGTCGCATAACACACATGGCACTGGACACCGGCTGCTCTAAACGGTACCCCAGCCTTTATGAACCCCCCCCCTCCCCCAGTAAATTGCCCCCAGGGGCTGGGGCAGGCCTGCAATTGAAGGATCGGGAGGCTACAGGGCAGTGCTGCAAACGCCTGTAAAACCGGTTGGCGACGGTTGGGAGAGCGGCTGGGGGAGCAGGAGGCGGCGGTTACAAAGCCGTTGGAGCCGCCGTTGGAGTTGCAGGGATGCGGTTGGAGGGAAACTGACAGTTACTGTTTGGGGTGGTGCCTCCCCCCGCCTTTCAAGCGTAGGCCTGGGCGAGGGCGAGGGCGAGGGCTTCTTATCGGTTGGAACGGAGCTGTTCGCAGGTCAGTGCCGCGGTTAGTGACCGAACCGACCGCCCGGTGTGGGCCTGTCCGCAAACCACCAGCCGCCCAATATGAGGCGCGGAAACGGTTGTTGGTTTGTCGCGAGGACGAAGGGGAGTTGGACCCTTGGTCTTAATCAAGAGGCTTGATTGATTGCAAATGAGACGGCGATGAAGGCGGGTATTCAGCCTGTTTAAGGGCAGCTGAGCGAAGGTGTAGGTGAAAGGTTTGGTAGACTTGCCTTGTTTTGATACAGCCCCCTACCAAGAGCTAGTGGATCACAACCACTGAAGGGAAGATGATGCAAATTGATGTGTGAAATGCACACCTCAAAAACGCACTGTCAGAGCGAGAGCCTTCTGCGTGTCACCTTTTCCGGCATCAAGAAAGTGCTCCAAGCCGCTCAACGCCCTTGATGGAGTAATGGGCACCATGCACCACCGGCATGGCCGCAAAGAGCTTCCCGCTGCGTACCGGCGGAGGGAGACTCTGGGGGGGATAAGACCTAATTACAGTGAGCTTAGCGAAGGTGTAAATGGAAGGAGGAGGAGGAGGAGCCATGGGCCTTTCACCCAACCAGGCTTAGGGCGCAGGGTCTCAGGCTTGCCCCCCAGCCACTCCTCTCGTCTCCACCTCCGACGAGTTCGTCTGGTGTCTAGGGTACAGCCCACCTGTGGTATCTGACACACTGCCTGGGTCGCAATGAGCCAAGTCAGCGTTCTTCTCCCCAGGGCTGCACTATCCCCAAACGACTGGGAAGGGGGATGGACTCAACCTGAGCTCCATCAAAAAAAAACCTGGGGGACCCGTTCCCGGAAGTAGCTGCGGTTCAGAGCCTCTGCCGGCCGGCACCGCTGCACCGCCGGGGCCGCAGCCCTCAGACATGGGCGAGGTCAGGTCTGCGTACAGGCGCTGGCACTGTGCGTTGGTGGCCAGGCGGAGGCCCGTGCTCAGGGCGTGGCCACGCCCGCGGCAACCCCACCGCCCGTCACTCGGCACTGCGCGCGGGCGTCGCGGGGGCTACAGGATGTGCGCCACCGCCGGGTGGTGCGCCAGCGCTCTGTTGCGGGCCTCAGAGCTGCGGCGCTCCAGCAGCGAGTCGCCCAGCTTGAAGTGCTCGTACCCGCGGCCGTAGTCGTAGCACAGCTCCGTCAGCGGGGGGATGTCCTCCATCGCGAACAGGCAGACGCGGGGCTGCTCAAGGTCGTGGTGCTCCGAGAGCACGCACTGGATCCACAGGTTGGGGTGGCTGCCGTCGTGGTTGATAAACCGCGCAACCGACCCGTACTCGTAGCCGTCCAGCATGTACTTGGGCCCGTCCTCCTCCGGCTCCTCCGGCTCCTCCGGCTCCGGGGCACGCCCCGCGGCAGCGCCGGCCCCAGCGGCGGCGCCCACCGCAGCGGCGGGGTCCGGGACGGAGGCGGAGGCCCCGGCCGGGGCCGTCGCGGAGACCGGACCGCCGTCACCGACCTCCCGCCGAGGCTCTTGAGGCCGCGACGGCGCGCTGCCGCCCCCTTCGGTCGCACCGCCGTCCTCGTCGCCGGAGGGCGTGGGCCCGCAGGACCCACCGTCGCTGTGGGCGCTGCTGCCGCCCTCGCTGCCCGTGCCACCCGGGCCCTCGGCAGCGGCCCCCGGGCCGTTGCGACCGTCCCCGTCCCCCGCGCGGCGCTCGTCGATGGACGTCACCTGCAGGTCGAACGTGTAGTCCGTCCGCGCGCACCCGGTCCGGTCGCCCCAGGCCGCCTCGACGCGGCGCATGGCCTCCGCTGTCACGATCTTGCCCGTGAACTCCGCCACGTAGGCGTGCGCCGGGATGGGGTCCCAGCTGCGGACGCCCCAGCCCTTCGTCCGCGTGTAGAACACCTCCAGGCGGTACGGGCAGCCCGTCTGCGTGGCGGTGGCCTGGGCCAGCTCCCCCGCGGTCCACAGGTGCGCCGCGTGCGCGGGCGCCTCGTACACCACGTCCTGCGGGATCCGCAGGCGGTTGCCGCCGACGTACGGCAGCCGGCCGCCGTTCAGGCGCTTGATGGCGCTCACGGTGCTGTCCTCCGGCCGGGCCGGGGGGGGCTCGGGGACGTCCTCCGCCCGGCAGTTGCGGTTGAGGTACACGAAGGCGGGCCGGTCCCGGTCCTGGAGGCGGGCCCGGCCCTCGGGGGCCTCGGCCTCCTCCGGGATCAGCGTGGTCGGGGCCGGGGTCTTGTCGACCGTGTTGACGACGACAATCGGGTTGGGCTTCTCGTGGCATCTGTGCGGCCCCGGCGCAGAGGGAGGGGCAGGAGGGGCGGCAGGGAGGCCGAGGCACGGGACGAGGAGGCAGGGGGCAGCGATGGAAGGGCAGGGCGCGGCTGGGGGGGGGGGCAGGGAGGGGGTGGAGGCTGGGAGGCCTGGGGCAGGGGACGAAGGCGGCGTGGAGGAGGCTGGCGGGCAAGCAGCCGGCGAGGGAGAGAAGGGGCAGTAATCGATGCGGACGGGCAGATGGAAGAGAGGAGGTGCAAGGCACGACGGGCCTAGCGGATTTGGGTGCAGGCCTCCAGCGCGAGACTACACCTGTTGTTGCACGTTGTTTGGTCCTTATTCCTGCGGGGCCTTAGACTGGGCTAAGTGTTGGGACCAAGCTGGTGCGGTAGACCATTGCGTACTGTACACCGAACAGATGGTAGCCCCTGCACATGCCACACTACATGTCTAGTCCGCTTAGTCTTGCGCTCCACACCCAGCACGACACCCAGAGGAACCTCAACATGCACCATCACCTACAGCGACACCATCGGAGAGCACTACGGTCCTACCTACACCCAGTCCCAGTCTGATAGCCACGTGTACTGGCTCACCACCACCAAATGTTGCAGATCCATTTCACAATGCTGCTTTGTCAAACAAACTTCCTGGAACAAGTTGAGGTCCATAACAAGTCCATACCCCTGTTGGCCACCGGTATCTTGCTCTTCCTTTTGTCGGCAAAGAGCAAGCGAGATGCGATTTTGGCCTGGTGGCCCCTTATAATTGTACCCACGAAGGGACATTTCGGCACTATTGCGACTGTGCACCACACACATTTACTTTCAGGCCACTTTGGGACCTGTTTGGGGGATAATCACGTGCAAAATTGAGTTATTTGTCATTCCAATCGTCACTCCATTTTTGGCGACCAGAACATGTTGAGCAGTTTACAAAACAGCCATTTTTCACCTACTTTTGGCCCGTTTCCGATCCTCAGTGCCTTTCCAACGCGTCTTGGGGCTTTCACAAGGACACAAACAGGCCAGACATGAGCACTCATGGCCTAAAATAAGCCCTTTTAACAATCTTTGGGGTGCCCAATCATTTTGGGGGGAAATCCTTTTTTGCCCGTTTGTGAAATCCCGGTGGCCCACTGTAGCCCTACCCTGGGAAGTGCACAATGTAAAACGGTGTGTTGTTCCTGATGAAATGTACGATAGAACTTTGGTTTCCCTTACAATCAATAAAATTTGAAAAATGGCATCCCCCAAGCCAGTGGTTCAATGAGGTGTCTTGTTGGTGTGTAGGCTTGCAACCATTCTGATTCATAATTGTTCATCAACATGAGGGTCCCAGAGGCAACACATGGTGTTCAAAGCCGTTGACAGAAATTCTACTTGGAAATCAGGCATTTGGGGTGATAACTAGCGCCCTTTTTGGGCCATACACGGTTTCTAAAAGTACCAACGGACCAAAAGGGCGCCAAAGAGTAAGTCCCAAAAAAGCGTCAATGGTGAGGAAGCTACCTGATGAGCTTTGTTTCATGGTGCCACCTGACTTGCCTTAGCCATGCAAAACAATGCCACTCTGCAACTCCCCAGCCCCATTATCGCCGCCGGTATGGCTGCTGCTTTTGTGCCAGTGGTCAGTTCTGCTAGTGCTAGTGGTCAGTGCAGTCACTAGCAGAAATGGCAGGGCACGCGTGGTGAACCAGACATATCGAATTCCATTTCCCATATCTAAGAGTGGAACACCGACTGGGCTGTGCCTTTTGCCGCCAGTGACCTCTCACTTGTACATTGTTGTGCTTGTTGGAGTCTGCTTATGTATTGGTGTGACCACACACGGCGTCTCATACGTTCACATGCAACTCCATATAACAACGCACAATCCATCAAAATTCAGCCGGAACCAAACCACGAGCGTTGGGTTCTGATTGTTCCCCATTCGGTGCGTGTCTGCTGGCCATTGGAGCAGCTCCATCCTTACACCCCCAAAGGGGTCACTGGTTGCACTGGTTACACAGCTCGGTGGTGATGCCCTACAACCCCAGAACATCTCTGTGGGCCCTGGAACACCGGGCAATGTGACACTGGAGGAAACCAACTTCTTAGCCCTCATCAAACCCTTGGTAAGATCGATTTTCCATCCGGGTTGGTGGATTGGACCCGGGGCTGTGCCTCGTACTTCTGAATGGAACACACCATAGGTTCTGGAGAGGTGCAGGGGGAGAGGCTGGGAGGGAAGGAGAGAGCGAAGAGGGCAAGGGGAGGGGGAGGGGGTCCCTATGAAAAGAGGAACAAAAAGCGATCGTGTCCCAGTGCTTTGCAGTCCAAAATCGGCACCACTCCCTTTCAGGGTGGGTGCCCAGTGGGCCCAAAAGAAAAATCACGGTGCACAGCAGCGGGCGTACAAAAACTGGCGGAGCACCTTGAGACGACTGCCACGACCGTCGTCGATTGACCATCGACTGTGGACTAGAGAGTTCGGGACCGCCGCCGGCGGTTGGTTGCCATCAACCGCCGACGGACAACTGCCAACCTCCGAACAAAACCCCCACTCCCTTTTGAGAATCCTGCGGGTGGAATGCGGTGAGGGTCGTGGACCTGTGCAGGCCTCCAGAGATGTCGCTCAGCAGATATCCCGGGCGTTGCTGAGGCTTATGGTCCGGCGGCAAACATTTGCCGTTCGTGTTGCCCCAATGCACCTCCTCAGAGTGCACCTGGGGCTGCCCCGGCAGCCGCAGGAGCTCGTACTTGTACACGATGAAGCCGCTGAGCCCCCGCTCCCTCCAGCAGCGTGTGACCCAGTACAGCCCGTCGTAGGTGTACACGTGCTTCGTGTAGCTCCGCTTGTCCGGGTTCTTGCGGACCACGCGCACGGGGATCCGCAGGCAAACGTTGCCGAGGAGCTTCTGGTTGCCTCGCACCAGCTGCTGGTTCGCCACCTGCCGTGCGGTGGACTTGAGATCGTTGCCGCCCTGCAGGAGAGGCAGCAACACTATCAGCGCAGCAGCAGCGGCAGCAGCACAATGAGGGAACGGTTGCTCGGCGCGCGCCCGGCGCGTGCCCGGCATCCAAATCAATGCTCCGGCCATCGATCCCAATGCTTTACTCCCGTCATACCGAGCTTGGGGTGCCCTTTGCACAATTGCAAAAGCACAACTCATTCATACATGATCAGAAGAGGTGGTGGCGAGGGAGTGGAATGACAATATCAACCTTTCTTGAGATCACTGCTTGCTCTCTTGGGCCTAAAATGAGTGCCCCAATCCCATTGTGCTAGGCTAGGTCAGAAAATCCCATACAGACACATGCCCCCAAACGGTTGAAGGCGGGACGGTGACCGTTGAAACTGTGCCTGGCGCGCCCGGCGTGCTAATGTTCCCTCAATGAGCACCACCACCACCACCACCACCACCACCAGAACCCAAAGAATACCAGCACCAGCAAGCCGGTATCACTGCCATATGTGGTGACCCCACTCAGACCGACAACAGCTCTAAAGCCCAACGACCGTGGCATACCAGAGTGCCATTTGTGCGGCCCTGTGAGACAGACGGAGCCTCCGGACAAGGCCGTCCACACGGAGGCACATCACAGTCTGACACCCTCCAGCAGGTGCCCACCCAAAAAAATATCTTATCCAAAAAAATTCACCAAATATCAAAGACGTTTTGGTACTGTATCGTTGGGGGACAGTTCGTTCCGCGTCAACCGCTACCCACTGCTCTGTTGTCCCCCGCTTTTCCAACCGCCAGTCACAGCTTTGTGGCACTCGCTTTCAAATCCTCTCTCCAGCCTCACGGGCTTTCAAGCGCATTCCTGCTCCTCCCCTGCCCACATGCATCGTCACGCCCCGAAGGGGGATATTAGCCCCCGTGTGTGACAGTCCGTGGGGTTGTTGTTTCTTTACGGGGCCCTGGACAGTCACCCGATCTTCCCTTCGCATGTTGCGTCGGGTCGCTGCTTTCTGTTGCGGCTGTCGCGGCTCATGGTGGTGTCGTTTCCGCGTTCGCGGAGCCCAGTGGTTGGTGTGCTGGGGCTGTGCTGGATGTGGCAGGATGTGCCGTTTGCTCGTTAGCGGCGCCCAGTAGTTGGCGTACTGGGGTTGTGCTGGTTGTTCCGGGGGTCATTTGACTGTTTTTGCTGTCCACACACCTCCGTCTTCAGGCCGTCCACAACCTGCCTCGCTGCCTTTCCGTGTGCGTGAGGCCCAGGTGCCCTGCTCCTCCACGCGTTGTCCCGGCCGTCCACCACGTACGCCCCCCCACTCCATGGGTCGCATGTGCGCAGGGCACGTTCCTTGTTGGTTGCGGGTCGCGTGCGCTTCATGGTTGACGCGGGTGGCGTGCGCGCCTGCATGGTGCATGGTGGTTTACGCTGCACTGTGACCGCGCCGTCGTCCTTGGTTCTGCCCACCCCGGTTTTGTTGGAGGTTCCTTCCCTTGCCTGGCCCACCGTCCCCCCCCCCCCCCCTGGAAGCGCATGGGGAGGGGGAGGGGGGGGCGTCACCCTTGCTACAGATAAAGAGATGCCCAAAAAGTAGACCAAAAATTGGGGTCCTTTCGAATATTGGCCTTTGGTAATTTTGACTCTATGTGTCAAGGCGCAGGGCTTCCGACCGTGTCTCACTCTCCCACCAGCTGTGTAGGCCTCACCGCTCACACAGCTGCCACAGGTCTCGATCAGCACGCAGGCGCACACCTCCCCCGTGTACACCAGCCGCTCCCCGCCGTCCGCGTCATGGTCGTCCTCGTACATGCCGCTGACCACGATCGCTGTCGCACATCCGCCGTGGTACTCGTCTGTCACCACGTCCAGTCCAGCATCCGCGTGCAATTCGGGGAAGGGGGGGCAGCAGGAGGCCGGGGTCGGCGGGGGCTTGCCCTTAAATTCCACCCCATCGATTCCGCCCATGGGTTGATGATGGAACCCCAGAACCTGAGACGGTGATGAACCTCAGTAGCAAACAGGGCGCTCCCCACTTCAACAAAAAATAATCGGACGGTCACTGACGGTGGTTGGAGGGTAACCAATGGCGGTCGGACAGCACCCGACGGTAGTTGGCGGGCAACAGAAGGCGGTTGAGCAATCGTTTTAGGCGCTCCCGAAGGGCGCTCCTTAGTGCAAAAAAGAAAAACACGGTTCTGCGGCCACTGTTGCGGAGTTACAGCGTCCCCTGTCGCAGGCTACAGGGGTGAATAGACGTCAGTATTTTGGGGTAATTGGAACGTAGTCGGTTCGAGCGTACGACCCTCATCGAAGGTGTTCCTAAGTCCGGGATAGCTAAGCACTGTGCTACTGGCTCCAGTGGTGGGGTTGGGCAGCCCCTCCGGGTTCGAGTGCGACCCATCTCAGGACCTCCTCCACGGTCGCTCAGTGGTAGGCTGGGAATTGAACTCACGCCGAGGGTACACTGAGTTTGTGCCTCTGACCACTGAATACATTGAAGGGGGAAAGGGGGGGGGGGGGCAAAAGGGTCAGGTTTGCTTCACCGCAATTCGCTCGAACTGCGCCTGCCACCACGGTCTTCATTGCATCCAGTTTGGTGCCACTGCTCAGGCGGATATCAATGGTTCGGAGAAGGGACAAGGACTGGACAATTCTCTACACTGCACTAGGTCAGCTGTCGCTCGTTGGGCTCCTTGCAAACATTCGAAACGACCTACGCCCTGTGTGCCATTCCGATCGGCTTCATTGGGCAGTGCGGCGAGGGGCGTACATTCAGGTCATCGCATAGGAAAAGCCGTGCCGTTCCCCTCCCAGACATCAAAGACTGCACGCCGGCCTCCGAGAGGCTTCGTTTCTCTACTTCCCCACCCTCCAAACGGCGCTCATGTGCACAGTCGCGTCCGTGCGCTGACGTGGGGGTCCCCGCCAAATGGTCAATGGAATCTGCCTCCCCATTGGTTGTGTAGTGTAGTGGGGCAGGGTGCCAAGAGCGGGTGGGGCTGCGGTTGGAAGGGGGCCTGGCAAACCGGTTTACATCAAACCTGCACACCCCAAAAAATATGAGGAAGGGTTGCTTCGCTTGGGCTGATCGCGTCAGGCCTCTTGGGATGTTGTTTCTTTTGGGCCTCCTTACAATGGACCCCTGCCTTCTTTTTTTGGGGGGGGGGAGGGGGGCGGGGGTGAGTGTCCTTGGGGACTCGCTAGACTCTGCCAACGCCATGGGTAAATCGTCAGTATGCAGTGGGAACAAGCCTCAGCATATGGCACGTCAGTTGGTCCAGAGAACTGTGCAGTGCAGGCCGGGTTGCGGGAGCGGGCGCGGTTGTGGGGCCCGATAGCGAGGGGGAAAGGGGGTTAAAAAGGCCGCTTGTGTGTGTGTGTGTGTGTGTGGGTGGGTGTGTGCACAATGCACCTCCATCGAGTGCCTCCCCCACTGTGCGCAACTCCGAGGAAAATGGGACCCATCCGTGTGGCGACAATGCTGTTTCTCGGGTTACTTTTGCCACAAGTGTCACGGGCTTCTGCACGGGCTGTGTGGGTCACAAGCCATGATCCGACCCATCAGTGCCCGTACTATGCCAAACATGACTGGTGAAGCCCCGAACGACAGAGGGCAGCCAGGTCTGACAGCCCCCCTTGGAGACGCCTCCGACAACCCGGTTTGCACCATTTGACCCCGTCTCATGCGTCCCACCCCTGTGCGTCTTGTCTTGCCTCCCGGCAACTGGGCAACTGCCAACAACCGTCGGCTGATAATTGGTTGGCCATCAACGCGGTCAACCGTCGGCGGTTGGGGGTCCATCGCCAGCAGTTGGCAACTAAGTGCTGGCAGTTGGCGAATTACCGCCGAAGGCGGTCCCAGATTTTCCTCAGGTCAAAAAAAAAAAACCCTGTCCCCACAGGAAACTCCTGCAGCCAAGTGGAGCAGGATGGACCGTGAGTTCGGCTCGGGACAGGAACGCCTGCCCCGGTCGGATCCCGGGGAGGGCCCCCGGCCTCTTCGTGGTGTACATGCAGTCGCCCCGCTCCCGCAGCTCCTTCGACGCCATCAGGTCGGGCCGCATTGTCCCACCCTTCTTCCGCACGCGGGCTGCCTCCAGCTCGATGAACTCCTCCCGTGCGGTGGTGTACGCCTTCAGGACCCGCGTGACCTCCGCGCGCGCCGCCACCTCGGCAGGATCCTCCTCATCGAATGCCGTGTACCAGTGCCCGAGGTCCTCAGCCACCTCCTTCCGCTGCCGGGTTTGGCGCCGGGGCGGCTCCTCCGGCTCAGCACGCGCCTCTTTCCTCAGCCGGGTGGTGCGCCCCTGCGGCACAGGTGCCTCCGGGACCGGGACCGGTGGCAGCGGGCTTTTCTTTGGCTTCGATTCTTCTGTCTTTAGGGTGTCGCAGTTGCGCTTGGTCTGGGGAGTGGTGGGGGGCTCGTCAGGGGTGGCCTCAGGGACATCAGGCGTTGGCGGCAGGACGGCAGCGGGCCGCCGGGCGCGGCGCACGGCGATGGGGATGTGCTCGTCGGGCTCGGAGCAGGAGCTCTGTTCATCCACGTCAACGACATCCCCGTTCTCACGGCACGGCTTCTTTGGCTCTGGCTCTGCTGGCGGGGGGGTCAGGGGCCTCTTGCGATCGTCGCAGGCCGTGACTGCGGGCGGCACACCGGTCAGTTGCGCCGCCACGTGCTTGGCCCCGGCCGCGCCGCCCACCACAACGTTCATTGTCCGGGAGGCGTTCGGGGCCGTAGCGAGGGGGGGCGCGTGCTCCGGAGGGGAGACCGGCGGCGCTGCCCCCGCGCTGTCTGCATCAACCTCCATCGTTGTCACACGCGCACTCAAGAGACACCGCGGCAGAAAAGACCTGAGGCGCGCGTCAACGGGGATGGAATGCGCCTGCCCCGAAACATGCGCATCAATACCCGTCGCCGTAACACCAACCCACACTCACACCCAGGCTCTGTATGTGAATGAACATCTGGTTCAGGAGATGCAGGTGGAAAAAAAGTAGATTCGGGAGGAAAAGCCCCCCCCCCCTCCCAACACACACACACACACACACACTCGCTCGCTCACTCACACACACACGCACTCTCGTACACGCGCGCACACAAACACACACAGAACCTTCCTGGAAGCAACCCTGATGCAGCTCATGCCAGGATCCTCCCCTGTAGCCACCCTCAGGCAGCCTCCCCTGCATGCAGCCTCCTCCACGGGCGGCCCCTGCTGCGCAATCCCTGCCGTGCAAGCACCCTGCCCTGCAATTACCCTGCTCTGCAGGTATATGCTGCGGGCACCCTCTTCGGACTCCTTGGGAGAGTGTCTGCACAATGCGCGCACCGTGTCCGCCCATGGACTACCATCAGGGCCGATGGTCTCCCCTCAGAAGCCGTCAAAATGGTGTCCCTTGGAAGTCTCTGGAGTATGCCGAAATTATCCCGGACAATTTTGAGTGAGTGTAGATCGCCTAACCTAGGGTGCATTTTCCGAGAGAACCACGTCTCCTTCTCCCCAGTTGGCCTTGCAAACATGGTATTTGAAGCTTTCAAGTCCCCAATTTGCCAATTGTATCGATTGTGCCTCATCCAGCAGTCCAAATGACCCACATTTGATTGCCATTTTCCCTTTTGCATTTCATACAAGGATGCCATTTTTAGGAATGTCGATGGCATGGATGCCCAAGGGCTTGAGTGTCACATACACCGAGCCCGTTGGAGAGGAGGTAGCAGCCAACGTCATTGCCCCTTCTCCGTGTGGGGAGTTTGTAGCAATTGATTACTCTGTTGAAGGCCACGTGGTGCGGTGTCCAAATGCACCGTCACATCGCATTCATGTTTGTGTGTGGACGCCCTAATGTGGACAATGCCTCAGAGCCAGATGCTGAACCCGAATCTGAACACCACAGCGTGGAGGCAGTTGACGCTAGAGAACTAAGCCTGCCACCAGATCTAGATCAAGATTTGTGCGACCCTCCAAAAATGAAAGCAGGCATCTAGGAACTACCAGGAAGCCTCCAAAAGTTAACAGCAAGCCCCCAAGAACCAACAGAAACTGTCCAGGAATCAACAGCATCCCTCCAAGAATTAACAACAACCCTCCAAGAATTAACAGCACCTTTTGAAATTAATTGCAAGCCTCCAAGAGTGGACAACAAACCACCAAGAATTACGAAATCCTGCCCCCCACTTATAAACCCCTCCCCACCTACTACCCTCCCCCTAAGAGATCCATGCCACCCAGGGACTTATAACCCCCCGTTTTCAGCGCATAGACATAGAACAAGAAATACCACCGGATGATGGCCAATAAACGTGAGCCAGCCACTTCTTCCAGAGCTTTATCAATGAGGCCTGTGCCTGTTTCTTGGCAGGGCGGTGCTCGTTGACATTCTCAGACTCAAGAACACGCTTATGACGTCTGAAGGTGCAAATGTATCCAGAGTGCCTACTACCCGCCCCCCCACTTATTCGCACCCCCCCCCCCCTTGCACCTTTAACCAAACCGTAACGCAACTGCCACCGGTGCTTAGGTGGGGGGGGGGGGTTAGCAAGCCTCCACAAATGAATTCTACACCACTGTAACCTCTGACTTGGCACAACCCCGATATACACACCACGGGCGCACCGTGTCTGTCAATCCACTCTTCTATCGGCACCCTGTGCAGGCACCCACACATGCTTTTGTTTGGCCACTTACCTTAAGTTCCACGAAAAGGTGGAGGCTGATCCTCTCCTTCAGCACGAAAGGAAAGGGGTATTGGCAGTCATTATAGTTTTTTTGGCGGGCTTCAGGTCACATGCGTGTATCCAAACCCTCCCCTGCCCAATGCCCACAATTCTTGCTGGGCTTGGTGGGGCACTCCCTAAATGCAAACAAAATGGGGGGAATGAGCAGCCTGGCACTCAGTCAAGTGGACGAAGCGGGTTGAGCTGCAGCAACAATGGCGCTCACAGTAACTTGTGCAATGGTGTCAGGGTTCCAATTCACTGGCGTTTTCTTTCATTCTATTTCCATGGGCCTTGCCCAGAGTATGCATGTCAATAGACAACCCACCTACCCACACTCAAACTCATGCTGTGTATGGTGGTTTAGGGTTAGTGTTGGGAGAAGCAAACAGGTGGAGAAGGAAAAAACAGACTCAGGAGGACAAGACATTCCCACACACACTGTCGCAAAACACGCAAGATCCCACAGCCCACGGTGGATTGTCAAGCGCTTGGAGTGGGCGGTGCACATGACCCCCCCACTATAGGGTGGTGGTCTGAAATTCAGGGATCTTGATTTTAAATCATGCTTATCCATGGGCCCTGATTCATTGATCCTCAATCAAAGCCCATGTAGAGTTGACCCTTGCACCCATACTGGTGTCAAGATAGAGGCCTTGGTTCCGTATATCCATCTTGTATTTGGGCTGAGACCCCGTCTTTCGGCTCTGACGCCCTTTGTTTTTGTTGCTGTTTTATGCTTATGTTGATGTAAATACCTTCCTTGCATGACATGGCTCTTCTCGTCCTTTTCGGTAAGAAACGGCTCTTTTGTGATCCCTGCGCTCCACTTTAAGACAGTGTTGTAGACAGTTGCAGTTGCTCAATTGTGCTGTTACTTTGTTGTGCCTCCTCCTCCCATAGGCAGTGGTGAGCCGACTGAGCGTAAAGACGGAAACTATATGTTATTAGTTGAAGGGTAGTGGCAGTGAGCCCCAAGAAAGGACCCCAGCCAAGTGTAATGCTAAGGTGGCACCTCCCTACAGGATGGTCTCCCTAATGGGTATACAGTGGCCTAGGGGGGAAAACCACACGCGGACAGACAAGTGAGTACAGAGAAACCATGGGTCCCTCCCTACAATGGGACAATTAACACGGAGCCTCAAGGGCATAGGGAGGCCCACGGGCGATCCCCCCACACAACCAATATTTCATTGCACACTTTGTGCCCATTAATTTCTTTATCAACCCCTCCATGAGTATGTCAGGTTTTGCCAGGGGTGTAATGGACACACGCATGCATAGGACAGGAGTACATCTGCATAGAGCATGTACAACGCGCACACAGTAGAGAAACAATGTTAAATTGCCAAAATGCTTGTTTATCAATTGATTATTGTTATTTGCATTAAAACATGTTAATCTCTTGCAGCGTTTAAGCCCCCCCTTAGGCTCCAACAAGGCCTCCCCCTAGTGCTTGAGACGATGCCAGTGGATGGCGGCTCACTAGGTGTGAATATGACACCCAGGTAGCGGACCACCCTAACTTGCAAAAACGTCGGTAAGTTTTCTCTGCCAAGAGGACCGCTTTGGGCAAGTTTTTTTGACAGTGAACCCCACCAGACTAAAAAGCATCCTGGCACGAGTCAGTGTAGGAGCAGAACATACAAAAGCGTGAATGAAACCCTCGGCAGACTTCCCCTGTTTAACAGAGCCATCCCACGTGCCGACTGGAATCAACTCACTTGGAGGCCACACACACACGATGAACGCAACAAAGAAGGCGCTGGTCATTGCGACCTGAATGCACTGGGCTGGGACTGCTCTGTGTGCCTAATCTTCGCGCAGCACGGCTCTTTACAGCGCCCCAAGAAAACCGCGTTGTATTTCAAGCCGATGGGAGACAGGGAACAGGCTTGGAGGCGAGGGAGCCTGTAGAGTGGCGTATGTGATGCACTCTGCACGCACACAGACTTTTGTGCTGACATGCATAACCAGACCCACTGTTTAACCCATTTAAAGCTGCCAGATCTGGTGTCTTGCTCACTGTCACTCCGTTCGCCTCTCCCGAATCTTATTTGTACAAACGGCTTTTTGATTCATGACTCATCCGTTGTGGGTACCCTCCTTTGCCCTATAGTGTTATAAGGGTTCCGTGTAGCAGGCAAGAATACCATTCTATTCGTGTAGCAGGCAAGAATACCACTCTATTCGTGTAGCAGGCAAGAATACCACTCTATTCGTGTAGCAGGCAAGAATACCACTCTATTCGTGTAGCACGCAAGAATACCACTCTATTCGTGCAGCAAGCAAGAATACCACTCTATTTGTGTAGCAGGCAAGAATACCACTCTATTGCTGTCTGCATATGACCTCTGTGTGGCGAAATGCTATATCCTCCGGGAACTGCTCGTCCAGCCACACTCCAAGCCAATGCCCTCCCTGCGACATTCTCCTACCGCTCACCAAGGCTTCCCTGCAGCTTCAGCCTACATTCCACCAACCACAGCACACAAACAGAGAAAAAGTCGCGAGAAGAAAAGGAAGAGACCCCTTGCTGCGCAGGTGCAGTGCATGAGACGTACCTCTGACCCCCGATGTTGGCTTTAGGGGAGGGGAGGGGCGCATCCCACCCAGTGAAAGGGACTTAGGACACGAAACCTTGGCTCGGCGACAGCGCATGTGACGGATTTGTATCTGCCTTTCAGAATTCGGAAGTTCACCAAAGAGACATTGCAAGGGCTGTGACTCCAATACCCCAATCTACTGGAACACCGCAAATGAATATGGTCCCACGCCACCTGCCCGTTCGAGACCACCGCACTGCACAGGGGTACGCGGCTGAATGGTTGCAGCAGCTTGGCCTTAAGAACGAAGTTGCCCTCTCGAAAATGTCCTAGACACCTCTCTATTGAGAGAGGTATCTCCATCATTTGAAGGTGCTGTCTGTCAGCTGTGTGCGATCAGAGCATGAAGCCACTAGCGAGTCCTTACTTCTACCCGCCCTTGTGGTCATGGAGACAGGCTTGCAGACAGGGGAGCACAGCCCCTACCAGCCCATGATAATATGAATCTTATCTTGTACCCCACTCCCACTTACTTCCCAGTAGCCTGGACAAGGGCGGGGAGGGCTAAGCAAAGGGGTCAGGGGTCACATGTCAAGGGGTGTCCAGGCAGCGTGTAACACAATCGTAATGGGGTTATATTCACCAGCTGCTTCAGTGACGGAGATCTTCAGGGTTAGCACTACACCCTCGCGAGCAGACCCTTGCGTGCTCTGTCCCACCAACCCGGCAATTCCGTTGAGATCAGATTCTGGGTGGCGGGTGGCATGCAACGGAGCAGAGGCGGGAATGGGCCACAGAGAATGTTGTTTGCACGCCGCAGGCACAGTGCAGGCGCGCCACAGGCGCCGCGGGGCAAGGGTACTGTGCTGAATTGTCACCTTCTTTGCTGGGCACTTTTCTGGGGAGCGTGTACACAATTTGTCAAAAGGCCTCGGAGGGCTGATACACCAACTGAACATCAAATAATGGGTATTAAGGGTATATCTCTGTACAATTTCCATGCCCTGGGGCAATGACCCAATCTGCACACCCCAGGCACCCCAGGCACCGCAGGAAAAGCATTCTGATCAAGGCGCAAGGTGGTTGCTCTAGTATGGACTACTCATTGCACAAAAATGAATGTCTGATTTGGAACAAACACGGTGGGGCTGGTTACACCCTGTCTACCTCATGCTTCCTAACCCTCCCCACAATCGCCAAGATCAGACAACTGGAAAAACGGTTCCGAAGGAAAAGGTCCTGAAGTTCGATCGATTGGAGCACCGGGAAGTGGCATCAACTAAACTGCCTTGACGCAAGGCGACAAAAAACCGATTTGCCCCTCCGGCCACAGTGCAAACCATTCAAGGGGCTGTCATGCCCCAGTCAGGGCGCTCACCGCACACAAGGAGGCACGGCCATGAAGGTGGGCGACCCCATTTGCCTGTGCACGACGGGAAGATCAGTTGTCTAGAAGTCCGTTCGGGGGTTAAACATACAGCCGGTTCCATGTCTGTTCTACCACCGCACAGTACTCCGGCAGGTCCTGCTGCACGCAGACGTCCACGCAGTCGTACAAGTACTCGGCTGCATCCGTGGCGTCGAAGTACCGGAATAAGTGGTGCGTGTCGTTAAGGACCTCCAGCGTGCCCTCCTGGTCCGTGAATTGGAAGTGCGTGTGGGGCATGACCTGCGCATCGAAGGCCTCGAGGCAATCCTGATACGCCTCGGGAGCCCGCACCATCACGCGGCTGACAGGGAAGAGCATCTGCGGCACGTACCCCAATCGCCGTAACGCCTGTTGGGCATGGGAGAGTGCCTTGGCGTGGTGTGGTGTGGCGTAGTGTGGTGTGGTTGAGTGGCCTGGCGTGGTGTGGCGTGCTAGGGTATAATGTGGTGCGGCTTGGTGTGGGCCCTCCTACACACATGCATCCTCCGCCCTCATGTATTGATCCCCAACACAACACAACACAACACAACACAACACAACACAACACAACACAACACAACACAACACAACACAACACAACACAACACAACACAACACAACACAACACAACACAACACAACACAACACAACACAACACAACACAACACAACACAACACGACACGACACAACACGACACGACACGACACGACACGACACAACACGACACAACACGACACAACACGACACGACACGACACGACACAACACGACACAACACGACACGACACGACACGACACGACACAACACAACACAACACAACACAACACAACATGACACGGAAGCGGTGGTGGGAGCCCTCCGCACGTACCAAGAGGGGGGCCACTGCGGAGATGGCATCCACCACCTCTACGCCACAGTCCTGGGGGGACAGCGCCTCTCCCCGGAGTCCGCCATCAATGTGGTTACCACGCCGTCGCACTGGATCACGGACCTCAACGTCCGTGTGGACGCGGCGGCTCCTGCCGGAGGTGGACCTAACATGGCTCCTCAGGCGCCCTTACTCCTTCCTCCCCCCGGTGCCCTGCCGCGACCAATGTCAGCTCTCCCCAACGGCGCTGAGCGACTGGTTGCAGGATCGAGCCGCGATACCGGCGCGGGCCGGCTATGAGGCCCGGTGGGGAGTGAACTACATGCCGGGAGCAGGGCTCCCCCTAGACTGGTTCGATAGTGACCAGCAGCGCCACGTCACGGCGCACCGTATGGACAACATCCCTACGATGACTGTCTTGGCCCACCGGTCCTCCCACCGGGACACAGTGCTGGACACGACCTGTCTCCTCTGTGGGGCGCAACCGGAGACGGCGCCCCACCTTTGGGCCTGCTCGGCCCAGGCCCATGAATGGGGGCCGGCCCGCCGGCGGCTTGCGGCGTGGCTCGACCAGCCCCATTCTCAGTACACACCGCGTGACCTACTTGTAGAACAACCATTCCACAGGAGTATACCGAAAACCGTCACCAAAGAATTTAGGAAATGTTGTGACGCCACTGGTGTCAGGCCGATGCAGCCACAGAAAAAAAGAAGACCAGAGGGGCAAGGCCATCAGCCGTTGATTTTCTACAAGGCTTTTTCCAACAGACTTGTTAATATATTGGGGAGATAGATCCACATCTTCCGTGCACCCTGTACAGAACAACTGTCTGTCCCATTTGCTTACCATTGCAGCAGTCTGCCCCTCGCAGCGTTCACCCCCCTACCAGCGGTGACAAGCATCTATCTCATTCACATCATCATCTCCTCACATTACGGGGGGGCATGATGTCCCCAAATCACATTGCAGGGGGGACATGATGTGGCCCTTGTGAACAAGATGGCGATTGGGGGGGTGGCATGATGTCCCCCTTCGACGTTGCGGGGGTGGCATGATGTGGCCCTTGTGAACAACATGGCGACATGTTGTTCAACATGACACTTTGAGCACACCCCCTTGTGAACAAGACGCCTCGATTCTTCGGTCTGACCACCGTGCACCAATTGTGTGCCAGTCACAAACTGCTCTCTGTCGAGTTGTTCTTTCCTGTTGCTTGTCACCCAAACTCAGCAACACATCAGCGACCACCAAAATGGCACATTCCCCTACTGCACGGGTTTTTACAATTTCCCGGATCGGATGAGTACCACTGTGACAGGATTTCCCGTGTTCTGTGCAATTTCCCAGATCGGATGGTTACCACTGTGACAGGATTTCCCGTGGTTTTCTTTCCTGTGTCTCACTGGTCGGAAAATGAAACCAACAACTCTTCATTGACAGTTCAGCTGTACACAGGCGAGCTGCAGGGACAGTGGACCCAAAACGCTGCCCCAACAACAAAACTTCCAAAAATGCATGAAAGCACAGTGCAACACCCACATTTGCCACACATATCAGCAGCGCCTGCCTTGTTGTGACTCCCCAATGTGGTGCGCGTACAAGTCGAACCCCGGCACAAACACACACCCTACGTACAGAAAGCGCAAACCGTTAAAACCCTGCAGGCAAACGGAGCACTGGGCTGTCAGGACCCGTCAGGCCATCAAACCAATGAGGGTGACATTGTGAAAACCACAGTAACAACCACGGGTCACGGGTCACCTTTGGATGGCAGACCAGGAACAGGACACTGGACCATGATCAGATAAGAAAATAATGGATGAAAGACAGGCAAGAGAGAAGAAAACAGGTCCAGACAGACCACAAGTGAACTTTGCACGCAACTGCCCCGCGCCCTAGTAGCATTGCAAAACGAGTTTGTGGGTCCATACTCATTAGAACTGATGTAGTGCATGCAAAGCACCGAAGAGAGATACGCCATTTTTCTTCAGCTCGGCCCTGGGTAATCCATTTGCCTGCCGCGCCCGTGGAAACACACGTGTCTTTCACAGGCACAAGAATGGCATGTAAAAACGGTAGACAGACTGTCGGACAGAACACAGCATCTATTCCGCAAAACTGTCCGTCCAGCACGCAAAATAGATGTTTAGTTTCGATTTTTCCTCAGCATTGGCCCAAACGTGGAGCCTCCAAACACGATGACAGGCTGATCTGAAGTGCAGCGTGCATATGCAACCTCTACAGTGCTCGGACAGAGGCATTTCCTTCCCCATGCAACTGTGTACTGGCCAATTGGCAAAGAGAGAGTTTCCGCGGCTGGGTGTGGTATGCAACACATCAGTGGCTACAAGCAGCAACTCAGGCCAAACTCTGCGCATCTGGCGTTTCAGAAAAAAAAGCCACAATGAAGCCAGTGATTCCTGGCTGCTGTGTGTTGCTAATGAAATGGTAAACATGGCATGCACCAGCAATGCTGTGTGCATGTGTGCACATGGGACACTCCATGGCAACGTTGCAAACTTGTGCCTCCTCTCAGAAGCCGGCGAGCAATACACATTGTAGATAGAGAAAAAGGCAGCATCTGCACCATGCACATGCACACTGCAGAGTGACCATACAGGGAGATATGTTGTGATTGCAAGCAAGAAGCGAATCAATGAATGAGCAGGCAACAGAGGAAAAAAATTGGGAAAAAATTGGACAGGTCACATGTGTAACGCAGCTGTGTGCATGCGTGGACATGGGTCAGTCCATGGCAATGTGGGAAACTTGTGCCTCCTTTCAGAAGCATGCAACTGCCCCGCGCCCTGGTAAGACTTCTGCAGTGCATTGCAAACCGAGTTTGTGGGTCCATACTCATGGGAACTGATGTAGTGCATGCAAAGCACCGAAGAGAGATACGCCATTTTTTTTCAGCTCGGCCCTGGGTAATCCATTTGCCTGCCGCGCCCGTGGAAACACACGTGTCTTTCACAGACACAAGAACGGTATGTAAAAACGGTAGACAGACTCAGGCCACTCTCTGCACATCTGGCCACAATGACGCCAGTGATTCCTGGCTGCTGTGTGTTGCTAATGAAATGGTAAACATGGCATGCACCACACTGCTGATAGTAGGCGGTGAAATTGGTGCAGTGCAGAGCAAATAGACACACACAGATTTTGCGGTGCTGTAATACACTCTCTCATCTTACACTATGTCAATAGAGATCCAAGGGTGTAGCTTTTGCATGGCAGACCAGAAACAGGACACTCGACCATGATCAGATAGGAAATATCAATGGATGAGAGCATCTTGCACCCAAAGCGAAGACGGCGGTAATGCCAAACCGTCAAAAAGCAATGGGCTGATGCCATGTCACTGGTCTCAGACCGACGCGGCCATGCAACAGTAATGCTGCTATCTGCATATTGTCACCCAGCAGCAGGCAACATGCAAGCTAGCCAAACGCCATAATGAGCCGCTAACGCAGAAAAGTGCAGCGTGCAGATGCACCCTGCACAGTGATCACACAGGCAGGATGGAGATGGAATTACGTTGCCCGCAGGCTCATGAGGACCATCTTGAGCTGACGAACAGGTGGCACACACAAGTGAGGGCTAAGAGGTTCCCGCAATGTTCTGTGGTGCTATGCACTGAAAGTGAGGGCCAACAGGGCCAAGTGAGGGCTAAGCATAGTGCTGGGCAGGAACACGTGAACCAAATTTGCTGTAGAGGTCGTGCACAGCGGTCACCTGCGAAACCATGGTTCCTGTGGCGTGGCCACTGGGCGGGTAATTCTCAACTAGCCCCGGATATGGGATGGATTTGAAATTTGTGCCGTCGCATAAAAGTGCCTCTGCATAAAAATCTGAAAGAACCAATCAGGCTAATCACTGAACTGAGAGTTGAGCAGTGAACATGGTGCAGTACCAGAGTTCAGAGAGAGAGGGAAGCAGCAACGGGCTGACGTCAGTCTGGGGGGGGGGGGTCACCAAATCTGTGGAACGATGCAATGGCTCTTTCTGTGCACAACCAGTACTGAAGCACGGCCACTGCTATGGTGGTGACTTGGAGAAGCAACACCAATCCCTGCATGTGCTGTGTCAAAGTCACACACAGGTACGAGCCTGGGCGACCCACAGCCAGTTGCTACAACCTGCAGCCAGACGCAAGGCCAAGTGCACCCAAAACAGCCTGAATTCACCACACATCCAGACCATGGAATGCTGCAGCAAAGAGCGGGAAGAAGCAGGGCAGCTACTCAGGCTACCACCGTCTGACAGCTCTGACAACGAACATTCATCCACCTCCCGCCTCCTCCTGAGCTGACCGGCTTCTTCGACGTTGGGCAGCCCCTTCCAAGCCTGCAGTCATTCTGGCGTCACTGTCTGAATGGCAGCAACCCCTGATTTGCAGTCTGCAGCTGGTGGTCCCGCTCCTGTTGCAAATTTGCTCTTTTGGCTTTCCAAATCCGTCACCTGTGTTTGCAAGCCAGTGATTCCTCGCTGCCAATGAAATGGTGCACCACACTGCTGATGGTGCAGTGCAGAGCAAACAGGCACACACAGATTTTGCGGTGCTGTAAAACACTCTCTCACAAAGGCGACGCTGTGCAACCTCCATATCTCTGTGTGTACGGAGGTGTATGCTAAATGCAATCATCACAATTGAGATTGGACGTTAGCAAATAACCATTCTTGTCAAAATTGAGCTTGGCACGCACATTTGGTCCGAGAGAGATGCAGCACTTTTGCAGTGCTTTGCAAAATGATTTTGTGCTTCCATAAGGGTCGCCACCCTCAGGAATCCGATGCTTGAGATTTTTTTTCACTGCATCCTGCAAATGAATTATTGAATGACATGACTTGGCATCATCAAAGCTTGTCCCATTGACATCTTGCAAAAATGACTCAAGAGCAGACCTTTTCTTTTTCCGAGCAGTCTGACTTTCTTGCTTTTTTTTGCCACCACCACCATTCTCCACCAGTGGTGGTTGGCACCCTCAGAATGACAGCTGTTCAGCTTCATCAAAGCCATTGTCGGTCACCCCAAGGGCACTTTGGAGACAAATCTTTTGATTGAGCTCATCAATCTGCTTTTCCATAATTGGAATCCTGGCTGCTCTCGTTTGCAACGCAGCCTCCGAGTTCCTCAGGTGATCAAGCAAGCGATCTTGATCAGCCGCTTTGGATTGCAGGCTTTCCACTTCATTAGTCCTACCCTGCAATTCATCTTCAAGTGCAGAACACTTCCTATCCAACTCCTGATTCAATGAACGGAGGCGCCGTGTTTCTTGATAGAGCACCGGAAGAAGTTTGCTGTCTAAACACCAATGCGCTACTAGATAATCAAACTGTACAGATAGAAGATCGCGACAGGAAGGTAAATCCCCAGCACAAGCAGCTTCTAAAAACTTGTGGGGGTCAAGCTCCGTTTCATCTGCAAGCTGCATGCATATGCTCTTTTCAGCTTTTGCGCAGGTATATGCCATCAGCTCGAAGCGCTGAGGCATTGCCCAAACCTCACACACTCCTTTCAAAAGAGATTTCACCCGCGACCTGATCTCCTTTTGGTGAACGTGCGGCAAACCCTGAAAAAAAATTGATAGATGCTTCACATACTAGGTCTGGCAGGTGTCGATGGATTTCCTTACGAACTTGGGTTTTGAACTTTTCAAAAGCATCGTGGCCAACCACTTGATACATGTCGTGACCAATGTAGTCTTTCATGCGCAATTTGTGACTCTGCAATGCCTCCATCGGATTTTGGAGGACATTCACATCTTCAAGTACCCCGGAAACTTCAGTATGTAGAACAAATGCAAGCTGTAAAGAGACTTTCTCCGTGTCATTGATGATTTCACTTGCAGTCAATTTCAAAGAGCCAATCTCCAGACTCCCTGTCCAGTGAGAGCAGGAAACACGCAGTTGTTGAAAGAGAGATTCCAATGTGCATGGATCAGTCTGGTGAGAGACAATCAAGCCCCACACATTGGATTTGAATTTTGCGACATCCTTGCTCAGACTAGCTCCTAATTGCAACGCCCTGGACTTGTCAATGTCCTTCAGCTCTGGGAGATAAAGTGGTCTCATCCGGGACATGTATTCAGCAAACTCGGCCTTCATGCCCCCATGCTGGCCAGCACCAGGGTTTCCGTTTCCCCATCGCTCTCGGAATGCAGTCCTCATCTCCTCCTTTTTTCGGGAGGTGTTGTCGACGTCTAGGAGTTGTGCATGCCTGTTGTGCTCGCTCCCCGCCTGCATGTTCCGTTTTTGCTTTGCTCGGAGGACGTCTAACACTGGTCCCATCCACGCCTCCATAGATTTCGGTGTGTCGCGTACACCGCGTTGAACGGTTATGTATGAAGACACAAAGGGTGCTAGCAGTGCAGTGTAGAACGTGAACCTTTCGAGTGACCCTGGATCTTCAGACAGCCCTTCTCGGTCAATCCATCCATACAGAGTTCTTGCTGGTCGATGCACAGCTAATGAAAACGCAACCGGCGAAAGGCAAGCAGCACACGTCTTCGAGTGTACGTTTCAAGGCCTGATTCCTCGTCACGACAAATCAAGTTTGCACGATTTTGTATCTGTTGTTGTGCAGATATCTCAGCCTTTATTCGTTGGTGCTCGATGTCTACCGGCAATGTGTGGTGTTCTGATAGAACTACGTTGCCCTTAGCATCTTTTGTTGCACTGTACCGTGTGCCGATGCCAATCCGGTGCACATGATTGACAGGTAAGGGTAGTTTGTCACCACGGATAGCACATGTGTCAAGTACGTCTGGCGGTGTAACAAGACTGGCGCATGCGCATCCATTTGTGATCTGTATTTCACTGATTTCAGCGGTTATGATTGCATTATTCACTATTTGAGGTCTTCAATATGATTGCAATTCTCTTGCTTTACACTTGGTTTCTTAGTAGCAGAGAGCACAGTAGCAGATCTCACCAACGAATGCTACCATGGTAGTTGAAAAATTCGATTGTGTTCATTCCTGCTCAAAAACGCCCAAAAAGATGAAATAGGGCCCTCACAATCAGAAACCCGGAATGGGACCCCAAACCAAGGGAATCTACAAGATGGGCAGTGGCGACGCGTGTCTCCCTTTCCGGCGACGACGCCCACTGATGTATTATCTTTCGAGGGCGCCTGGCGCCGCCGGGTGCGTCAAAAATCGCCACATTGGTGGGAAAACACACAAACAAGCCAAATTAGTCTTATATTCCTTGGAACACCTGGTATGTTGTAGATGATCAAGGGGATTGCGTTCCTCGACGCCCGGCATCGCGAGACAGCGCAACGAACGCTTCGGCGCTGCTCATGGGTCATGAACAGCGCGTATAACTCACCAACGAGTGGGAAAACCCAATGCAGAGACCTTCTTGGGCCCAAAGAGGTGATTTGTACTAATGAAGGCCTCGGCGCAGGAATGGGTACATTCCTGCATCCCCGCACCTGCGGCCAATGAGCTCCCTCTAGTGTGCCAAGAGGGCAGGGGCAGAGCAGGGCAGATCATTGAACAAGCCTGCAGCATTATACCAAGTTGATCATCTCCTTTGAACCCAAAAACCCTGACGACCCAAGGATATGAAGAGCACAACACTGATGGGCTCTTCAGCCGCAGGCCCACGGGAGCTGAGGCAAATCTCCTATCGTAGGCCCTGGTTGACCCAATTACAGGTCTGTGGCAATGGAGGGAATAATCATGAAGAATGCATAAATACACGTAGAATAAGCATAGGAACACTATTGCTGCATTGCTATTGTCCATAAATCACGGAACAGCTAGATGATCCCAAACTACTGAGACGTGGCTGCAGCCGGGCCCGACATCGGACTCGCCGGCACTTGTCCGGTTACAGTGGGGGTCTGTGGGCTGCCTCGCTACTGGGAGAATGGCCTGAGTGGCCTTCCCTGCGGGTTGTATGGCAATTTTGCGTGCGGTGGCGTGCTGCGGCGGAGCATGCCACGCCGCCTACTGGGGCGCTTCCTAAGACGCTGGGCAAACAGGCAGCCAACGGTCAAGCAATAGCTGAATAGCTGACCTGCATCTACAACAACCATAAAGCACCCAATTCTGTGGAAAAAAATTTAAGCTTTCTGGATCCAGGTAATAAGCAATACCCAAAAGTATGCACTGTGCTCGCACGGATCAAGGAACACCCTCTAAGCTGTTGTTGGCATTCATCGACTCAAGAAGAAAATTTGGGCCTTCATTGATTATTGCTGCTGTAACCTGCAAACACTTTTTTATTTTTGATGCAAAAGTGTGTACCAACCAAAGTGAAACCTCCACGTGTTGGTAATTATATAACCCGTGTACACAACACGCCAAACATATATTGTTTTTTCAAGAACAATGCAGAGATTCCAGAGATTCCACCAAATGCTGATGCGACTACCATCTTTTGCTGTATTGGGACCCACTGCCAATCTGTCCGCCTTTGATATAGCAGTTGGATCTCATGTTTGACCTGAGATATTCTTGGGTGGAGGAGGGGGGGGGCTGACCATAAAATATAATCATGTGGTGCAGCATGGCTGTCCTTTTGGCACATGCCCCCCTTTATGATATTGTGTTCTGAGACATGCTGCTTTTTCTGCTTTTTCACTTTTGCTTTGTTGTAATTTGCAATAGGGGGGGGGGGGGGGGCTTGGTACACTACTAACTAGATGAGTGCTCCCAAAGTGTCCGCAGACTTGAACACACTTGGGTGGAGAAAGGGGAAGAGTTAACTGGATATGCCCAACACCGGTTCCTGATTGCGTTGCGCATTGACCGCATGCACGCGACCAAACGCAGCATCACAGGGTCATTTGTTGTACACATAATCCCTGCAATCATGATATTTGCCACTGCACAGTTCTCTCCTTTCAAAAATGCTGCAGACAACCTGAACATTTGAGACATGCTTGACATACTGAGCATAGGCAAGTCATCAATCACTAGGTATCGCTCCTACTTGCTGCCCGCAGGGACAGAAGCAACAGAGATCACGGAAATCAGTTGGTTAGTATGGACGGCAACCACCCTGTGGAGTGCTGAACATGCCCCAACTCTGTTGTCTGATGCAAAGGGACGAAGGCGCTGTGGATTACCGACAGCGGGTCAACTAAGGAAGCCGGGGGAAGCTTTGGGAATTGTCGGATTGCGGACATTTTCCTTCATACATACACAAGCAGCGCCGTTGAGCAATAAATTTCGACCGTTTTCACTAACAAGGACTGCATGGTTGTGAGCCAAATCAAGAAGGTTGTAGGCTAGGCACCGGCAGTTGTGACTGGGTTCATGGAAGCTGTGGTGCAGCTGCAGATGGGCTCCATGCTTACATGCAGAGAAACATAAAAGTGCTGTTTGTGCCAGTCCATGCCCCCCCCCCCCCCAAAAAAATGCCACCCGTGATTTCCTTGATTTTTCATCGTGTCATCCCTCCCTCTGATACTGAAACAGTTCAGGATAACTGGCATATTTGGTGCAAAAAGGCACATACCCTTTGACTGGCGGGCGAACAACATACACGTCACGGAAGGAAGGGTTTGCACGAACACCACGTGCTCTCACCTGCACCCATTTCACTGAGTACACATACAATGGAAAGGCGTTCAGTCAGCACTGATCATGCCATTGGTCAAAAGCTTTTATCTGCGTATCCAGCCCCCCTACCTTGGGCAGACACCACCCTAGGCCACCGAAATTCCGGAACGTTAGTAGTGATCGTGAAAAGAGGGGAATTTTGAATAGGCAAAATAGGACATGGTTCCACAAAATGACGATTCACCAGGTGGTGGTGACAGCAGAAGGCGGTGCCTGCACACACTGTGAGAGACGGGGAGGGTACCAAAAGGGCATCTGACACCACCACCACTCCATGGTGGGATTAGCCGTATCCTGGGATTCACCATTGCCCCCCCATCCTTCCTGTACACAGCACAGCCCTGCCAGTAACACGCTGAAATGACATATCTGAGAAGGCGATGGAAAAATCAGATTGGAATGCGAACAGTACTAGGGATCACGAAAGGGTCAGCCACAATAGGGTAAATGGGATGACATCATGCGAACAGTACTAGGAAACAGGGAGGGTCAGCCACAATAGTGTACTTGCGGAATCAACGGCTTCTTCCAGATGAGTCCAGCGCTGTCTGATGAGGAGAGCGTCATGCTGTTGTGATTGTTGCCTGAGATGTCGGAGCGCATCTTTAAGTAGAAGTGCTGTGCGCTTATGGAGGAGTAGTTTGCTGAGCAGAAATCACGTTCATGAAGTTGTGAATGCTTCCACTAGGGTTGAGGCGCTTCCTCACTCGGGCTGTGGTGCGTCCACTGGGGCTGTGGTGCTTCCACCAGGGGCTTTCACCAATGAAGTTGCGGTCGCCAATCTTGAGGAAGGTCAAGGAGGTGTAATGTTCACCGATGGCTCGCGCGGCGAGTGCACTAATCCCGTTGTTCCTGCCGATGTCGAGGGAGGTCAAGGAGGTGCAATGCTCACAGATGGCTCGCACACTGCCTCCACCAATCCCGTTGTCCGCGCCGATGGTGAGGGAGGTCAAGGAGGTGCAATGCTCACCGATGGCTCGCGCACCGCTTACACCAATCTCGTTGCAGTTGCCGATGGTGAGGGAGGTCAAGGAGGTGCAATGCTCACCGATGGCTCGCGCACCGCCTTCACCAATCCGGTTGAGGTCACCAATGGTGAGGGAGGTCAAAGAGGTGCAATGCTCACCGATGGCTCGCGCACCGCCTTCACCAATGTCGTTGTCCCCGCCGATGTCGAGGGAGGTCAAGGAGGTGCAATGCTCACCGATGGCTCGCGCATCGCCTTCACCAATCCTGTTGTACGCGCCGATGGTGAGGGAGGTCAAGGAGGTGCAATGCTCACCGATGGCTCGCGCACCGCCTACACCAATCTTGTTGCATTTGCCGATGATGAGGGAGGTCAAGGAGGTGCAATGCTCACCGATGGCTCGCGCACCGCCTTCACCAATCCCGTTGTCCACGCCGATGGTGAGGGAGGTCAAGGAGGTACAATGCTCACCGATGGCTCGCGCACCGCCTTCACCAATGCCGTTGCCGCCGTCGATGGTGAGGGAGGTCAAGGAGGTGCAATGCTCACCAATGGCTCGCGCACCGCCTTCACCAATGTCGTTGTCCCCGCCGATGGTGAGGGAGGTCAAGGAGGTGCAATGCTCACCGATGGCTCGCGCACCGCCTTCACCAATCCCGTTGTCCCCGCCGATGGTGAGGGAGGTCAAGGAGGTGCAATGCTCACCAATGGCTCGCGCACCGCCTTCACCAATGTCGTTGTCCCCGCCGATGGTGAGGGAGGTCAAGGAGGTGCAATGCTCACCGATGGCTCGCGCACCGCCTACACCAATGTCGTTGTCCCCGCCGATGGTGAGGGAGGTCAAGGAGGTGCAATGCTCACTGATGGCTCGCGCACCGCCTTCACCAATGCCGTTGCCGCCGCCGATGGTGAGGGAGGTCAAGGAGGTGCAATGCTCACTGATGGCTCGCGCACCGCCTTCACCAATGCCGTTGCGGCCGCCGATGTCGAGGAAGGTCAAGGAGGTGCAATGCTCACCGATGGCTCGCACACCGCCATCACCAATCCGGTTGAAGTTGCCGATGGTGAGGGAGGTCAAGGAGGTGCAATGCTCACCAATGGCTCGCGCACCGCCTTCACCAATCCCGTTGTCCGCGCCGATGGTGAGGGAGGTCAAGGAGGTGCAATGCTCACCAATGGCTCGCGCACCGCCTTCACCAATCCCGTTGCGGCCGCCGATGTCGAGGGAGGTCAAGGAGGTGCAATGCTCACCGATGGCTCGCACACCGCCTACACCAATCTCATTGCAGTTGCCGATGGTGAGGGAGGTCAAGGAGGTGCAATGCTCACCGATGGCTCGCGCACCGCCTTCACCAATCCGGTTGAGGTCACCAATGGTGAGGGAGGTCAAAGAGGTGCAATGCTCACCGATGGCTCGCGCACCGCCTTCACCAATCCCGTTGTCCGCGCCGATGGTGAGGGAGGTCAAGGAGGTGCAATGCTCACCGATGGCTCGCGCACCGCCTTCACCAATGCGGTTGCGGCCGCCGATGTCGAGGAAGGTCAAGGAGGTGCAATGCTCACCGATGGCTCGCGCACCGCCTACACCAATCTCGTTGCAGTTGCCGATGGTGAGGGAGGTCAAGGAGGTGCAATGCTCACCGATGGCTCGCGCACCGCCTTCACCAATCCGGTTGAGGTCACCAATGGTGAGGGAGGTCAAGGAGGTGCAATGCTCACCGATGGCTCGCGCACCGCCTTCACCAATCCCGTTGTCCGCGCCGATGGTGAGGGAGGTCAAGGAGGTGCAATGCTCACCGATGGCTCGCGCACCGCCTTCACCAATCCCGTTGCGGCCGCCGATGTCGAGGGAGGTCAAGGAGGTGCAATGCTCACCGATGGCTCGCGCACCGCCTACACCAATCTCGTTGCAGTTGCCGATGGTGAGGGAGGTCAAGGAGGTGCAATGCTCACCGATGGCTCGCGCACCGCCTTCACCAATCCGGTTGAGGTCACCAATGGTGAGGGAGGTCAAAGAGGTGCAATGCTCACCAATGGCTCGCGCACCGCCTTCACCAATGTCGTTGTCCCCGCCGATGGTGAGGGAGGTCAAGGAGGTGCAATGCTCACCGATGGCTCGCGCACCGCCTTCACCAATCCCGTTGCGGCCGCCGATGTCGAGGAAGGTCAAGGAGGTGCAATGCTCACCGATGGCTCGCGCACCGCCTACACCAATCTCGTTGCATTTGCCGATGGTGAGGGAGGTCAAGGAGGTGCAATGCTCACCGATGGCTCGCGCACCGCCTTCACCAATCCCGTTGTCCCCGCCGATGGTGAGGGAGGTCAAGGAGGTGCAATGCTCACCAATGGCTCGCGCACCGCCTTCACCAATGTCGTTGTCCCCGTCGATGGTGAGGGAGGTCAAGGAGGTGCAATGCTCACCGATGGCTCGCGCACCGCCTTCACCAATCCCGTTGTCCCCGCCGATGTCGAGGGAGGTCAAGGAGGTGCAATGCTCACCGATGGCTCGCGCACCGCCTTCACCAATCCCGTTGTCCCTGCCGATGGTGAGGGAGGTCAAGGAGGTGCAATGCTCACCGATGGCTCGCGCACCGCTATCACCAATGCCGTTGCCGCCGCCGATGGTGAGGGAGGTCAAGGAGGTGCAATGCTCACCAATGGCTCGCACACCGCCTTCACCAATGCCGTTGCGGTCGCCAATCTTGAGCAAGGTCAAGGAGTTGCAATGCTCACCGATGGCCCGCACACCACAGGTCGTTATGCTGTTGATGCTCACGGCTGTCAACAGGGAGCAACGTTTGGCGATTATTTCTGCACCAATGTCGGTGCAGTGGTCGAGGACGATCGAGCGCAACCCGGGGTACAGCGCAGCAATAAGGAACTCACCATCCGGATCCAAACGCCTTCCTCCGGCATCCAACACTTCTATTGTGCTGCATTCGGTCCGGATATCCCCGTCGGAGAAGGCACGCCGGTGGTGATGCCCACCAATGCTGATATCCTCCAGAAGTGGACAACTGTGCAGTAGTTGCTTCACACCTTCCAGCCCCAATCCGTTCCGCAGCCCAATATGCAGAGTCCGCAGGCCTTTGCAACGGGACGCCATGGCAAGGGCACCAGCCTCGCCGACATGATTTCCTTCACCAATCATCACCGACACCAGCTCTTTCGGAAATCGATCAAACGCCTTGTACAACCCAGCAGCACAGGCCATGTCTGGTGCAATGTCTGGTGCAATGCTGATGCTCTGCACTCGTTGGGCCATTGCTACACATACAACGTCCAGACCCCGCATTGCAGCAAGGACAATTAACGAGGTTCCTTGATGTACTTGCTGCACGTCAGCGCCGTCCTCCACGTCCTGCACGCAGGCCTCCGCATTGCCTTCAAGGACGTGGGCCACCAGGCTCTTGCTTGCACGCTGGGCTAGAAGCTGCGCTCCCTCCTGCAATTGGACAGCCTTTTGCTGCTGCGCAGCATGTTCTTGTCGGGCCAAGTCCTCGGTGAATTCATGCAGCTCGTACACGTCGATTTCCTTCATAACCTCCCACTCTATTCCCATGTGCTGTGCCAAGAATCGCTTCGTCCCGTCCTTGAGCTTCTGCTGCACACGGAACCACGTGTTCGCCGCAAAGAGCACCTCCTTTTCCTTCTCGAACTCGGACAAGAAATCAATCAAGTGGCCCTGGCTCGCCTCTGAGGGCCTGAGGATGAATATCGAGCCGCCCTCCGCCGTGAAGTCCTTCACAATGTCCGGGTTCACGGTCGAGGAAGAGAACTGGTGCCACAGAATGAATCGCCCTTCGTCATAGTTCTGCACTTTGCAGTCGATGCCGCGGTACAATTGCGTCAGGGAATGGGACGGCAGATTTCTCAGGGCCCGATGTATGTGGTAGATGACGGGTCTCCACTTCTCGGCCTCGGGCGACGGTACGTCATTTCTCATCGCTGCATTCATCTTGGAGTAGATTTCGGTTTCCAAAGTGTACACGTACAACGCATGAATGTCGTCATCGTCCTTAAGCAATTGGCAGATCTGCTGTTTATCAGGGTCACTGCGGCACTTCTTGCCAAACTGCACCGCCTTCCTCACCACGTCGTCCATGGTGGGGTGGCGTGCCTCAGAAAGCCCGTGGCCCGACTTCTCGCAATGCTGCTCAAAGTCTTTGGTGATGAGGTCACACTCACCGCACACCCGGTACTGATCCGCATCGTCCAATACAAGCCCCTTCAACGCCTCCAGGAATCGCGGTGGACGATAGTCTTGTGGATAGAACTGCTTAGGGACAGGCAACTCGCCATCATTGGTGACAGCATTCGCCGCAATCCCATCAGAGAACTTACTGCTCGTTGTGCCCCGGTGCTTCGGCTCGGGCACAAGCCCCTTCATCCAGGCGCCCAGATCGAAGGCATCCCCACACAGAGGACTGTTTGAGGCTAAGATGTTGACGACGCCACATGCGCTCTGAAGCCTCTCCTGCAAGACCCTCCAGTTGCTGGACATCATTTCAATGTCTGCTCGCACTTCTTGCGCCTTCTCCACCAAACTGCTCACACACGAGGCCAAGAAGTATGCCAATGGAAAGAGGTCCTGCGGCGCACACCCCTGCACACATGCGTCCAGATCTTGCACCACATGCCCACGACCCTTGGATCGCAATGTGCTGTGCTCAGGCAAGGCATGCCCTGCCTGGGAAACTGCAGACGCCATTTGCGACGCGAGCAGGTGGTCCAGTACGCCCTGAGATGCTTGCACCGCTCGGTCTTGCATGCGGACCTTGGGCTCGGACTTGTGGGCAAGCACGCTTTTGCACGTTTGCAGGACCTCAATCAGCGCTTTGCCCTCCTCGTCTTTGCGCAGTGCCTGATCCAACTGCAGCACTACTGACGGCCAGTCACTATACTCGTACATGTCCTCAATCTCCTCATCGATCGGGTCTGGGGGCCTTTGTGGGGCAGGCCCATCAGACATCGGCTGCGTCGTGGGACTCCAAGGGCTGCTGCTGTGGGACATAGGGCCCCGAGGGCTCAGCACTGCGGGCAGCCCACCAGCAGTGGGCGTTCCCGAAATTCCTTGTGGCCCTGAAGGGGACGGAGAATTCTCATAGGGTGCTTGTTTTATGTGTTCATATTCCGTGGCCAACAGCGCGTCCAGCATGTCCAGCTCATCCTGCGCATCCGCAGAGCTGGGATTGGCAGTATGTTGCATAGGAGAATCCATGGTGTGCCCGGGGCTTCACCGAGATGCGAAAGTAATCAGATGCTGAACATTGGAGACAGACTAGAGATGAGGCTGTGCAAGACACGGAAGATATGGACCTTTCCAGAGAGACAGAGAGAGAGACAGAGAGAGAGAGAGAGAGAGATAGGAAGAACCCTCTGACAAAATGGTGGCCGTCTCTTCTCGTACGCTTCATCTCTGAGGCGCTTGCCATTTAGACACATACGAAGCTCAAACTGATCCTCAGTGGCACGTGTTGGGCAGTGATCGGTGCATTGGCTGGTTTGGTGGGTAGGGCTTTTGTGTCCAAGATTTCCCGTGCAGGGCAGTTACGACAAACCAATCGTGCAGCAACAAAAACCCCCAAAGGTCCCGCACCATATATCAGGCTGCAGGAGACGATGGACAGAGGAGTGTGGGGTAGACCCAGTTACATTTGAAAGCCACACAGGTTGCGTCAATGGTCAATTCTATCCCTCCTGCAAACCATTGATGAACCCCCGAAGGAACCCTGGGCTATGGTGCGTGAGCACAAGACGCGATCAGCACAAAGCGCAGAAAGAAATGTGGCTCGTCAGTGGCCTACAAGACCATAGGTACCTTTCTGTCAACAAGGACGCAAAGATGCCAGTGGACGGACCACTGAAAAAGCGAAATGCAGTGAGGACGCGGCGGTACGTACAATACCATCGCCATGCAGGCCCCACCGGATCAATCAGTCAACCTGTCACTGAGTTCACATACAATTGGAAACGCCAGAGACCCCTTCCCCCGGGGCCGAGGCCCCAAACGGATTGATGTCGACGGATCCAGCAATGGGGTAAGGTAAGAGAGGATGGGAAAATCATGGCACCAGTCGGCGCAAACATGGCTACACGGGCCAGCATGTGGCATGTGCCATGAGGCATATGCCTGGTCTGACCAAACTGTCTGGCTTTGTAGCCATCTGTGTAGCCTGAAAAATAGGGTATCCCGTGTGCACGGTAAAATATATGTAGCATGGCAGCACCATTGGAGTGTGCTGTCAACATCCCATGGGGTCCTGCTGATGACGCGTGGCACCGCTGAGTGCAGCGCGCGCAAAACAGTACTCCTGGTGTACCCTGATAGTATAGCCAGCTGTGACCAGGACGTGAGGCTCAGCAGAACCCCCCCCCCCCCCCCCCGCAGGGGCATGGTGGGATGCCACATTCCAGCTGAAAATCCGGTTGGGGGTCCATATGTGCACCGCTGATCACACTGAGGGAATTCATGAACGCAACCATGCATGGACAGACGGCATGGGCTTCATCCGTGGTGCAGCTGCAGGTGGGCTCCAATGCTTCTTCTGAAGACAAACATAAAAGTGCTCTCTGTGCCGACCCCCGCCCCCCAAAAAAGATGCCAGCCGTGATTTCCTACAGTTCAGGATAAGTGGCATATTTGGTGCACAAAGGCACATACCCATCCCACATCCGAAACCTCAGGGCTTGTCAATCCCTCCCAACGTGGGGTCCCGGCATCACAAACCTCACCGGGGGGGGGCAAGCAGGCAAATCGCACTTGTTGCCCTCGGGTGAACTCAGTTGAATGATTTTCAACCAATGACCTTGAATGGTTTTCAACGAACGATTCCCAGATTGGACCGTTTCCGAATTGACCGCATTTCCCATGTCCCGTGCAGAAAATTTCCCAGATTGGACCGTTTCCGAACTGACCGCGTTTCCCGTATCCAGTGCATAAAATTTCTCAGATTGGACCGTTTCCGAACTGACCGCGTTTCCCGTGTCCAGTGCAGAAAATTTCCCACATTGGACCGTTTCCGAACTGACCGCATTTCCCGTGTCCAGTGCAGTTCACAGTTCACACACAAACCGCAATCAACAGCAGCTTCACTCAGTTACATTCTGCAAGAATAGTCATTAATGTCAGTGTCAAGAACGCTGGGCATGTCATCCCTCACCATTAGTGTGTGCTTACCAACATTCTTTGCAGCAGATACGTGTTTCTCACTTGCATGGTCATAAAACAAATATTGCACCGTCATCACAGGTGGTGCTTCATCGGGCAGCGGCTAATGGAGGTCCACACAAGGCTATGGATAGCATCAACAGAGCTGAAACCTGGCAGGATGCACACCTACTACTGAAACAGTAGCGGTGGCATTGGCTTAAAGTACAAGACGTGGCAACAACCAAACCGATAGCGTGGGGACCCTCAGGGTATTCATCCTCCTCGCGGTCCTCCAAGCTGACAAGTGAGCTCTGCAGGCCTGACACCAGAGCCCCCCCTCCCGATTGGTGTGCAAAGGATGCGCAACACAAAACAAGACGTGCAGACACCGACACATATGAACAACAAAATGACCCGCGAAATGCCTGTTGGCTTGCGTATTCAGGTCTACTGAGAAACAGGCTCTATGTGCCACTTCTTCTGGCCAAGAGTGCAACCCAGACAAACAGCCATCTACCGTGACACCAACGGCGGCCCTTGGTATATTTTGCTTGTGTCTGTGGGTCTCAGTTTTTTCTTTTCACCCCTCCCCTTCACGGATCCTCTGGAGAAAGGTGTAACACCGGTAAAAAAAAAGGTTTTTGCCACTTGTAAACAACAAAACAACAGTCCTGTCATACGAGCCCCTTTTCCTCCCCCCCCCCCCCACGCGGACAATTTTTCCACATCCCTAGGGGGCTTGATAGCGGGCTCCAACCCCTGTGCAGTGTTGGGCTACAAGATTCTACGCTAGAATGCTTGCCTCTTCCAACTTTGGTGAAAGTAGTGAAAGTGGTGAAAGTGGTGAAAGTGGTGAAAGTGGTGAAATGGGTGAAATGGGTGAAATTGGGTTACATAGGTGAATCCAGGGAAGTGGGTGAACATGCTTGCCTGTTCCAACCTTGGTGAAGTAGGTGAAAGTGGTGAAAGTGGTGAAATTGGGTGACCAAGTTGGAAGGGAGGTGAAAGTGGTGAAATGGGTGAAATGGGTGAGATTGGGTTACATAGGTGAATCCAGGGAAGTGGGTGAACATGCTTGCCTGTTCCAACCTTGGTGAAGTAGGTGAAAGTGGTGAAAGTGGTGAAATTGGGTGACCAAGTTGGAAGGGAGGTGAAAGTGGTGAAATGGGTGAAATGGGTGAGATTGGGTTACATAGGTGAATCCAGGGAAGTGGGTGAACATGCTTGCCTGTTCCAACCTTGGTGAAGTAGGTGAAAGTGGTGAAAGTGGTGAAATTGGGTGAACAAGTTGAGGGAGGGGAAGTTCACTCTTTTCACCTGCTTCACCCACTTCATTGATTTCACATGTGCCTCCCACCTGCCCGGTGTTGACAGTACCGGTGGCATTGGCTTAAAGTACACACCAAAGCAATCATATATCAGTACACACGCAACGCATCACGCACCAAAGTTATCGGTTGCACCAGCATGAGCTGCCAGTAGACCAACATAGTACACACACCACCTCTCCGCTTCATTGATTCAACCACTTCTCCTGCTTCACCAATTTCATCTGTTGCTAAAACGTTCAAAGCCTCTCTGGACGTCACAAAATCAGTGTCGCTCAAATCGAGCCTCACAATGGACCACTTCACTAAATTCACCTACTTCATCATTTCCCCCGTGCTCCACTGGTCGGGTAAGCAAACCGAACTGGCTTGAGGGTGCCAAGCGCATTCTCCATACACCCCAAGGAAATGATTTTTAACAGCATGACCTACTGGTAGAACAGCAATTCTACAGGAATGCTGTGACTGGTGTCGGACCATTGCGCCCACAGAACCAAAAATAGACCAGACATCAGCAAGGCCATCAGCTCGTGATTTCTAAAAAGCTTTTTCTCGCAGAATTGTCAAGTGGCCTCCTCCCGGATTTCGAGAACAGCTAGAATCGATTTGGGAGTACCCTGGATTTTTCCGTGGTGAATGTTACCTGGTTGGGAGTACACAACACTACACGAAGAGGAAGCGGCAACAACCACCCATTGCAGAAAGTGCACAAGAGGGCACTGCACACCATCACTGCAAATGAGGACTGTTACACTACTTCACCCACTTTACTAATTTCAGATGTGTCACCAAGGTTGTGTAACGCTCGGAGACCAGTGGTGCTCATGACCCTTCATTGAGTCTAAACTGACTGATTGACCGACCGACCGACCGACCGACCAACCGACTGCCCCGCAAATCTATTTGCCAACCCACTTACCAACCTGCCAACTCTCCAACCTACTGCACAACTACACTAAACGCTTGATGGGTGTGCACGCTGTCATGCAGCCATTCAAGCAGTCCCACGTGTGCATCCATAAATGTGTGCAATGTCAATGAGGGCCCCGCAAACTAGTTTGGCTGTAGAGCTTGCACACTTGTCAGTTGAGGGCTAACAAAGTCTCCCGACCCAAGATGGTGTGATACGAGCTCTTGCCATAGTGCATCCGGTGGCGGATCAATCGGCCCACCATGCTGCAGGGCCCACTGCTTCATCCCCAACTCACAATCCTCGGTACACTTCACCCCTCTGGAAAACACATGGGATCGCATTGGACACCACCACCACATGGATTGGTGTTTGTACATTCACCCCGCGTCCCTGCAGCTTGTGCTTCAATTTCCGGTACACCATTCCCATACCCGTCTCCGGGATGATGTGCTGGGTATGTTGTGCCGGTAGGTAACCGCCCGCTGTTTGTGGTGGTTCGGTTTCATCGACGTGCCCCGCGTCCCGGAGTGCGTTCCAGAGCGGTCGCCAGCATGCGCCGATGCCAAATGGATCCCTTGCATGCGCAACGTCCAGGTACACGTGCCCCACGGAAATAGACAAGATTGTCTGCAGCATTTCCAGAAGGACACCTGGCTCAAGCAAACTGGCACCCTGGATCCAAGTGCCAGTTGTACTCTGGTTTGGCCACTTTGCCCGCGGTTGCCGTTGCCAGCGGATGACGCGGCGACCGCCACCCAACAGGTTTGCCCATACTGCGGCGGTGCTATTGTATTTGGCACCAGGGAGGAGAACCGTCACACCACTCGGAATGATCCTCCTGTTAAGGCTTAGACCCAGTGGTTGGCGGACTAGGCGTAGGATAATCCTGCCTCTGTGTTGGCAGAACAGCTCCAAAATGGCGCATACGGGTATGGCAAGCTCCTGTGGTTGTAGTCCCACCATGGCCAACGTGCTATGCCGCCATGGATGATGATCCGGATTCTCGGGTCTTGGCCTGGTCGTGGCTCCCCGTCTCATCTTATCTCTCCACTTGTCGAACAATTCACCCCACATGAGCATGGGTGAGCATCCATTGGGCACTCGCAAAGTGGGCTTGCCCAGGTTGAAGGGTTCGTGTGCCCAACAGGTAGCGGCATCAGAACCAAGAGGTTCCAACAGACAGGGTGCTCTGACTTTAGCCGCATCCCACATCGACGAAAGTATCCGGCGGTGTAGTCGGTAGCAACGGTGGGACCGATCCCCCAAGGGTTCTAGGATTGAGATCCGAGTGGGGTTGGCGAAGAATCCTGCTCGTTCAGTGGCGTCCGTGGATTCTTGCCACCTTCGCATGGCATCCGACGCAACACTCACAAGGGACTCACCGGGAATGAGCCTCCGCGTGCCGCATTCCTCTGCTACATGGTGATGAGCCCATAGGATGAAACGAGCCCACCATGCGTTGGCAGGAGGATCGGAAAATGGCACAAGCATGTTGTCTACCATCCTGCACACTTGCATACTTCCGGTAGATGACTCACCGGTAGGGATAGCGAAAGGGGGACCAAACGCATCAGCCACCGGACTGCCACTGTGGCCTAGGACAAGTGGATAGACCCATTGGTCCACGACAACAACAAGGTTGAAATTGTCACCAGGATGCATCGTGTCCTCTCTGCACCAGCGGTACATCTTACATAAAAACACGAATGCATGGGGGTATTTAAGAAGGGGGGGGTATTTAAGAAGGGGGGGGGTAAACAAAAGATACAAAGAAACACGAGCCTCCAAGCACGAGCATGCCATCAATTGATTTCAACGCCATTGCTGCCAGCACACCACGGGAGACGTTTAGTCAGGTTGAACAGATTCTCGAAACTGGAAATCTCAAGAACTTGTGCAAGGCTGCCGAGTTGTGTCGCCTCCCCGTCTACAAGGCTCCGGATGTACCCGAGCATGTTGTGCAAAACATGACCACATCTCAAGCAAAACAATGGAAAGAAGACACACTCCGGGACACGTCACTCGAACCCGGGGACAACACAGGGTGGGAGTTCAGGTGGCAGGACAAAGTGTCCAACCTACTTCACACGTTGACCCCCGAGGGAATGGTGGAAGTGCAATACCGAGTCCCTCGGACTGATGGTGGCATACTACTGGGACCAATAATGGGTGTGTCCGGTCAGCAAATGCCGGTGCCGCTACGAGGCTTGCTGTGGCCGGAATCCACCAACGTAATCTTCGAGGCTAGCCACCACCGGATCCTTTACCAACTGGCAAAAGTACACCTTTACAACACTACCCAAGACAGGATAGAAGAGGACTTCCCCGCCCTACACCGTTATATATACCACCACGAATCCATGATACAAGCAACCATGGCAACTCTGAAACAACGCATCAAAAACTGGAAATGCACGAAATCCTTCTTGGAACTTCGAAAATTGTACCCACTGCGCCAAATCAACATGGACGAAAATGCAGAGGAGATGGCGTCCTTCCGCGTCGATCGGACTCTGGTTGAGGCACTCTTCGACTTGCAAATATACCACAAGCAAAAACCACTCATTGATTGCGAAAACCTGAGCGCAATGTGGGATGACTGTGACACCTGTTGGAAACGCTTGGAGGAACGTTGCATGAAGCATCCCCCCGATGGAGGAGAGGATGGCCGAGTGCTCCATGAAATCTACCAATTTGCCCAAAAAGAGCTTAGCCAGCTGAAAGACAAGGGCCTAAAGACTGGACGTGGCAGTGTGAATCACCCGCTGACGAACGAAAAGGTCACCAGGTCGAAAAATCCCACAGGATACAGTGAATGGGACAACCCCAAAGGAAAGACGTTGTCCTACGTACTGGGAATGTACCAGACCCGCCAACTGATGTGGGCCCGTGACTTCTTCAGGCACTACATCGATGACTTCAATGCCAAGTGTCAGGACAACAGAAGCCAAATCCCCCCCGGAATTCCATTGCACCCGTCGGGACGAGTACACCGGTGAACAGGAGCCAAGAGGCCCGGGACACCGCGCACATGTAGGGCGGCCGAGGGACAGGAAAGAACCAACACCCCATGGGTTGGACGCACTGGGGCGACCCGGCCGACCCACCGGGCCAGGGGCAGGAGCGGTACTCCAAGGATGCCTCCTTTGACAATGCAGGAAGAAGGTCTTACCAAGGGGACGTCCTGTCCCTCCCACTGCCCTATGTCAGGTGCCTCTTGAGCCGCTCCCGCATGTGCTTGGGAAGGCATTGTCGCGGCCACCGGGTCCATGTGTCCCAGGTGGGAGGGTGTCCCCACATGTGTCCATGGGTAGGGCCACATGCCCCCTCCTTTGGGCGGCAGCTCTGGGGGCTGCCCAGCCGTGTGGAGTATCTCTCACCACAAGGGGTATTGCTCCCGCTTGTCTACAGTACGACCGCCTCACCCTTGTGGCTTGAGTTGCGGGGCCTCTCTGCTTGGCAGGCGACCCCCTCCTGGACTGTGTACCGGCTCGCCTGTCACCGGTTGCTTCCATGGCTCCGGGTGACGTTTGCCATGGTCCCCGATGCAGCCTAGCCGGGCTCGGACCAGTGGCCTTGGAGTACCGCTCCTGCCCCTGGCCCGGTGGGTCGGCCGGGTCGCCCCAGTGCGTCCAACCCATGGGGTGTTGGTTCTTTCCTGTCCCTCGGCCGCCCTACGTGTGCGCGGTGTCCCGGGCCTCTTGGCTCCTGTTCACCGGTGTGCTCGCGTGGTTTGTTGTGTTGTGTCTGCGGTGTCCTGGGCCACTTGGCTCCTGTTCACCGGTGCGCCCGCTCGGTGTGGTGTGTTGCGTGTGCGGTGTTCCGGGCCCCTTGGCTCCCGTTCACCGGTGTGCCCGCTGGGTGTGTTGTGTTGTGTGTGCGGTGTCCTAGGCCCCTTGGCTCCTGTTCACCGGTGCGCCCGCTGGGTGTATTGTGTTGCGTGTGCGGTGTCCTGGGCCACTTGGCTCCTATTCACCGGTGTGCCTACTCTGTCTTTTGTTTTGTTCGTGCGGTGTCCTGGGCCACTTGGCTCCTGTGCACCGGTGTGCCCGCGTGGTTTGTTGTGTTGTGTCTGCGGTGTTCTGGGCCACTTGGCTCCTGTTCACCGGTGTGCCCGCTCCGTGTGTTGTGTTGTGTGTGCGGTGTCCTAGGCCCCTTGGCTCCCGTTCACCGGTGTGCCCGCTGGGTGTGTTGTGTTGCGTGTGCGGTGTCCTGGGCCACTTGGCTCCTGTTCACCGGTGTGCCTGCTCTGTCTTTTGTTTTGTTTGTGTGGTGTCCTGGGCCACTTGGCTCCTGTGCACCGGTGCGCCCGCTGGGTGTGTTGTGTTGCGTGTGCGGTGTCCTGGGCCACTTGGCTCCTATTCACCGGTGTGCCTACTCTGTCTTTTGTTTTGTTTGTGTGGTGTCCTGGGCCACTTGGCTCCTGTGCACCGGTGTGCCCGCGTGGTTTGTTTTGTTGTGTCTGCGGTGTTCTGGGCCACTTGGCTCCTATTCACCGGTGTGCCCGCTCCGTGTGTTGTGTTGCGTGTGCGGTGTCCTAGGCCCCTTGGCTCCCGTTCACCGGTGTGCCCGCTGGGTGTATTGTGTTGCGTGTGCGGTGTCCTGGGCCACTTGGCTCCTGTTCACCGGTGTGCCTGCTCTGTCTTTTGTTTTGTTTGTGCGGTGTCCTAGGCCACTTGGCTCCTGTTCACCGGTGTGCCCGCTCGGTGTGCTGTTTGGTGTGTGCGGTGTCCTGGGCCTCTTGGCTCCTATTCACCGGTGTGCCAGGCCGTGGTGTCCCGTCCCTTTGTTGCCCTCGGTGCACGTGCGTGTGCGGTGTCCTGGGCCACTTGGCTCTTGTTCACCGGTGTGCGCGCTGTGTGCGGTGCGCGTGTGCCGTGGGTGGTTGTGTCCCTCTTCCTCCCCCCCTAATTTTCGTTTTGTTTTTTTTTGTTTTTTTTCCTCTGTTTTTTTTTTGAAATGGAAAAAAGGGGGGCGCGCGTACACTGCAGGCACAGGCACGGGCAGCTGGTGCAGCGGTGCAATAGTGTTGTGTTCTCTGGCGTGTGTCGTCGGTGCTTGTAATAGGACACAGAGTGAAGATCGCCAGTGCGATCGCGTGTGTCGCGCATGTTTCTACAGATTGACGGGATGATATTAAGTTTTGGTTATTGTTCTTGAGTGCTTCGCAGACGTTAGAAAGAGATAGATCAAAATGAAGGATTTCGACAAGGATGATCAAAATCAAACCAAGGACGAGACCATTACAATCCCGTCAATCGAAAAAAAATACTTTAACTAACAGGTTAATGGGATTTGTGCATTACATCAAGTTTCAGCACTGTTTTTACAAACGCACAAAAAAATGAGACAATTCTCCACTTGCTGCGTGTACTGCAGGGCAGGCAGGGATTTTGTACATTAGCTAACCTTTTTAGGCAGGCAGAAAATTGTTGAAGATTTTCTGACAGCCCCTTCTTTTTTTCCAGAGGGCTTTTGGGGCTGCATTGCCTGCTTAGCCATTGCTGCAGGCAGTTTCTGTTTGGAGGCAGGTTAGTATTGTAGATTGCGGTGTAGTCCAAGCCCCCAGTTCCACCCCCACCCCCACTCTAACTAGTATGTAGGGCGGCAGTGTACTTCAGTCCTGCGGCACGCCACAGTAAAAAAATTTTTTGGGGGTGTGTGTTTGACTTTTTTGTTTGACACCCTGCTCTGGGCTGTCTACAGCAGCTCAGCCCCCCCCCCCCCACACTAGAGTAAAGATCTGAGTGTCTATTTTCCTTAGTCAGCCATTTGCTGAGGTAAACCCCAGCAAATAGCTTGGGAAGGGAGTGTAATAGGACACAGAGTGAAGATCGCCAGTGCGATCGCGTGTGTCGCGCATGCGTAGCATAGGCCAGATCAGAATAAAGTGGGCATATCAGAAAGCATAATTTAGGTATGTATTTTACATTCAAAATGTTTATACATATTGACGGGATGATATTAAGTTTTGGTTATTGTTCTTGAGTGCTTCGCAGACGTTAGAAGGGGATAGATCAAAATGAAGGATTTCGACAAGGATGATCAAAATCAAACCAAGGACGAGACCATTACATGCTTTGGCGGCGGTCGCGCCCCAAGGGTGCGGCTCGCGCGTCCTGATGTACACGGGTATGGGTCAGGGTGGGTTTGGTTAGGTGCCTCTTTGCTTCTGGTGTTGGCTGGTTAGGCGGCTGTGTGGGCTGTGGGTGTGGGCCGTTGGTGGCGTTGCTCCCTCGGCGGGCCTGGTTAGGAGTCAAGGGTTAGCGGTTTTGGGGTGTGGCTCGGGTTTGATTCGTGTTGGGGCTTTGGCTGGGTTAGGCGGTTGTGACGGTTGCGGGCTTGGGTTCGGTGCCTTTGGGCGTAGCGGTGCCCGTTGGCGTGTGCGTTGGCGTCCTTCGGCTTCCGGTTTGCTTGGTGTCTTCTGGGCGGGGCCTGGCGTGCTGCCCCGCGGCGGTGGTTGGCTGGGCAACGGGGATAGGTGGCGGCGCCGCTGGCTGGGGGGTCAGGCGCGTCGTGCTGTGGGGCGCGCAGGGCTCCTGGGGTGCTGTGGGTGCCGCCGGTGTCGGTGCGCCGACGCTTGTGGGGTGGCGAGGGGGTGTGTGTGTGCGGGGTTGGGCTTTGGGTGATGTCCCACAGGCGGATGCCGTCTCGCTGTGTCTCCTGGAGGGTCTCCCGCAGGCGCCTGAGGACATACGGGTGGTCCTGGGGCGCGGGGAGGTTGCGGGGGTGGACTCCCAGGGGGTGGAGCGCATCGGCCAGCATGGCTTCCCATGCGGCCTGCGGCATCCACCCCCCCGCCGGCTGGAGGCGGCAGTTCTCCACCGACCCCTTGCGGGGCCGGTGGACCAGGCCCTCGAGGGAGGGCTCCGCCCGGGCCCACTTTCGCAGCTCCCAGAGCTGCGTGTGGGTCCAGCGCCTTCACTACTGTCCCTAGGCGGGGCCGCGGTTTTGGGCGGAGGAGTGGGCGTGGGTGGGTGTGACGGGGTCGTGGGGACTGGTGGCGGTGGCGGGCCTGGAGGATTCCTCGTAGTCCTATGCCGTGGGGGTGCGCGGGGAGTGGGGGCGCGGGCGGATGTGGACTCGCGGGTATGTGTGCACGGTCTCCGCCTCGGGGTTGGGTTGGGACTCACGGCGGCGGCGGTAGCGGGGCATGTGCTTTATGTGGGCTGACATCGAGGGTTGGTAGGGGGGCAGGGACGCTGCTGGTGGACCCTGGCGCCGTTCTGGTCCAGTCGGGGGCGGTCCGTGGGCCTGGGGTGCGGGCTTTGAGAGGTGGCGGGACGAGGTGCGTCGCGCTTCGGCCGCGGCGCGCTCCGCCATGAAGGTGGTGGCGGTGGCGTCGGTGACGGTGGGGGGGCGCCGCGCTGGGCGCTGCTGCCTCCGGGCCTGGGATGGCTGGGGCTGAATGTCATAGAGGACGTCCTGGGGGGGTCGGGCTCGCGCTGCCGTCGTGGCGCCAGGCTTAGGCATGGGCTTGGGTTTGGCTGCGGGTTGCGGCCGCGGTGCGCCGACGGGTTTGGGCGGCTGCTTGGCGGCGGTCTTGGGTTTCGGCCGGGCTGCGGGCGCGGGCCTCGTCGGGGCGTGGGCCTTGGCGGCGGCGGGGTGGCTCGCGGTGGGGACGGGTTTGGGGGCCCGTTTGGGAGGTTTCCCCCGCGGTTTGGGGGGTGGAGTGCTGGATGAGGACGTGGTGGTGGTGGTGGATGAGGTGGTTGTGGTGGTGGAGGTTGTGGAGTCGGAGGCGGAGGAGAGGGCCGTGGGGGACGGCGGAGGGCCCTGGGCTGCGGGGGCGGGCGTAGGATGCTGGATCCTGCGAGTAGTGAGAACGAGGGTGCGGGTTCGGGCACCGGGCGTGTGCGCGCGCTTTCCCTGGTGACCTGTGCGTGCTGGTGCCGGTGTAGGTGCATGTGGCGATGTGGTGGTGTTGTCTCGGCTGTGCGGGCACGTGGGTTACCCGGGGGGTGTCCATATCTGCTCCAGGACGCGTGGGTGCGTTTGCTGGAGGTAGTCGAGGGTGCGGAAGAAGCATCGCTGGATGCCGGGCATGTCCTCCTCCGTGAGGTGGGGATAGTTTTGGGTGGGGGTGTCTGGGCCCGGCCACAGCATCGCCATGGAGCGGGCTACCAACATGTACGGGCAGAGTTGTAGGGTGGTGGGGCGTGGGGGGGTGGGTCCCCTGCGGTTCGGGGGGGCCTCCCTCTGCTGGGGGCGCAGCGTGACCTTCCACAGCCACCGGTCCGCGGGGATCCCCCAGGTCCGTTGGGTCCACTTGGCAAGGCAATACATCGCCCTACCAAGGCCCTGGTTGCCGCTGCGGATGGAGAGCAGCGTGTCCAGGGACTTGCGTTCCCACGTGCCCCAGAGGTGGGGGTCGTCCGGCTCGTCCACCCTGGTGTACGTGTCGAGGCCTGGGTTGTGTGGGGGGGGGGGCGTAGTCGGCGGGGAGGAGGGAGTCGGTGCCGTGCACCACCCAGTGGCCAGTTGGTGCGTGGTAGTGGGTGGTGGAGAGGGTGTAGTGCAGATTGTACATGAGGGTCATGTACGTGGAGGGGGCTGCGCGCCGCTATCCATTGAGGCGTGTACTCGTTGGGCAGCACCTCGCAAATGCGCGTGAAGTTTCTGCCAGTGCGGCTGAAGATGCAAAGCAACAATCTTTTGAATGAATCCGTAGTTCTCTGCCCACGCACACGCCTCATGTTGGACGCCCTGCACAGAGGGGTGGAAGCGTGTACCACGTCGTAAACTCTTGTAGCGGCGTCGCCTCACGTTGGACGCCCTGCACACAGGTGTGGAAGCGTGAACCACAGCGTGAACCCTTGTCGCGGCGTCGCCTCATATGATGGACGCCTTGCACAGAGGGGTGGAAGCGTGTACCACAACGTGAAGTCTTGTAGCGGCGTCGCCTCACGTTGGACGCCCTGCACACAGGGGTGGAAGCGTGAACCATGGCGTGAACCCTTGTCGCGGCGTCGCCTCATATGATGGACGCCCTGCACACAGGGGTGGAAGCGTGTACCACATCGTGAACCTTGTCGCATTGTTGGCGGTGCTGTCATCCGCCGCACTGAGACTCATTAAGAGTGGAGGACCATCAGGCACCTTTCACGTCACTTGGCCCGGCTCGCAAGAATCATGGATGGCAGCACTTCACTGACACTCCTTAAGAGTGGAGGACCATCAAACACCGTTCCCGCCAAGAGCCATGGATTGCTTCGTTGCCCTCACTGTTGATTTCATAGACAGCACATATCTGAGACAATGAAAGAAGAATGTTACTCATTAGTTATATTAGCACTATTAGAATTTTTTGTTGTTCTGTTGTTATATCGTTTCTGCACTGCTCAATCATTTAAGTTCTTCAGTCCTTAAGTCTTGAAGTTTACGTGGATCTCTGAGAGCGGGCAGCCCCGGTGCGCCACCAGCTATGGGAGCCAGCTATGCTAGAGCAGTGGGCAGCGGCCCTGCGGACCCCCTCTATGCAGCGGGCCCACCTGGAGTGCACGGGGCCCCACGCGCTGGGCACAGAGTTCATACGCCAAGTAATAGAGGAGTCCATCAGAATCTGGTACGCTCACGCCAAGGCGCGTGCCACGTTGCTGAAGGCCCGCCTGGGCCCAGGCAGCACGATGGCGTGGGCTTTGCAGGAGCTACGCCTGCACCAGCAAGCGGAAAGAGAAGGGGTGCAGCAGGAGCTCCTGGAATAAAGACGGTCGCCAAGGGGGTGACGACCAGGTTTTTTCTGACTCCCCCTCTCTCCGCCAAAGATATACGTACGTGCACACAGCGCGCGCACAATACACACAGCCCCGCCCGTTTACCTTTGCCCTTGGGTAGACATCCCGGCCATTGCCTTCAGGTAACAGCGCCTTCGGCACAACACAGCACAGCACAGCACAGCACGACACGACACAACACAACACGACACGACACGACACGACACGACACGACACAACACAACACAACACAACACAACACAAGACAACACAACAGAAGACCGCTCTCCTTTAATTAGTACACCACATGTACAACCATAGTGCAACAGTAGCACATTAGTACAACACCTGTTGGATGAAGAAACGATGCAGTCGCCCGTTGCCGTCGTCAAATGGATGCACGAAGACCAGTCCAAACCCAAGCATGGCCGCAACCACAACACAATCCACGCACTCCGGGGCTCGCTGGCGGTCTGCGAGGCAGCGCTCCCAAGTCAAGAACAGGCCCTGCATGAGACTGTGGACGTCCTTTGGCCTGGCAGCCACAAAATGCACGATGTCCTTCGTATCGTCCACTGTCCACGTCGTCTCCGACACATAGACCTGCCGATCCCGGTACTGGAACGTCGTGTCCGGCAGCACAGCTTTGCCCATCATCGCAGGCAATACGTAGTGCAGTGTTGATACCTGCCGAGGAGAGGGGGGCCACCGGAGGGGAGCCTCCATCGTGCACCCACACCGATGCCGAGGAACGGGCCGACCTGACGTAGGGCGGACTCCACTGTAGAGTCCTCTTTCTGGTGTTCCGGCACTCGATGGGTGTCAAGCATGTCACAGGGGCGGACTCAGCTGGCGCTCGTAGCCTAGTGGCCGAGAGCAGCATACAGCTGAGGTGCCTCCAGACCCCCCAAAGTGCAGAGATGTCAATGGAGTGTGACGAGGTTGCAGCCCAGTATGCCTCCTCTTACGTTGAGGTTCTAAAGGGTGAAAAGACATGCTGTGGTGCAACCCCCTCACGGCCACTTCCGGCCCTGGGCCACCATGTTGGGGTACTGTGGGTCGCGGGAGCTTTTTAGACACCTGAATGTATAGTCCATGTTCTGCAACCACAGATGGCGTGTGGATGAGGCTGATCCACATCTGCGGATGTCCGTGGGGACTAGAAAAACAGCAAAATCAAGCAAACCTCCGAATAGATATATAGATAAATAGATAGATAAATACGAATGTGTTGAAAAGTGATCTAAGACCCCTTTCGATGGTCGAACGGGCCATTTTTGCGTTCGTTTCATCCTTTTGGCTGCCAGAAGTGGATGGGAGGGGAAGCAAAACTCCCCAGTCCCCCTTCACCAAACCCGTATTCTGTGCCGACAGACCTCAGCCAGCGTCCCACAGTCGCGCTTTTTGGGGGGGGGGGGGGGCAAACTCCTTTGTAGGACTGCACCATAGCAATACTAGTAGGGTGGCTCCGATTCGGCCTTTGCCCGGTCTAGTCTTGGCCAGGCACCAGTGCGCACACCATGGGAGCGTGGGCAAGGCCCCTTCACTGCAGTCTGGGCATGGCCATGGCATGCACACTGTGGCCCGTGTATGCCGCATTGCGTGCATGGTCTTGCCCACCGGATATTCAAAAACAATTATAGCGGAGAATCCTGAGAAAGCACGTAAGCTGGAACACACATATTCTCAAGCTTTGCGGCAGTTTAAGGCAACTACTTTGTATTTTGTGTTGCCGTGCATACGCCAAAAATGACGCGCCTAGGAGACCGGGGTCAGCCATTCAGACGGCATTCCACCCTCATTATCTGACACGGCACCAACAGAAGCAGGCATCTGCATCACAGTGCGCACTTGGTTATCATGGTATCTTATCAAACACACTGTCTCTCATTGCAAGAGACACAATAACTCAGTCAATGCTCGCAGCTGGCAAGTTTTTTGTGGAGAATGATTCTTTCTTCTGCAGATTTTCCCTGAAAATTCTCTGGCTGTATGAAGGAATTTGTAACGCGGATTCATCGAAAGTCATGAAATTTCATTGGTTTTCATAAGTTCCCGTGATTTCTGGACGTCTCATAATTTAAATACCTCAGTATCAACACTACAAAATCCTGTGCAAACCAATACAATCTCATCATGGTCGATGACTCAGCGATACACTTCACCATAAAATCGACGTGATTGAATTTTCTACAAATCTGTTGAAGTTCCCAAAAAATTGAAATCAGCCGGAGTCCGAAAAAGCTGTCACAAACTCCGAGACAGTCGTCATGCATGTTGTGGACCAGTGGAACAAATCCGCGTTGGCCTCCCACAAAATGCCACATGTTGCATAGGGGCAACCTCTTCAGAAGATACATTTGCGACCGGTTGGTGGAATCCTTCTCGATACTCCAAGACACCCCCCACCCCACCCACCCACTTGAACAGTCCCCCCAGAAATGCGACGGGTTGCCCCATCCTCGGGGGGAACTGTCACCAAATGACGGTACCCCCCCCCCCTCCTGCTGATCACGTTTGCTCCTCTAAAACTACATTGCGAAAAAAAATAGAGGAAGATTTTCTTCGGAACGTTCGGCGCCGTGCACTTTTCGGGCAAGCCCCCCCCCCCCCCCCCAGGGGATTTTGAAGGGGGTCCAGGGGCAAAAGGGGCGGGGGCTCCGGGTTTCGGCCTGAACTCAAGCCCTCATCAGCGAAATGACTCCGGAACGGCAGCCCACCTCGTCCAGAGGAATGTCGTCGAGGTTGCCGTGCCGCACCAGCGTGTCCACTAGCGACTGTACGTTGAGGGTGTCGTAGTGCACGCCTTCGATCCGCATGGAGTGCACGGTCTCCTGCAGCACCATCTCATAGCTGTAGTCCCGCGACAGCGCCTGGGGATGTTGCTGCAGCAGCCGCTCCGCCTGCTTGCCGTAGTGCTGCGCCCAGTGCTGCCTCAGTCGGGCCGTGCGCCGCACCACCGGACAGAACGCGCGACAACCGAGAAGATTGTCGCGCACGCGGTGCCTGGGGGAGTCTACCGGTAGGCTCGTGTAGTACCGCGCAGAGTCGAGCGCATCGACGTAAGGCACGCCCTCCGGCGCGTCCGGCACCGGCAACCGCGATTCCGTGAGCCACTCAAATAAGAACCAGAGCCTTCTGCACCAGGGCTCATGCCCGTGCGCCTCCATGAGTTCTGCCGTGGCCTCTTCCATCGCCGTTCGCGCGCGCGGTTCGGCAACTGCAGCCGCGAGAATCATTATGTTGGGCCCTTCGCATTCCATCGCCAACCGGAGATGTGCGCCAAGACTAGCGCCGGCCGTGAGAGCCGTGGGGAGGATTTCTGGTTCTGGGGGCGGCTCCGGGACCGGCGTCCGGTCGCCGCTCCATTGGGACCACAAAGATTTGGCCAAGCGCGCGTAGGCGCTTTGCGGCGCGGGATCCGGGCGCGGATCAGGGCCGAGGTCGGGGTCAGGATCGGCGTCGCGGGGCTCTGGGTGCAGCAGGCGCCATGGGGCCGGGACCAAGGCCGGAGGGCTGGCAGGATCCAGGGCGGCGAGGACCGGGCGCGGTGGACGAGGGCAGTGCAGCGCAAGGTGCCTGATCACGTGGGCCCAACCCTGCACCTCAAACGCCGGGGGCACGTCCCGCAGCCACGATGGGGGCCGAGTGCGGTAGTGGATGCGGCGCCGGCACTGTCCTGGAAGCAGGAGGCCCAAGCGAACGTGTGGGCGCCCCCACACAGCCATTGGCAAACATTCCTGTTGAGGAGAATGGGGTCTGGGTCTTGTAGCCCCTTCAGTTACCCCCCATGTATGCATGTGTGGACACAGGACTCTCGATCGCCGGGGCACAAAAAGACCACCAACGATGACAACAACAGCAGCACCAGCAGAACTAGCAGCACCAGTAGTGGTAACAACCACAGCGACAGCAACACTAACAACCAAAAACACTAACAACAACCAGAACAACAACAGGAACAATACCAATACCAACAACAACAGCACCAAGAACAACACCAGCAGCACCAGCACCAGCACCAGCACCAGTGTAACCAGCAGCAGCAGCAATACCAACAACAACAACAACAGCACCACCACGACAACCACCAGCACCACTAACGCCACCACAATAGCCACCCCCTCCATACGGCAAGCGCACCTGGAGATAACAGGGCCGCACTCCATGGGTACACAGAGCATCCGCCAGGTCATAACAACGGAGTCCCAGCAGGTGTAGCTGGCCCACGCATGGGCCACCCTGCTCGAGGGCCCGGCAGGCCCCAGGGCACCATGGCATGGGCCCTACGGGAGCTGTGCCTACACCAACAGGCGGAACAGCAAGGGGTGCACCGGGCCGTTCTCAACTGATCGCTGACGCCACCCCCAGGTCTGTGGTGCCGCAGTCCTGATTCGAAACCAGGATTGCGACTTAGTTTAGGGTTCGGCATGAGGGCTTACCCGTCTACTGGTTCCCATTGGTACAACATCCCAGCCATTGCCTTTTGGTAAAAGCGCCTTCGGCACCCACCACCGCCAAGAACAGCAACGACAACCAACAACAACCATAACAGCAACAACCAACAACAGCAGCAACAACCAACAACAACAACAGTAATAATAACAGCAACAGCAGCAGCAGCAGCAGCAGCAATGGCAATAACAACAGCACCAGCACCAGCACCAGCACCAACAATAACTGCAACAAGCACTAACAACAGCACCAGCAGCACCAGCACCAGCAACAACAACAACCAACAACAATAATACCAACGGCGAAAACAACATCAACAACAACATTGTCAGCATCAGCCAGGGACAACAAAGGCAACAACAACAGCAACAGTTACAGTAACAGCAATAGCAACAACAACATCAACAACATCAACATCAACAACAGAAACAGCGAGATCCACCACCACCTCCTCCTCCTCCTCCCCCTCCTCCTCCACAACAGCAGCAGCAGGAATAACAACCGCAATCACAACAACAGAAGCAACAACAGCGACAGCAGCAACAGCAGCAACAACAGCAAGAACAACAGCACCAGCAATAAGAACAAGAACAATCACACCATCAGCAACAACAGCATTAACTACTATTTCTCCATCAGATTCCCCTGCCCAAGAGCTGGGGTGCACTTCCTCTGAAGTCAAAGACGATCCCATGTGAGTATCCAGTCCCATCATGAGAGGACGCACGCAGCTCCAGAATATCACAGCTGGGTTGTAACCCTTCCGAATTACGATCTCACATGGGTGCCACCACTATTGGGCCCACACCGCTGGCTTGGATTGTATGGATGCTGAAAAGACCAGTCTCATGTGCTGCAATGGTCTGGGTTGGCCTCGCTTGCAGCTACTACGAAGGGCACATGAACGCTGGATTTGGCCAACAACTTTTTCCTGGCAGACCCCCAGTCTGAGCCAAACTTTGTGTCCCTTACGTGCAACAGTCTGTCAAAACTCGCAGCCACCACACCGTCACAAATGTGGTTAGGGGGCTCCCATGCCAGCCAAGCAGGCAGGGTCCTTAAGAGTGGGGCCGGGGGCGTTGCCATAGCGGCGGGATGTGTGATTTGGAATTTTTTTATTTTTATCACTACACACGGATAACCCAAAATCTATCTCAATACAAAGAGGTTTGAGGAGTCTTGTGCACCAGAAGGAGGAAACCTCGAATAGAGAGGGCAAGGCGGGTTTTTTTTTTTCGCCCTTAAAGCCGGGGGTGACTCCATCATTCTTGCCATACCTGTAAACACTGGATGCAATACTATCCAAACTCAAGCAAGAGCTTCACTACCAATAAATGCATGAATGGACACCCCCACCACGACTGACAGTAGTGATGCTACACAAACCCCATAGTCAGAGCCTTTGGGTCAATATTCTGGGGCACTGTCTTGATGGTGGTCCTTATGCATACAAATGAGATAGCACCTACACTGGGGGGTATGCAGGCCACTTGCCCTCACTTGGTACCTTAGAGGGGGCATTCAGAGCACTCGAGCCAAAAAAAAATACAAGCGGGTTGTTCAGGATTTCACTTGGTATTGCAGAGGGGGCATTCACAGCACTCACTTGCCACAAGCGAAAAGGCGGATTGTTCCGGATCTCAACAAAGATACTTGCAACCTTACAGACTACTGATGTCCCATGCACATACACAGCAATCCCTGTATTCGCGCTGGGCCAACCTAGTCTTATACAATCTATGAGCACGGGGGATGTGTGGACCCCAAGGCTGAGGATACCAAAATGCCTCCAGCTTTCTAGCTCAACCATCTGTTCTATAACGGCGTGGAGAAATACACCATGTCCATGACCAGCGTGCTATCGCAGAACGTGCAGACTGTTGCTGAGGCAACTATTGAGAAAAATGTTTTCCCCTTGCATGGTTAGCATCCTAGAAGTCCGCTGCAGCCCCCCCACCTCGTGCGCTAGCTATCAAAGCACAAGGAGGGGTTGGGTTTGGCATGATGCCCGCATGGATTGTTTTCTGAGGATTGCGGCGCCTATTAGCCTTTCGCAACTAACCCATGTCCTTTCTTGGAACCCTTTCCCTCCGTAGGCAACGGTGCCGTTGGCCTCTCAGCACCTGATGCGCTTGATCTACCGGGTCTTGCCTATCCTCACCTCCCTAAACCCCCTTCCTTTCCCTTGGTAGGTTGTGCCAATGGAGCCCTCAGGGTGTCCCTGTTTCACTGCTCCGTGTGGCGGGGGGTGAGACCTTCTGAAGGGTGAGCTAAGCGAAGGTGTAGGTGGACCCTTTGGTGGACTAACTTTGTTTAACACAGCCACCTGCCAAGAGCTGCGGGATTGCAACCACTCAAATGCACATAACTTCAAAAAGGAGTCGGAAGGAAATTGCAAATTTGAGCCAATGCACTTCACGGTAAGGCATAAATGCATCCTTGGGGCGGCGAGGGGGCTGGACAGGCACAGGGCAAGGGGGCAGGCCCGTGTCTGCGGGCCCCTGATTCTCGAAACGTACCCAATATCCCTGTTAAGCAGGAATGAGTCCCAGTGTCAGATTCAAGGGCCACTTATGGAACCAGCACTTGGACTGGAAAATCAAGTTCTCAACTCCAGAACAAGCAAATGATACAGAATCGGGTTGCGGTAACCAGACTCAAAATGCTTACACTGCAAGAACCCATAGAAACTAGGTCCCTGTGGGATTCTCCTTGCACCCATTCCCGTTTGGTCTCTTCCCATGATCCTGTACTGAAAGAGTGCAGGAATTCTGGACCTGCTTTGGGAAATGAAGGGTGCATGAAACAATAAGAGGTTACATCCCTCTGGCACAGCCCAGTAATCCAAATCTTGCAGTTGAACCTGAAATGGACTGCTCCAAATGCCCTGCACCGGTTTGCAAGAGACTTCATTCTGCACATGGTATGGTCATTAGCTGAACAGGTTTGGAATTCTGGGAATTAGGCTTCGGATCGGGGGTGAATGGACTGGATAAATATATAAATATAGGCATTCCTCTGGGCATTCCTCTGAATCGACGCCAACATCCAGCAGCAACACCAGGGTGAGAAAAAGGGGGTCGCACCACACACTCTCAACTTCATCAAAAAGCTGCACAGATCTCATGAACCATCACCTCCATTTTTCTTGAAATCGATCTGCAACTCAGAGAGTCAGTCTTGGGCAACCCACTAAGCCCGGAAAATGCACGTCAACAGGATGTGGCCCATGAACCGCAACCAAAGTCCGAAAATCAGAAAACCAGTGAAACGTGCGTGGCAAGGGTGCACGGAACTAGGGGCAATCAGTCTAAGCAGAACGCCCCCACAGCAATTGGAAATCCATGCAGCAACCCATCCCCCCCGGACATGAAGAGTTTTTTAAGGTTCCCAGCACCACCTTGTGCACCCCCTGCATCTGACTTCTTCCCTCAGTCGTGGCGTCCACTGATGCAGGAGAATCAAACGAAATCTCACGAAATTCTCATCCCCTAGTGCCACCAATGGGGAGTCGAGCTTCACACCTGTTCCACACAGATGTGGCAGATTTAGAAATCGGACAAGCATATTGCAGTTTGCAGGATTTGCCTCAAGAAATTTGGAACACGAGCAGCAGTGTTTGTTACATGGGTTCTCAGATGGGTTCATCAAGGCTTCGCTTGCTGCTATTCCAACAATATCCAAAGAACCGGATGACTATGTCTCGTGCATACGGAATGTATGACAGTGAGTACCAGATCAGGGCAAGATATTGAATAATACTGCAAATGAAGGTCAAAAAAGCGCTTTTCAGCGCCATTGCAGCCACGAATGTCCCCACCATCGATGTCAACATAACGACGGTTGCCACAACTCGTTGCTGCCGAAACAAAGACGAACGGGTGCGGCATCGGCAATGCAACACAAATAACACCAGAACACGACACGCAAAGCAAAACCGTTTAATCTTGCCATCATCGCCTTCTGCAGTGCAAAAATTTTCTGTTGGACGGGGCGGGCAGGATTGCAATGCACATAAAAAAGACATATTTTTCTGCAACCGCTCCACAATGAGATGACATTCATGACAATATGTTTCAGCAAATACACACCGGGTCAAACATCCTGCGCAGTTGCCGTACTGGGCCCATCAAGAACATAGTGCCACCCAAAGAAGAAAGATTACCTGAGACAAATGCAGCCCGATGTAGGATGTCGACTTGCCTGATTGAATAGGAGGGATAACGAGGTTGGAAATAGCGTCATAAACGAAGAAATCTATATCATAGCAAAGAAGTGAAAAACACACTAAGCTGGTATTTGGTAAGGGAGGTTATGGCAGCAAGGCCAAAAGCACGCACAAACGAAAAAAGCAAAACTCAATCCTGGTGGGCCGCTTTTGCCAAGACTTTGGGAAATGATACCGACACCTTGACACGAAACCAACAACGGTTTGGTGAAAACCCGGATGGTGGCGTGGCTGTTGCTGGCTGCATGACGACAAATTCCCACTGGGATTGTGCTCCTTCGTCAACAGGACTTTGAGCAACGACAAAGCATCTTGCAATTCGGGCCATTAGCCCATGGGCATCCAAAGTGGTCCTATGAAAAAAAATTGACTCACATTGGACCCGTACTGGGCATAGACCGGGTGGAGGGGTCGTCCAGATGGACCACAATGCACTTGTGGGGCACCTAGTTTACATAGCTTCGCACCCATGGCAAGCCTTGGCCTTTCTCAAAATCTGTTTTTTTCCATCTCATCATTATTTGAGAATGTTGCTCTTGGTGCCTGTGTAATAGGTAGTCTGCGGATCACTGGTCCCACCCCCTTGGTTTGGGCCCACTGCCAGTAGGCGTCAGTTGGGGGGGCGGTCATCCACACGATGGTGGGCGCCCAGACCCCGGTGTGCTGAAGCCGGGCCAGGGACTCCTGGTGGTGATCGCCCCATAGCTGGGCGTGCAGGGGCGCGTCCACCTGCACTTGGATACCCAGGAGGGCCATGGATTACGGATCACCTACCCACCCCTTCGAAACTGCCTAGCAAAACGATCCGCAGTTTTTCCGGACCATCCATCCGGACGCGTCCCAGGGGCTAACAGCTTCTTAAGAAGAGGGTTTTGAAATTGCACAAACCAATGCACCATTGTAAAAATTAAATTCATGAGAGGCATGTGGAAGGAACGAAAGGATTTGCCAACTTCGCTTCCAAAGAAATGGTTCGAAGCATACTCCTACTGTAACATGCAAGTACAAAGCAAAGAAATGATCCATCAATTCATCTTCGAAAAATTGTATCAAGAAAATGGTTCAAAATGGTTCAAAGTTTAGGCAAGGCCCACAAAATTTATCCACAAGTCCACAAGAGCATGGGCATGTAGGTGGCAGTACAGTGGGCAAAAGGGTCCAAGAATGATGCATGTATCACTTTTGGATCACCACCCTCGAAAATCCCTTCCCCCGCCACTGCCTAGCGTTTGGATGAAAAATGATCCGGATCACCTAACCCATAGCTCCCCCTCCCGCTGCCTACCGCACCCTGCACGCTAAGTGTCTGTCAAGAAAAGAAAGCATGCATTCCAAGAGGGGTGCCCCATTTTATCCACACAACTCACGACCACGGCAGGTTGTAAGTGCTTTTGAACCTCCCACCCTCCCCCACATCGCTCGCCGTTGATGTCTAGATATTGTTGGCTTCATGGGTTGCAAGTGCCGGAAACCACTAGCAGGTTCCTTTACCGGGCCAAACCTAGCCAGGGCTAACCACAAAAAAACCCGAATCCAAAAATCTTGGTTCTAATCCTAATCCATGATGTTGTGTTGCATGCAGTAGCAAAGGGGGGGGGGGGGCTCTCAAGGCGTTCAAAAACAGATGCTAGTACCCCAAGAAACCAAACAAGCCAAAAAAAATCTTGGTTGGTGCAAAAAAAACATAAAGGCTTCCTCCCTATTGTTGGTGCCAGCCAACTCGCTCGACATGGCCGGCTTCATAGGTGGACCTGGGCCAACTCATTAACCCCCCCGCTCCCTCCCATGACCGCAAGTGCTAGGGTTTTTGAACATACCGGCTGTGGATAGAATGCCAAAAGCTTTCCAGTCACCAAATGAGAACCATGAAAGCACGGAGCAAAGAAGTCCAAACAAATACGTTGCCGCAAATCCGATAACACGTTCCTTGAAGGTCAATTCGAAGCATAGCGACTCCTGATGGGGAAAGAAATGATTGATCAACACGATTTGGAACATTTGTACACGGTGTTCTACGGTTCTACACGGTGTTGGACTGCAAAGGGGGGGGGCTGCAAGCGTGTTTTTTCAAACCAAAAGGCAACAAAGGCAGTAGAAGAGTCGACCACAAACGATGTCTTTTTTGAATTTGGACTCCCAAAAAAGGTAGCAAGATGGTCTATCGGCCATTCATATTCACGTGGGCGTGCATTACGCAAAGGGTTGGGATTGCAAAGGGGCCTTGTACGCGGCTGTTGTTGGCTGCGTACATGTCGAGTGCCGCCTCTTTGAATATCCTAGCATAGTGATTCGAGAGTGGTTATGTCACTGAGAAATTCAAAGAGACACACAAAGAATGCGCGAGGAGGAGAAGTTACAACCAAACCCACTCATCGGCGAAGGCACCTATGCACTAATCGGCAACAAATCGGCAAAAGTAGCTCAAAAACAAGGCCCATGGTTGGCTCTCACTATTAAAGGGGATTGTAACTCGGGGAAAGGTGTGATGAGGGTCTTGTTTACTCGGGTCCACACAACTCCCCGCATTTGACCAGGGTGCACATTACTAATTGTGCATAGCCACTGACCTAGTTCTTTGGTGGTGTGGCAGCCTGCATGGACATGAAGGACCTGCTGGGGAGGGCAGTCCGAATATACAAGTCACAATTGGTAGAAGTTGAAGACAAGGAGGCCCACTTCTGCAATACCGCATCCCGCGGAGCGTCCTCCAAAATAGAAACCTGCCGTGTTGATCCTCTAGATTTGCATTGTGCACATGATAAAGGCGGAACAACTCAACGGGGTGAACAAGTACATACAAGTGAACAAGTACATCCACACAAAGATGATATGGAATAACAAGATTTGCTACCGGCTGCATTGATGACCGTTCATTTTGGCACTGTTTTGACCGCACTAAAAGCGGAACTTGCACCCATCGGCAAAAATCGACAGGAATCGGCGGCAAACCGGGGCCGATTAGTGGGGAGGGGGGTTGAAGTTATGGGCACACGGCAACATTTTGAAAATTTGGATGACCCCAAAATATGGAAGCAAAGCTACAACTGATGTACAAACCCCTCTCAAGAAATGTTCAATGTGGTGTGACATGCAAGCACAACGCGACAAATGATCCATTTCTTGCAAACAAAAAAAGCATAAGGCGCTGCCGGTGGTGTAGCGTGGCATCCACTTTGTGATCCCACATGGTGATGGATGCAAGGATGAACCCAAGCAATGGAACAAAATTCATGATGACATTGACCGCAAAACAATGGTCCAAAATCCCAACCTATTCATCCACAATTGTGTACCAAAAAAATTGTCCGGGCACGGAGAAAATTCTTGTGAAAATGAAGGGATCCATAGCACGGTTCATAACGGAGGCATATCAAGGGTTGAGGTCCTAACACGGTTATTTGGCTATGGGGCTACCATCACTTTTGACAAGGGAATGCTATGATCAAGTGCAAGCATCCAAACTTACTTAAGACTTGCATACTTCTTCATCCACTACTTCAGGCTCATCTCCCTCAGTTGCACCCCATGATCTCTTGAAGCTTGTCCAAAAAGACGTTCGTTCTTCACTTTCATACATATTACAACTCTACATTGAAGGAGGAAAGTATTAACCATGCGAGATAATGCACGTGTGCAATTGATATTGGCTCCTCGTGTCACAACTTCCGTTTTTTTCCGGTTGATATGCAAGTGGTTGGTGTTCGGGGAAGCACTCGATTGCGGGCGGCAAAACAAAGAATGAAGCCGGCTGGGGCACACCGTCCTTGATGCTCTGGAGTATCAATGCACAAAAATGAGGTCACAACAACTTCAAGGGTTGAAACATAAGAGACCCACACTCACATGCAAATGAGCTTAGCCCCCCCCCCGAACTTCAGCGAAAAAAGTCGTCTCTCCGCTCACACGCAAACGACGACGTTAGCCCCGGACAAGTTGATGTATTGGGCCCTTACGTCGTGCGCGTGTAACGGAAGGGGGGGATCAGCATGTTCTCGTGTGTCTCGTGTGATTGGTGGGCGAGGGGAACTATTATTGTGTGTGAACAGAGGGGTTCGTATGGCACGTCACATGAGCATGTTACACGCAAAAGCATTGCAAGCACGTTTCCATCAAGGCGTACACGTATCGATCGTCAGTTTGCGCATGTTCGCTGTTGTAAAACCAGTGAGTCTTTCTCATCTCGATGAAGGATGTCGAAGGTGAGTGTGATTGCTCCATTTTGGAAACCATTGGTCTTACTTGGCGGATAACGACCGGACGAGTCCTATGTACGTGGGGAAAAAGCCGAACAGGTGTCTAGGTAAACTAGGTGTCTGCTTCCCCCGTTGCCACTCCCTCATTCTCCACACAATGAAATGTGGGCTTTGCACATTCTCATGGCTAGTGTCTAATGTAATAGGCGATGCACGGCGGCGCAAGAACAAACTCTTCAGGAATGCATTCAGTCTCATCGAGGCCTTAAGGTCTGGGCAAAAATCACAATGCCCCGATCCCGGTTTGATCACCACGTCACTCTCAGTGTTGAGATTTTAGCACTTACACAAATACCCAAGTCTAAAGCTTTGTGTATGGCCGAACTTCTCCCTCCTATATGGTACGGGGCTGGACACAAATAGGCAGAAGGTTGTTCAGCAAAAGGCAGCACATCCCAAGAGATATTTCAGATGGGGGAAGACATACAGAGAAAAAAGGCCAACAAGACGAAATTTGAGGCTTGCTGAAAACCAGCAATTTGGTTAAAATACACGTCCACAACAACATGTAAGACTCAACTGTGAGTGCACAGAAAAACATGGGCCTGCAATACAGTGGCAGTGCGCGCGCGTGGGAGGCTGTGCCCACTGGCCCACCTCATGGAGGAGTTGTTAAATGACCAAAATCGAACGATACATCGATTCGATGCGATTTTGGATTGCCAGTTCGGACTTGTAGTACAAATTTTAATTGAAATTATCATGCACCGAAATCTGGGCTCCCATGCATCAAATTTTGGACTTGCAGTGAGAGACATTTCAAGATGGGTTCAGAACAGAGAGTTCCTATTGATTGGATTGGTAAGTTTTTCAGCCAGTGGACCATAGTGGTGACCAAGAGTGAGTACCAAGTGTGTGTACAGTCAAAGGTCCAAGGTCAGAATTTGTGCTATGTGTTGCTCAAGGGAGCTGCCCTGGTGCCTTTTCTCTGTTTTTCACTGTTTGCCTGCTTTTTAAACGGTCTTCAAACGTCTGCAGTGCCGGTGAACCCTCCTTGAGGCCCTGAAGTCATACGACACCACCACCACAGGTGCATGGCATGGTATGGGCCCCCCTCACGAGGCACTAAGAGCACCCACAGCGGTTGGGCAACTTCTCGTAGGGCGTGGGACACGCCGGGGGGTCACTCCAATAAATAGAAGCACTCCAAATAGTGGGAACTCTTGTGATAGGAAAACATTCGCGGTTCGAAAAGCACTTCACAACACGTACCACATGTACCCACATTGCGCCTACGAATTTCACTGCTACTGCAAAGTATGCAGTCATTCAGTGCTTCGGTTGTCAGACTGCGCCTTTCTCTGCCTGCACTGCGTGTAAGACGTAGCCAAGGTTAGATTTGCTGCCGCTCTTTCGATTTGTAAGCAAACTTGATGCTGTCCCAACCATGGCCCCCATGTTCAGTTTCCGACAGCAATATGCTTGGATATGCACTGCACATCAACCCTTGACTAAAAGAGACAAGGAAACTTCCTTCATTTGCGCACTCCATCACATGGGGACAGTTGTGCACTCTTTGTATGTCCAATCCCACTGGTTTTGTAGCCTAGCCTCAAGAAAGCTTCACTGCTCTCCAATAGAATTGTTGGTGTACGAATGTCCTTTGTGTTATGTAGGTGCCAAATAAATGACCATTCCAGTTGTTGCCATTCGCATGATCTAACGATTGCATCGAACTGTCTTCGTTTATGTGCGGTGCCGTTTGCCTAGCGACGAGAGTAAAGAGCAACGCACACCCGTGCCTTAGAATAAGATGCTACCGGGGTTTGCTTCACGGTGCACGGACCAAACACTTCCGAAACGTCGAGGGCAATCAGCCTGACCTTGGGCCACCAGAACATCCTGTCCACTGTTGCATTGTTTGTTTGCACTAGCCTCATGGGCATGGCCGTGTTTGTCTGAGGAGTTTTTGTACTTGTGCTCGCCCCTTGCAGCCTATCATCGACTATTTTGTACAGTTGTTCGTTCCCCTTATGAGGCCATCGAAGGTTTGGAATAATTTTTTCCCTTACTTCTGTCCGTGTGCTTGGATCGCACACTCCATCATGTCCAACGAGGGTGTTGTGGAAGCAGGGCGTGTCATCTAGTGCTAGTCCAACATTTAATTACGACCCTTGGGCCACGAACAGAGTTTTTCCGTTCAAAAAACAATTAGAGATTGCTGGCCATGTTTTTTCTGATGTGGAAGTAACCCAACGTTTCTATTGAAACGACAGTGTCCTTTGCATTTATGAGGCCGAATATTAGCACGTACTCTCAACAACCATGGCACATGTGTTGCCTTGATGCCTTGGTCCCATGATGTTCTCTTGCGGCATAATTGGTTGAATCTTGCATGAGCAAGTGACCGAAATTTTTTTGCACCCCAAACTCAACGAGGTGGTAGACAAAAAACGTTTCCCACCACGTACAAACAAGTGTGCCACATTGGCGTAGTAGGTCCACTCAATTAATCTCAAAGTTCCTCTTGCTCCTAGAGGTGGCTTTCGTCTTGATGACTCCCCCCATTTTGGGGCACCAAAGGGGGTGCTTTGAGACCCACGATGGTACCCAGGATTAGCAAGGCCCTAGGACTTTGCAACATAATATCACTTTACTTGACTTGCATCAGCACAAATCCATCTGAGGTGTCATCAATGGGATGCCACCGTAGGAGTTGACCAACTCTAGTTTGATTTGAGTCGCTTTCCACTCGAAAGGAGGTACATGACATTTGGGCGTCAATACTGCAAGTGGAATGTGGAGGTAGGTATCTCAAACAAGCGAAAGGCGGGGGTCACCAAATGGGTGGAACATAACAGCGCAGCTAGGGAATGTGCAATCCTAGGGCATGCACTGCTTGGCCTCTTTGATGCATTGGTGGTAGTTTTCCTTGCTTTCTTACAAGGTTGCTGACACGGGGCGTTGGGTATGTTTGTTTGTATGGCGGCAAGGACGTGGCCACACTCCACAACCACACTTGCGAATTACTTTGCCCCTTGGCACGATTGACTCCTTGAGCCGTTGCTCACTTGCACCGCATTTCATTGTGCTAATTGAGGTTGGACTTTATTTTTGAAGATGTTGGCAATTGGTGAATTGGCATTATTGGAAACCATGCTCCCTACTCACCAAAGGGAGGTCATTCAAACAACCAAAACAAGGTGGCATGCAAAACAGAATAAGGAGTTAGCCCCGTGTGCGAAGGTCACAATGCACCTCATGCCTGAAGACCGCGGGCCAAATAGCAATAAGGAGATGGCCATTACTGCCATTAGCGCATGGGGTCTTCGTCACATTTCTCGACAGCAATAAGGAGATGGCCATTAGTGCCATTAGCGCATGGGGCTTCGTCACATTTCTCGACAGCCTATGATGCATCAGTGAAGATTTGCTTGTTTGTTGAAGGGGTTTGCCTCGTACCGCCTGGGTTGCATTGGGGGCGGTGGCCGACAAGGCCGAAGATGGTGGTTGTGGCTGCAGGAATACTTTTGGTGACTTGTGGTTGTGCTTGAACCATAGGAACCCCCCCCCCCTGCTTGAGCCGCTTCCAACGTTGGAAGTGTGCTAGAAGGGGTTGTAGTCAAGGTTCCATCAAGCTATCACACTTTGGAGGGGGGCCGGAGCTCCGATTGGGTTCTAGTGCAAGAAGAACCGCTAGACGCTACACCCTCTCGTGCTAGAAGGGGTTGTAGTCAAGGTTCCATCAAGCTATCACGAGAGGGTGTAGCGTCTAGCGGTTCTTCTTGCACTAGAACCCAATCGGAGCTCCGGCCCCCCTCCAAAGCACGAGCCCAGCTACTCTCAGGGATACGATACGAGATGCACTTATGGGAAGAATGAACATACTACTCCTCTCCCCTTTTGGTGCCAATGCGCGTGCTTTGCTGCGACTATTGGTGCCACACTGCTCGCTGCCATGGTGTGGTGTCCCAATTCCAACCAAAATCTTGTCCACTAGACCTTGGAAAGAAGCGATGCGCCAAACCGTGGATCGAAACTTCGAATGTTGCTATTTAGTTCCTCGATGCACTACCGCCCTCAACAATGTGCGGTAAAGTGCTTGGTGATTTGAGCACAACTACCTCTAGGTGGTGTAAAGGAGTAGGGACTTGCATTCACTTATAACCGAGCCCTTTTTGCAAGGGGGACACTTTGCATTCACGTTCAAGGGCTTGTGGGTGCACCACAGACCTGACAACCTTTGGGATCACAAACACTGATTTTGCCCCCTTCTCAGATTTTTGGCGGCCAACATGGTGGGCCACTTGTTCCTGTTGTTGGCCGTGTGCTTTTCATTTGCGCCCTTGGGCGCCGGTAACCTGGTTTTCCATGAGTATTATCAGCAAAAAGACAAGGAATTGACGAAGATGATGGGCACCCCTGTGTATGGGGAATCAGATGTGGATCCTTTGTGGCAGGTGTGTTGCTGGATGTGAAAACAAAGTCCTTACGGCATTCACCATTGCTTCATTTGCTATGGACCACAAATTGGGCAATTGGCAAAGGGGGGGTAGGTACTTTTTGCCTCTGTGTTGGGGATGTGTTGATACAACATGGGATGGAGGTTACTTTTTGGGGTCCGTGTTAACACAGTTTCAAACTCACAACACAACACAGCATAAGACAACACAACGCAACACAACACCACCCTTGTTCTTGTGTTGTCCGGGGGGAGGGGGGGGGGTTGCCTCTGTGTTTGGACTGTGTTGACGCAACACAGGGGGGGGGGGGCTACCCGCAACCAACAAGGAACGTGCCCTGCGCACGCGCGACCCACGGAGTGGGGGAGCGTACGTCGTGGACGGCCGGGACAACGCGTGGAGGAGCAGGGCACCTGGGCCTCACGCACAGGGAAACGCCGGAGGTGTGTGGACAGCACAGACAGTCCCCCGCAACAACCAGCACAACCCCAGTACGCCAACTACTGGGCGCCGCTAACGAGCAAACGGCACATCCTGCCACATCCAGCACAGCCCCAGCACACCAACCACTGGCAGCTGTATTAACATGCCTCTTGCCAAAACTAAACTCCGCTGTGTTGTGCAAACCTCAATTTTCGCAACCCTGTCGTGACGGTTTTCAACGATAAATCAACGGCAAAACAGGTTCATGCTTCCAGTTTACCTCAAGCTCCGGGAAAGAAGTGTTCTGCCTGATCTTTCAAGAATAGCTGCTCGGTATGAGCCACTCCAACTCAGCCAAGATCTCACCCTTGGACAGGAAATGCTGCCAACGCACTTTTGCAGACCTTGAAAAGGTGGCAAAGTCTCCCTGCGTCAGATGCCGCCTTCTGTCTTTGCCTCCTGCAACTACGCTGGACTGTGCCAACACCTTTGGCGCCAAAACAGGAAAGTGCAAAATGTCTGCAGTCCAAGTAAGACTCCTGCTCTCGCTGATCGTGCAAACACGCCCAGAAATGTGGTTTTGCCACCCTTGACGCGCCAATATCGGCTTGTTGGTTCCATGCTCTGCAAGATAGGTAGACCATGCCCCTCGTGGGCAAGGGATGCGATTGCCTGTTTGTCCCAAAACAAAATCAGCCAAACAAGATAGATTGCAACAGGTGGAGATGACCAACCCTTCCCTTCTCCCCCCTAGCCCCTGGCGCCATCAAACATGTGCCGTTGTTTTGATTTGTTGCTGCTAACAGCACTTTTCGGCACTGTGTCATCTCGCCGGCACAGGCCACGAGGCACATTCCCACCCATTTCGTTCTGACCGCTTTCGTATTTGTCCCCGGTTTGCAGTTACGCTTTGCAAGTTACCGTGCAGTGTGCACTGCTCTGCTGTAATGCCCCGTCAATGCACCATCAAATGCTCCATCAATTCTCGGTCAATTCTCCGTGCCCTCGGCATACTTCTCACCTTGTGCGCTTTGTGAATTTGCTTGCAGTCCCCAGAAGACATTGATGCGTGGTACGGCGAAGTGAAGGATTTCTGGACAGATATCAACCCAAGTATTGGGGGCATGATAGAAGAGGGTGGCTGGGAAAACAGCAGCCCAGATATGGAGGTATTGTGCACCTGCAAGGCCCCTGCAAGAAGGAATGTGCATGTGTGTCTCTGTCAGCGCATTTTGCACGCGTGCATATGCATGTGCAGCCCTGATGAGACGTATGGAAACGTATGGAATGCATGCACAGACGGCATCTACAAGAATGGGATGCCAATGTATGCACTGAACGTCCACAAGAATGACACGTCAATGCATGCACTGAATGCATTCACAGAGATGAGACAGCAATGTAAACGTTGACCACCTTCAGAAGAATGAGATGCATGCACTATACAAATCAAAAAGAAGGAGTGCGCAATTTATCCATTGAAAACACCTGAGTGCAGAAAAACAATAAAACAAAGGAACAAGAAAAGCAACTGATGTTATTTATGCGCCTATGCGCCTCCAAGTGAACCGATTCCAGAAGCTCCCAAGCTCCTGGAAGACCCCTTGGAGCTTCTCAAACTGATCTTTGTGGTCCACCATCAACAGTTTGGAGGCACCCTCCACAAAACACAACCGAGTATGTAGAATGCAAAGTAGCAACCAGCAAACCTCTGCCTCAATGGTTAACCCGTTTGAAGGTGTGAAGGTTGAAGAAGCAGCTGTTTGCAGAGGGCTTTGCGAAACATAAGTGGGCACGATACCAGCTTCATGTGTTGTTGTGATAGCACTGCCGAGCCCTGTCAGCCTTTCCACTTTTCCGCGTGCCAATGGCAACACTACGGATTTTGCAGGAGAGCATAGCGTTCCTCGAAGAGTTCTTTCCAAAGGATGGCAAGCGCCAGCGCAAAGCGCTCGACATCGGTGCTGGTGTGGGCCGCGTGGCGAAAGGTGTGGCTCGTCATCGATTCGTTGTCCACAGCACCAGGAGACACATAATTTCGATTGGCAAATCATCAAAGTGCAAGAGGAGAGTTCTTTCCTGACCAATTGGCCATCCCGCCATTGACAGAAATGCACGTTCCTGCTGGCGCTGCAGCCCTGCAGTTGAGTTGCAGTTGAGTGTGAAGGGTGTACGCGCCCTGTTACCTAAGACTGAAGGGCCAGAGGGGCTGTTCCAGGGAGATACTCCATAATCATCAGGATCTGGCGTTGAGCATGTGAAAGGTAGCATCAGGTGTAGCCCGGCATGATGCGCCAGTGAGCTTGTTTCCAGGTGAAAACAGACAAACAAGTGGTGTCCCACGTGTTTTCCGCATTCTCCGTTTGTGCCCGTTGACTCCCGAATCCTCATTCGCAGCTACAGCTGGGTGCTGCTTGTGCGCCCCCCAAAACAGTTTGACAGAGTGCCGGGGGTAGCACTGACAGGAAAAGTCTGAAGGGGGGGCGGGGGGATCAGGCCGACAACAGCCAACTCAGCCTGCCTCACACCCCGCCATCGGGCCGTAAGACAACAACACGACAACCGCCAAAATCTATACAGTTGCTCCCCACAACGGAACAGACCTTCAGCCCACTCACCCTCTTCAGCCGAGACCACGGCCGGGAGACTTCGCGTGGATGGGCTGCAGAGAGACACTGCGGGAGTCCGAAACTCGCACCTGAACACACACACGCCCCGTACCTTAGGCCTGCGCTGCACGTCGAGAGCGGCATGAGGCCACGGGTCAGGTGTTGTCCAAGACCAAGATCAAGACCTCCAGCCCCCCCCCCCCGGAGGCACCCCACCCCTTCCAGTGAGACCATGGAAGTCCGCAGGTTGGTTTTGGGGGTTCTCGTCAGTTGTGTGTTTTTTTTTGGGGGGGCGGGGGTTAGCCAAGGGGCTCTATCGCTCCCCCCCTGATATGAAAGTCTGCTTTCCCCATCAAGGACCTCTCATGTCGAACAACCTTGAAACTCCAATGGTGCTAGGAGTACAAAGCAAATGCACCACAGCCAAATCATTGGAGCTTTGCTCTTGTCCTACCTATGTTCTTGTTGTAGTGTTGCCTCAATTTGCCCGAGAATAGCCTGCAAACCCATTCAAAGAAAGCTGCACAAACCATTTGCTCTGTTTGAGGCCATTGGGCATGGATGTCAATCCCAAAAAGGCATCAATGGTGAATAAGCTACCTAATGAATTTAGTTTTGTGCCCCTTGCCACATGCAAAACCATGCCACTCTGACCACCTGACTTGCCCTAGGCACATACAAAACCATGCCACTCTGCAACTGCTTGTTGGGGTTGGTCAGTATTTGGCCCCAGCCCCATTATCGCCGCCGGTATGGCTGCTGCTTTTGTGCCAGTGGTCAGTTCTGCTAGTGCTAGTGGTCAGTGCAGTCACGAGCAGAAATGGCACGGCGCACGTGGTGGACCAGACATATCGAATCCCACTTCGTTTTGAGATACCCATACTTAAGATTGGAACACCGACTAGGCTGTGCCTTTTGGCACCAGTGACCTCTCCAATGTACATTGTTGTGCTTGTTGGAGTCTGTTTACCCATTGTTGTCCTTGCCGCTTTGCTCTGATTTCCTCGGCTCTCCATATGGTTTGGCCACAAGAGCCACGGTGAAGACGTGCTCTTCTCTGGTGCCATCATGTAGTGGGCCCTAAATTCAGCCCTTGCATACCATATATGTCCAAAGTTCCTGCTTAAGCCCATGTAAATAAAATGGGCCAAAGCCCAGTGCCATGCCATGTAGGACCATCAAAACCACAAATGTGTGCATTTTTTCACACTTGTACCACCCACCCGTGCGTTTTTGTCACTGGATTCTGTTGCCGCCTACTTGTGCATATTTTGGAACTCACGTGTTTTGCTTTCATGCCCTTGCCAACTGCCATGTTTGCTGCCATACTTTTTGGTAGCTACACATTTCTGCCACCTTCACCCTTTTGTTTTTGGCTACCCATGTGTTTTTGGCCGTCGATAAGGTTGATTTGCCCATGTTTTCCCTCCTCTGGCAGGCCCTTTAGGGCTCTTTGTGTTTCCTGTCACCCATATGCTTTATGCCGGGCTCTTTTTTTTTGCATGCCTGCAAGAGGCAGCGTAACGGTCATGACAGTTTATTGGATTCTGTTGCCACGCAATGGTGCTAGACCCCTTTCTCACAAGGTTAAGAGGAAAGCTTCCCATACATGGTTGGAAGCCGTTGAACCATTCAACCATTCAAAAAGAAACATGTTGGACAGTTTAGAAAGGTCCACCAAAACCACAGCTTGCAGCTGACAAAGGCAGCACAGGGGAGACCAAGTTATTAGGCTTGCACTCAAATTAAAGGCAAACCAGCAGCTATGGGCTGAGAATGTACCATTTATGGCAAACAGTAAAGATTTCTCTGGTGGTGCTAAAATTGCGGTTCAAAAGTAGAAAAATGGAAGTGTTGATTAACATTTGTGGTTTCCTCTAAAGCCTGAAAGATTGGTTTGCTTGCTTCTGCAGCTGTCGAGAGATTTGATCAAATCAAATCAAGTGCCCCATTTGACTTCTTGTACCTGCATTTACCCTGCATACTCTTGTTACCCTTGGGGTGGTGGTGGTGCGTGCCATGCACATCTGTGCAACTCTATCAGAGCTATGTGGGCCGATTTCTTGTGCATTTGTTTGCTCTGAAAAGCAAACAGACATTTGGTGTTGTCAATCAAATATGGACGTAATGATCCGCAAGATCTGGCTGCACATGGGGATCTTGTGCAAGGTTGGGTGCGAGAGCCCCCCCTTTTTGCCTAGAAAAAATACTCTTTCTACACCTGTTGCACATACCTTATGTAGGGGTGCTGCTCAAGTATGTGAGGACTGTGGATGTCATTGATCAGGAGCCTAAGTTCATAGCCATGGCTAAATCAATGCTTGGGCCTCAGCCGTACCCGTATGATACATTGAATCCCGAAGGACAGTACACAGAGGTATTGCTCAGGATCTGAGGGAATTGTGTCCAGTTTCGGGCTTCATCTGGGGCGACAGGAAGCGAGACACCAGGTTTCCCATGGAAATCAGTCTCAACCCTCCTCATTTTGGAAATACCTCCGCTAAGTTTGCCAATCCTGGTGGCAGCTTGGAGCCATTCCTTATGCCCGACCTTTTCTTTTGTGAGAGGGCTGGCCAGTTGACCTGGGAAGTGAGATCCGCCCCTGCTTTGCACACATAAAGTCCAAGAGAACGGTTTCTCCCTCTGTTATCATGATTCACCCCCAAAATGATGTCACAATGTCGGGGCGCACCATTAGTACCAACCTGTTGGTGTTTCATGCTGCCGCAGCCCACGCAGTCCCTCAGTGCCAGCCACCTGCAACACGTGTGTCTCTAGGCCACTGTTCAGGCGTTCTTTCCAGTCGAAGAAGCCTATGATCTGATCTGTTTGCAGTGGACTGCGTCCTACCTTGCAGACGCAGATTTGTTGGTTGCGTTGACGAAATTCCGGAAGGCCCTGAAGCCTCACGGTTTGATCTTCATCAAGGACAGCATTTTGAAGGGTGGTGTGCAGGCACAGAAGGTGTGCATCTACATGTGTATTTGTGTGTGTGTGCACACGCACATGGGTGGTTACACCCAGGGCCAGCGTGCTAGATGTCCCTGCCCTGAGTGCTGGGTGCGTGTGATTCTGTTCGCAGCGACTGGACCAGGCCTTTGCTTAGTGGCTGGTTGATACTATACCGGGGGGGGGGGGGGGTCAGAGGCCAAAAAAAAGTTTGTGTACCTAAAATCGACCTCCAAATTCGGGCCCCTTTGATAAATTTCATTTTTTTCCTGAGGAAAAATTTTCTGATGTGGGTGGGTGGGTGGGTGGGTCAGCCAAAATCCCGGGGGGCCAATTTGACCCCCCCCCCCCCAGTATCACTAAGCAAGGCCTGGACTGGACCCTGGGTGCAGTGGCTTACCCCTCAATGCTGTTGGCGATGTTAGTGAGACGTCACACCAAGGTGTTTTCTTATGGAGAGGGATGGTCTGGGGGAACCCAGGTGGGAGAAAGTCCTGAGCGCCGTTCATTTGTGGTTGTTGTTGGCGTTGTTGGTTATTCAACCACCGCTCGGGTCCCCCAACCTACGTCACAGTTGAGTGTGAGTGTGAGTGTGTATCACTGTATCAGCTAGTCTCCAGAACACCAACATTGAAGGATACATAGGGTACCCCCCATACTCCTCTGATGACACAATTTGGAGTCCAGTGCCAATGGTGCCCTTCTGCACAACCCGCTGCTTTTGTTGTCCACGATGGGTATCTTGTGGTGCTGGTTTCCCTCACTGAGTGCATGTTTTGCTGTTGACATTCCGTAGTAAAGGATCCGCCCTCCCCAAATTTGGGGCCATGGCAGAGCACTGGTCATGGTGGTTTTGAGAATGCGAGGGAAGTATTCTTTGACAGAAAGGGCGGGTGTGCAAGGGGTTTACCGTACCGCAAATCCAGTCCATCTTAAGGGCAGACGGATGACTGACGGCATTCCCGTACTGCAATGCCCAGTCCGTCTCCTGCGCCATGGCCCACAGTGAGTTTCAGGCCAAGCGCCCTTCGACGCGCCCTGGCTAGAAATGGGGTTCACTGATGAGGGGGGAGAGAGGTGCAGAGGGCTGAAACGCGACGACCTCTACCACACAACGAAAGGCGCCGAGGGCTGTGCCGCTCCTCAGCAGTCTTCTTGTTACCGCTCTTGTTGCTTTGTGGTTCGTGGTTCTCATCGTGTGTGTCTCCCTGGGCAACAGGTATCGTAGTCGGTGTTGATATTTTGATTGTCACCTTAAGTTTGGGTCCACTGTGTGACCGGTCTGGCTGGCCACAAGCAGATGTCTCCTGCATTTCCGACGATCCGAACTTGTCTCCCATGGTCCCAGGAGTGATTGACTGGCACCTTGATAAGGACTTGACGACATTCACTCTACCACCACTCGCTTTCCGTGCTCACCTGCTGAAGGGGGATTGGACATTGTCATGATTTGTGCGCGTGCGCGCATGTCGCACAAAGGCGCCTGGCCCATGGTTTTTAGTTTCCTCATTCCCTATGATTTTGGCCAGAGTCCAGAGTTATGCCTTCAGGGACGGCATTGGATCGTTACTTCCTGCGGGTGCGGGGGGGGGACCCCCCGTTGATGAGCGCTGCAGCATGATTCAGGACCATAAATGGGCCACTTGCAGCCTAAACCACATGGGCACACTGTGACTGGGCCCGCATTTGTGGTTGACTCCAAGAACAAGGTTCTAGTGTTTGTGTATGGTGCGTTTGGGCTACAGGAGCTCCCGTGGCTCCATGTCCGTCTCAGTCTCAGTCTGAAACAGCCACATTGGTTTGCCCACCGCAACACACTTTGATGGCTTTGTTTGTCAGAGGAGTGCACGAATTTGCAGCCCCCACCCGAGTCGTATCAGCCGTATGCGTCGTGGTCTGCTTTTGTGTGGCAGCAGCATGCGGTGCAGCTTCCACACGCCGGCTCTTGCAGGTTGACAAACGTATCATGCGCCCGCATTCCTTGTATGAGGCCCTGCTCAGAAAGGTTGGGCTGCACCTTGTGAAGAAGGCTGAACATGGGCTGCAGCCCGAGGCGCACACTAATCGCATGGGCATGTATCTTGCAGGTTCTTGCACCTCCAGGGGCCGTTTGGACGTGTGTGTTACCAAGTGCTTGGTGGGCTGATGTGGCAGATGGTATTTTGCATTCTATGCTACTTTTCATTGACACTTTCTCACGCGGTGCTTGCGGGCCTATAGTCTCCAACACCCCAACCCAACACCCAGAGTTATACACATGTAGAGAAGTGCAGTAAAAGGGATCACGCTACATCCCAACCTCAAGGCCATGCCTCTGCTTTTCATGCTTTCTGCAAAGTATTTCTGCTAGACTGCCGTGCATAGAGTGTGCATACATACGGTGTTATTACAGTGCCTATTACATCACATGATCTCCATCATGTGATCACCACCACACCGCTTAGTGTTGTTCCCAAAACAGTTTGCAGCATTTCTATCGGCTCGGGGCAAGACCAGGGATCGGCGGGAATGTAGCGCGCAGTGTGCACACTGTGCACACTTTTCGTACGATACCATACCACAGACCCATGCTTAGTGGCATTGGGCCATCATTTTTGTTTGACACCCGGCAGTCTGCAGGTTCTTGCGAATTGGGATATGGCATAGGCCTAATTTGCACCCTTTTTCTACCTTTTCACCCCCTTGCCACCCATTTTCACTCGTTTACTGGTGTTTGCTGCATGCCTGGCCAGGTAAGGCCTCCCTTATACCAATGTAGATACCCCCTCCCCCGATAGGGCAAGCTAGGGCATGGGAAATCCCCCACCACCAATACCCCCCCCCCCCCCGGTGCGGGGGTTATAGGAATTCTAGAGAAGATTTCTTTCAGGCGCGTTGTGCCCATAGCGGCTCCAATTATATTGAGGCAATTTTGGCTGAACGGGGGCGGGGGGTATAGGCAGGGAGGGCCAGTGGTGGGGGGGTGTATAGGTGGGGGGGGGGGGGCTTGCAGGTTTTGGAGGTAAGATGTTTCCACAGGTCATTTTTCCTGAAAAGAGGTAACCTTTTTGGTTTTGAAGCATTTCCTTTAGAAAATCCCGAGAGGAACCCTTTTGAAACCTCTGGCCTCTCTCATAGAAAGGCCGAGTGTTTCTTGGGTGTTTATTGAAAGGTAAAGGGTACCATGCCTCAGAGCAAACATCTATGCCCTGGGATAGCCAGTGGGCTGCCGGGTCAAGTGCCGTAGTGAGGTTGGTCGGTGAGCAGGGGTTTTGCACCTGCTGTAGCGGAAGTTCTGGATTGTGCAGCATGGGTCCTAGGACAAGCAACAGCCAGCCCACATGGTGGCAGTAGTGCCATTTGAAACACGAGACAGTGGGTGCTGACAATTGTAGGTCCAATGTGAGGTTCTTGAGCGTGCTTGGGGATGCACTCGTTCATGGAAGCACTAGAATCATGACAAAATCTCTGAAATTTCTTACGTTGCTCTGATTTTACCCTGGAACATGCACTGCGCACGCCTTGTGCATGCTGTGCGGGTGCTGTGCAGACGCTCCCCCCAAGGGCAGGGAGGGTGTTGGGGGGGCGCTGAGGGGCCCAGAGAGATACATTGGGCTTGTTGGGGCGGCTATGGAGGCTCCGCGAGGCATTTTGGCTGGTCTCGGGCGGAGGGTATTTACGGAGGGGGGGGGGGAAGGTTGCCCGCTCCAGGGACCCGGGTACAGGTTCTGTTCTTGGGATTGGGCGGGGTGTGGACGGGGGAAGAAGTATATGGGGAGATACGATGGTTTCTTGAAACTTTTGCGGCGCTTTGCTCACTAAGGGCGCTGGTGGTGAATCGGCAGCATCATACCCTGCGAGGTCTTGCAGTTGTGCCCCTCCATGATGCACGACAGTGTTGCCGCACTGGTGCCGCCCTTGGTATCCCTCACAGGCAAACATCCGGTGTCAACTATCACCACCGAGGACGGGGAAGAAATCCCACTCATGGGCGTTGACTCTGAATCCGGAGAACACTTTTATTCGATGAAGGTATCGAGCCCAGTCCGATGGCGGAGACTTGGGGTGCCTTGTTCTGTTCCGCCCGGGTGTGCTGGGGTCTCCCATTGTGTGACCGAGAATCCCCTGTGCCATCCATTTATCCTCCACTGGGATCCTTAAAGTTTGGGAACATACCACCCCTGGGGACTTGCAAACAGGGGTTGTTGCTCTGTTGCTACGGACTTGCGCTTGTCAACCATCTTGCTGATTCCAGACGTGAGCCATCGGCACACGTTCCAAGACAGCAAACTGTGTCCAGCAAACAGTCAATTAAGAGCCGGACTGGAGCTCTCGGTGTGGGTCTCAACAAATTTTCCACATGATTTCACAATGCATTGCCCAAGCCTCTACTGGGTTTTCTTGCTGTCTCTTTTTGCGTCTTTTCCGCTGTAGCCAGCAGGGGCGGATATACTGTTGATGTAATTATTTTGAGGACTCTGTTGGGGCCGTGATTACGAATTACAAGTTGCGAAATTCCCACCTGAGTCCCACATGAGGGTACGCATGGTGGACCTCAAAATGATCAGCTCATCATGGGGATCATCATGAGGGGTCTATGTTAGGATATCAGGGACTCTCTCCCCGGACCCCCTTGGAAGCCCGTCTTCGGTCCGCCGAACTTCGTAATTCGTAATTCGTAATTCGTAAACGGGTAGCTAGGAATCGGGCGTCGAATTATCTTGAGTGTCATGTTCATTCTGGATGTAGGTGCTTTGTCCGAAAAACCAATAGTTCTGCATCCCGGTATGGATGGTAAGCATCAAAATGAATGGGTGTGGCAACAGGGAACAACCCGCGACGTGTGGTCAGCTTCTTGCAATTTGTGCAGGGGATGTGGGCTGAGGAGTTGAAGAAGAAGCAATGGAACAAGCACGTCAAGGAATACTGGGACCAGAGGGAAGCAAAGGCATGTTTCAGAGGGCGCAGAGGTGTATTTGTAGACCAGACTCTGCTCAAGATTGTGTAGGGAGGCATGTGTCATTTTTGCAGGTTGCCGGCTGTCGTGCCTTTCTCTGCAAAACAAGTGGGGGCTGTTTTGGTGTGCGGGCTGTGTGTGTAGGGGGGGGGGGTGTGGGGGTGGGGGGGGGTTTGTACTCATCCCAGTACTCTCACCGCATTCAACCCCTCCACTTTCTTGCAGCATCATTGTGTCCTTCGGTTGTCGCACTGTGGGTGCTGTATCACATGAGCGTGGTATGGCATCACATGGTGCAACACATAATGTGATGTGGCGGTGCAGTGCGATGTGGTGTGGCTGTGCTGTGCTGTGTATTGACATCACCTAGTACCGCCACCTGATGGAGGCCGACCGGTACACCCTGTGTGGTGTCATGCGCAACCCCCCGGTGTGCCATGTAGTGGGCAAGCATGGCCGGGTCATGCTGCTCCTCAAGCACCTGGACAGCTGGTCCAGGAGGCGAACCTCCGGGTCAACACCATCTCCCCCCACATCTCCAAGCTAGAGCCTACGGCCTTCTATGCCCTGGCGACAGCGATGTATGAGCGGGCCCTTGGTGGCCCGTGCCTCGTGGGAGGCATGAGGGGTGTGTCCCTCCAGGAGGTAGTGCGCACAGTGCAGATGAAGCAGGACCTAGCTAGGCTCCAACGTGGAGTGGTGGACGTCTTGGTCACCAACCTCACCAAGTTTTTTGACGTTATCGCCTAGGATGTCTGCCCGATCATGGGGGCCCGGGTGGGCTTGGGTGACGACGGCCACCTAGCCACCCACACGGAGGGCTTCTCGTATGCCCTGCCTCTGGGCCGCTGGCAATCGGATTCTCTGGCGCAACTCCTAGGTACCCCCCCAAGGAACGATCCAAGGGGTCCATGCCCGCGCCACGGCAGCCCTCCCCTTCCTGAGGTTCATGGACATCGCCTACTGTGCTTTCGCGTTGATGCCGTTTCGCTTCCCGGGGCTTATGTGGGTGGATGACACTATCGTCATACTAGAGCGTGGTGATACCTACCCCATCCAGGGGGGGGGGTCTTGCTGTACCAGCGGGTGTACTACCAAGGTAGCCTGCGTGTGGATGTCCCTGACCGCAAAGTCCAGCACGGGTCCACCACGGACCCCCAGCCGCTGCGCTCGCCCACGCCAAAGGCCGTGGCCCGACATGTGGGCCACGCTTGGGTGACGGATAGCCCGGAGGAACGGGAGGAGGTGTGGTGTGGCGTGGTGCTGTGTGGTGTGCCGAAGGCGCTGTTACCAGAAGGCAAAGGCCGGGATGCCTACCCACGGGTACACGTAACGGGAGGGCTATGTGTGTCGTGTGTGGCCGCTGGTCCCCGCTGCTTTGCCTTTTTGTGGCGGCTGCGGTTTCCGTGCACCGAGGGGGCCCGGGCGCCTGCCCTAGCTGCGGCACGTAGGTGGCGCTGCCTTCGCGCCATGCCCCCCCCCCTTCGGCCTCCGCGCCGCTGCGCTCCGGGGCGGACCTACTGCGCCGTCCACTGCCCACACAGCTCATGGTCCAGCACCGGTTGTCACTTTCACCAGCGGCGGAAGTGTACTCGTTGCAGCTCTCCTTAGCGGTGTACTCCAGGCAAGGGGACATACCATTGGTGTTGATCTTCTTCACATGCTTCGCTCTCTTCTGCGCTGTGTTGTGTTGTGCTGCTCTTCTGCGCTGTGTTGTGTTGTGCTGTGTTGTGTTGTGCTCAGCTATGCAGTGTTGTCATGTGTTGTGCTGTGCTACGCCGTGCTGTGCTGTGCTGTGCTGCGCTGTGCTTTGTTATGTTGTGCCGTGCTGTGCTGTGCTATGTTGTGCCGAGTAGTGCCATGCTATGCTGCCGTGCGTTGTGTTGTGCTATGTTGTGCCGTGCTGGGTTGTACGGTACTGTGCTGTGCTGCATTGTGCCGTGTTGTGCTGTGCTGTGTTGTGTTGTGTTATGTTGTGTTGTGGTGTGCCGTGCTGTGTTGTGTTTTGTGTGGCACCATGTTGCTGCTGCCGGAGGGGGGAAGGAGAGCCATCCAGTACCCTGCCCCCCAAGCTAGGGAGGAGGCGACCCCTGTCCTTAACCCTTCACCCGCTCGTTGTCCTTGATGTACTCGTAAGAGGGGGTCTCTAGCCTGGGCCGCATGCCGCCTAGCGGGCAGGGGCTAGGGGCTGCTGCGTGGCGGACTCCCCTCTTGGTCTAGGCATCCTCCGTGGTGTCGAGGGGGCGGACCCAGGCGCTTATCCCCCACGGGGGGCCAAGCTGCCCTACCACACAGCCCGGGGGTTGGATGGAGTTTAGTGGGTCTTGTTTAGGTTTTGGGTTGAGAGAGCTGGGTTGGGTTGTGGGCTGGTTTTTGGGCCGAAGGGGTGGAGGGTGGGAGTACTGGGGAGGGTTGTGGGCTTGTTTCAGGGCAGGAGGGGCAGAGGGAGAGAGAGTTGGGTAGGGTTGTGGGCTGGTTTTAGGGCAGGAGAGGCGGAGGGAGGGTGAGCTGGGTAGGGTTGTGGGCTGGTTTTAGGGCACCCGCTCGTTGTTGTTGGCGTTCTTGGAAGAGGGAGTTTGGCCTGGGCTGCATGCCTCCCAGCAGGCAGCCTAGGGGCCGCTACCCGGCGGACTCCTCTCTTCTTCTGGGCGTTCTCCTTGTTGTCGAGGGGCCGGGCCCTGGCGCTCGGCCCCCATGGGGGCCAGCTACCCTGCCTCGCTGCCCCCTCCCCCATCGGCGGCGTTGATGTCCCCGAGGGGCCGGGCTCGGGCGCTACTCCCCTTTTTGGGGGGGGTTGTTGCCCCGCCGCGCTGCCCACTATCGTTGTTGGGGAAGTTGTCGGCGGGCCAGGCCCGGGCTCTGCCCTGCCTTGCTGCCCGGGGGTTGGATAGGGTTTTGTGGGTTTTGTTAAGGTTTATGGCTGGGTGTGGGTTGGTTGTGGGCTGGTTGCGGGCTGGCATTCGGGCTAGAGAGCTGAGAGAGCCGGGTAGGGTTGCAGGCTGGTTTTAGGGCAGGAGGGGCAGAGGGAAGGAGTGCTGGCTTGGGTTGTGGGCTGGTTTTAGGGCAGGAGGGGTGGAGGGAGGGAGAGTTGGGTAGGGTTGTGGGCTGGTTTTAGGGCTGGAGGGGTGGGGGGTAGGAGTGCTGGGTTGGGTTGTGCTCTGGTTTTAGGGCAGGAGGGGCTGAGGGTGCAGTGATGTGCCCCGCCATGCGGTGCTGTGTTGTGGTGTGTGGTTCTGTGTGTGGGGGGGGGGGGTAGCTCGTGTGCAGTTTCTGGCCATTTTGGCTGGACACACACCCCGTACAACTGGCAGGGCCCCTGCGAGGGGCCTACCTGGGGCTGCCCCACCACCTCGCGGAGCTACTCGCGGGCGGGCTGCCGATAACCCCCCGTGTAACGACCCCCAAGCCCTGCCCAACGTGGGCCGAGCTCACTGGGGTCGCCCACGAGGAGACCAGGGGTGTGGTATGGTGTGGGCTGGGCTGGGCTGGGGTGGGGTGGGGTAGGGTGGGGTAGGGTGGGGTAGGGTGGGGTGGTGTGATGTGATGTGGGGTAGGTTGGGGTGGGGTGGGGTGGGGTGGGTTGGGTTGGGGTGGGTTGGGTTGGGTTGGGGTGGGGTGGGGTAGGGTGGGGTAGGGTGGGGTGGTGTGATGTGATGTGGGGTAGGTTGGGGTGGGGTGGGGTGGGTTGGGTTGGGGTGGGTTGGGTTGGGTTGGGGTGGGTTGGGGTGGGTTGGGTTGGGGTGGGTTGGGTTGGGTTGGGGTGGGTTGGGTTGGGTTGGGGTGGGTTGGGGTGGGTTGGGTTGGGGTGGGTTGGGTTGGGTTGGGGTGGGTTGGGCCGGGTTGGGTTGGGGTGGGGTGGGGTGGGGTGTGGTCTGATGTGGTGGGGTGGGGTGGGGTGGGGGGTTGGCGTGACGTGGCGTGGCGTGGGATGGGTGGGGTGGCTCGACGCGGTGTGGTTTGGTGGAGTTTTGTGGTCATCTACAAGAGCTTTTCACGTACCAGCGCACCTGAGACAGGGCACCTCTAGTACAAGAGAGACGGACAGGGGATTGTGTGAGGCCCGTGCCCCCGGTATGCCAGATAAGTGTATCCAACCCCCGGGGGGGGAATTTGTGTACAAGGCCAGCCCGGCCCCTGGGCCACTTGCTGGTTCAACCAGCGCATTGCCCACCCCTTCCATTTCCAATCTACAGGTCAACAATCCCGAGATTGCAGGGATTGATCTTGAAGAGAGTGCCCAGTTTCTGGAGGACCAGTTTGCGCCCGGCCAACGCTTCAAGCGACGGGGGCTTGATTTGGGAGCAGGTTGGTCATCCCCAAAGTGGCTGGATGTTTGATATTTTCGAGGAGCAGGGCCTCAAGATGGGGTAAATGACAAACACACGGCACTCCAGGCTTTGGAGTCGTGGCAGGGTTGCACTGGAATGGCCACAAACCGTAGGAGGGTGGAAGACAGGAACGCTGATGCACATGTGCAACGGAGCACCTGCCAACGGACAGTGATAGTCATTTAGGCAGAATGCAAAAGTTGGTGGCTTGGGTTTTTCGCACCAGCATCAGGGGAGTCCTTTGATCAAGAGGATTTTTTTTGTTTTCTACCGAGAACAGCCCCTGAGGGGCACCGGCGGTGAGTGGCCACGTTTTTGTTCACCAAGCACCGACTGCGGGTGAAGATTCGTATGTCTTGACGGGTGACAACTCCCAGATAGATGTATTGCTGTGTGTAGTGCCCGGTTGCCTTCTCCATGGTGGTGTGTCCATTTGTTAATCAAGTGTATATGATTGAGTTTTTTTTGTCGCTAAGGAGTCCCATGACTCCTTGACCCATGACCATGGTAGGCAGGGTCACCAGTTCTTTGTGGCCCTTGCTTGAGTGTGTGTCAGCGGAGGCAATGCTTTGGCCTCTGAGGAATGCTATGTTTCCTGCTTCTGTTTATGCTTGTGCGTTGCAATGTGGAGGAGCCGTGCAATCACACGTGATTGTGAGTTTTCACATGTTTAGCATGAACCCCCTCAAATCCGCCCTGGATTGAGCACAGCTCCTATCGCCATCGTGCATTAGAGGCCCACCCCTTTTGTTTGTTGGCGATATCCACAGGGAACTGAGACACTGATCTTTCATTGCTGCCCACAGGTGTGGGGCGTGTGGCTCAAGGGGTGCTGCTGAAGTACGTGTACACGGTCGATTTGGTGGACCAGGGGGCCCATTTTCTGAGAGAAGCACGAAACAGGTTTGCAATTGCAACTGCGCGTGCTGTGTTTCTGATGTTGCTGTTGCAGCTGCCACTGCTATTGTTGCTCCTGATATTACTGCAGGTGCTGTTGTGCCTGGAATCAAGCAGAATTCTTGTTGAAAAGGGTAAATATGTTGTAGATAGCCATCCAAACAGAGATTTCTTCTCAGATGTCCTTGAAATCTTGCATAAATGCTGGGTCATGAGGTGGTAATTCCAGCAGGCCCAGCACACCCACTTTCTGCTTTCCTTTTTGTTCAACTGACCCCAGTCATTGCTGCTGGCCTGACACTGAGGACTCTGGTGATTCATTTGCAATGCAGACTGTCTCATCTTTCTGTCCCCCCGTTTTGTTACCTGTGTGCCCCTTGCTCCAAAATCTGAATGCCACAAAGTCAAACCCTGCTCACAAGGGATGCAACATGTGGGCACAATGATCGATTTGGCTGACGTCCACTGGGTTGGTTCGGCCAGGCATTGATGAATTATGGAAGTGTATGATTTTGCGGGTATTTTTCTCAGATGTGCCGGAAGTCAGCTGCAAACTCCGCTTTGTGGTACACCCAACATCCTCAATGCATGGACCCGTGCACAACACTGATACAGCACAGAAAACATGTGCCAATTTGAAAATGACTTGGAAAATGTACAAGGCACAATTGCTGTCTTCCCTTTGTGTCCTGGTGCCGTCCCCATCTCCTAGTGCATTCTTGCGCCTTGGTGCTTGTTGTGGGCATTTTGCGAAGGGCTCAGTTGGGCATTCTCCTTCTTGTATTCCGCAATGTGAGTGCTTGTGTGTGCACTCCCACACCGGTAGGTGCCATGCAACAGCATGGTAATCACCAGCTGTTGCACGCTGCAATTGCCCACTGATTAGGCCTTTGTGCTGGTGTTACATCAACAAACGCCTCTGCAGGCTATCGTCTCGCAACACAAATGGGCAGTATGTGCAGGCTGCAGTTCAAGATGTGGACATCCCCAAAGGTCTTTGATCCCATGCTCCCTGCCCACAAGGAGTCTACTCCTATGCTGCCCACAAATGACGCCAATGCATCCGTCCATGGGGCACATGCTGTGTCTCTTTGCATCGGTTTTGTTTTCAATCACTGAACCATGGAAGTTGTCGCCATGTCTTATGGTGGTGTTTTGGATACTGACAGCTTTTTGGGGGGGGGCGAGCTGGGCGTCTGCATCGTGTTCTCAGCACCATTCATAACCCCCCTCCACACACCCAGGTCACATTTGCTCTGCTGCGCTTCTGCTGGCCTGCTACCTCCCTAATGATCATGGCCCTGTTCTTCTTTTGTTTGAGTACTGTGCTCCTTGGTTTGTACACTCTCGCACAAGATGGGCAATATGATATTGGTGCTGCAGTTCAGAAATCAAGGCAAAGCACCTTGCATGACTCACCATCTGTGGAGCTGAAGGCAAGCTGCCGCAAGCTTTCCTGGCCCTTCAAGGGGCCGAACACTGATCTCTTAAAAGAAAAGTTCAAGGTCACCACAGCTCTATCTGTCAGTCACAAACAACGGGGATTATCCCATTTTGTTGGAGTATTTTGTTGTGTCCCTGTGCCTTGTGTGAAGTTCTTTTATACCACTTCGAATATTGAGTGTTAGTTAGGACAGCCGACCTTTGTTTGAAATTGGGAAGCACCCTGCTGACTGTGTTGGAGTAGATTTGCCGCAAAATTGGTGGGAACGTGATACAATGTGAGAATTGAGGCTGCACATCATCTTGTGTCACTTCTGCAGGCCATTATGACCTCATCTGTATCCAGTACACCGCATTGTATTTAAGTGACGAAGACCTTCTCAAGGTTCTTAAGAATGCTGTTCCAGGTTTCACGCTGACCTCTTTGCTCTGAATAGTAATAACCTGTGAACAGTGGTGCTCCCACCCCTGCTGTTGCTTGCACTGCAGTGTGGGTCCAAGGCAGAAATGATAACTGAAAAGTTGAGTCTGTCGCGTGGAAGGATCACCGCGCCGGCGAATGAGGGCCATGTGTATACTGCACTGGCCGGAAATGGTTGGGCCACAGAGCACAGTACGCAGATCATGGTGGCAGTCCTAATCCACAGGGTGGATGGTGATAGGGTTGGGTTGGGTAGCTTGAGCTTGTTGTGCTGAAAAATGTACCCGTCGGCCAAAAGAAGTGGTATTTCAAAATCGATTGTTCTGATATTTTAGGCATCTGGAATTATACCTTCAACCATGGACATACAGTTACTTGGCCATATGGGTTCTTTGTCAGCTTTGAGGTGCACAATGCATACTGCATAGTGCAATAGAACTGACAGATGTTTAGTGTACAGTGTGCAGTTTGTTCACTGCAATTTGCAGCATGCACGGCAGGATATACATTTCCCTGTGCGCAGTGTGCATCCCGCACCAGCGTGTGTCCATTGCACACTGCCACGTTGTTCATGCAGGCCTGAAGGAAGGTGGAATTGTCTTCTTCAAAGATAATTTGCCAATGAACCCAGATAAATTCCAGGTCCGTCTTGGCAATGCCTGTGTTATGGACCAGGGAGGAGAGGCACAGCTTCCGAAAAGTTTCAAGGATGAACATGTCAGTGAGTTGCGGGTTTTTCTGTCCTTTGATTATGTGGCACAGTACATGCCGGACAGATACTGTGTCTGCCACCATACCGGTGCCCCTGTGGGGGTTTTCACAGTATTAAGAGGTGCAGGTGTTGTAATTTGGGTGCAAACGTGGTCAACCAGTGACAGCTGCCATATGCAGCCTCCAGTACATTTCCAAACTCTTTTCAGTAGGGGAAGCAACAAAGAAGCTCAATGTGTCTGGTTGTACTCCACAGTACACCGTGTTGAAGCCATTTGTGCACGGCAAGGACTGTGCGTGCATTGCTGAGGGCAGACCCATCTCATGGGCGGGTGTGTTGTCATAGGACTCATCCTTGGGTACTGATCCTTCAAGTGGGGTAGGAGCTCGTTGCAGCTTGCCGCAGCCCACTAGGCCCAAGTACGGGGGTCTAGGCGTTGGTTAGGGCAATTTTAAGGGGTGGAAACCACCAAAAGTGGGTGGTTGTGGGTGGATTAGGTGCACTTGAAATCGCGTTTTGTCGGCGGCCAATGTGCACAAATTTTGGGGCTTTTGGGGGCATTTTGAGGGCGATTCGCGGACATATTGTGGAGTTAGAGGGCCCTAGAGGGCCCTTCGGCACGGGGAAGTCTAGCTGCATGTGTAGAGCAGCCACTATTTCCCTTCTTTTGGCCATTTTCAGCAAGTTCTTGGGCGAATTTGGGCAAAAAAGGCTGATTTTGGCCCTAAATTGCAGATTTTGAAATAGAGGTCCGGCACTTGCGACGCCCGTTCCCGGCCGCCACCGTTGAGTTTTTGGCTCATACTTTGTGTGGTTGTCCCTCACACCCATAGGTTGCATCCACCAAAATTTTGGCCGAATCCGAAGCACCACGATGGAGATGTGATTTTCCCCCATTTCCGGCGTGCTTGCTGCTTGCTGCTTGCTTGCTTGCTTGCCAAACCCGTTAGGTCCACCCTAGACACTAAAGAGGGTTACAAAACCAAGACTGGTTCCACCAGCTTGGTAACCCTAGTCCTAACCCTAGCCCTAGCTTGAACCCTAGGCTAGGGTCAGAGTCATTGTTTGGGTCCAAAATCGAGAGAAATTTTTGGCGCATTTTGGTCGTGGTATGGCAAAATCAGGTCCGGCCACCATTTCAGCCGCATGTGGGCATGGCACCATGGTGGCATGCGTTTTTCACCAAGCCGATTTGACCCAAATCGGTCTCTGCTCAAACGGAAACGGTTTTGCACGCCGCGCCACGCTCATGGAGGGAGGTGATATGTTTTAGGGAGCTGCCATACAAAGTACAACCAAATGTGCATGTGCACACAGTACGCATCCGTGTAACAAAGTCGTTCATAGGGGAAAGTTTCAAATCCCTATGAATATGTGGGTTCACACACCACCACAGCAACCAGGAATAGTGAGAGGCATAGGATGGACCCATCATTTGCAACAAAAATCCCATTGTCGTGTACTCAGGTAAACCGTGATTCTGCTTTTAACATCTTCCGAATGGAGCAACACTACAGATGGTTATTCCGAGAAGCTGGGCTGCAGATCAGCAAAGAGAGCCCTCAATTGCAGTATGTTGTGCCTGTTTGCCTTTTTCTCCAGAGGAATTTTGCACCCTAGCTGGAGACCACTGGGATCCAGCCCCCCCTCTTCTCGCGGGCCCCTTTTCCTCCTCCCCAAGAAAAAATCCTGCGTTTGCTCATCCTGTGTGTCTTTGTGCTGATGATATGCTCAGGTACAGCCCAAGATTTGAGGTGCATAAATGACGCACCACCTCTGTGCCTCTGCACACAATGTGCTGTAATATACCCTCGAAAACGCGCAGTTATAGCTCCAGCTCCGCAGCCCTCACCGTTTTGCATTGCAGGTGGCTTGAGGGGGCCAACCCTATCAGAATGTTTGCTCTGCGTCCAGAGGAGTACTACCAGCCCCCTGCTGGAGATGATGAGGACAACTGAGGCTCCCACAACAGGGGCGTACGTCACGTGCAGATGTATTTGGATGATTGCTTCCAAAAGGAAGCCCGAAGGAGAGTTGAGGCCAATTTCAGCGTCTCGATTGTGCAAACCACGCAGTCATTGGGGCCACATGCACTCACCACGCAGCGTTGGGGCACACACTGGCCCAGTGACCCTTTTCTGGAAAATGTACATTTGAGTGCGTATGTCTAGCATTGATCCACATGCAGACACCCTGGCATGTGCACGTTTGAGGGTTGAGGGTGGCAGATTTCCGAAGGACCCTCCTTGTGCCCCCCACCGATGGCACAGTGGCTCTGTGCTGCAAGAAACACAGCAGATTGTCTAAATGTGGGCTCCAGGAGAAATATCCAGCCCAAGTGCCAGGGCAACTCCGGAAATGCAGCTCCCATTTTTGTTGCCTGGTTCGACTCAGAGAATCTGGAAGTGGTTTAAGTCTGAAGCTTCAAGTGCAAGCATTCGAACCGCAAATGTGAGGGGGCTCTTTGCAGGGGGCTCGGATCGGGGTGGGGGATATTAGAGGTCAAGTTTGGAGAAGCTTCTTGAAGTCCTGTGTTGCAGAAGTTCTCGTGTGCAGCATTGTATTGCTGATCAGTGTGCATGTGCAGGTGGTGCGTGTCCAGGCATCTGTGGAATCCATCCACAAAATCTCATTCAGACAGTTTGCAGACCCTAATCCTGGAATTCCGCGCACCAGAGCGGTGCGTTGTTCCATGAGTGACACTTCCTGCATGATTCTACGATGTATAAAACCGTCAGCTAGAGTTTGTGCTGGCCATGTATATTTGCACTGGGGGGCTGTTGTTTGGCTAGTGCCGCTCAGGTGACCAGTGTCTCCACTGTCACCGAAACTGGGATGAAGGGATTTGTCTATTGCAGCCCGCACGTCACAGAAAGTGGCAAGCTGATATTCTGCAATTTGGTCAACAGTGGATGGCATTCCGTGTTTTGTATTGCATGTTTGTTGATGAGTGGTCTTTGTGAAGTTGTTTTTTGCAGATGCATTCTCTCGGTTTCATTCTCGAAGCACCGGAAAGAGGCATGCGGGTATCCATCTGCCACACAGCAGGTTGGCCTCTGTTGGGCCCAATCTACATGGGCCACAGACATGCAGGAGTGGACATATTTTGATGTGTTACAAAGCGCAGAGAGTACCACAGTTCATACAGGGCCCCTGTACTTCCAATGTCATTTGTGACACCAGGAGCCCTAGATTGCTGATCAGTGGATGAGTAATTTTGATGCCTGCAATGGACAATCACGCCTGACAAAGTGACCATCAGATTTCTGCAGCTGTTGGTCTCATACACATTCTTCTGAGAACAATGCAATGGCCATGCAGATGCTTGAAGCTTTTTCGCTGCGTGTTTGCGTGGATATCATGCACAGCATTGGGCATCGATGTGCTTTGTACTGGGCGTGCTCCCAACGACAACACGAAGGGATGAGGGTGCTTTTCCCAGTTTTTTTTGTGAAACACATTCGCATGTAGAAAACTGCCGCTGCTCGCAGCTGCTTGCCGTTACATTGAATGGTCGCAGTACACCTTGTTTGCTTGGTATGACAGTCTTGGTTGGGGATTACAAGGTGAACCACGAGTACACAGAGGAACGGTAGGGCCAGTGGCTCGAGTAGCAACACAAGCAATGAGTTGAAGCCCTGCAGTGTGCAATGCGTCGGATGAGGAACACAGCTCCCGTTCTCAATTCCATTGGGGCAGCACGGGCAAGGCAGTCCCCCCCCCCAATCCACCGCTAGAATATGGCAAATTGCCTCATTGTGCGTTTTTGAGAACCTTGGTTTTGCTCTGAAGGTCACAAAGCAGCCCAAAGGAAATGTTCTTGGAGTTCTGTATGGCCCCATACGCTGAACTGTGCAACAAGCTCCGAAGGCAGCCTGGAACTCCCACCAATTGTGCAGTGCCCTCACCCAAGCACTGTTGCATCAAAACCACTGCCATGCTTGGGACGGTGCTGGGGCAAAGTCGGAGTGACTGTAGTCACGTTGGCCAAGATACAGATACTGCAGGGTGGGGTGTGTTGCCATTGCCCCATATTTTCGACAAAGTGCACAAGCGACCCGCTCACCAGCTAGGTCAGCACACAGGTGCCACCCATCAACTGCAACAAACAACCTCCAACAGCTGACATACAAAAACACATCCCACCCGCATTGGATATCTGCACCAAAAAAAGACGACGTACAGTCCCACAAAGAGAGAAGGAATGCCTGATAGTACACCTGTCGGACAAAGCCCACTACCTCCTCTGTCAGACGATGCTCCATGCTGACCAAAAGCAACACCGGTGAAGCCCACATCTTGAGTAAGTGCACTTTCCGTTGCAAAGACAAATCCAACGGCGCTATTTTACACGCCCTATGCGCATTGTCTCATTGGTTAGAAACAAAGACTCCATGGACCTCAAATGAGTCCAGTGGAGCAACGTGCAAAACGTTAGGGGCTGGTGTGAGCATTGCAGGGAGGTATGAAATTCTTGATGCACATCGTTGCCAAAAAATGGCAGAAATTCCCCTCGTTAGCAACACCTGCGCACGGGCAGCACTTCTTTGCGCACTGGCAGCATTTCTTTGCGCAGCCACAGCACTTCTTTGCGCACGGACAGCACTTCATTGCACACGGGCAGCACTTCCTTGTGCACGGGCAGCACTTCTTTGCGCACGGGCAGCACTTCTTTGTGCACGGGCAGCACTTCATTGCGCACGGGCAGCACTTCATTACGCCCGGGCAGCACTTCTTTGCGCCCAGGCAGCACTTCTTGCTGGGTTTTGTTTGTTCGGGGATCCGCGTACCATGAGCATCTCGGATGATTTTTCCAAAAGCGGCAAGCATGCAGGTAATTTCCTCCTGAACCCTCAAGCCGGTGCGTACACCCGGAAGTACCAAACGGCATATTTACTCAGTCATAATGGCAAAGCGCCCGCAACTCACCCTTCAAGCACAGGCTTGGGGGGAAGTCAGTGTACCCAGACCAAGGAACCCCCTGTACAGGACCAACCTCTAGATTGGCCATTGGATGGAGGTCTATCAGGGATGCCATTTGGCCCGTTTTTGTTTCCTTGTGAAGTTTGATGATGAGTTGCAAAGGGCCAGGTTTGGGAGGAGGCCCACAGAGCCAAAAGCAGTAGCAGTAGCTTGTTGGGTAAACTGGTGGACAGGATAACACTGCGAATGGAACAAACAGATAGTGGAGCCTGGGGCCAAAAATTCCGACACCCATAGCCTGTGCATCGCATGAATGCAGGAACACACAAATGAATTTGCATGGGATTGACAGACAAGGTGCCATTGTCAGGGCGTTGAGACGAGAAGGCACTCAAAAGGAAGGTGTTTTTTTTTTTGGCACGAGGTGTGCTTGCACATCGTCATCGGTCGTGCAGGTGCAAGGAAAGGGACCACCTGCAGCACAACCACCCACTGTTCTTCGCCACACTCCCATTCTTCCACATTGGCATTGCTTTGAAAATGCTCGATGGTGCTGTCCGAGGAGAAGGTTTTGTTGGAGATGTTTCCTTGATTTGCATCCTTTTCTTTGGTTTCGTCTGTCATGGCTACCAATGGTTGGCTGAAGCATAGGTGCCTCAGCGCTCCTGCGCTCACCCTCCCGTGAAAGACCGGGTTCCTAGGGCCACTTTCCTCATCCTTGGCCAAGAGAAGGGAGCAACGGCTTATCTACACAGTTGAACTGCCATGTGCACGTTCACACAGATGCCCACAGTGGAACAATGCATTGCGCTTAAACAAAAACAAGTGCAGGGCCGACCAAGCTCTTCGCAATTTGTAGCTGCCCATTGTGATTTGTTGGGCCATGGGATACTGAGGTCTAGTCATCGGGCCATTCTGAGGGCTGCGAATGGGCATACCCTCCCTATGAAGTTGTGCAGAACGATGGTGCCAAATAAATGTTTCCTCGTTCTGCCGGCACAAAGTGCTGCGACGCAACCTCTGGACACACGGGGCTCAATGGGCCAGGCAAAGGATGGCTATGCCTCGGACTACGGTACCATTGCTGTTTGCCGTGTCTCTGGCTGTGTTCTTCAGATGTTTCAGGATGGATGAGGGAAAGCAATCGTTTGTGTCCCACAAGAAGCTTGGTGAGCTGGTCCGCCAAGTGGACCACCGGCATGAGCTTGATCCGGAAGTGGCGGACTTGGTATTAGAGCTCGCGGACTCTTTTGTTGAATCGGCGATACGGTTTGGGAGCCAACTCGCCAGGCATCGCGGCGATGACACGTTGAAGGTGCGAGACATCAGTTTGTACTTGGAAACAACGTACAAAATCAGAGTGCCGGGGTTTTGTGAGTTGGAGCCACCGGCCAAAGTTCAGAAGCGGGAGCCTGCGAGCGATTCTCCATCGGCAAAGAGCCCAGTGGCCCTAGATGTTCATATGAACAGGAACAAGTCACGCGCTTCCAACAAGAAATGAAAGCCTGGCTGCCGTGCTTGAGCAATCTTTCGTCCATCCTTTGTGTGACCACCTCGCAGAGTTTGTACCAAGCAGATACGGCAAGATGTCATGGGTCCCTCACGCATGATCTCACCCCAGGGACTAAACCAGTAAGCAAGCCAAGACTGTGCTTTCTATGCTTTGTGTGCAGCATGTATGGGTGAGGCAGCAGCCCTGCCTGCATTGCGAAGGATTGTGTCGCCGCGCTGGCAGAAGAGTTGGATCAGGGAGACTGTGGGTTTGGATTGAGAAGTCTGAGCTCACCATTGACCAGCATGCATTCGATGGCGGGGATCCAGCGAATTCAAGGCAACATTCAGCACAAGGCCAGAACCCATTGGAGTGTGAGCCTGTTTGTGAACCCCCCCCCCCCTAAAAAAAATGTTGATAGCACCCTGTGAGGGGTCGGTCACCCCTGTAGTAGCATTGAGTCGAGTTCTACCAGAATGTTCCATTGACTGTCTCACGTGATGGTGGTGTACCAGGCTGTGGGTTCATTGTATTGTGCCAATTGAATTCATGAGCCATTTTTCAGGTGTCAGTGTTTCAGTGGTTGAGTCAGGGATTCATTGAGATTCAGTGAGTCAGTGATTCAGATGTCAGTAAGATTTTCATTGGTTAGGCATGTGCAGTTTGTGCCGCGCACATGCCCAATCCTGAAGCATTCATTTTCTTGTTGGTCCTCTTGTGGACGCCCAAAAGTGGTGCAGGGCGTTTTTTCGTTGGTCCATGAGTGGTGGTGTAGCATGTACTCTAGATGTCTCCTGCGGATTGCCTCATCATGTCTGCTCATTCCCATAGACCATCATGGGTGTGGCATTCCACACAGCCAGGGCAACAGTATGACAGCGGCACACAAAATCCCCCCAAAACAACACCCATGGCTTGACAAACATTCCATGCAGATGTTATGTATGGAGAACATGGAAGTGTGAGTGGTGTGTCTGAGTGAGGGCATAGAGCAGCAGAGGTGCTTAGGGGGCGGGGGTGCTCCAGGTATGAAGTGCGTTGTCTGTTGGGTGCAGTACATAAAAGAAGAAGCCCTGGACACCTGGTGCACTACACGGCATCCAACCAGCGTTTATGGAAACCCCCCTGCCAGCTGTAGTCGAAGTACAAGTACCATACCATTTGGTGCCCCATTGATGGGTGTCTCTATCTGTGCGGATGCAATGCAAGGTAGAAGTGTGGTGTGGGATATTGTTTGTTGCTTATCTGTGGCACCTGCCATGAAAGCTTTTCCATGTGCAGCATGTGTTTTCGTATAAGCGCAAGTGCTTGGCCTGTGCTATTTGGGTACCTGCTTGGTCTTAGGCAAGGGACGAGGGGGGGGGATTTCAGGTTGCATCCATTTCACAACCTGTTTGTGCACACTTCTGTGCATTTCTGTCATTGTATAGCACACAGGCACTCCACACAGCGCTCCAAGAGATACAATGAAAACTCTCCTGTGACTCCAGCAAAGCGCCACCAAGGTCACCAGAGGTTGGCAAGCCGTAGGATGCTGGGGCACGCACGGACAGCCAAACGACGAAGGCTCGGGGCTTCGACGCAGCAAGCCCCTGGTACGTCAGCAGCAAGCGGCAATCGGGCGGCTATGGACCTGGAGGGGCTGGAGGGGCTGCTCAAGCGAAGGCAGGGAACGGCAGTAGCAGCAGCAGTGGCGTGTCATTGATGCGCTGAGATGGAGGTCACATGGCCCTCCATTGCAGCACCAAAGGTGAGGGGCCAGCGACAAGAGCCAGGATCTTCAGGTGGCATTGCACTCCGCTTGTCATCTGACCTGCTGACCCATGCTGGTGTCCGTCCGTCGTCTGGTTTCCTCCCCATTGTTTTCATACACACACACACACACACACACACACAACCACACATACGCGCGCAAACACGGGGAGAGAGAGAGAGAGAGAGATAGAGAGAGAGAGAGAGAGAGAGAGAGAGAGAGAGAGAGAGAGAGTCGCTTGGCTGTACTTTCTCTCATGAATTATCGATCTGGCGACCGGGCCCACAGGGCACCTGGGTCTCCCTCGATAATCGTAGGAAGGCCTGGCTCTAAGACAAGTGGGGCACACGGCCTGCTCTAAGACAAGGCAGACGGCCATCACAAATGTGTTTTGAGGCCAGAAAAATGGGGAAACAGAGAAAATGATGACGAGGTAGGAGTAAAGTGGGATTCAGGCAAATCCATGGACAGGAATAGTGTGAACAAGTTCAGAAGCGGTCATCCCACCTTTCTACGTTTCAAGAGGTCCACCATATTTCAGGTGCCTTCATACAACTCCACTGGGCACTAACCAACCAGAAATGGGAGTTCTGGAAAATGGGAATTTCACCATTCAATGAAACACACCATGACCACTCCTGGCGACGTTTAAAAACTCCTAGAGCAACCTGTTCCATGTTGTTCTTGATCCCATATTGGTTATGCATTGATATCTTGCAGGATGCAGTTATCTGTTTGATGTCACTGCTATTGGCCATTTGTTGATACATTTGGTGCTCTAGCAATTTGCACCCCATCAGTTTCCAGTTTTCTGCTGTCAACATAATTGGCATCCCTTGTGCTGTGCTTTTGTTTTTCGCTGTGACCTACAGCCATAGTGTAGGGCATGGGACACAGGTATGCAATGTCTTAAACAAACGTTAACAGGTATCCTGTTTTTGTTTTTGACACATTTCTGGAAGGTGTGGGGTGTTTCTGAAGCTGAGTTGTGGGACTGCTAGGAAATAAGTCGTTACATCTGCACTGTTTGGGTTATCATCTTGAATTTTGTCCTCACCATTTGCTTTGGGAGCTTTGGGAGCAAAAGGTTGCTGAAATGCAGCCACATTTGGGTCATCCAGCATGCAGTTGTTTGCAAGCGAGGCCTAATTTTCGGTGGACGCTCTGCAATTCTTTGCGGGAGTGGCCTAACCTTTGGTGAACGTTGCTCAATTCTTTGTGGGTACAGCCTAGTTTTCGATTGGCAGCATTGAAATGTTTGTTGGTGCAGCCCAATTTTCGCTCGATGGTACTCAAATGTTCAAATGTGGGGAGGTGCACCACAACCCTAACTTTAATTTTTGCACCCACACCTCATTATACCCTACCCATACATTGGAGGTATGGAGAGCAAGTCTGTGCTGTACAGGAGGCATGGGGTTATTCCTATCTTCAAAGGAAAATTATTCGGGGCGTTGTTGCGCTTTCAAAAAACTAATAATTGAAGGTTATGTTTTTAGAATAACATTTTTTGCTTTTTGTTTTGGTTTTTTTCAAAAACCGTTAAGCAAGGGGGTGGGTATATGCCGGCTTCCCAAGAAGTATCTACGTGAAGCTTATGTCTCTTTAAACCCATCTCTGCATGTGCTTCCCGTACAGACAAAGTCGCTAAAAGAAGTGAAGATGCTACATAGTGATAGTGCACAGTTAAATCTTTGTGGGTATCTCATTTGCTTTTGCATTCAATCATTTTGATGGTGTTTTGTTTTCATGATGATGATGATTGTTGTTCACAATTTGTCCATGCCCATTTTTGATAAGACAAACTTGTGTGAGTTTACCACGGGTTTGGCTATGTCAAAGGTGAGGTAGCTTAGCACAATACATATTGCAAAGATAGAGGTTGAGCGAAATTTGCCATTGTGTTACCAAGATGCAATTGTTTGAATATTGTCGCAGGGTTTGTATGCGAGAGTTTTGCGGTAGGGAGCCATTACCAAGACAAATCAAATGCTAACATACAAGCAGGGAAATGTGGCAAAGCGTACGGGCCGAGAACTAAAAGATTCGGAGAATGTACATTTTTGCACTTTATCTAGCCAGCCAAAAATGTGGGGTGGCTTCCTGTGTAGGCAACAGCAAAGGGCTGCATTTGGGGACGGGGCTTTGCCACTTGCCCAAGGGGGCACCCCTCCGGTCGCATTGGGCATGCCGTGTACCTGTCACAAACACCACCAGTTTTGAGATATTTAGGTTGCAAAATGGGCGGTAGATCTTCCTGCCATCAGTCCGAGCCTGCTTTTTCACAAAACTGAACCGCTGAGAGGGGCATTTTTTCCGGATGAACTCCATTGCCCTTACGAAGATGCAACTTTTTGAATGTGGTCACCGGGCTTGTATGCCGTAGGGAGCCATTACGAAGACTAAGGTTTGGAAGCTGATAGTTTTGAAAATAACCGGGTTTTCACAATTATTTTTACAAAAACCAATCGTTTTGCCAATTAATAGTTTTCAAAATAACCGGTTCATTATCCAATTTTTTGCCATCTATGAAAAAGATGCCATATTTGCATCAAAGAGAAGGGCCGAGAACGAAAAGAGTCTGGGATTGTACATTTTTCTACCTTATCAAGTCAGCCAAAAACGTGGGGTGGCTTGCTCTCTAGGCAACGGCAAAGGGCCGGAGCTTTTGGACGGAGCTTCGCCGGTTGCCCAAGGGGGCCGTTGTGCGGGCGCATGGAACACGTTGTGTGAATGTTGTAAATGCTACTAGTTTTGAGATATTTAGGTCGCTTATGGGTGACAGACTTTCCTACCATCACTCCGAGCCTGTTTTCCCCGAAACAACACCGCCAAGGGAGACACTTTTTTTCTGGTGAATTCCATTACCGTTACCAAGACGCAAATTTTTGAATATCGTCGCCGGGTTTGCAAAAGGTTTGTGCTAGGAAGCCCTGACCAAGACAAATCAAATCCTAATGTACAAGCAGAAAAATGTGAAAAAACGTATGGGCCGATAACTAAATTCGCGACTTTTCTGCAGCCTCTTGCCCACCCATCTTTGACCCGGTTGGTCACGGACCATGTAGCAATAACATTGCTTTTCTCAGTGCTTCCTTTCTGGTGATGAGCCCGTTGAAGAGGTGCACAGGAAAGTTTTGAAAGTTCCGTTGTTCATAACTTGGACAATTGCTATCAAATCATGACGTATAGAAACTGTACAATTAGATATTTGTTGTCACTTTTCATGGAAAACTAGCAACCACTACATGCTTAGTTGTGTTCACATGTGCGGTGCAAGCTTCCTTATGTATGGAAAGGAGCTTAAGGTTTGGAACATGGTAGTTTTGAAAATAAGCGGTTTTCAACGATTATTTTTACAAAACTAACCGGTATTGCCGATTTGCGGTTTTCAAAATAACTTGTTTTCCCGATTATTTGCCTTTTGCTTACCAAATTTTTGCCACCTGCAAAAAGAGAGCCCATACAAGTCGGAGGTGGCGGTCAAAACTACCTCAGAAGTTGTATTTCACCATCAACCATCGTTTGATGTTACCAAAGCTTCTTTTCAGTACAAAAATGAGACAAAATGTGTAGTTGAAAAGAACCCCAAAAATTTGCAACCATTCCGATTCATTAGTTTAAAATAGTTTTTAGAATAACCGGTTGTGCCAATTGTTTTGAAAATAACATCCGATTGAACAGTTTTTCCGATTAATTGGTAAAAACCGGTTCTGAATCCTACCTGGTTGCTTAAGTACCACCTTTCGCCTATCTTTCTTTCAACATCCTATCATATTTTGAGCTTGCCTTGTGACCGCCATCGTTCTTGTGCCCCTTACATTCTCCACTACATTTTCCCCTACTCCACCGGGCTATACCCTCCCTGTAACTAAAACTTCCCTATCTGTCACACACCTACTTACCTGATTCTATCATGACTGGTACTGCCTGTGGAGAAAACAGAGCTCCCGACTTTAAAACCAACGGATATTGTGGCAGCTCTGTCGGACGATCAACAAGAATCAACAACAACAATCACGATACGATCACACACGCGCCGCCGCCAAGTTTAGCAACCCGAAGTACCGAGCGGCAGGAATGTCGAAGATGCAGAACAAAGGGAAAGCACAACGTATGGATCTGTTTCACTGTTGAATGTCCATATTTTGATTCCATCTGGGTCATCAACTATATCACTCACTCAGCAGCAGCGGGCAAACCCAGTGCCGAGTTCGAAGAGGGATGGCACAAGATGGAAGTTGCCTTCGAAAGGCTGATCAATTTTGTGCAGAATGACTTCCAGGTCAAGGCTGGTGCATCTGAAGAAGACGTGCCAGGGAGCAACGAGTGGACACGATGGCAGATGAATGCTTACGCGTATGTCGCAGTAGATGTCGGACGACTCCCTCTTTGTTTGTAAACGGCAGTTGAAGTTTCAATTCTTGACGATGCAGTCGACACCCTTTTGTGAAACGCCCATTGCAAGAGGATAAACAGATCGGTGGGCTTTCGTTGCTTGCCCAGCTTGCCATATGGGAATTGCCCGCCATGCTAGTTGTGGCCCCTGCATTGTTCAGGACGGTGTACAACTTGTGCACAAAAAATGAGGGGAAGGCATCTGGAAATACTTCCCAGCAGGTGTGCAGTGAACTTTTATAAGGGCGGTGTATGCAATCCTGGGCATGCACGCTGTCATGTGTCGCATTTTGGGAGGCCCTGCAGGGATAAAGCCTGTGTTTCTTTCTAGTTGTCACCAGGCCACTGTGCACGGAATACTGCCACTGCTATGCGGTGTAACAAAAGATGCCTGAGACTATGCTGCTGTACACGTGCGCTGCTTCTTCGTTGAGGATATAAGAGTTGCTATTCCAGCGCACGTCAGTTTGTTTGTCTCCAGCATATTCAGTCTTGAGCCGTTCACACAGCCTAGCAGTCACTCCCACCACCCACCCATGCACTTACTGGCCATTGTTCCAGTGACAGTAGGAGTTACAGTCCTACTGGGACAGAAACTGTATCCAACTGCTTGTGAGCACAAGCATGTCTCGCCGGTTCTACTTCAACAGATCTTGTACCAGAGAAGCCAGGCTATGATCGAGAAGTACTTGAGTGATCGCGTCAATAAGCAAGTAGCTGACAAGAAAGGTGTGCCGAAAAACCTGGTTTCCAAGGGAATTTGTGTTGGTGCCCTTCCACCAGAACTTACACATACATGCGCTTCAACTTGACTCTGTGGAACAACGGCATGGCTGTTTCCACACGAAACGCTGTGTCGTTGCAGGGGAGGAACTGCTGAGAAATGTGTACACAGCTTGGAAGCATCACTTGGTTGTTGTACGCTGGGGAAGATTTCAGTTCCGATACTTAGATGAGTATTACACGAAGAATCAAAATATTTGCAGTTTGCGGATCATGATGCTCAAGTGTTTCCAGACTGCTGTGGTATGTCTCCTGCTCCTACAGTCAGAAAGTATCGCCTGCGCGTTAACCACAGTGTGCTGTGACTACGTGTTGGAACACAGTTTCATAAGTATTTCTGACTTTCATGTGGTGCGTTCCTGTCTCTGTGTGGCGGGCAGCATCGAGTCCGAGACCGTCACCAAACAGAGTACCGTTTGCACGACTACGCAAGTCCGATGCATAAACGCGTCAAGCCTATCCATCAACTCACTCTCAAGTGGAATCGCAATGGGCGTTTGTGAAGTCTTGACAAATGCTCCGCCACCCGAAAAGAGCAGCACATGTGGGGCAGGGAATCGGGCTGCCGGCATCTGGCACAACTCTCTCGGCAGTGTAACGAATACCCCATGTGCTTTTCAGTATGAAAAAATCAAGCATGATTTGTGCCAAGTGTTGCTGGCAGAAGTACAACGTGAAAGAGACGGTATCGAGATCAACAGGACGTACATGCAGCTGGTCATTCAGGTCAGCTCTGCAATTTGTCGCTGAAGGACTCAAATGCAGCGTGTCCACGGTTGGATCGACGTTTTGGCGCATAGACTGTTGAGCGACGATTGTCGGGACACTCTTTTGCCGTGCAGTTGTTTGTTGAAATGGGAATGGATTCCAACAAAATCTACGAGCAAGATTTCGAGGTCCACTTCTTGGAAGAGACTGCCAAATTTTATAAGCGTGCGTCCGCAGTGTGGCTCAACGAGAACGGGGGCAATTTCACATACCTGAGGAGGTGTGTGGCCCTGGTCACTGCGGGAAACGTAAAAGAGCAGTGCGCGATGAGGCACGGAGGCATGGGACCTGCAGCCTTGGTCTCTGTTGCTGCCGGACTCAGCTCCTTTTGGTTTTTTGCACTTACACTTTACTTCCAGAGTTGAGAAGGCATTGAATGAGGAGCACAATAGAGCACTCAGCTATTTGCACCGAACCTCCCTGGAAAACGTTATCAACTGTGTGGAGACCGAACTTCTGACGGTGTGCCTCCGCCCTCAGGGTTAGGGTGGCAGGAGTGCCATCCTTGTCCGGGCCACGACATCTTCCGTTGTGCTCCTTCTGGCTGGTGGGGTTTATTTTCATCCCATTATGGATCTTGCCTTACGTCACCACCTCTTCAGAGGGCCTTCTGCTGGAGGCTTCAGAGGGGCTTGTGCTAGAGGCACGATTGGCCAGGCCGACAGAATTGGTAACGGCACTAAACAACTTGTCGAAGCAACTGCCTGGGGCACACAACATTCTGAAATCCCCTCACACACACGCTGCAGTGGGCAACGAGTATGGCCTGAAGGCTCACTAACCCTGTGTGAAAGCCCACCCATGCGGGTGGTTGTGTTCCCTGAATCAGTTTGTTCTGAACCCATTCCGATGTTGTTCCAATTTCTTCAGAACTACCAAATGCAAGTCCTTGAGGATCCTGATGCCGGTACTGAGGCTTTGCTCATGAACAACAAGACTGAAGGTGTGCGCAAACCCCTGATCTGCCAGTGGCACGCGATGTACGCAGCACCATCCAAATTGGCCTGTCTGGTGGTCTGTAGGGTAAGTGCACAAGGACCATTGGTCCACGAGGAATGCAGTGTTCAAAATCAGCAACCAGTGCGAGCAACACACAGTCTCCTGCCGCTGGCAGGAGAGGATGAGGATGAGGATTCATTGCCATGAATCCAGCATGTATAGTTGCAGCTCGAGCAAATGTTTTGTTCTTCCAGATCTGGGACGAATGTTCACCCTGTTCAAGCGCATCAGCAAGGGGTTGGAGCCCATGTCCGCAATCCTAAGAGATTTCATCAAAAAGGAAGGCAAGGAGATTAACAAGCGATTCTGCGACGTATGGATCTGTAACCCAGTCTCCTCCTTTCTCCTGACTGTACCGCCGGCCCCGTGTTCCGCTTACGTGTGCAACAGTCGTCAAGGAGTGCATGCAGGGACCAATGGGTTGGGGATGGTGTGGGATCTGCGTTCATTATGGGATTTGGCAGGGTTTTCTCTTCTTGCCAGGGGGACATTGATGGCAACAAGTACATCGACGCTTGTTTGGATTTGTACGACAAGTACACCGCAATGTTTGAAGTGTATTTCGAAAATTGCCCCATCTTCCACAAGGCCCGGAAAGAGGTCGCATGCACTGCTCATTGCTTTGGTCAGATCAGTCACACGGGGGTCATCACCCTCCTTCCTCCGCTTCCTGACTGTCTGCTCATCGAAAGTTCCGTAGAAAGTGGCCACAGGCGCGGGATGTCCAGCACAATGTTCGCACAGAACGCATTGGAGTCTTCAGCGTTTTGTACAGCACGACTACCCCCCCCCCTCCCCCTGGGACGGATGGCTATGGGGGAAGCGTAGCGTAGTGTGTGAGGTGTTTGAGCAGGAGCGGAGGTAACGAGTTGCTCTTGACGGTTTGGTGCCCTGTGGGTGGGGGCTGGAGGCAAGGGTACGGTCAGCAACGACAGACGTCGCCCTTGGAACATGTCGGAGGCACAAGGTTGCATGAGTAGCTGAAGCACCGTGTCAGCGCTCTCCAGTATCAGAGCATTTTTCCCAAGCACTGTGCAGCACTGTGCAACAAAAGAACGGCCTCCTTTTCCGCGCTTTTGCCACCTTTGGCACGAAGCCCTCCCCTTCCTCCACGCACATACTCATACATGGTGGCCATGGGGTTGCAAGCACCTCTGTTGCGGCACCGACTAGGAAGTTCCGATGACCTCAGGGCTTCCAACACGGTCTGAGCAGTATGCGAACCTCACCAGGTCGGCCTCGCACGGTGGGGTCTCTCGTGGGCTCCGCTCAGCACATCCGCGCAGATTTCTTGAGTAAGCTTCATCTTCTCCTCGAACTTGGGGGCTCATAGGAGTACAATTGGGCTGCCAGTGCCTGTGTTTCGCTGCACTGGCAGCGCAAAGGCTTCATTGGGACCACAGGCACCTCTGTATGTAATATGTAGTCATGGGGTAACGACCAGAATTTCCTGAACAAATATCAAACCTATGGAATGGTCCGTTGTGGATTGCAATTTCAATGGTCTATTTATCATCATTCGCTGCGTACTCTCCTGCCCCTTCATCGAGCCATCAGCCCGTGCATTCGGGACCAGATTATCATGACACGGACAAGTCACCTGCATTTGAGAGTTTTTCAAAATCCGGCATCTTTGCTGCTGTCTTTGTCGCTGGAAAAAAGTGGTTTCCATTTGTCAGACGCCAGAGATGCTGGATGCTTGTAGCCACACCTGCCAACAGGTTCAGCATGCTGTTCATCTACCAGGCATATGAAGTGTTTATAAATGAGACTCTGACCCCGTCCAAGGGAGAGAGTTCTGGCAACAAGGTCACCAGCTCGGAGCTGCTTTCCAATTATTGCGACAACCTCATGAAGAACGAGAAGGTGGATCCGGATGAATTGGAGGCCAAGCTGCACAAGATCGTGTGTCTCTTCAGCAACATCAGGTGCTGGCAGGAGGCGGGATCCGTTTCCGTTGTAGCACCGCATCACACCCATTTCAAAGCATTGATCTATTCGTTGTGCAATCGTCCGGGGATCGCCGCATGCTTTTGATGGAACCCTCAAGGAGGACAGAATTGCAGAGCCTGGACCAGGGACAAGGAACAGGCACAGGACCTCAAGTGGGTGGGCGGGCGAGGGGGGGGCTCCTCGGTGCATGGTGCGTACCCCTCCCCCAAACAACACTTTTCCGGCCGGCAAACCCCTCCCTAATGATTCCAACACCAATTTGCATTGTGCTTCCTTCCACTCTTTTTTGAAGTTATATGCCTTTGAAGTGGTTGCAACCCAGTGCATATTGGGAGGATGTTGCATCAAATAAGGTACGTCTACCAAAGGTTCCACTTTCACCACGTTGCGCTGATCATTTTGAGGTGCACATCTCGGGGAAAAAATTGGGGCGGGTCAAGGGGGGTCTCCAGCTGCAATCCTTATACAAACATCCCTCCCAACATTTCCCTCCCCCCCCCCAAAAGGGGATGGGTGCCGCCGGGGAGGATGAATATGTCTGCCCCATGGATCTTCTCGCAGTCATCAACCCGCGACAACAGTTTCTTTCTTCCCGGCAGCAAGCCCGGTTACCTTTGGAGGTGTGGTCGGTGGCCAGGGGGGTGGTGGCAGTGTTCTCCCTCCCCCCAACTCACCAAAATTTTTTGAGTGGGAAAACATGGAATTTACTCAGGACAAATTTCTTCGGGGTATTGCTGTGTTGATATGGCATGTCTGTTCTGTCTTCTGCGGGAGTTCAACCAGTTCTGATTTGGAGAATGAAGATGCAATCAATTGAGATGGTGGAGTGCATTGCCGCATCATTTCATCTTGTGTTGCTGATGCAATTGTGTTTGTCATTTTTCACCCATTCAGTCAAATTAGATGTTCCCCCCCCCCCCATACTCATACTCATGCTCATACTCATTCAGCCTAGCTTTTATGGCATTTAATGAAGTCTCATCCCCCCCCCCCCCCCAGGGCTCTCTCCCAGCCGGTAAGCGGCAGGAACTCATAACCACGGCCAGCGCGCGTGGTGTCCCACCAAGGGCGTCGAGCAGCCTGGTCACCCACAAATTTTCTTGGTGCCGTGCTGTCTGCGGACAAAGCTCCGAAAAGCAGAAATGCAGGAGGTTTTCACTATGTGAGTGCGTTTCATTTTCTCACACCATTCACATCATCATTCGTTCCCACTCTTTTTTGAAGTGAAGTGAAGTGCCTTCGAGTGGTTGCATTCCAGTAGCATTTGGTAGGTGGCTATGCCAACCAAGATTAGTTTACCAAAGGTTCCACCTACGCTTTCGCCTCGCTCACCTGAGTTGGGTCTCACCCCTTCGCACAGCCGGGTCCGGAACACCTTGCCCCTGTATTACGTTCCCCAAATCGATGGTGGCGAGCACCCACCAAATTTCACTGTCATGGGAATGCCCGAACATGCGGCATGTCGGCGCCAGCGTAGGAACGACGCCAAGGGGCAGAAGCAGCCCTTGTGAGCAGAGGGACAGCTGTTCCACTCTCACCGAGCAAAAAAAAATTTCCCCAGTGGCTTGGAACAAACAGCATACACAATTCCGTCTTCAAAACCAGTGTACACCTGGAAGTACCCGCCAGCATACTTACTCACCAGCATACTTATTTACTCGGCTTTTTTGGCAAAACCCCCCACAACGCGCCGAAGCACAGGTTTGGGGGGAAATCAGCATTCCCGCACAGGACAAACCTCCAGATTGGCCATTGGATGGAAGTGTATCAAGGATGCCAATGAAGTGCGTGGCGCGTTGGGGGCGGCTCCAAGCACACCTTACCGTACCACGCCAACAACCCGGCAGGGATCTGGGACCAGGGAACGGGCAGCCAAGAAAACACCCCAAGATGGGGAGACATTTTGGGGGTGATATATTCAGCCAGACTTGCCAGTCGTGTCTGCGGGTTCCAAGTGAGCAGAAGGAGCTGGGTCTTACTGAGTCAGACACTGGACTGGCCCCCACTGAGTTCCGTGTGCAAGAGCACCGCATACCACTGAGTGGCACGTGAGACGGCGCTAAGTGTTCACGAAACTCCGCCACGTTTCCGGACACTGATGAACCAACAGACGCCACGTCGTACAAACGGTTGCTATTAGATTCATGAAGAGGGGGAATTCGGGCAGGGGTTTGAGATGTGTGTGGGGCTTCGGCTTTTGGGTGGGAGGGTCTGGATCTCAGTCTCAGACTGAAGGCCAGTCAGAGTGGTAGCAGTTCTGTCAGGATTGGTTGTCCGCCATGTCGATTTTTGACTGCAGTGATAAGGATTTGTTCCAAGAGTTCTACCGCAAGTCCATGTCCAAGCGTCTGCTGGTCAGCAAAACAGACAACGACAATGAACGGCAGTTGATTGCCAAGTTGAAGATCAAGATGGGTGCCCCATACACATCGAAGTTGGAGGGGATGATTGTGGACAAGACTCTCAGTGCAGAGACGCATTCCAATTTCATGGATTACTGCCGGGCCAATAACGTATGTCCCCTGCCTTTGACACATGGCAACGCTAGGATGTGAGTGCCCACGGCGCCAATGCGTTTCCATGGGGCTGAGGAGCAGTCCAATGACCACCTACCCCCATCCATCTAGAATGTCCACCACCACCTCTCAATCCACAAGTCAGGGCTATGCAAAACAAAGGAGGTGGAATATCTCCGAAAAGCTTCCCAAACTCCTGTTCAGGTCATTTCGCTTCGAGTGGGATATTTGAATTGCCGTCTCTGCAGGCGTTTGAGTTCATCTGCACACTGCGCGGGTGGCGTAGATGAGGGGAGCTGCGTTGAGTATTTGTCTTTTGATTTGCACATTAGTCTCCTACGCTCTTCCTGGCTGATTCCTCCCGGGCACATCTGACTCCACAGGATACTTGGCGGACCAGCACAAATGTGGGAACAAACATGCAGTTTTCAGAGTATACGCCAGATAAGTCTCCGTAGACAGGGCACTGAACTCGAAAGTATTCTTTTAAAGAGGGTTCCATGCTGTTAAGCCCCCCTCCTGGCCGGGTATTAATTTTGGAGAAAGACTCATGAAGGCAAGGGGCTAATAAATCACTGGGGGGCAGGGTACAAATCATGGTACGGGAGGCGCTGCATGTTGATGATCTCATGTCATTCAGTTTGTTTGGGTGGTGCGTGGGTGTGTTCATTGTGTTGGGTACTACTACATCGTGTGTGTGTTTATTCATCTCCGGCAGATTGAGTTGAAGATTGAGTTCTCAGCGCAGGTGCTGACCACAGGTTTCTGGCCTGCGTTCAAGATTGACAATGTGAATCCTCCGGAGATCCTTTCCAACTGCATGGATCTGTTCAAACAATTTTATGATCACAAAACACAGAGCAGGTGCTGCACTCCTTCCATTCTGAATCTCAGACACAAGCTATTTGATGCCGATATGATGTGATATGTCAAGATTGCAAGCATGTCTTATTGAGACGAACACATCCGAATGCAGCATCGTTCGAGTCCCTCTGTGCACCTGTGTATGTTGGACCAATTTAGGGTGCTGAAGTGGGTGCATTCTCTGGGAACAGCAACTGTTTCTTCGAAGTTTAAGAAGGGACAAAAAGAGATGCTTGTGTCCACTTATCAGGTACTTCTGCTAGCAGCATTGTATTTCGCTGTGTCTTTTTTTGAAGGTGTAGGAAGCGGCTACTCGGTCCTGAATTTCGTGCCCGTTGCATGTGTCTGCCACGCTGCACTGCCCATTGATTGCAGGCCTGTGTTTTGTTGCTGTTCAACTCAAAAGCTGTCATCTCTGCTGGTGAAATGAGCAAAGAATTAGCGCTGGCGCTTGATGAGGTAGGCCTCTGTGCCTCTCTCTCTCTGTGTGCTGGGATATGGGAGCAAGCATCAGTTCCGGAAATTGCAAGTGCAGGTGCAAAAAGTCATGGTTTTGCTCTGCTTTTGATGGCCCCACCTCGATTGCCCCAAACGTGACACGCATTGGGATGTACTGCCACTTCTGGAATTGGAACCGTGTTTTCCCCTATTGCCACCGTCAAATCAGGGAAGTCTTTTGTGTCCAGCCAGAATTGCCATCAGGCCCATCATCCAGTTTTTGCCTCCTGTGCAGGAGGAATGTTGAGGGGCCTAAATAAAGGGAGGTTTAGCGACCAAATTTTACAGCCAGGAAGTTCAACAACCCTGTCTGGGGCTACAAAATCCAAGTCGCTGAAATGTATTTTTTTGATACTGTGATCCCACAGAATGGTCGAAAATCAGTGTTTCAGCATCTGGTGCCTTTCTTTCGGCGAACACCCAGTGGCTCGCAAAGACCCTCTCGTTTTCAGCATGAAATATCGAAAAATTGCAAACGGAGTATTTGACCTGGTGCAGACATGGTGGGATGGCACACGGTGAAGTTGTCGGGCTGCTATGTACCCTTCTTTACCACACTGCGTGCTTGGAGGGGCGTACAAAGCGGAATTCAAACCCGTCTTGACGTTGGCATTTGTTTCGGCAGCCAAGTCTACAAACCACAGGCAGTGTGAGCATACCCGCCCCCCTGCCCCCACACACTTGGGGGGGGGGGCGACTTCGCACAATATACGGGTGGCAAGGGAGGGTCCAAGGACAGCCTGTGTCAACCCCCTCGTCCCATTGGTGCCTTCCCCATCATTCCATCATGTTCACATGCCCATTCTCTGCCACAAGTAGACGCGGTCTGCTCATTTCAGGCACTGTCGGCATGTTTGGTGTAGACGTGAAGAGATGGTAGTAAGAAAGAGGCCTGATACCAACGTTTACCCGTGCACATGGGGGCGGCGGTCTACAGGCTGCAGACGCTATCTACCAGTCTGCTGATTGTAGACGCTGTCGGCATGTTGTCGAAGCCCCCCCCCTTTTTTTAGTTGTCATGTGCAAAGCGCTGTAATGTATGTGGTGGTGGGGGGGGGGGGCTTTCATGCGTACTACACACCAACTGCATAGTTACCCCCCCCCCCCTTTTGTCTGACAACGCAGACATGCACCGCATCTCGACCTCGAGTGTTCTTACCCTCGGCAATCCCCCCGCTGGGATGTGCAGCAATGGCCTGAGGGCTGGGGTGGTTGGTTGGTTTGCATTGGAGTACTGTTGGAGTGTGTTGGGGTTGGCTGTGGCAGGACAAGGGGTCCGCCACAATGGCACGGACAGATGGGAATCCCCGGTGCCCCGAAACAGGTCATACCGACAGCCGCAGGGCGTCGAGCCGAAGGACACGCACCTCGGCCGTCTTGTGTCGTGGCGCATTCGTTCCCCATAACGGCAGAACATGGACCCCGGCCCTGTTGTGCGGCCCAGCATGGCCGCCCACACATGATGCACGTGCCATGCTCAGGAAGAAGTTCGTGACACTGCCTCGTGCGTGTGCAATGCTGTGTGCAGCCTGGGGGCTGTGGTGCACTCACAGAACCAGTCCTCCTTCTGCATTGTGCTGTTCTGTCATACATCAGGTCAAGCGTACGGTGCATTCTCTCGCTTTTGGCAAGTTTGCTATTCTGAAAAGGGAGGGGGAGAACAAGAAGAAGCAGATTGTTGAGGATGATGAATTCCAGGTTTGCGCTCCGTATTTGCGGCTCTGCGACGGAGGCATGATGAGGGCAGCCTGCTTCTCAGAGCAGTGCTGGGGGTGCCGTGGGAAAATTGCGTGCGTGGGCCACACTCATCGTTGGGCTGCTGCTGCTGGTGGAAAAAGAGAGTCCAAGATTGAGGGGGGGGGGGGGCAAAGGCAGGAGAGGCAACCAGGACAGGGAAGCAGAATGGAGGGGATGGGAGAGCGTGCGCATGGGAGGCAGCGACAACAAAGGGGATGGCCTGGCCAGCCAGCCCCGTCGCTACCGTGTGCCAGGGCAACAACCCCTGCTCAACCGGCATCAGGTGGGGGGTGTCTCCCGCAGCCCAGATGGGCTGTTTGCGCAACAGGAGGAGGAGCCCACTCGGGGCAGACCAGCCGTGAGGGGGAACGGGACATATGGTGGACGGTCGGGACAACGCGTGGAGGAGCAGGGCACCTGGGCCTCATGCACGCCTAAACACAGCGAGGCAGGTTATGGACGGCCTGTGGACAGAGGTGTGTGGACAGCAAAAACAGTCAAACGACCCCCGGCAACAACCAGCACAACCCCAAGACGCCAACTACTGGGCGCCGCTGACGCGCAAACGGCACACCATGCCACATCCAGCACAGCCCCGGCACACCAACCGCTGGGCTCCGCGAACACGGAAACGACACCAGCAAGAGCACCGGCCGCAGCGGTCGACAGAAAGCAGGGACCCGACGCAGCACGCGAAAGGCAGAACGGGTGACTGTCCAGGGCCCCGTAAAGAAACAACAACCAGACGGAATGTCACACGGGGGGCTCTGCAGGCGAGTGCTGGGTCGGCCCATGACAGGCAGAGGGACCCCGGCGCGCTATCATCAGCAAACCCTTCGGCCGAAGCGGTGGCCTCGTGGTGGGTGACCGTGAGGAGCAGCTTGTCAGAGGACGCGCGCCAGCCCATGGCTGTGGTAGGCGACGCGTCGGCTGGATGGATGACGGCGGGGCTCTGGGTCTGGGGAGTTGGTAGCAGAGGTCAGTAGGGGGCATGAGGGGGGCTGGCCGAGGGGGCGCGGGCCGGAGTGGGCTGGGCAGGGAGGCACCGAACGGGAGTGTTTGGCCGCGGCGGCTCATGGCGCGAAGTGGTCTCGATTTGTCGGGGCTTTGGGGGCCTGGGGCAGCGAACCCCTGCTGCGCTGGGCGGTGGTCACCGCGAGTGGCGGCGGCCGGGGTGGGGCGAACTGGTCCCCATGACGCGCTGATTATTTTGAACATGCACAAGTGGGGTAAAACCTTTTTGCAAAAAAATTTTTCCACCCATCAGCATAGGGCAACAACAAACAAATTCGGCTCTTGGATTTGGGAGCCCATTTTCTGAACCCCCATCCTGGGGAGCGAAAGAGCCCCCCCCCCCCCCCCCAAAAGAAGGCTGCACCTGGTCAATGGCACGGGCAACAGCCCGTCTCTGGGACAGCCGAACAGGACAAATCATCCAGGGGCTCCGTTGACGCAACCAAAACACTAATGGACCCAGAGGGTCGGAATGTGCGAGAGGCCAATAGGCGCCGCCGAAGGCAAAAAAACCCAAAACCATGGCCTCATGCCAAGCCCCCCCCCCCCCCCCCGAGCAAATTTCTTGTTTATTTGGGGTCCCCAGCGACCCCCCCTCAGCGCCCTCCCACACCCCCTGCAGCCATAGCACTCAATGCCTGCACAGAGGCGGGGCTTGTGCACAGCACACCTCACGGATCTGCATGTCAGAGACTTTGAGGGCTTTGAGGGTTTGTGCCAAAGGCTCATGGAATATGTGAAATCCCATGCCACATGTGACATCAGACATGTTGTTTCCTGTGTTCGTCATCAATCCCGTTTCCAACCTGAATGTCGGAGGAGTGAGACCTAATGAAAAGAGAGAGATTGAATTTGATAGAAAGACACACAGAAGCGCCAAAAAAAAAGGCAGAAAAATTGCAGAAATGCAGGGGGGGGGGGGGGGGGCAAACATCTGTTTTGGAATCATGTGCACAGGGTGGCAAGATACGTGTAATGGCGGTCGTACTGGACGTGGTGTTGAGTGATGGTAGCGCTGTGGCTTCATCCCTCTCGCTCTCTTTTTTCCCCCCTTGCCCATCCCAAGCGCCGCCCGTCTGCAGGTGAACGAAGAATTCCAGCACCCAACACGGAAGTTCAAAATCCCCAACGTGATCAAGACAGTGGTATGTCGGATGGGTCGCCCTGCTGCATCGCGCTTAGATGTGAAGTGTCTGCCTCTGCACAGCCCAAGTGGCTGTCGGACAAGCCGGTGCGACCAGTGCCGTCATTACCTGGACCACGGTGGGCGGTGAACCGCTGCCGGTTCCTCCCAAACGGCCTGTGGTTACTGGCGAGAGCACGTCGGGCGCCGCCAACCGCCGTCTCATAGCCACCAACTTCAGTCAATCAAATGCCAATCACTGTTCGGTTTTGCGCCAACTACACAACTACACAACCCGGTGTTGACTGCCCTGGCGCACCAGCATACGATCTCGTGCCATAATTGTACGCACCGCACCGCACGAGCCCCACGCGTCGTACAGCCGGTTGCCTGTGCCATTTCACTCACACGAGTTTGTGCTTTCTCCAGCTGCCAGTCAGAGAACCCTGCTACGTAGCCTTAAGTCTAGAGGGTTAGGGTTAAGGTTAGGTGAGGGTCACCGAGCTGGTGGAACCAGCCTTGGTTTTATAACCCTTTTTAGTGTCTAGGGTGGACCTACCAGGTTTAGCAGCAGCAGCAGCAAGCAGCAGCACGCGCGAAATGGATAAAAATCAGAACTCCATCGTGGTGCTTCAGATTCCCGTGAAATTTTGGTGGATGATGCCTATGGGTGTGAAGTACAATCACACAAAGTTTGAGCAAGAAACTCCACGGTGGCGGCCAGGAACGGGATTCACAAGTGGCGGACCTCAGTTTCAAAAACTGCAGTTTAGGGCCAAAAGCCATTTTTGGGCCAAAAAAGCCCTGGAACACATTCAATACGGCCAAACGAAGGGAAACGGTGGGTACACTCCACGTGCGGCTTGACCCTCCCGTGTCAACGAGCTCTTTGCGGCCCTCTAACTCCATGATATGTCCCGGAAACAGTCCAAAAAGGCCCCCAGAAGCTCCAAATGCCGACCGCCACAAACCAAGAATAGGCCATATCTTCGGCTACATGGCTCAAAAAGCGATTCCGAGGGCACCTACTCCACCCGCAATCCCCCACTTTTTGTGGTTTCCACCCCTCAGAATTGCCCAAACGGACGCCTAGACCCGAATACCTCGGCCCACTAGGCTGCGGCAAGCTGCAAGCTCAAGCCCAAACAAGTGGGTGCCCAAATGGGTCAACAGGGTCCAGTAGGGGCAAAAAACTGACTTTTCTCAAAAATGATCGTAGACCATGTGCGACGCTAAAACAAGTGTTTTTGGACTGTTTTGAGCTTGTGGTGGCCCATTTTGGTCCTCCGAAAATCCCAAAATGCCTTGAAAATGGGCTGTTTTGGGACCAAAAATGGGTCAAAAACGCATTTTACCAAACCTCATCCTAGACCATTTGGGGTGCACCAACGGGTGTGAAATGAGCCCATTTTGAGCCCATTTTGGGGGCATTTTGGCCCCTCAGAAATCCAAAAAGCCTTGAAAGTGGGCCTCGTGGTGATGGGGTTCACTTGCAAGTTGATTTCACTTTGTCAAGAGCCATCAATATGTGAATCATTCTTGATGCCCCTCACCAGTCATAGCTGATGTTCCCTCCCCCACCAGCTCGGTCCCAATATTCGGTCTTGATTAGAGCTTGATCTAGCCCTACCGCGAGACCAAATAAGTGTAGGGTGGTGCTCAGGTGGGGGCTGCGCAGGCTTGTTTTAGAAAAGGCGGGGGGGGTCTGAGATCCAAGGGTTTGTGTACCAAAAATGTTTCCACAAAATTCAACTCTGAGGAATTTTTGACATACCTGATGGGGGAGGGTCTGAGAGGGGTGCGGCCGCCCCTCCTCCTCACCTTTTTCCGATTCAAGCACAAGGCTGGGGCTGCGCTTGAGGGGGAGGGAGACGGAAGAAAAACTGGCTGTGACAGTCACAGTGACGGTGAAAGTGACAATCACAGTCACAGTCACAGTCACGGTCAGAGTCGCAGTGACAGTCACGGTGACTGTTACTGTGACTGTCACTGTGATGTCCAAGTAACAATCACAGTAACAGTCACTGTGATTGTCACCGTCACCGTCACTGTCACTGCGACTGCTGCTGTCATCATCACTGTGAAGGTCACTGCCACTGTCACAGTGATTGTCACTGTCAGCCTCAAAAAAGTCAGGTGTGACATTGTACCTGTGACATTGTCACGGGTAGCCAACCCCACCCCACCCCCACCCCCAACCACAGTCACAGTGGCAGTGACAGTTACAGTTACTGTCACACCCGTGGACCAGTGGACCCGTGACGCGTGACACGGGACAGGGGGGGGGCTGGGGGGCTGGCAAGGGGGACCAACCCCGCCTCCAACCGTCTTGCAACCGCCAGCACGGCGACCTCTTGCGGCTTTCAATACACCTCTTGGGTGACAGGTCCTCCGCGCTACGGGGGGGGGGGGGTTGTTGGAAAAGGGCTCCCATGACAGAGGCCATTATTTCCGTTGCCGCCAAGTGCACCAGAAGGAAAGTTTTGTCTACAAATGTCTACGCAAAACGGGTGATGCATGCATGTCCACCACATGTTGCTGGAATGATACCATGTGTGGTTCTCACCAGGGGATATGCATCAAGCAGCAGGTATGCAGTTACCCTTGGTACCTACATCACAGGGTTCTCCACAAGAGGGCTAGAAGCGGAACTGACAGTCATCCCCAAAGGGGTGTGGGGGTGCATGCAACGCCCCTGTCCAATCGTCCACGTCACATATCTGTTGTCACGCAGGGCGACCCCGTCGAAAAGACGGATGAGAATCGGCGCCATGTGATCGAGGCCTGTATCGTAAGAGTGATGAAGTCTCGCAAGCAGCTTTCGCATCTTGATCTGCAAACGGAGTGCATCCGACAGCTCAGCAATTATTTCAAGCCTGATATGAAGATTATTAAGAAGCGCATTGAGGATCTAATTCAGAGGTGTGACCCCCACCCCTGCCCGCGGCATCTTTCGAGTTGGAGTGGAACGAAATGTTCGGGACCGTTGGATCCGAGGCTGGTTGCCTGGCAATGAAGTGTCCTGTCTTGTGCCGTGCCACACGTATCCGGATCACACAAGCTGCGAGATATTTTTTTTTAATGCAGAGGAACTCAGTGTATGGGGCAAACACAGCATGCGCCTACTGGGGGTATGGGGCAAATACAGCATATGGGATGTGTGGCAGATGATTTCTCTTGTGTTGCCGTTCGGTGATGTCGGTTGGTTTGCTGCGCCACTTCCCCTGTGCTGGTTGGTGGTCGTGGACAACTCGTGGCCAGAAAACGAACAGAGAGTGACGGCCTCGAACTACCCCTCACAGAAGCTGGTGCGTCCAACCCTCCTGTGGTATGGACCCCCCCCCCCCACACACACATACATGCAGTTGTTGTATTCTTAATCTGATGTCATTTAGCATTTGCTGTGATGACCAGGGACGCCTGGTCTGATTTCACTGAATTTGACTTGGTATTTGAGGCTCAACCAGGCATGACATAGAGAATAAAGACGCACTTATGTCATGCTGAGGAGTGCATTACCTCAATTTGTATTTGCTGCACTGTCTGTCTGTCTGTTTTTCATCCCCATTCACATATATCCCAATCCACACTCTTTAAGTAGGTCTTCCCCCCCTCCTCCTCCCGATGGCATGAAGCGCCCCAAGTGGATATCGATTTCACCTTCAGTGTGCATGCCTCATTGGTGCCTGCTATTGTGCACAGGGGATATTTGGAGCGCGACGAAGGAGATCGCAACATTTACCGATACTTGGCATGATTTTGCCCACAGTGCGTCGCTGATGTGCCAAAGGATACCAGATTCCTTTGGTGCTGGGGCCTGGATTTCTTAAAATTCCTGCTGTCGCATCCGATCGGGCATCATGGATCGGGCATCATGTCTGATCCACTGATATCATGGCAGTACATTAGTGTGTGCCACATGCAGTGGTCACATGGCGTTCGGTCATAATGCATGCGCGAAACTGCACGTAGCCACCCTGTTTGGAGTGATGGTGTGGGGCCATGAAACAGGCGGATATCTTGATGCGGATGCGGGTGTCTGGGGTCGGGAGGGGGGGTGTCCATGGTACCTGGACATTGCCCAAAGTCACTGGAACATTTGCCTTTTCCCCCTCATTCTTGAGGGGCCTCTTTCCGCTGTGTGCCAAGTCATGAAGTAGGGGAGGCACTGGAGGGGCATCAGCAAGGGATCTCGTTGCCACAGTGGCATCCGGTCCATTGGGTCGCGCCACAACAATGCAGCATGCGCCCCACACCCCAGCACCAGCGAGCGACAGGCGATCCTTCGGGGTGTGTGCAGTGCTGGACAGGGCGGTCCACGAGGAGTCCATCCGCTTGTTTTCGTAGCAGCACCCCGTCTTCACTGCCCTTCATTTGCATATCTGACTCTCGTCTACGGCCCGAGGCATTTTGGAGTTCTGCCCCTCCCCTGTCCCCGGAGAAGCGAGCCATGTCTGGAGACAACATCGTCTTCAACAGTTTCTTATACTTTGCATGAATGTTTCCGGTTCCCTTTTCCAGCCATTCTGTGGGGGCTTACTCATTGCTGTGCACCGTGTTGTGTCATGCATGGTGCCCACTAGCGAGCAAGGCTCATGTATCCGCCCGCTCCAGCGGACATTGCAATTTGTGATGTCCCGATACTGGCAGCAAAAAGGGTTATTTGTTGTATTGTAGCCCCCATATGCTTAAGATGCATTTGCACCCTGGCACGACACGCGGTGCTGCTCGGCCGTGACGTGTGCGCAATGACAGATTCACATTCCTTTTTTTTTTTTTGCGCTGGCGGTTCACCGCAAATGATATTAGAGGAATGTAACCCCTGCACCAGCCATGGCAGTGCACAGGCAGCTAAACCTGCATGGCAAATTGTTTGTGTATACGCCATGTGTTAAGTGTGTCTGAAACTCATACACTTGGGGCAAGAGGCAACCGGAGAATGCGTTTCGATATCTTTACAGCAGTCACACCCGCTCCGATCTTTTTGAAGCCTTCCTCCCAATGGACATGATGATGTCAATTTGTGGTGGTCCCTCGCCGCTGGGCAATTTTTTGTGAGGCGGATGTTGTGTTGCTTCTTGATGGATATTTCGGCCGTTTTGTAGTTGGCTTTCACGTGGTCCGTCCTTTGCGTCTTTGAAGGGCATGCTGGGGTGGTGCTGACCCCACCCCTTCTTTATCAGTTTGTCGTCCGTCAGCTTCTGCATTGACAGATTGGTCGATTCAAAATGAGGGAATGATGAGGGAGGGAGGAAGAGCTAACACCCAGTTCTCTGCAACATGTGCGGCACATTTCTCGAGGTGACCTGGCTTCCGGGCATCAGGAGGAGTGTTACTTGCATGCCACCTGACCAATGTCACCGAGTTGGTCCAACCCCCCCCAAGAAGGATCCAAGCTTGATTTGGATGCCAATTTGACCGTTCTTTCGGGTTTTGAGTGTTGCTCATTGCTCTTGCCTAACCAATTTCCGCAAACCGTCTCTGCTCGTTGTTTGACCATTTCTGGCATGATGAGGGTTTGGCATATGCCAGCAAGCGCAGCACAAAGGAGCTTGGGTGTGGTTGCACCTCCGCTTGAAAGCATTGGTTGGGTTTTGACATGATTTGTGTGATCTTTTTATCAATGAAGTTCTCGCCGTCCCACGGCCGCCTCTCCTCGTGTTGGTGTTTACCCTGAGTCAGGATGCTCTTTCAGGATGGATCCCCTGAGGCTCTCTTTTCTTGCTGAAATTGCCTAACCCAACCAGCAGCGCGAGGTGGTTGACAGAAAGGGGCTGGTGGTACATCAGCTCGGTTTGTGGTTGACTGCGGTTGGTGGTGAATTGACATGGGTGAATTGATGGTTTTGTCATAACCAGTGCAATTGCTGGCCAGCTCGCTTGGGCGTTTTCTTTGCAGGCTGTAGTACTGGAGGCAATCATGTCTGTTGATTGATGATTCATAATGGATAACGAGGAATGTCCAATGAATGATGAAGGTGACGGATGATAATGGCTCATGGATGTTGATGATGATGGATTGATGGATTGATGGATATGAAAATCAATATGGCAACAACATGCTAGTCCCAGTAAGGGAGCTGCACCTCTTGATGTTGAAGGCTGTGGGAAGTAGTGCGGGAGTAATTGTGAAGGCCTTCGTTTTCCATTTGGGCCGAAAAGAAGGAAATTGCCGTCTCATTGTGGTTTCTTTTTTTGTCTGCCTTTGTTATTTCTACAGGATCTGTGCAGGTTCTTTTTCCCTCCAGTACCAGTTTGCAGGATTTAAGGCCAGGCACCCCATTGTACAAAAGTTTTCTTGGATGTTTTGGATTTGTGGCAGTGATGATGCAGTTGAGCAGAGGGTCAGCTTCTGGTTTCCCTTTCACCAATGGTTGGGATTACGCACCAGCCCTGCAGGGATTAGTGCATGTGGACTTATCATTTTGGTTTGCATACTGTATTCTACGGGAGGAAGGGATTTTGCTATCCCTGGCATTGACAGCCCAAATAGTCAATTTAGGAAATATTTTAACCAATTCGGAGAGCATGTGACACGGCGTGTGCGGTGGAAGTAGCAAGGTAACTGGGGGCAGGCATACATGTGCTGTGTCTCTTTTGTTTTTTGATGCCCCTTTGCGTGTTTTTGTGGGGGGTAATAATCAGGCCGTTCCCAGAATAAGCACATCAAAAGGTGCGCTCAGCCCAAGTTCTCCCCCATTCTGTACATTTGTTAATTGGCCAAGGCTAAAGTTTCCTTGACCATACAGTGGTCAGCCAGATATTTCTGTGTGATCCATCAATTACATCTGTATTGATGGTGGAGCATGTGTTCCCTGGATGCAGAGTGGCCAAGTAATCGTCTTTGTTGTGGGGTTTTCTGTTGTAGGGTTCGAGTCGTTCAATGGGCAACACACCCGTCGTGAATCCTGTTTGAAGGTGGTATGCCTGTGACTCAACAGCTACTAGGCCACACATTGGTGTTCTTGTGCAGAGCAATTTGTGAATGCCGTGAAAGATCCGCAACGCATGTTGATAATGGCAAAAGCAAGCAAGGCTTGTAAGCTGCAGGTTTTTAGAAAAAGTGTTGGAAATTTGTTTCTTTATGCGCTGTGTCAATGAAAGGCCACATTAAACATGGTGACGAGGAGACCAGCTCTGAAGTTGAGGTGTTGGAGAGGGCCCAAATGGCTTTGTGTACTTTCTTTCAGATGTTTGAGTGGGGCATGCGGCAGAAGTTGAATGGCCTTTTCCTTCAATTGTACTTGCCGAGTGCTTTTCTGTCCTCAGGGCCACATATTGCAGAATGGCAGTCGCCTGCACTCAATGTTCAAGAACGATGTGTTTTGCACATTTTCCCAAGCATTTGTGCTGTTGGTTGCAGTGGGCAGCTTTCTGGTAGCGGTTTGAACAGAGGGCGTATAGCTTTTGGAGGATCCATTTAATGGGATGTTGCAGTTTGTGTTTATCCTTTACTGCTGATAGTTTCCAGTGGACATTGCAGTGAAAATATTTGTTGTGGTTTTCCATGATTTGCATCATCACTGGGGGTACAGGGCAAACACAATTCACATGTTCTCAAATTGTGCGAGCCCTCCTTCAGGGGGCGTACCGTGCGCTGTGCGCGCGCTGGGCGAAAAGTTGGCTGTTCCCCACCACCGGGAGTTTGGTAAGTTCAGAAGATTGAAAGGACGTCATTGAATGGCTGCTGCAGTGGACGGGGCTATAGGGGGCAGAATTTAGGTCCCTGGGACCCATGGCAAGCATCAGATGTTTGATTTTTTGAGTTTTGAATTGATTGTGCATGATTCCGCAGGGGGGGTGGTTTTCAGGGTTGTTACCTGGATAATCACCGTAATAATTGGCGCTGTGCCCGCGCTGTGCGAAAAAGCCCCCTCATTGTATTACAATTTCCACATCGATGACCAAGAGCACCCTCCAAACCCTGCATGGCCAGGAAATCACTGAAATTGAAGGCTGCCAGCGTAGGATATTATTGGGATGATCAAGGGTTGTATGACAGTTCCCAAAGGTGTAATTTTTTTATCCCCCCCCCTCCATGTCCAACGAATGATTTATCCAACAAACCCTTCTGTTCGCACCATAATTTTTGAGACCTAATAAATTAGGTACCGGGTTTAGGTACTGAAGTAATGAGGTACCGAACAGCATGTCCAACGAACACTCCTATTCGGACCGTATTTTTTGAGTACATTATTGTCCGCTGCACTAAGGTGGGGGATGATTTGTGTTGCACATACAGTACTGGATGCAAGCCACACAGCCAAGGGCTCTACACAACATCCGTGCAGATTTGGTCAAGATTGATCATTTGCGTCAAGCAATGGGTGATGCCAAGGTGGATATGTAAGCCAAACAAGGTATTGAATAATGATTTGCTTTGCACTAAGCTTTTATAGACAATTTTTCCTCATGTTGGTAATGTGAATATCTCTTTCGTGAAGCTGCTGTGGCCACATTTGCTACCAAACGCCACTGGGGTAAATTGTTAGGTTTGCACCTCAATATTGTTGTAATTGGTCTGTAGAACACTGTGGATGCGGTACCGTTGCTTTTTGGTAGCTTGTTGGATGACCCCGCACTCCAGCAAGTTTAATGCAGCGCTATTTGTTTTGTGCGGTCCATAGCCTAGCTGGGTGATGGCACAAGGGGGCCTAGAAATTAGGCCGGAGACAATTTGGTAAGATTTGGAAGTTGAGTCCCAATATTTGGGAGAAAGGAGAACGGGTTTAATTGCGCTGCTACACATGCTATACTTTCCACATAAAGGGTGGAGTTTTTTTATGTTGTACAAGTGTAGGGTAGGATTGCATATGAGAAAGGCATACGGATTGACTATGAAAGATTTTGGGAAGTATTGGGAACAATATTTAGCTTTTTTTATGGAAGTGTTGAATGGAACGAAATTGTGCAAACAACAAACGAATTGTGTGCTCAGATAAGTGGTAATTATATTTCTCCGTGACACGTGCTGGCAGTGGATTCACGACGGGTGCTACGGCTTTGTGTGGAGCCGTGATGGTGCTTGTGTGGAACAACAGGATTCTCATTGGCAATGCACCATGTGTAAGCCAAGCTCCGATACCGCGGTAGGCTCCGATGGAAACTACTCTCAAACTCATGTGTCTAGATTCCGCTTTGCATTGTGTTTTTGCACATGTGTTTTGAGGTGATGCAATGTCAAGCTTTCCACATAGTCCGTATGCATTTAGGGATCACCCAGCATTGATGGGGCACACCCAAAGGGCTGTGACAATTAGAGCGCCCAGCAAGCGAGCAGTGGGAATGAACAACATACATCCGGGGCTATCAACGGTTTATAGTATGTATGATTTTGTTTTTTTGGAACATTCAAGCCTGCTTCTATGCTTCAGTACTCCTATTTCTATTCCATCCTAGTCAATTAACACCTTTCTTGGACAATTTCAAAACGTCGCAGCTTCTGACCATTTGTCGACATCTTTCAAGTCCAATAGCCAAATACCAGCGACCACACAATGGAAAAAAACAAAAAGTACAAAATAGATTAGTTGTCACAAAACAAATAGTTGTCATAGAACATCTTCCGCTTGATGTTGTTGCATCTTCTGCGGGAGATATGGGCTCTGTAGGACGCTAAGCAGTTTGCAACATTGTTCTTTTGATGCAGGCCGCTCGTGCAAATTGTGAGAAAATCTGTATCGTACGCATGTATGGTTACAATTCGGTGAAAAAAGGTTTTTTAAAGAAGATGTTTTAAAAGAGCTTATCCCAGATTCTTTTAAAAGAAGGGCTTGAAGACCCAAAAGGGCTTTTCTTTTCGAATGTCTATGAAAGCTTTTAAAAACTAAAGCGTAACATTCTAAAACGATTGTAATTCATGGGCCACCATGTCAATGAGCACATTGAAGTGGTCATTTTGACATGTCCTTTTGCGGGTTTTAAAGGTATGTTTTTTTATTGTCATACAACCCTTCTATAATAGAGAAATTTTTAGCGGCCCCGAAATAAAAAAGCCCCCCATGGGGTGGGTCTTGAACAAGTTCACGAAATCATATCATTCCATGTTTCAGCATTGTTCTTCCAAACATTCCGTCAACGAGAAAAGGGATTGTTTATTTTTTCCGGGTCATTCTTTTTGGCTTGTTTGTGACTTTTGCCTTGTCTTACAACACGTTTTGAAGCGATCGATGTGAGATTTTCTTTTTTTAAAGATATTAACTTTGTTAGAAAGCATCTTGATGAACTATTGTTGCTCAACATCAAAAAAAGTGCCATGCAAACTACAAGGTGGCCAATTTGTCCAACTGTCGTAACTTATCGAGCAAAGTTTCTAATGAGCTATCCTTCCTCATTCTTGAAACCTTATGGGTATTGTGAAAAAAGCTTCTTCATAAAAGTCAAAACAATCATACATTTGGCTACTAAATATAATTGGAGTTTACCAAAATGTTTGGTACAAAAGAGATCAAACTGTCCACGGAGCTTGCGCATCAAAGCCTAATTGCATTTGCCAAAAATGGCAAAAATGTTGTGCAGTGAAAACATTTTTCCAATATCTTTCTCATTTGTTTCCTAAGAAGGGCATGCTCCCGGTCGACCTGAATCCAAAACCATATTTTTTTTGCACAAATATGTTTTGTTTCGATTCTCTTTGGCGGACACAACACACAAAGAGCGGTGCCAACACACATAGAAACAGTGGTGTGGTTGCGAAAAACACTAGACATTCATAGCATATTCCAAAAAAACTCATATGGGTATGGTTCCGCCACATGAAGCGGAACAAATAAAGTGAAAAACTTCATGCATCAATCTACGATTTGTGTTTTTTCCTTTCTCCACTAAAGTATCCTAAACCTTAGTGTAAAAAGTACAAAAAAGCTCACCAAGGTGTGTCGCAAATCCTCCGGGAGGTTTTTTGGTACTTTTTAGGAATTTTTTTGCATACGGGGTTTTCTTAGGTATTTATTTGATGCTTTTTTGGTGACTTTTGGAAAAATGGGAGATTCGTACATTCTAGGTGTCTTGGTTTTGTACAATTTGGGTGGTTTTTTATTATAAATTGGTAGCCTTTATTGTATAGTTTAGGTATTTTTTTTGTAGTGTTTACATTTTTGGTGAGTTTTTTGTATCTTCTGGGAGTGGCTAGGAGAAGAATCAGGTGCAATGGGTGCATCCTGAGAAGGGTCACTGCCCCAGTCTGAACCGCCCTCCATGCTGGTATGCACAAAACTGTAGTTCATCTTGCCGATCTGTTCCAGCGGTTTTCAAGCACGGAGTTAAAGCAGGTGGCACAAAGTCACTGAGCCACTTGTAATTGTACACAGACTGTGTTTTGCGTTCTCAAAAGAACATGGGTGATATGCAGTTGGAGTGGGGGCTCAATTGCCATTTGCTTTTTGGATGTCTGATTGGGCTCCGTCCAAAATTTACAGCTAGGGTCTAGGATGCGGTTTTACAAATGCTTTGGAATCAACTTGGACGGAGGGTTGGGGCATGGGTTGAGATGGAGCTCCTTTGGCAAAACGGTGTAGGATGGGGGTGTGGGTTGAGAACCAATTGGACATAGGGTATGACAAGGCTACAGCATAAGGTTGGTGACAGGGGGCAGCCCTTTCCCTAGACCAGGGGGCATAGACTGGCCCTGGGGTATGAGAACCCCCCAAGTAGGCTGGATATGCTTCTGGTGTTCTCGTTGTTGTGGGTGGTTCAGATCACCACAGACGCTCTTCGCATGGTGGGGTAGCAAACGCAGGCCAGGGACTACCTCTCGAGCGTCCAGGCAGGGAAGCTGTGTTGGCCACTGTGATGCAGCACTGCAGAGCAGAACATGGTTAGCTACAGGGGCAACCTCCTCCCCGAACTGGGGAGTAGAATAACGTAGGTGATAGAGGCGGGCCCCTCCCTTGGCTGAGGTAAGGTTCGGAATTGGTTTCATGCAAAAAAAACCAATTGTTTTCAATTATTTCTATAAAAATAACCAATTATTCCGATTATATGACATAAAAATAATCGGTCATTTTCGATTGTTGTCTCTACAAAATGCAACTATTGCCGAAAAGGCGTGAACTTTTACCTAAGGGATAGTAAACAGGAAAATAGAGGTGAAAGACATGCTAAACCTTTGACTTTTATCCCAAATTGCCTGTGATTTTGCAAAATCCTCTGGTTTTTGATAAGAAACATTTCATGGCGTATCAACAAAATATTTCTTTTTCATACATAAGTTGTCCGATTAATTGGTTTATACCAGTTTTCAAAATAATCAGTTTTACCGATTATTTGTCACATTAGACCCAATTAATCCAATTATCCGATTAATTGGTAAAACCGATTCCGAACCTTAGGCTGAGGGCAGAACAAGGTTCGTGTCAGGCCGTTGCCCCGTGCGGTTGGCGGTGTTTGTCGTATCCCTGGGTTGCTGGCGGTGCCTGACACTAAGTCGGATGGTTGGCTGTGGCAACATCAAAAATGGCGTCATGCGATTTCAAGATTCTTATGGTACTGCAAACCGGAGCACATTCAAAAAGATAAAATGTGCCTCGTTTCTGATTGTGAAGCATTGTGCCATGTGCAAAATTACAAAGGAGTGGAGTTTGAATCATAGTATAAAAATCTGTTTTTTTGTCTTCTTGGGGGAGTGGGGGGGCTTACCAACAGGGGAGTTGCAAAAGAATTGAGTTGGGACAATGGGAGGAAACGGTGGTGGTGGTGGTGCATAAATGTGGAAAGCAACCATGGGCAACCAAGGGGTCGTTTTGGTAGAAAAAGGATTTTTGGTGCATGTGGAGTTTTGTGGGGTTCATTCCGGGGGTCAAAAGGGCTCAAAGGCTAAATGTACCGTTTGATCTACTCGGGGGAGCAGGGGTTATCAATGGACAGCTGCAAAGATGGCTGCTTTGCAAAACATGAAAGCATGTTTTGGTGAGGAGAGAAAATTCGAAATTGAGCTGTGACAATCGAACAGGTGGGGGGAGGGGTGCATGACTGTAGCATACGTGGGCAAGCCAGGTTTTTTTTTGGCAGAAAAAGGAGGGTTTGGTTGGTGCAGTGTGGGGTTTTTTTGGGGACCATTCCGGGCATCAGGCAATGGGGTTTTTTGGTACAATTTGGGGGGTTTTTTGGTATGTGAGGGGTTTTATTTTTGGTACAAAACGGGGGGGTTTGGTTTTCACCACCGTGAAGACTGTGTACCTCAGACTTGAACTGGAGACACTGTGCACAGTGCCCTTTAGCACCATTTCCCTTTGCCAGTTCCAATCCAATATCAACCACCCTGTCCAGCACAGTTTTGCTGTTGAGACCTTGATCCTTGAGCCTTGGCCTACCCTGAATCAACCATCAACTGTACCAACCGGCGAATTCTCCAACTTCCCACGAAAAGTTCCCATACTTCAGAATTTTGGTGATCTTTTAATTTTGCACTCAGAAGTGTTGCAACCATGCCCCAAATCAGATGCACCAACGACCAAGAATTCAACAATTATCACATACAACACAGGGTCCATCAGAAGAAATGATGAGCCCGAAGGACACCAATTTGTTGGGCACTGGCTTGTGCCAATGTGTGCCCTATCACTTGTACAATATGCATGCATCTGTGGTTGTACGGGGCAATAACTGAGTATCAGCACATAGCAGTCGGAAGTACCACCAACGGTTGGTAGCATGAGCAAAGAACACTATGAAGGATATTATTTGAATGTGGCCTGGGGCCATGACAGATGCAGGTATAAGGGGGTTTGCGGTACGGGCTAGCAGTAAGGTTAGGCTGGAAGGGACAAAGGATATGACCAAAGATGCGATGCATGGACATAAGAGGGTGAGACCTAAGCAATAGTTATTCAAATGTAAAGATGTACAAACAGATGGGTTGGACAAAGTGATGGGAGAAGGTGTGGGAATGCAGCTGCAGATAAAATGCCCCTGAACACAGCATGGAGGGGGACATACCAGTAGGAGTACAAAGCATTGGCAGACTTCATAAGACTCAAGCACAGTCACCTCCCTAGCAGGGTTGTTGCAAGCATACTATTAGATTTGCCTCTTCAGAAATCAACCAACCCCGAGACCTCCAATTAATCTCAACGTAAAACTTTGTGCTGTTCTTTTATGCAACAATCCAGGAGACCTCTTCACCAGCATAGGCACCTTGCACTCATCGGCAGGGGTCACTCTTGGTACAGGTCTTTGATCTAAAGACAAGTCCAAACAATTGAGCAACTAACATGTGTACCCACACCCACACCCACACCCACACTCACACCCACACCCACACCCACACCCACACGTGCACACCCACACCACAAAGATGCAGGACCTTGGGGCACTATGCTGTGGGCCCTCCAAGGGCTACGGCTCCAGCAGCACGCGGAGAGGCAAGGGGTGCCCAGGGTCACCCTTGAACAGGTCAGCGCAGGGATGAGCCCCACACTGCTAATAGCTCCCATCATGGGGTTTGAAGCTTAGCTCAGGCCTGAGTCCAGGGCCCACCTGTCTGTCTTTTCCTATGGGTATTATAACATCCTGCCCATTGCCTTTTGGTCACAGCGCCTTTCGCACACCACACAGATGCAACCAATGATTGACCATGGTGCCGGTGCCTGATGGACCTCGCGGGCAGAGTAACCCATGCCATTGTGGTAGCCTGAACGGCCAACCTGGTCTGGGCATCATGGTGGCCCTCCCTCCCTCTTGTCTCCTCCGCTGGGGTCAGGGACGTTGCCCTCGATCCAGTGCAGGGGTTTTACCACAGCCCCAGCTCCACACCCGGTCTCAGACAATCCCCCTTGGGGCACTGATGATGCATTTGTGGGTGAAATGTGGCCCCAGGCCTGCAAGGGGAGCACCGCTTAGAGCCTTCGGTCCGCTGAGCACTGAAGCCTCTGTCCCCTCCGGACAGCAACCGCATGTCTGTCCCTATACTCCTGACCCCGCCCTGAGGCACACCTAGGGCACAAGCATCTGTTCGCCTCCTATGGGCACCCAGACCACCCTCCGATCACCGGCCCGATTCCATCTCTGCAGCCCAACCTTGAATCAATAAGAACCAGTAACACAGCACTTACCACCAGAGAAGACTGCCGTGGGAGGCCCCCATCCAGATACCAGTAAACCCCCGCTCCTCAGGTGCCGGGGGGGGGGGGGGCGGGCGGGTACTGCGCGGGTGGTTCCGCTGCCAACAACCCCCATGCACGCACCTGCCCAAGCAGGCCAGCTGAGGGCCACTGCAACACCCCCCCCCCCACACACACCCATACACACACACACACCCCACACCCCACCCCCCCGCACCCCCACACACACACCCTCACCCACCCCCACACCCACCCACACCCACACCCATCCACACCCACACACACCCATCCACACCCACACCCACACCCACACCCACACCCACACCCACACCCACACCCACACCCACACCCACACCCACACCCACACCCACACCCACACACCAACCCAGCCACCCAGCCACCCAGCCACCCCCACCCACCCACGCACCCACACCCACACCCACACCCACACCCCCACCCACACCCACAACCCCCCCACCACCCACCCACACCCACCCATCCACCCACACCCACCCATCCACCCACCCACACCCACCCGCCTGCCCACCCACCCACACCCACCCACCATCCACCCACACCCACCCACATCCACCCACCCACATCCACCCACCCACCCAGCCACCCAGCCACCCAGCCACGCACGCACGCACGCACACACACACACACACACACACACACACACACACACACACACACACACACACACACACACACACACACACACACACACACACACACACACACACACACACACACACACACACACACACACACACACACACACACACACACACACACACACACACACACACACACACACACACACACACACACACACACACACACACACACACACACACACACACACACACACACACACACACACACACACAACTGCCACGACCAAAACAGAAGTGTAACAGACTTCAAGTTGATGCTTTGACATACAGGGGACGCAGTCAGCAGCTGCCAGTACCAAACAGAACAGGGTGAAGTGTGCAGCCCTGATGCATATACTTACATACACTCAGCTGTCGGCTAGAAAACCGACAATACACTGCTCAAAACCAGCGATTGGTGCTCTGGGTCCACTGCAACTTGGGTTCACCCAAATCATCCCTCTCCATCAGCGAGCACTTTGGTGTGACGTCTCACTGACATTGCCAACTTCCTGGAGGGGTAGGCCACTGCGCCAAGGGTCCAATCGCATATACAGTTAGTGGACCAAAAGACACCATGACCGGTATGCTAGCCCCCCCCCCCCCCCCGCCACACACACATTGAGGTTCAATGAACCAAAACAGCAGCAAAGCATGAGGCCAGTACAGGAAATGTGACACCCACACAGCTCCTGGGAGCATGGCACAGACACTGCCTCTTCTGTTGGAGCCCAGGATATGCAGAGCCATGAAACTATTTGCTTACCTGGTTGTCTTAGCTTGCTCTTTTGGGCAACAACTGGGATTGTGAGGTCAGGACTGTCTGTAATGCAAACACAAATAATACCAGCCTCCGGTATGCTGAGGGCCGGCTGGCAAGCGGCTGCTGTCGGTCATCAGCCAACCGGCGTTGGTTGGCCATCAACTGCCGTCGGTTAAGCGCACACCTTGATCGGTTGAGTGTCCACCGCAGTCCTAGCCGAATTCTGGCCCCGATGACATTGCCCGATAACATTTAGCCACCCCCAGTGAAAAACACAACAGAAATATCTCATTTCTAAAGGGCAGCCCTGTTCGAGGGTGTCCCGTGTCAATTATCCTAATCAACACACCCACAGTATCTGCCACATGGGCTGGGGGCTGCAGGACGATCGCCCTCTGCGCAAGAAAAAGAATTTCTGGAAGTGGAGCCCCAGGTCCAGTGCCCACACCACACAATTCAATCAATCTTCCAGCAGAATGCCATGCTGCACCGTAGGTGCCATGCCACACTGTATCACTCTGCTGCAGCTCAAATCCTGCTGCCTCATTTGCACAACGCTCACCAAACACTGACACTTTGCAAGTCATGCAGGTCTGAGGGGAGACACCATACCATTTAAGGGACGCAATTGCCTGTAAATGCCCCACCATCGAAATACTCAGGGAACACTGAAAGGGTCGACACCCTTTCACGAATGAATGTCTTCCCATTGTCCTCGCACGAGAAGACATCCATTCCAGCAGCTGTGTTTGTATATTGGAAGGAACAAGCGTTGCATCGATCTGCAGAGAAAAATGCGAAACCACATCGATTTCTTGGAACGGTTGGCACTTATGCAGAGCTGGTAATAACTTTGTTAAATGAGGATTAAATGAGCACTTCATCGGTACGCTACATGCCTCCGCCCCCCCCCCCCCGCCCCGAATCCATTGTTTTGGGAACTTTGTATGACCAATCGACTGCAAACTGGTTCTGAGATTGCTTGTAAGTTCCTGCGTGAGTAGTGCTGATGTGCATGTAGTTGCTAAAATCTGGATAGAATAGTCCTAAATGATGGCGAACATCCAGATACGAGCACCCTAAATGGCAGTACGGCGGTCAAATCGCCCCAAATGCCAGTGATTATCTGGGTGGAATGGCCCTAAAAAGGGGGAATTTGTGATCACCGTAAATGAGGGTAAGTGTGTCCGCGTAGTCACCGCAATTAAGAGCCCACATTTGGGTGGAATCACTCTAGACAGGGGTGAATATGATTGCTGGTCCCCCGTTTGCTCCTCACCCCTCATCCCACAGGACTTGACAACCAGCCCTGATTCCTGGACTTAGCGCACACAGAAGCATACTGCATCCAGTGGGCACTGCTGTGGTAGCCCGTGTCTGCAGGTCGTACAAATCAGGGCCACAAGTACGGACCATCCAGACCCCTGAGAGACGCAAAACGTGGACCGTCGCTGGCAATTGGCATGGCCCATCACCGCAGCTGCCCGGCAGCGCAAAGCGGTGAGTGGCATGAAGGTTTGTGGGCGAAAGCAACGGCAAACAATAGTTAGCAATATCTGTAGCACACCAGCGGATGAGGCGCTGGTGCCCCCCCCCCCCCCCCAATGCGAACCGTCTGCCGTACAGCTAAATCCTGCGCTGTTGGTAAACCCACCTTCTTTCTGCCAACATTGGCGTTTTAGGGGTCAGCAACAGTTGGGGGGGTTAAATTCTTCGCTATGCCGCCTCCTCTCCGCATCACTACACCATGCCCCGAGCTGCCCTAGCTGTGCCCTGGGCCACCTGAGGGCCAGCCCCAGAATCGCCATTTTTCAACCAACCCAAGCCGACATGGAAACGGCAGTGCAGGCCCATAGGACGGCCAATCTGGAGATAAGACACCCTGCCCCGCCTTTTTTTGCAGGGGTTTTTGCAGGGGTTGTAGGCATGGGACACAGGACCCTGCATGATGTTGCCTCTTCGATTGTAAATGGGGAGGGGGGCATGGAAGTGCAGGATGTCATGTGGAGGGGGGCCACGGTTGTGGCTGGGTGTCACCTGAAAAATCACCAGTCAGCACTATCCGGTCCTGCACTGCCGACAATCAGTACCAGTTAGCACATCGGCAACGCAGGCATGTGTGTCAGGGATCGCGTCAAATTGACGTCATTGTTTTGGTGGGGTTTGCGGGGCGGAGCTCTGTTGCGCGCCGTGATGATGACTTAAGAATTACCCAAACCCCACAAGAGTTGTTAGGAAAGGGCAGTCTGGGGGCTGCTGATGGTTTATGCAGAAAACTTTTTGCGAAGAACATTCCCCCATAATACCCACCTCAAAATGATCAGCGCAACCCTGGAGTCATTTTGAGGGGTCTATACCTCGGGATCAGGGACCCTCCCCCAACGCCCTTGGGGAGCCTGTTTTTGGTCCGCCGAATTTCGTATTTCATAATTTGTTACCAAGGGGAGGTCTTCACATCCATATCCATCTCTGCTTTGTGCGTGCACAAAACGTACCAGTCAGTACATTGGCAGGAGGGATCTGCATCAAAACCACCATTCACCACACCTCCCCCCCCCCCTTTGCATGGGCGAACTTTCTGTCCCTGGCAAATGGATTCAAGACCAGCAGCAACACCAAAACAGGCTGCTTCGAGGGCACCCAGGAGGGTATTGCCAGAGGCTTGGGTCACTGGCGGGACTGCCCGCTGATCGTGTTTTCTGCCGCCGTTGCCCCATCTGTCCCATTGTCAGTAGCGCCAGCACATCGTGTGGGGTCCAGGGGACTGGGGGAAGGGGGTCTAGAGCGGGGGTTCCCCACCCCCCCCTACCAGAATGAAAATTAAAGCAAAGCCCTAAGGGTGGGGGCCTGGGAAAGGGGGGGTATTGGCAGGTGGGGTGGGGTGGGGTGGGGTGGGGTGGGGGGGTGGGCTAGGGGGGCCTGCATGCAACCCACTGGGGGTGGGAGGGGGCTAGGGGGGGGTTCGCTTACAAGGACCGGGCCTCCCCCCCACCCCGGGGGCCAAAAATGGCCACAATCTAGGTCCTTGACAGAAGAGCCCCCTTTTCAAGCCCCCCCCCCCCCCCCCCCGCCCGCCAGCAATTTTCCAACTGCCCATACAAACCGCAACATGCAACGACAACGGAGGATGTAGGAAAATGCCGCAAGCAGAAGTATACAGTCAATGAGCCTGGTGATATACAGAAGACCTCACCCATAAAGCTGCTTGTTAGCGGACCAGTCATATGGTCCGCATGTCCTTGTTTGGGGTGGCGGGGAGGGAAGTTTTAACTTGCACTCCAGGTGCCACAAATCCCAACCCCCCCGGCGGGCTTGATGGGTTGGCTGAAAATTTGTGATATTGGGGTAACCTGACGGCCACCAGAAGAGCTTGGGCCAGTCTTGCCAATGGGGGCGAACAGCTTGGCTCGTGGGGGGCTGGTGTGGGAGACCCAAACTCACTTGCATTCCCCCGAGCAGGGGGTCCCAACTGTTCTTCTCCAGCCCCCATGAGTGCGCAGGCACCCGCTGCGTGAGGCGCGGTGGCTGGAGATGGGGCCTGTGCCTTTACCGAGCACGTAGAAATGCACACTGGGACAGACAGAGGAGGGGGCACTGGTGCCACATGAGCAGACCTGCATCATTCAGATTCTTTTCATCGCATTTGCGCGCCTTCAAATACCACGTTTTGAGATCACAGTTGTTGGGATTCCCCACATTGCGAATGGTAATGGAGATCTGAGAAAGAGGCCATGCGGCTCGTTCTGTGTGCTGGGCTGGAGCGGGCAGGGGTGGGGTGGCTGCATGGTTGGGCCCCAATGGCACTCAGTCGACCCAACTGCAACCCAACAGTGCTGCCACAGAACTCGCAGGAGCCATGGCGGGAGTCAGCACACATACTGCAAGGTTGAAATCAGGCTTAATGTTGATGTCGTAGTGCCACCGAATGTAAACGGTCCGGCTTCTCTCGTCCACATGAGTTTGTGGCTGCCCGTATTTGGCATCATCAAAATCTGCCTTGGATTTCTGCCCAATGTACCGCTGCCACCACCACCACGTGACGTTGGATACGGTTGCCCCACCCTCATGGAACGTGAAGCCTGCAAGGGCAGCAAGGCACCAGCACTGCTCAGCTAATACGACCACCTGCTGCAGAAATTCCATTCCCTTTGGCAAGGCACCTCAAAGAGACAGAAAAACCGAATTTTTAAAAATTTTCAGGTGCCACTAAACACCCTAAACAACAGCAATTTGGGTACGACTCTTTTTACCTTCCGAGGGCCTATGTACAGAGGTAGAGGTGCGGGGGAGGGGGCTGATCAGAGTTCAGGCGCCACCTCCTGCCATACAGGCTCCGGACCTATGGAGCACGGTGGCCGAGAGGGACGGGCCGGTTGGGACTAACTTCCTTGCTCGCCCTCTCATGAAGCCGTGCTGGCTGCCCTAAACTATTTGTTGCCCTCCCTGAGGGAGGAGACCGGGTGAGCCCTAGGGCCAGCAAGCTAGCCTGCCGCCCCATGGTGACAAACATGGGTTGGCTGAGCCACCGCAGTGCATGTGGCAACGCCATGGAAGAAGAGGATGAAGAAGAGGTAGAAGATGAACTTGCCTCCCCTGGGGGTGGTGGGCCGGCTGTAGGCCGCAGGGGGAGTGATGCCTCCTGCGAGCGTTGCTCAGTCAACGTCCGCGATATGCAGCCACCAGGACGAGTCCAGTAGGCATGCCACTCGGGCAGTGGCCGGGAAGTCGCCCTCCAAGGGGGCCCGGTCAAGGTCCAGGTAGTCCCTGCAGCCTTCCGCGTCCCCATCTGCAGCACATGTGCCGGGGGCACGGCGTTGTCCCGGTCTGGCTCTACCATTTCCAATGCGACTAGCTCACGGTGCACCGAGCAGCGCAAGGGGATGCCCGGGTTGGAGACACTATCGTGCGTGCGGCGAAGCACCTTCGAGAGGGCAGCAATTGTGGGTGCCTCGCAGGCACCACTCCTCACATGCACAAGTGCTCACTTCAAGCACACCATCATGTGCCACCAGGGCAGTGGCAGTTGCCAGGTGCGCCTCGTGGAGGGTACAGCCCACCAAGGCTACCCGCTGCAGCGCGCCGCCGGGGGTTGGCTGGCGCCACTCGGCCGGGTGGCTGCCTGGCGTGATTTTGCACAGGGCCCGACTCACAGAGCGCGTCCCACACAACACCCTCTTACAACACTCATGGCTGGACAGCGGCGGCCGACGGCAGAAGCTTCAGTGGGCTACACTGGCGGTGGGACCATTGCCTCACGCCCAAGGGTGGTGACCACTTGCACACAGCCACGCCGGGAGCTTAAGAGCGGGTGGGATATTGCTGTTGCTGCATAGCCGGCTTGGTGTGTTTGTTGGGGCTGTGTTGCCTTGGTCGTCGACTTGCGGGGCCCCGCCACTTGCCACTCCGTGGGCGAGTGCGCAGGTACCCCACTTCAGGCAACAGCCCTCTCCGCTACCACCTCAGCAAACTTGGCAGCAACCACCTCGGTAGCACTTGCCAAAGTGTCCCACACTGTAGAGGATGATGTTCCCCTGGGCCGACTTGATATCCTCGGCGGCCCAGGTGGGGTTGGACACGGCGAAGGGGTGGGTCGGCACGACCCCTGACTAGCACAGGCAGGCTTCGTGGAGCTAAAGGTGGCGGTAGCCCGTGCTTGAGCCCACCCATTGGCAGGGGGAGGCCTTGGCGGCCCAAACCACCAGGCCGCCGGAGTTGGGCAGCAGGCGGCAGGTCCCCTTTGCTTCAGCCAACTCCTTGTGAAGCGTGTTGATGATATCCTTCAACGACTTGATCTGTCTTGTAGCAACGCAATCATGGACTCCTCGGCTATGGGGGGTGGGGGGTGGGGCGGGTGGGCCACGCCCCTTCAACCCCAGAAGCGGCCGCATGTTGTCCCTGGGTTCACCGGTGCCGGGGCTATGGCTGCGAGAAAAGGGGGCAAAGTAGTGCCCAGGGCTACAATGGCTATGGGTTGCTGCACGAGGCCCGCAAGCTGGGCGGCGACCATGTCGGTCTCGCCCATGGCTCTTCGTGTACGCCGCGTGGCGCACACCGCGCGCAAAGGGATGCGGAGAATTGAGGGAAGCCCATGGGAGCCCATGCAGTGGCTGCTAGGCCCATGTGCGTACCGCTCGCTCGCTACTCTGCGAGGGTCGCCCAGCGCCCCTCCAATGCCCGGTGTGTTGCGGACAGCCCCCTCAATTGCCCAACCCAAGCGACGCCCGGTGCTCGCCAATTTGAGGAGTGCCCAAGGTGCATAGCTCAAGTACTTGTATTGTCACCAAATGATCACCCCAACACATCCCAGGGGCGAAAAAACGGTTGCTGAAAAATACAAATTTTCAAAAAATTTCAGGTGCCACTAAGCAGCCTAACCCGCATGAAAACGGCTAAGTCCTCACTAGCAAGGGGCCATATGGGGGGTGGCTACCTGCAGTTTGGACCCGGGACCCTGGGGATCCACGTACAAGGAAAAAAATCTTGAGGACCCAGGACTGATTCACCACACAATGCCCACAATACGCAAAGAAGTTTGACCTCCCCCACCCCCCGCACACATAGCTCTGCCCAGCGCCCCAAAATGGGGTACCTAGCTCAGGGGCTGGGGGCGTCAAAAGCGAAAAATTCATTGGGGGATCCCAAAATGATGATTTTACAAGGGGTTGGACATATGGGGTATGCTACGCGAATGACCCACCCAAAAGGGGAGGGGGTATATGGCGCCCACACCTGTGCTTGATCTAACAACCCTTCGAGGTGATTGACCTCCGTTTGTTCTAAACATGAAAACGATGCCACCAAATATCCACTAAACACAAAACTGACCCAACCAAGTGTCCACAGAGTGTTCGCTGAGTGTGCACACAGCACGTGGCCGTGGACAGGCCTCAGTGTGGGGTATGCGCCCGCGTGACCGTCCCTCGCTTGCTTCAGGTCAGGTCAGTCAGCGGTTGGAATGAATCCAGCACGTGCACCTCCCCCTGTCCCCCCGACACACGGGCGTGTGCGCCACTGTCTTTCAACGTTGTGGTGTCAAGGATCCCGCTCATGGCATGATCCTTGCATCCCCCAGGTCTTCCAACAGTGTCTGCTGCTGAAACTCAAGGGTACCAGCTCCAAAAGGCCTAGCCAGTGGCCAGCAGTTGGGGGGTAAAATAAGAGATGAAATGCAATCACAAACCAGGACTGGCTGCAGAGGGGGGGGTGTCATGAACCAAAATCTCCATCGTGGCATCTGCCATACCCCTGGCCCCCTTCAGTGGGCATGGCATTCCCCTGCCATACACCTCAAACTCCTGTCAGGCAGGCATCGCACTCTCCCACACCTCAAACCCCCCTCAAATCATGCCCCCCACGCCCCTCAGATGCCCCTGCAGCAGGCATTGCACCCCGTCCCGCATTGGCCAAGTTCCCCCTTCCAGTGGGCATGGCATAGCCCCCCAGACACCTCAAGCCCAAAAAAATAGCATGCCCTCAGGTAGCACACCTCAATTCCCCCTTTAATCAGGATGCCACTCTCACACACCCCAACATGCTCAAGTGCCAGGTGGGTGAGGAGGGCACATCGGAGGTGTTTGGGGTGTGTGGTATGGGCATGCTGGAGAGGGGTTGGAAATGTACAGGAGGGTATGCCCAAGGGAGGGCCTGCGAGGTCTGGGAGGGAGGTACACGTGCAATGCATGCCCATGCACCAACGGCCACACAGGGATGGGGTTGCCCACCCCCAATCAAGCCCCTGATCTGGGCCCCTTGAGTGGACCCCTGAGCAGGACCTATTTCAAAAACCTTATTGACCGATTGATTCCCTGGGAGCCTGGGGAGCCCCAGTGGCCCCCTCTTCGCCTTGATGGTGGTAGCAAACCCTGCATGCAGCAACAGCCACCCCAGCCTCCAAGCAAGAAGACAACCAAACCCAGAAACTGTGTGCATTTTAATAGCTGCACAATCCCACCTTCAGGAAACTGCACAGCGATCTCATTGCCTGCAGGTCGAGTGGCCTCCATTGTGAACTCCAGCATTATATCAATGGGCTTCTCTGCACGGACAGAGCTTGAAAGCACAACCTGAGCACACCAACAAATATTGACAGCAGGTGAACACAGATCAAGACAGCAGCAGCCACACAGCACCATTTGGCTGCCCTGCAGCAACTGATGCTCATGAAGACCACCCGGGTCCCTAGTGGGTGAAACATTGCACCCTCAGGGGTGCTGCAACATTACAACCACACTGTAGGATAATGACATAGCTTCGTACGCTGTCTTGCGAGGCTGGATGTGGTATTCTGCGGGGTGGTGTGGTGTGGTGTGGTACTCTGTGGTGTGGCGTGGTGTGGTGTGGTGTGGTGTGGTGTGGTGTGGTGTGGTGTGGTGTGGTGTGGTGTGGTGTGGTGTGGTGTGGTGTGGTGTGGTGTGGTGTGGTGTGGTGTGGTGTGGTGTGGTGATTGAATCCAATATTTTGACCATTGTGGCTCCATCTTATGCATGTCACAACCCCCAGCCCATTTTGAGGTGAATTCAACCAAGCCTAGTCATGTGCTCTGTATGCATGCTTCGGTCACTCCTGCATATTGAGACCTGGGTTGAGAGCTGCACAACGGAGCTTCACAGGGAGGTTGGGGTCAATCCCCCCTGAAATGCCCATTTTACATGGACGTGACTGGAGAATGCATCAATTTATTTGATGTATTCTCCAGTCAGGTCTGAGTTTGGACACTTGGTAAGAATCAAGAATTTTCATCTAAATCCCACTCGCACTTTGTTTTGATCGTAAAAGCAAAACAGCACAAAAATTGCACCAAGATTGCACAGCCTTCACCAAAGCATGCTGACACATCTCTTGCTGATTACAAAAGTACTGCTGCCATGACTGTGTTTTGGTTGCTTCTGTGCATTGGTTAGTGGCTACAGTGCATGCGAGTGTCGAGCATTGCACAGCACACCATAGTCCACTGCCTAATTGCCACGTACGCCTGTATGCCCATGCGTAGCGTAACATACGTCTGCTGCTGCGTGCAGTACATGAGAGGTTAACTGCTGGGTGAATGCTCACGTGTGCATATAAATCCACAACAACAACGGACATCCAGGTGGATATACACATGCAGTAACACCTACGTACACTGCTTGGTGGATGCATAACTACATCCATCCAACACTGCTCTACTACATCTGCAGTACTGAGTGGACGCACACACACAACCACAACATACGTCCATTGCTGGGTGGATATACACATTCATGAAGTCTGTGGGCTTTGGATAAGACACATTGTATTCTCCGAATGGAGCGTATTCGGAGGCATTGACAACATGAATGACACCTCCTTCTGCAGCACCACCAGGGATCCCACCACCTGCAAAGACCGGTGAAGATGCAGGTGCTCAGCAATCAACCGAACGGAGTTGGGATAAGCAGCTTTCAGTGGCGCTCATACTCACAAGCCTACCTTCCTTTCGGTGAAGGGAGCGATTTTACAGGCACACCGCGCCCATTCCATTCGAGCAATAGGCAGCGTGCTGGTTCCAAATCCTTGTTAAATCCATTCCATCCTTTGTTTCTCCGATGCCACCGGTCCTACACAGGAGGGCTCGAGCATAGTATTTCAGGGCAGGTTCTTCTTATTTCTTCAAGATATGAGCCCATTTACTGTCGGAATCCAGGGTGCATGAGCCTGCTTTACGAAAGAAAAGCAGCGCATAGCGGCTGTCTGCTGTCATGCTGGCAGCAAAGCAGGAAAGGAAAACTCTTCACTTCAGGGTTCTTGACATCTGATCAGGTTTGTTCTCGTTCGCTCAGGGGCCGTTCTCCCTGCATCCGCCGATTCTGCACTTTCCACGCGATCTGTTCGGTGCTTCGACGAATTGTTCGTTTGCGTGTTCCCTCCGATTTGTTTGCGCGACCCAACTTTGAGCTGGCTCATCTCAGTCCTGCAGTGCACAGCACACGTGCAAGGCAAAGAAACACCACGGAGAGCTCGTGAACAAATTGTAGGCGACAGGTCTGGCACGATATGGGGGGGGGGTGTATAGGTGGGGGGGGGGGGCTTTCAACAGGTCACTTTTCCTGAAAAGAGGTGACCTTTTTGGTTTTGAAGCAGTTCCTTTAGAAAATCCCGAGAGGAAACCTTTTAACACCTCTTGCCTCTCTAGCAGAAAGGTAAGAGGTACCATGCCTTAGGGCAAACATCTATGCCCTGCGTATCTGTGTCTCAATCATATCCGGGCTATAACGCCATGAACGCTTGTTCAGCCTGTGGTCAGGCCGCTGTGGTGCATGCATTGTGTTCGGTGGGGGACCACCATGCCTAAAAAAAGAGGGGGGGGGGCATAGCACCAAATCGTGCGAAACTGGATTTTCGTGTTTGCTTTGCTTGCCCGAGGCCATTGCAATGCTTTGCGCGCGTCGGCAACGCGCAGAAGGGGATGCAATTTGTGGTCAGAAATATGCGATCGGAGGGGGAGGCAAATGTGTGGCCAGAGGGACAGGAGGGGTGGTCAGGGGGGGTGGGGGTGGAACGCACCTTGCTGGGAGGATTGATACCCAAGGTGCAGATTGGCATGGTAAGGCTGATTGACTTCAGTTCCAGCATCCCACAGCGTGAAGTCGTTTGTCAGGCCGTAGCTGTAAGTGAACGCAACAACGCTCTCACACCCACAGACACATCCATGACAAACATTCAGAAGCTCACCATTCCTTCGAGGCCAACCACTTGGCAGAATTATCCTTAGCTCCCTTGACGCTGACAAATTGAATTAAAAAGCATCCAGTAATGGGGGGTGGGCAACGGGGAAAGGGATCAGAAAGTCTCAACGTTGAAGACAAGCCAAGACATGATCTACATCAGAGGAACAACAAAAGCAGTTTTTGGGGGTGGAAAGTGGTGTGGCAGGGAGCCCTTGTTTCCTTGAAACCCTCCAGGGCATCCAGGTGCAGCACCTGGGGATTTCTCATGCGTATCACCCCCCTGTCCCCAGCATCAGTTTGTCACTCAAACTACAGGCTGGCGCGCAGAACGTTCTGTAACTAAGGGGAGAGCAACACGGACTGTGCCTTGTGCCGTTCGCAGCCAACACCAAAATGGGAAACTTCTTTCGAATGAGCTCTTGACCAGCCAAAAGTCAGTAGTCACAGCGAAGAAAACCGGTTGGGTGGGGGTCTCCCATTACAATAGAGGCGGGTGCTGGCAGGCTTCATTGGCGAAGCAATGCACGGGAGGCAAAAAGATTCCAGCTCGATTGTGGGCGATTGGAGCGCGATCGCATCCAACCGGCGGGCGATCAGGAGGGCCGTGCATCCAGAGTGTCTGCATGCCGAATCGGCCGCCATGGGGGACATGATCGCATCTCACCTCAGTGGACACAAGGAGCACAGCTACTTCCGCGCAAGGAGGCACACTTGGGCTTCAAGCCAACAAACATCGGAATGCCCCCTGCCAGCGGTGACACAAATCGGTCGTTGGACCTCGGCATCACCGCAGCAAAGACCAAGTTGTCATTGGCACCGGCGGAAACCTGCACAAGATCCCACAAATATGCACGACTTCCGCTGGTCAGACTTAGCCCTGACGCTAGATGCCCCCTGGGCAGGCTACTTAAACAGTTAAATGGACAGCGAGGCCTGTTGTCGAACATGGGCAAGGAGACTGTGTGCGCGTGGGTTGTGCACCCAACGACCCCACTCGTTCTTGTGAATCGGATCCCCAAAAGGCGTTGTGGGATGATACTTGTAGGTCAAATCAAAATAGGAAAAGATGCATTGGAAGGCAGAGAGGTACCCCCCCCCCCCCCTCCAGGGTGCCCAGCCTATGCCCAGCCACTGTCTCCCTGACGGCAGGTGCAAGCTTCAATGACATTTGTAACCGACAGTTACCGCCCCCAACCGCTTTGACAACCTCCTCCAACCGGCTGTTTAAGCGCTTCTGGGGCCGCCTCTGAGGTCCCTTTCCTTCCAATGCATCCCTGGGGCTGGGGGCAGATTGCACGCGGTGCATTCAGCCTTGCGCCACCTCTCAGCAGGTGGCATGAGGTGCATGCAGCTGCACCGCCTGTCTGCAGACGTCATAAAGGGCATGCAGCCGTGCACTGCAATGCAGATAGCGCAGCAGGTCACCACCTCTCTCCACATGCCATCGTGCACCACCTCTCTGCAAGCAACCCCAGGTGCACGCAGCCTCTCTGCAGATTGCCTCAGGGTCACGTTGGGGCACAGTTGGTTCCCGCTGCGGTTCGGATGCAACAGGAGCAAAAATTGTGCTGAGCGGCAGATGGCACGGAGCTGGTTCCCAATGAAACCCAGTCGCCCTACCAAACGCCAGTGGCATGTCTGTACATGGGGTTGGGTGCATAACCCCCCCCCCCCGTTCTCTGACCTACGCAAAAGTACGGAATTAATACGGTCCTTACGCGTACTGCAGCTTAGACAAGGCCGTAGCTTGTGCGCGACACATACAACTACCAGCACAAACGCCACCGCCAAGAAAGGGGAAGATAATGCACGAATATCCCCAAAATCAGAGCTCTGTGGGTTCAACTGGGCAAATAATCACAACAAATGTGTCCATGACTCCATGTAATTGGCAGATTTGTCACCAAACCCATGTCTTATGCGGTTGCACTACATTTCGTACCGAATTAAATTAGGTCCCAAATTAATACGGTCCCTACGCCCGCTGTACCTTAGACAAGGCCGTAGCTTGGCCATAGAACAGTGGAAAGTTCAGCAATAGGTCCCCACCGACAGACCTATGCCCTCAATCCTCACGTATCACGCGGCGGAGCCGCGACACACATTGTTCGTGCTGTCCAGCAAGGCGCCGTCAGGCGCCACCACACATTGTCCCATCGGTCCCGAAAGGCGCCTCTGGCGCCACCTCCGGTTAGTTTACGGTCAGGCACGTGCCTTTAGGCCACGTATCAGGAAGTCTTGATTACCCTCCTGCCCTTACGCTTCCGGCTGTCACTGACATCCGTACTGTATTCTGTGTCCCACACCCCCATGTTGCAGAATTCCTGCGCCCTCTCCCGCGTCCGGTCACTGACATCAGTGGAGAATCCGTCCCCGGACAACTCTGCTGATGACACGGATGTCACATCTTCGTCTCCCGACGTCCCCGCCCCCGAATTATCCCCCGTGTCCGGATCGGATAGAGGTGCTGTTTCTACCATAGGTTCCAGCCCCAACTCGTCCCACTCCGTGACCCTGCGGCGCTTGGATAGCGGCAACAGGTTATTTGGGTGTAGTTCTCTCCCCCTCTCCGCTAGCGCATCCGCCGCCTCGTTTCCCGGCACCGCCAAATGCGAGGGTACCCATCGTAGTCGTACGTCCCCACCCGCGGACTCCCGCAGCCACAGGATGGCCTCCCACAGGTCCCGATGCCCCACCTCCCCTGTTGAACAGCGCCAGGCATGCCGGCGCCACTTGGGTGACCACTCCACTACCCCTTTATACACGTACTTTGGACAGGGGGGGGGGGGCACATTCACAATGCGTTATCACGCAGGGGCTTGAGGTGTGCCACTCCCCTTCAAAGCAGGACCTCGCCACGAGACGGGGAACACATCCGGCGGTCCGAGGACGCCTCAGCACGGTGCGACCCCTTCCTGAGACCACCACCAGGGGGTTCCCTGAGCCGAGCTGCCTCGTTCGAGAGTGTTACCTTTGGCAGGCCGCAGCGACTGCCTCACAGGACAAGGAAGCAACAACAGTGCACCTGAAAGTTGTACTCTTGGCCAATTACACTCGTGGAGGTGGGCTTCAATGGCGTCAGACCCGCAATGCCATAACTCTTGATTTCTGGGACGCAAACAACACGCACACTGCAAATGCATCACTTTTGCATACGGCGTCTTTGCATCGTCGCCAATTGTCCAGAGAGGCCGTGCATGGCAGCAGCACGACGGGAAAAGGCGCACACAAATGCTTGAAAATGGTTTGGGACAGCGTGCAAGTCTCAAAAAAAGAGCACTTCACAAATTCTACCGCGCCAGGCGCTGGGCACATCAATGGCGCAATGAGGGGCTTCATGCACAACAATGATCCAACACGGCTTGGTCTTTTGTTTCACCCTCACCCGGCAAGGGCGAGGGTCTAGTGGCTCAAACTCTGGAGTTTGGGAAGGCGCATCTCGATGCCAAGATGGCGAGCAGAACAGACCCCGAAGGCGAGAAACCAACGGGGGCGGGGGACAGATACCGCCTTTTGTGGGCCCCAAGGGCCCGAAAGGAACAATTGCAGTACAAACTGCGGACGGATCAAGACCAACCAGCACCACAGGCAATCACCCCCGCCCGCCCCCCAAATATAAGCAAGGGTTGCTTCTGTTGGGTTGATTGTGTTAGGCTTCTTGTTGCTTCTACTGGATCCTTGCTTCCATATGTTCGGGGGCGGTTCAATCAAAAGCTCTTCCAAAGCCAATAATGTGTAGCGCGCTGCCTGACACACAAAAGCAAAAACCCCGAGACTACAGACCACGCCAGCCCCCCCCCCCCCCGCCCACTGCCTGCCTCAACTTAAAAGAATCCCCCCGCCCCATTTAGGCCCGATTGGGCGCGCAAAACCTTTAAAAAAACTTGGAAATGGTTCATCGTTTTGGTGCAAAAATTGGCGCAAAATGGGTTCAGAATGCAAACAACAGTCCTTCAAACCCAAACCCCCGCCTGCAAACCTGCACAGTCCGCACACGCAGACTGGCCGAAAAGTCAGAAAGGGCACAGATTGACCTCCTGGGGAACACCCGAAAAGCTCATGCGGGCCCGAAACTTGTGTTTTGTTTGCACCCCCCAGATCCAAAACGGGGGGGGGGGGGTGGGGTGCAGGCCTTTGCTTGGCCAGAGGGGCACCCCCTTTTTGGCTCGAGGCACAGCACTTGGCAAACCCGGAGGGAAATGGGGAGAGGGGGGGGGGGGGGCTTAACCCGAATCAAGAAGATGTAGGTCAACTTCCGCTGCTTGACACAGGCCCCTACCAAGAGCTACTGGATGGCAACCACTGAAAGGCACATCACTTCAGGGCGGGAAGAAAATTGCTCTGCAGGGGGGGGGGGGGGGGGGACACAGAAGCCCATTTTCCCAACCCCCTCCCCCCCCGCCTCCTTGGCCGCCGTGACGGGAGGGGGGGTTCAGGGCGGGGGTGCCCGACCTGCCGTGCCGGGGGGGGGGGGGGGGTCAACCCAACAGATGGCTCAAAATGATACCCACGTCGCGCTGATCATTTTGACTACTCAAATGTGGGGGGGGGAAATTATTGGTGGAAAAAAAATTTCGGGCCAAAATTTGTGTTTCTGCGCCTTCGACGCCAACATCCGTTCTTACACAAAACAAAGGGCCCGACACGGAACCCCTTTTCTCCAACCCCCCCCCCCCCCACTCCTTCGGCGGGCGTCCATGTCACCCCCCCCTCCCCCCGCAGAGCAATTTTCAGGTCGCCCAGAGAGGAGCGCGAAGGCGAAACGAGGCGAAGAGGCATTGAAAAAAAACGCACTGACAGAGCGAGAGCCGACTGCATATCACGTTTTCGGCCTCTTGTCTGCAGCCACGCAGCACGGCATCAAGAGAGCGGTGCGAGTGGGGGGGAGGGGGAGCTCAGCCAAAGCGGCCCCCACCCACCCACTACTCAACACAACCAAAATGGGAAGCAACTTTTCCTCCCGCTGCCGGAAGTCGGTCCGGCACTGCCCGGCGAGAGGCAACCCCCGCAGTGCGCGAGGGGGTGGGGCGAGGGAGCGTGCCGATGCCGGCCGGGCGGTCCGAAGGCCGCGGGGCACACCCCTCCACAACGCGCCGGGCGCCACTCCGATGCGGGATGACCCATCCAACGGTGGACTTGGAAGGGCGGCTGGCGCCCACGAAGGGGGGGACTGCCGGGGGGGGGGGGGGGGGCACCTCCGTTTTGCTTCATCGTTTCCAGTTCGGCGAGCAGCAAAGTGGTCTGGTCGTCCTCCACAAATGCCTTGAGACCCGCTGATGCCGTCTCCCCCTGTGCGGCGCAGGCGGAGGAGGGACGGCGGGACGGCAGGTGCTGGCGGCTGGTCGGACCCATTGGGAGCCATTGCCCCTCACGGGGCAAGAGGGGGAGGGGGGGGGGGGGGCTGGCCCGCCCTCCCCTTCCCTCGGGAACACGATTCACGGTCGGACGGCGTGTCCGGCCCCGGTGCGTCGCGTGCGGACGGAGGAGGTGATGCCGCTCCGCCCCGATCCCCATCGCCGTCGAGAGACCCGGGGCCACACGCTCGTCAGGGCCCGAGGCCCATTGCTTAGACCTCCTGAACGCACCGACGGTCTTCCGTCAGACCGTTGTGCGGCAGCGCAGTGCTCTTCGTTTGTGTTTCACGCTGCCAGCCCCCCCCCCCCCCCCCGTGTGACATTCCGTCTGGTTGTTGTTTCTTTACGGGGCCCTGGACAGTCACCCGTTCTGCCCTTCGCATGTTGCGTCGGGTCGCTGCGTTCTGTCGGCCGCTGCGGCCGGTGCTCTTGCTGGTGTCGCACCCGCCGGTGTTCAGTGTGGCCTTTTCGCTTTGGATACGGCCCTGTTGCACTCCAAACGCGTCCTCATGTGGGCCGACGGTCGGTATTCGGTCATGCACACCGCTCCACCGGGAGCTCTACAACCGTCTTGAGGCACCTGTTGACTTGAAATACTGCTGATGAGGTCCCTGGCGATCGCACTACGCTGTTGCCTCAAAAGCATTGTCCTGCTCTGCACTGCACAGCTGCTGGGGCATCCCTGTTCCGCACAATACTCACTGCCAGGCTATTGCTTAGTGACCCCGGGAGGGGGGGTTGTTTGGGGCCCTGGCCAGCCCCGGCAGACCCACCCCCCTCCCACATCAGAAAACTTTTGCTGAGGCAAAAAATGAAACTTATCAAAGGGGCCGGAAACTTGAGGCCCATTTCGGGTACACAAACTTTTTTTTGGCCTCTGACCCCCCCCCCCCCACCCCCTAACCCGGAGTTTCTTAAGCAATAGCCTGCTCACTGCTGCTTGCTGCTTGGTGCGGCGAAGGGTGCTGAAGCCCTGCACCAGGGGCTACTCCTCTGAGCACCCATGCCTGATTCATATCTTAGACCCCCCTGTGTGCGTGACCCAGAAAAGCTGATAAAACCGAACATCCTTTGGACCTTTGGGGGTAGTCAGACAATTCAGCATCCGCCTGCCGCTGGAGTCAAGTTTGCAACGGTCTGTATTGTGAGGAGGCCGCCAATGCAACAGCGCATGCCCATGTCTGTGCTGCACGTACCATGGCAAGACTTGGGCTCCAGTCACAGGGCCGGTTTCCGGACCCCAGCCCCCGATGCCCTTGGGGAGCATTTGCTGCCCAAGCTGCGGATCAACATACAATAACAGAGCTCATAGCAAAACACCGTGTGCACGCACGCGATTCTTCTTTGCACTGCCACCACCGACCGACCTTTTTCATTGCCCAGGCAGTTCTCAACGGATCCTGCTAAGGGCCATACCACATTTGGAAGTTAGGGTGATGCCAGGACTGCAACGGTCACCGTGGGTGCACAGCTGGACTTGATTTGTAGGGAGAGGGGAGGATTCTACTACAGTCGTGCCATCACCCCTCTTGGAGAGCTATGCGGCATCTGACCCCCCCCCCCCCCATCTCGCCCCCTGAGTGGGATCTGAGATGAGATGGTCATGCACACCTGCTTACTGATTCATGTTGGAGCTTTGTGTTCCATACGTTTATCACCTCCAGCAGGGTTGGGACCATACAGTACGCGCACTGTCCGGTATCGATACCGTACAGTACTCCGGTGTACTGTATGGTATGAAAAAAAACCCCTTTGCAGATGAGAACAGGCGACTCGCGGTGTCGCCGCATTCACCGCATCGGCGATTTCCCTGACTTTTGCATCGACAATTTCTCAAAAAACCTGACGATTCAGAAGCTGCAACTTTGAGAATCATTGGTGAATGTTAAAATCTACCTCTCCATCAGCTCAGTTTGTGTTCTGGTCCGATGTTTTACGGCCAGATCTGAAGAACGATGGAGAGGTGACGGAGAGGTGGATTTTAACTTTAATACACGACCCTCAAAATGTCAGCTTCTGTCTCTACAGGATTTTCGATAAATCGTCCATACAAAAGTCCGAGCAATCACCGATGCGGCGATTGCGGCGACGGCGCGAGTCGCCTGTTCTCAGAAAGTCTGCTGCCGGATCATCTGCAACCCGCACGTACTGTACAGTATCGTTGCCGCACAGTACGCGTACACAGACATTACGCGTTCATGAACGCCGTACGGTACCAATCCTGACCTCCCGGCCCCATGACTTGAACACGGGGGAGGGCGGAGGCTTCTTCAGTTGCAAGAAAGGGCGGGAAACACGTTGCGCAGCAGCCGCAGCATTCCGTCCCCGTTTGCCACGCTTGTCTCCGCACTTGCCCCATGACCGCAGTGTACCCCTCCAGAGCAATGTGAGATGAGATGACCCCCCACCCGCTCCCAATCCCTTGCCCTCAAACCACTTTCAGTCACACGTGCCTGCCCTTGTTCCGTCTCTCTCGCAGTCCCGCCCAAACCACTCCCTTCGGGGCCCAGCTCCAGCAATGCCTCCCCCTCGACCCCCAGCCCCCTGCCCTGTCCGAGACCTTCTTGATGAAGGGGGTGCCAGTGGACCGGTCATGCACAGCCCAAATGACGTCAGTGATCTCCACGTAGTCCCGCTTCAGCCGCATAGTGATCTCCATGTGCCGCATCCCATCGGCCGACGCCAGGACCTCGACAGGCGCTGCGGCAGCCATGCGCAATCACAGGGGAGGCCAAGAGGTCTCTAACACAACTCACAAGAACCCCTGACGCGGATTGGGATGGACTGTCAACCGCCGGTGGTGAGCCAACCAACGGCAACCGCCCAACGGCCAACCGCCAACTGCAGTCAATCGATTCAGCAGCAGACTTGCCACTAGCGTCTGCCGGCTCAGACATGATCGGACGGGAGCAGGGTCCTACTGAGCCACACACTGGACGCAGCGGGTTCCTACTGAGTTCTGGTGGTGCGGGGGGGCGGGTATTACTGAGTGGCCTTCGATACGGGGCCGATGCTACTGAGAACCAATTTTAATGACAGACGCTAGTGGCACGTCCGATTCGCACCCTCCTTTAGCTAATCGGGCAGATTGCCGAGCATGCGTTTCCTCCGTTCCCCACATCTCAACTTGCAAGCTACGGCATGCCCACGAGCCCCTGTCCCCGGGGCCTTTGTTGTTGGAAAGCGACTAAAAGCCTCGTCCTCAGTGAAAGGGTTTGCAGGTGCTTGACAAAGCCCGACCGAATGCGAAGACATCGATGCAGACCACGCAATCCACCTGTTCCCAGGCACTTCATGTTCAAACACTTGTCATCGTAGGTGAGGGAGTTCCCATCATCACACGGCACTCCGTTGTCACACATGTAGCAGCTCCAAGTGAATGGGATGCAACCCCCTGAGAGAGACATACGCAGAGGGTGGGCCACGTCGGCGGGGATGGCCCAGGACACGGGGCCAACAACCATCCCTCCTCCGATGGTCCATGTTTCGGCCGATTTCGCCGCGCCTGGACCGAATCATGGCCATTTTGGGCGCCCGGCCAAAATGCCGTGGCCGGGCCAACATTTTCGCGACCGAAAACGACTTTTTCGGCTCCGAAAACTTCCAAAATTTTCATGCTTTTGAGCAAAATTAAAGAGGACCAAAGAGGACGTGCGTGCGACCTGCCTTTTCAACGGTTGGCACCACATTCAGTCGTTCGCATGGCACTGCGGTTTGACGGGTGCTCACCACCACCGCTGATGTGGGAAATGTCACACGGGGACAGGGGTTTCCGATCACCAAGTGTTCCACACTGGGGCGGGTTTGCCAGACAGGCTAAATTAATATGCCAGTTGGTACTTTCGCGTGTACGCGAAAGTGTTGAGTTTTGAGTTTTGAGTGTTGTTCACATTGCTCGTCCCAAGCCCCTGGGTGACGCAGGTTCATGGGTGAGAGGGACAGCTGTCCCTCTGCTCACAAGTGTTGCCTCTGCCCCTTGGAGCCCCTCCCGGCGCCCGCAGTGCTTCACACTTCATACAAAATCTTTCCCAAGACAGTGAAGTTTGGAGGGGGACAGTTTTTCTTTTGGCACAGGGGGGGGGGGGTGTGCCATGGAAAACCAAAGCATTTTTATCGAAATCAGACGTGCCACCCCCGTCTGAAAATTGAAAGGCTTGGACAATTCCATCGTGCGAAGGAGCGAGACCCCCACTGCACTCTCAAGATGTGATCTGGGAGGCGGGGGATACAGACCACTTGTTAGGCTCTGTGGGGCGGCAGCCCGGGTGGAGGGGGGGGCTCTCTGCACTTTCGCACCCCCATGACCCGGCGCGTGCTGGGGGTACGCTTGCTCACTTCCCTGCACTGCGCACACCGCTCACAGCTCCTCTGCCTGCCCTCGCAGGAGCGCCTTCAAGCCAACGGCCAGCAAATGGAGGCCCACAGGGCCAGTGCTCAGGCCATTGCTTACCCCTAGAGAGGAGGGGGGGGGGGTTGGCACAAGGCCTCGGTATCAGGTTGTTTGCCTTTGGCGGCGCCTATTGGCCTCTCGCCACTGCTCATTCTGACCCTCTGTGGGTCCGAAGGTGTTTTGGTTGTGTCAACGGAGCCTCCGTATGACTTGTCCTGTTTGACTACTCCGGGGTTGTCTGTGCCAGAGACGGGCCCGTGCTGTTGACCAGGTGCATCTTGATGCACACTCCGAGTCCATGCGGGGTTTGCCGACTCCAGCACCGACTTGTGCGCCCTGGGGCGTGCATCTGCAGGATAATTTTCCTGTCAGGGGCTTCTAACAACCACATGATTCTTCCCCTTTTGTCCTTTCCTTCTCCTCCTTCAGCAGGGGGGGGGGGGGGCAGCCAGCCCCGAAAGACCCACCCACCCAGCCCAACAGCAAAGGCGTCCCCATGAATCCCAAACCCCACGTGGCCTACAGCAGCACCAGAACTGGGGACAGACCAAGAATGCCGAACGGATGGCATCCTCTGCAAGAACCACAGCCAACAACACTTGAGCTTCTGTGGTCACCACTCCCAATCCCCCAGACAGCGGACACCCCAAAATGGGCCGAACACGCCCACCTCTTCGGGGGGCGTTCCGACTGAGCAATGGCCTGGCGGTGCTGCTGCTGGACCAGAATTTTCAGAGGTGTCCAGCGAGCCCAAGATGCAGGCCGCAGGCCATTGCGTAAGGGTTCAATTGGTTCCTGCCAGCCGACCGACCCATCCCCCCACATCAGTAAATTTTCCTCAGGGAAAAAAAATTAAATTCCTAAATTCCTAAAAGGGCCCGAAAGAGGCCGTTTTGCTGTACACAAACGTTTTTTTTTTGCCTCTGACCCCCCTCCCCCCGGGGCCTAGGCGATGGCCTTACACGACAGTGGGTTGGGCAAGAGGAGTCGTCAGCTCCGCCCCGGATATCCGATACTCTGCTGCCCGGGGAGGGAGGGGCGAGAGGGATGAACCCAAGATTTGCATCGATACGATGCAGCGCAACGAGAGACTGCCCCGCAGCGGTCCGCCATTCTCTACCACTCCAAAAGCAAAGGGATTAGAAAACTTTTTAATTTTTTGGCACTTTTGGACTTTTGCGACTCGTTAGGATTTAGGAGCGAAAAAACGCCAATCCAAGTTGGAGTTTGAAAAACTTTTCGCTTTTTCGGCGGTTTCACTTTTTGAGACTCGTTGCAATTTTGGAGCGATTGATTCCATGGTGCCTTGGCGCTCGGTGCACTGCCACTCCGGAGGGGGGCCTTTCCTGCAACTCCGGAGGTAGGCCTTTCAGCAGGTGTGGACTCGGGGGGGGGGGGGGTCTGGAAACCAGGCTCCAAGGGTCTCACACCTCATTGTCACCTGCGTCAGGTCCCTCATTTTATGCGGGTCCCCCGGACTGTAGACATCATTCACTAGTTCCATCGCAGGCCTGTTCCTCTCCCACATCCACTCGAATGTCATGATCTCTGCCCCCAGCGTATCACTACCGCAAACACGGTGGTGCGCCACTCTGGGGCCCGATGACCAAGTCTGCCTAAATTTTGGGTGAGATCACTTTTTTGAGCAATTTCAGACGTCCTGCGACGCTCTTGGTGGGCCCGGCCCTTGGGGCCGAAATCGTGAGGGGGGACTCCCTTGACCATGCCCCAAGCAGCCCAGTGGGACTACGTCGCTACGCGCCTCAGGGCGCACCTGAGGGTGAACACCCCGGACGAGGCCAACCGCCTACATCACGTGTGGCACAGGCGAGTAGGCCTCCGCATCCCCGCCGTTATGGTGGCCCTGGGCAATTGGGGCCTTCCTGACGACCACAGCCCGCAAGGCCCAAACCGCCACACGGGCCAGCGCTGCCAACGGTCTCCCCCCACCCCGGACTCCGCACCACCATGGAGCGGCCCCCCGGCACGGCCCAGGGCCGCTGACGGCGCCCACCTACGACACGTCACCCTACCGAGCCCCCCCTCCCCTCCAACCATTCTCCGCCTACAGGGGCAGCCCATGGGGACCCCCGGGACCACGGAGGGGTCTGGCACAGGCTCAAACGGTCCCCCTCCCAGGAGTTACGATGGAGGTCGCGCCCCTGCCAGGGGGCTTACCCATGCATCCCCGGTGGGGGTCAACTTCATTGCCAAGATTCTGTGACACACAGCACCTGTTCTTGTGGCTGTGGGGGTCGGGCTTGCACTGGAAGTCGGCGTCTGCGACTGAGTTGGTGTGGGAGAGGCAGAGGGTGTGGGCGTTGTCGATGGTGAGGGCGTTTGGGATGGGGTGGGGGACGAGGTTGATGTAGGAGAGGGGGTTGAGGTCGGAGTGGCCGTCGGACTCGGCGTTGCAGATGGAGTTGGAGATGTTGTTACACTTGGAGTGGCGGTATCCGTGAACGTTGGGATCACGGTCTGGGTATTGGTAGAAGTGGCCGTTGGAGATGGGGTGGGTGTTGGAGTTGGTGATGCAGTTGGCGATGGAGATGGAGTTGATGAACCTTAAGACAACACACCAAATGCGAAATTCAGAAATTCATCTTCAGACTTGTCAAACTCACTGCGCTGCTTTATCCCGCTGACTCAGCTCCTGCTCCCCACATGCCAGTGCGTGTGGCCTGTGCCACGCCTAGCCTCCGAAAATCCCCAACCCCCTCGGCACCCTGTGGCTGCGGCCAATGCCATGCGAGACAACATCGTCTTTAGCTGGTCTATCCAACACCACATCCGGCATTGCAAACACCACAACCTGTACGCCAGAACTAGAACACTCAAATGAATGCAGCTACTACACCCTGTGCTATGGTGGCAGAAGACGCAAGCAATACCCTTCACTACAGAGGCAGGAGATTGGAGCTGATGCAAATACCCTGTACGACACTGGACACCAGCTGATGCAAATACCATGTACGACAGCCATAAGATGCAAGCGAATTCGACACATAACATGCCCTCTGCTGCGGACGCAGAAGACGCGCAATGCATACGCCGTAGGACAGAGGCAGGGGAGTCCAACCAATGCTAGCGCTATGCTCCGCGATACCACAGGGCCTCGCACCACCGCGCAAAGCAAACGGACGAAGGAAAAGAGTTGTCAGCAACATTTGGACGCACAAACAAAGGCCACTTCGAAGAGGTGAGCCGGGCAACATGTCCCCGCACAGCCACAACCTGCAAACTTCTGATGGCAATGGTGGACATGCCCGGGGCTGCATCATCGTTGAACGCCACAAATGCGCATTGCCGCCGTCGACTGTTTGCGAAGCGACGGGTCGCTCCTCACAACAGCGAATTTTGCTGGCCCCACTGCCCCCGCAACCTCAAGCAGGCAACAGGCACTTCACCCAGGGCCAGGCCTTTGCTTAAGCAGGGGGGGGGGGCGTTCAGGGCGCCCCAGGGGCAGTTACAATGGAGGTTGCAGGTGACTCACAAAGCGGTTGGGGGCAGTTACTGGCGGTTGGAGGGGCGGTTGCAGGTGGTTGGGGGGCAAGCAAAGGCATGAGGCAAGGGGTTGTGTGATCCTTGGGCAACCCCCCCCCCCCCCGCCCGCTTAAGCAAAGGCCTGCCCAGGGCCCCCCCAAGGGGAATTGCAGGCCTGGAATACAGCCATCCTCCAAATGGATGAAGAATCCAGCTTTTGTGTGTTCTCACAGGCAATGCACACTGCTCAGCAGAGACCCGTCACAGCACCTACCTGTGGCTGTTGGGGTGGGACTTGGTGACGGTGATGGTGTCGAGCTTGGCGTGGGGGATGCAGTTGGGGTAGGGGACGGCGTTGCCGTCGGAGTTCCAGACGCAGTCCGCGAGGGCGTCGGGGTGCTTGAGGCTGTAGCAGTGTCGGTGAACGTAGGGATGACGGTCTGAGTATCAGTGCTGGTTCTGGTGGGTGAGGGTGTTGGCGTATCCGTAAATGACCGAGTTCGTGTTGGCGTGGGTGTGGCGCTCGGTGTTGGGCTGGGACTGGACGTTGCAGTGGGAGAAATCGATGGTGTCACTGCAATCCAATGAGGGAAACCGCTGCATGCGATCAGACCGGACCATTTTGCATGCAGAAGCCCGTGGAGACACGCACTGCAAGCAATCGAAATCCAACGAGGGTCTGAGGGGAGGGGGCGTTGACGCCATCTTCCTCGCCAACAAAGCTTCATGAGCACGCTGTCTGATGCCAGTGCAGCGGCAAAAGCTGTGCAATCCGCAGGCAGGCATGCAGTAGAGCAAATGAAACAAGGAACAACAAAACTGAATGACATCCCACGTACAAAGTATTGCAGAGGAGACATGCACTACAGGGGACAGCGAGGCATATATCATGGCACACACCTTTGGAGCCGAAGGTGCCAGAGCACTTTTTTTTCTTTCGATCCCTGCTTTTTGGTTTTTGGACGGCTTAAAAGAGGGGGGGGGGGTGAAGACGGTGATGTATCCCCCCCCCCCCCTTGGCCCAGTTGGCCAAATCTAGGCCACCACAAAGCGAGGGTGCCAGCCATGGGGCGCTTCCCCCTTTCTGGGTCCAGAAAAATGCTCCAAGGATGCCTGGACAGAGCCGCCAAAACGCGTGTGATCACGCAGAAGGGTGCAAGAGGGTGGACCACACAAAAAAGCCCCAGCACTGTGATATTACAGCAGCAGCAAACCCGTGCGGCATCGCACTACGGCCAAACATGTCCAGCCCCGCACACCACCTTTTGGACCGAGGGGCAATCCGCCCCAACTGCGTCCAGCCGTTCGCAACGGCTCTCAACCATTTTGCAACCCCGCAAACTGGCGCCCGAACGCTTTCCACCGGGCCTGGGCCCTCTTTAATCTCCTGAGTTTTGCACAATCAGTTGGCTCTGCAGGAGCCAAGGGATTCCTCGCCACGCCTCGTTTATAAAGGGGGTTGGGGGTTTGGATGAGACCCACCGACCCGACTTCGGATCCAGCCGGACCCCCGCCCCCTCTTATAATTTTGGGGGCACATTTTTTTCAAGTGGAATTAATTGTTCAAACCACTCAAGGTAAACCACAACATGGAGGCCCATTTGGTTCTGAGAGGGGGGTGCAGGCTTGTGGGGAACAAACATTTGCGGATTGGGAATCAAATCCCTCATTGCGCCTTCACGGCACCTCACAATAGGCGCCCATGAGGCATTCACGGCAGAATTAAACCACAAAGAGATTAATGGCATGGTGCCTGCACAAAGACAAAGCGAAAAGGGGCAACAGCACCCAACCAGACAAGGCTTCTGTAAACAAGGAAAGAGGGTGTGGCAGGTGCCCAACCCAGGAAACCCTTGGAATTATAAAAAGGGGGGGGTGTTCCAGAGCCTTAGACCCACCCACGCGGTTGAAGACCCACCCACCCCCCGACCCCCTTGCAACTTCATTCTTATAAACGAGGCCTGTTCCCCACCTTCTAATCGGCGAGGGGGTGTGCAGAGTCATCGCTGCGCCCTTAAGGGGGAGTGCCGCGGTTGCATTGGGGGGCGCCTAACGGGGGAGGAGGCTGCAAAAAAAAAAAGATGAGCAGAGCGGGTGGGTTGGTGAAGGGTGGGGCGGACCCTCCTCCTGACAAATGCCAAGCACAGAACTACCCTCCCCTGCCCCATTGGTTCAGGCAACTGCATGGGGCTGTTTAATCCCCATCAGCGAGTGCATACATCTGCGTTGCCGGCATAGAGCAATACCTGTTTGGGAGCTCGTTGGGGTATACGACGAAGATGGTGAATGCGTCCGCTCGGCGTCAATCTCCACTTGCTGTGTGCCCAGAAGCAGGGGGCGTGTGCGCAATGCAATGCACGTAGACATGCAGACAACACCAGCGCTGTGACCACCTCCGACCACCCCCGACCTCTGACACACACCGTCGAAGCGTGGGAGGCGCATGCAATACATCCCTCGACAGAGGGAAGAGATCCTGAGACAAGACACACACGATTATCACTGAAGACTCTCGAAAGATCAGTGCGTCATCGTGTCTGGGGAAGACCCGCGAGGGACGGGGGAACGAACCGCGTCGGACCACAAAAGCAGAAAAGGCCGTGAGACGCACGCGACACACACTCTTGAACGTCGAGGGACATTGGGGATGCATAGTTTTGCGTGGGATACGGTTCCCATACAAACACTTGGGGTGCACTTTGTCGACATTTGCCGTCTGATAGGCTCATGGGTTCCGAGGCCCCAAAAAATGGACGGAAGACGGAAAATGTCCAATTGGATCCGCCTGCCAATCGTTGCGCTTCAAAGGACTCGTCGAGGCATTCCGTGCCTTCGCGACGTGCGCACCACTGCGGATCCGGGTCAACGTCGACCCACTGGCTCCTTCCGCTCGGGTCCACACACCCCCCACGCACTGCTCCGCATTGGACCTTCGCCCACAGACCTCGGGACTCCCCTTGGAGAACCAGATCGGCAACACGACACCCACGCTCCATCCATCCGCAGGGGTCCGGCCGGATGGGGCTGCATGACGTGGCTTGGCGTTGCTACCACCCTCGGCTGGGGGCCGGCGCGGGGGCGCAGAGTTGCCCAAGGACGTGAACCACGAAGCGAGGCCTCCGGCTTTGAGGGCGAGAGTTGCTGGCCGCCCTCACCTCCCCCCCACCCATGCGCAAAAGGGGGAAGCACCGCGTGTGTCTGGGGGGTTTGAGCTCATCTACAAGAACGCTGTCTGTCAGACGTCGCGCCAAATGCACCGAGATGTGGCGCAGCCCCGTGATCCCCCCCCCCCCGCCCCCCGCTTCTTCAAACACCAGAGCAGCATCGGGGCGCCAAGGCGGGAAGAAAATTGCTTTGCGGGGGGGGGGATGGCACGGAAGCCCATTTCTCCAACCCCCCCCTCCCCCTCCTTGGTCGCCGTGCCGGGAGGGGGGTGTGGGCTGGGGCTGCCCTACCTGCCGTGCCGGGGGGGGGGAGGGTCCGACCCCAACATACATGGCTCAAAATGATCCCCACGTCGTGCTGATCATTTTGACTACACATATGTGGGGGAACATTTTTTCGTGAAAAAAAATTTTCCGGGCCAAAATTTGTGTTCCGGCGCCTTTGGCGGCAACATCCGTCCTTACACAAAACAAAGGGCCCGGCACAGAAGCCCATTTCTGGAACGCCCCCCCCCCCCCCCCCTCCTTCGCCCGGCGCCCATGCCATCCCCCCCCGCAAAGCAATTTTCGGGCCGCCCAATGCCCACGCGCACTGTGTGCATGCGCTGGGGATGTTTCAGAGTTGGAAACCCGGGTCCCACGAAGTCTGAGTGGCATCCCTGTTGCGAAAAAGATGTCTACATGAAACGGTGGTGTATTCAGAATCCTTTGAGGTGCGCGATTGCATTCCACTTCCGGGGTGCAGGTCTGCTGTGCTTCTCGTCACATGACCTTCACTTCTCGCTGTCTCAACGGCTGGAAGCAAAAAGTGCATGGCTGTTTATGCTGATGAGTCAAGTTCGACTCCCATTGGCGATGCTGGTGACAGAGCGGAAGGGATCTTCTCAGTACAAACCCAGTCCTCCGACCTGAACCTCAGGTAATCGATGAAGAACAGCCCACAGTATCAACCAACAGCAGTATAGCCCTCGCTGAGAGGAAGCTAAACCAGGCGCTGAAGACGGGGCAGGGGGAGGTCATTTGGAGCCCTGAACAATCCGAGCCGACCAACATACCAACCCACGTCGTAAAATTTTCATCGGAAACACTGTAATTTATTCAAGGGCCCGAAATTGGAGGCCGGTTTCAGATACACAAACCGTTCCTTGGCCTCTGACCCATGCACCCCCCCTCCCAGGAGGGTTCGCCACTGAATGCTCAACAGATGTGCCACAGTGTTGCGGAATACCTCCAACATTCTCCCATAATACCGCCAATCGTACATCCTCGTGTCAACTTGATGGGTCAATCCCCCAAGATACGGAGAACCGACGCCCAGTGGAGAGTGGGTCGCATTCCCAAGACGCTCCAACTCTTCCAGGCCACTGTTGTTCATGTGCCGGTAGCTGGAAACGGAGGCGCGGAAGGTAACTTTCGTGGTACGCATGATAATGTGGGTGCCACGACGAATTGGGCATAAGAAGAACACCGAAAGAGACGATGCCTGCATGGATACCGAACCCCTTGGCAACACACTACATGCCTGCATGGGCACCCCTTGGCAATGCAATACATGTGTTTCTCTGCGGTGCAGGAGGGGGGCAACAGCCCTTCAGCAGTTTTCAAAGATAAAGCATCGCCCGTAGGTTTCCTAGAACTGCACGGCACACCTATGTGCCACTCTGACACCACTGCATCAACGTGACAGGGACCATACTTGCCAATCTCTGTCCAATCCGTGGTCATAGTCGTGAGAGGACATGTATGGACCCCCAGGTCCACATGTTCTTGACTCAGCTTATCCAAAAACAGAGCGACATTTTCCCCATCTTTGTAAACGAACACGTCGGTGTTGTTACGGACCACAGACCAGTGATGCCAACCAGTGAAGGCATCGGTCTTTTGGGTCGCAAGGTCATGAGTTCCATATCGACATTCATGAACGTTCCCTGCGACTTCTCGCCGTTGCACGTAAATGAGCTGCAACGAACGCATCATGACATGAAAAATGCATCGTAGCAACGTTGTCGTAGCAACAAGGTACCGACCCTTAGAGCAATGCTCATTGGCACCACACCTCTTCTTGCATAATTGTTCCATCGGATTTCTCAATCTTACCAAATCCAAACATTACAAGGTCTTTCGTCGCATAGTTTGACGACACAAACAAAGGCACATTGCATGGAGTTGTACATCCTCCCGTCCTGAACCACCCTGTGATACTTTCGCCGGTGGTGTTTCCATCCAAAGTCAAATTGAAGCTTGGGATGTCAACGTACGCATTGAACGAATCTAGAAAAATGAGATGTTAATGCATGCATTAAACGCATGCCCCACCAGGATGACTTGTCAACGCATCTTCACAACGAGATCCCCCGTCACAGTTCCATAGGAGAGCGCCATCAACGTTGGTGCTCTCAACGAATAGAGGGAACGGCGCAACGTTTCATCTCTTTCCCATATCCTCACCCTCATCACATATCCATTGCGCCCTCACCACGACAATGGAATTCGTTCCCAATTTTGCGTGCTTGCGCGCTTGCACCTCCCGCCCCCTCCAAGAGTGGATGCGTTCAATACAGACATTGGCACCATATGTGAACATTTCATTACTTTTGATTTCCAACGTGTGTTCCATGGTGTTGAACCGAGATCGTCCATCAATGAACGGCCACCTTGCAACACTCAAGTCAAAGAATAGTGGTTGTAACTTCCATGAACACATGGGAATACCGGGGAATACCGGGTTGATCCGATCCGGATCCGGATCCCGGGTTGGTCCAATGCCTCGTACACTGTTTGTGCACATTCGTTTCAGCTTCGAATGCATTGCGAGCAGGCTTGTGGTGGTGAGCGTGCTCTTGTAAGTGGTGCACATTCGTGCAGATCGTCCATGCATGCACTTGTATGTGGATGTTGTGGATGTGTTTACTGCATACAGTGTCTATGCACACAATGACTTTCCATTTTGCATACTTCGGTTCAAAGTCTTATTGTTGCGCATGCACTCGGTCAAAAATTTTTCTCACATTTTTGGAGCCGCTTTGGATGCGCCCATTACTATAATATCAATTTTGTCCCTCCCTTCAACGCATACATTGACATCTCATGCTTGACGATGCGTTATTGCTTCCATTGGCATCTCATGCTCGTGGGTGCGTTCAAAGTTGATGCATATAGTAGTCGCACAAGATAGTAGTGTATTCGAGTACCACTCAACCATGTCATGCGAGTAGCGTAGACCCCGGTTGCAAGCCGGCCAAATCCCGCTTTTCACCCTCTCTGGTGCCGTGTCTCGTTGTGTGGAGGGTTTAGGCAAACATACCGGAAGGGTCGTATATTGCGGAAGGATTGTCCAAGAATTGGTTGTCGTGCACGTAAAGGACCCCGGAACCGAATATAACAGAATGCCCATTCCCGGATGCGTCGCCCAACGTACCATCAGCAAGCCAACGACCCTTAGAGGTGTGCAATATGGGGTGACATTTGAAGTTCCCAAAGTACGTCTCCACTCGACGAAACAATCAGACGTCTTTACACAAGACCGAACACCTCAAAAAAAGAGGTACACAACAACTCCCACCGCTTTACCCACCCACCCTAGGAGCTTGTTTTGCATACACAAGTGTGTATCCCACGCCGCGCCCCTAGCACTTCAAAAACACACAATGTGCGTGCTTGGGTTCAGGGTGGGTCCTTTGCATCGCATTGCAACCTCCAACCAGCTTGTGATTGCATTCGCTTCGGCAAGCAACGGCACTCATTTCAGAGGAAGGGGAGAAAGCCTTTGTGAGTGAGGTGTAGATCCCAACGTTGCCGCAGCGCGTTTCAATTTTCCAACCAATCCCGAATCGTTATGAGAGTAGGGTCTGTGCTTTTTGAAATCTAAAACACAGGAAATCGTGAATCCCACCCCAGTCTCACGTCCTTTTATAAAAAGCAGTATTTCTCGTATTTGGCAAGTGTTGGCGCACGGGGTGGGACCGATGATGGAGTGTTGTTGCCTTTCAAAACCCGCACGATGGGGGGCAAACGGGGTGCCACAAGGGGGGGGTAACGCATGCAAAGGACAACTTTGAGTATTGCCGTATTGGTTTGCAATCCACTTGTAGAATATATGTCAAATCAGTGAAAGGGCTGCAGGAGGCGTGTCATTTATTCCTTTCGGAGCCCCGGAACCACGATTGCCGTCACCAGTCACTAGGCAAGAAGCTCCGTGCCTGCCAGCTTTTGTCCGGCAAGGCCAAGCAACAACCGGAGCACTTGGTCAATCACTCGACAAACTTATGTACTGGGAATGAAAGCAAACTATCGAATCCTCCGTGTTTGGCACACCAGTAACGTACTGTGCGAAGTCGCCACCAGTGACAAGAAGAGGGCAATCACTCGCCACGACATGGGTGCCCTCACGCCCTTGCAGAATAGGGGAAAGGCTACACAAGATCCTGCGGGATGAATACGGCAACTACATTTCCCGGTGGTTAGCTGCTCTAAAGCCCAGCTCTTGCTTCACTTCCCAAAATACATGTCGAGCCTGTCCCCTGACTCAAGTGGGATTGATCTGACGTTGGGAGGCCATTTGATTGTATCGTCAAGCTTCACGCAGATTGGCAAGTTGGGATTCGTCAGACTAATGATTTTTTCATTCTGGGATTGGATTGCGTAAATATGGATAAATAGACTTCTGGGGGTCTGAAAGATCAAACAAACGCCTTCAAAGTTGCTGGTTGCAATTGGTAAATAATCTTTCAGGATCACTCACCTTACGCCACCCTTTACCATTTTGTTTGCAACTGCCGTTAAAACTCAAATGGATCAAGAGGTAATGGTGATTGATTCGCACGCGCGATGTACACCGCCTTGCGAGCACCAACATCACTCATACAGGGTTGGGTCGACTGAGTCAAAATCGATAGGCAATGACTGAGTCTTGACTGGGTCCTAAAATTGATGACTGATGACTGAATCGACTCAGTCATCGGCGATCGTGACTCGTGACTCAGTCACGACTCAGTCGCCCCAAAAACTTGACTCATGAGAGTCATACTCAATTTTTTTTCCAAAATTTTGAACAAAGCATGCTACCCGCCGCAGCCGCCACCCCACAAAGCATGCAAAAGCACAAGATGAGCTTCAAAGCGCAAGACTGGTGTGCAATAATGTACGGCGACATTGGCATTAAAAATGCTACAGCATAGGTTCGGTCCCCGTGGATCCCAGCGATGGACCAATTGCTCGCCCATCACTAGCCGCTCTCCTATAGGCTGAGCGATTGGCAGTGCGCCACGGTACAGACCACAGTGCGACTCGAACCGGCGATCAATGACTTCTACTGCCTATTCAGTCGCAGTCACAACGCAACATCGTGACTTGGTGACTTGACTTGTCTGGGTCGAAAAATCGTGACTCCCGACTGACCCGACTAAGTCAACCCAACCCTGCACCCATACTGTAGAATTCGGGTTAAAGATGCGGACGCGAGGCCTGTGGTGGGGAATTATTTTACGAGTTGCGACTCGCGACTTGCGATGGCATTGTTTGCTCATTATGGGAAGTTGCGACAGTCAGGGACGCGAGGGGTTCGGCCCAGAGAGAATGCACAAGTTTGCCGAAGCTCTGCCTTTGACTAGGAGGGGTTCGGTCCTTTCCCCTAGTTGTGGCTTAGATCATTGCACCGCTGCCACATTTTGCGCATTTGCCATTTTCCTTCGAAGACCTTGGGTATACCTCTCGGTTTAATGATCCACAGGATGACATAGAGTCGCAGTTATTCAGAGGTGACCCTAAGCCACATGAAGAGGCCACTACTCAAGATGTTGTTTTCGTGCGCAAGCTTGCGGCTACAAATGAGGAGCGTAATGCATGGCAAAAGCGTAATGTTGAGAGTCAAGTGAGCAGTGCGGCTGAGTTTGGAAAAGTCAAGTGAAGATGAACTTTTGAGCCAATGCGCATCATGAACTAATTTTGAACGTGAGTCAATGATGAGTTGTGCAATGTCCTTCCTATATTGGGTTGTTGTCATTGGTCATAACACCAAGAAGTGGGCCCAGATGGCCCAAAAGAAAAAAATTTTATTGGTCGAGGAAACAAATAGGGGGCCAATAGGGTTGTGAGGCAAAAAATACGTCAAAAGACGCGAGGCACACTTTTTGAATTAAAAAGAAGCGCGAGACCTGAACCTTTTGGGTGACATTATTATTACAAGACGGGGACGGTAGGCGGTAACACATTATTAGAGCATTATTATTGGCGTCTTTAACCTCAATTCTGCAGCAAAGTAAGCCATTTGCAGATGATACTCGCATGCAGGTTTTCGGAGTTTTCGGAAATTTTTTCGACAATTTTAGAAAGGTGAAAGGTGAGGACTTGAGATTGTGTTTTTCAACTGTAGGTCTTCCCGGTGTGCTATTTAGATTTTGGGCAACATGATTTTCAGGTGGTTGATTTTGATCCTACTTTGACGTGTTCAAGAGTGTTGTTTTTGGTGCTTACCTTAGCAAATGAGACTGAGTGTCAAAACTTCTGGTTTCATAACTTTGAACCATTGCTTTGTTTTTCAATGAGGTTTGTTGCTTTAGAGGCTTATCAGCTTGGTCGAGCCATTAATAAACAGTCTAAGCACTGGGCTTAGCCTTTATTCATTGTTTGGGTAGGTCTTTTTGGTGCAAGTTAGGTGCGCTAGCCGTGACCATTTAGGATTTTAGGCCATTTTGAATTGATAGGGGGCGCAATTGAGAGTTGCATTGGTGTTCTAAAGTGTATCAACACTGTTAAAATTTCCCTTGACTCTTTTCAATAGCAAACAATGCAGTAAATTCTAGGAATGATCTCTCACTTGAATAGTGACAATTCAATGCATCAACAAAACACCAACCTAGAAGTTTGCAAGAAGAATGGTACAAAAGCCTTGTTTGAACCTTACAAATTAATATAAAAACATTTGTAAATCATGCAAAAGCTCATTTTATATCAATGTCATAGATTAGGAACATCCCATGCTGAAATGGATTTATCGCTTTTAGGCAAATTGCATTGATGGCATGCGGGAATCGAACCTAGGATTTTGCAATGCAAATCCTATGTTCCGCCAATTATGATAACACATCCGGCTGATAAATTTTCATCTCAATTAATTATATATCAACAGACATGATCATCTGAACTCAGAAAACATCCGTCTTTTCTTTTTCTGCCCCAGCAGAACAATGTCCAGATCCACAGCGATCATGCATGACAGATCGATCAGCGATTACGACAAAGTCCTTACCAAGTTTGTTGACAGAAGACAATAAACACGTACTCTCATGCTCATGGGAGAACTGCATTGCAGAGGGAGTTATAGAATATAGAACTGTAACCAGACTTCGTCAGCGCATCTGCAAGTTGAGCTTGCGTACCCAACCATTCGAGATTGGTGACTTCTCCAGACGTTATAGTATCACGAATCATAGCCAGTTCAATGAGAAGTCGCTTCTCAGAGACAGCCTTGTGCAAATAGACGTGGTCGAATAGTGAAGCACAGTCAGTGCGTAGAGTGACAGGAACTCGCATCTTCGTAATCTCAGTAACGACATTGAGCGTCAGGAATAGGTCATCCAAGCAAGCTGAACATGCAAGGGTTTCCCCAGCAAAGGTGGACTTTAGAACTCTACGCAGGGTACGGCTTTTCAAGTTGATCAGACAGAAGCGCTCCTTCTTGTCTTCATCGACACTTGCGATAGTCCACAGCCAGCCACCAACAGTTTTCCCTTCTTCCCCATTGCCCCATGAGGAGTCATGGTATCCACACAACTTGGGAAATCTGATGAATAGCGATCTCTTCCTCATGTGCCGCAAGGTCTTGTGCGCTTGAAGCGCATCCGAGACTGTGTAATGATACTCTGCTTGTTGATGCATTTTCGTTGTAATCTCCAAATGTCGTTGTGTTTTCAAAATCCTTTAGATCCCAAATCCTTCACAAGCGCAGTGCGATACAAATCAACAAACATTTCTCAAAATTTAATGTCATCCCATCAGTCTGTATACACACAGAAATTTGAATGTAATTAAAATTTAAATAATAAAATACCTACAAATCCCGTGCTCTTCGCTTTCTAAATGTCTATCTTATTTTACCTTCAGGCGTGTCTACATGCGCACGCGATCGCATTAGTGATCTTTACACCTAAACCTATTACACTCCCTTCCAACGCTATCTGCTCGGGGGCACCTCACCAAATGGCTGACTTAGAAAAAATAGACACTCAGATCTTTACACCATGTGAGGGGGGGGGGGGGGGCTGAGCTGTTGAGTGCCGAGGACAAGGTGTCAAACAAAAAACGGTCAAACACACACCCAAAAAAAAAATTCACAGAGGTGTGCTGCAGACTTGCACTGCAGCCCTACATACCAGATAGGGTAGGCATAGGTGTAGGCAGCGTGTGACACAATATCCTGACCTGCTTACAAAAAGAAAAAAAAACCGTCTGCATCAATGGCTAAGCAAGCGCTACACCGTTGTGGGCCTTGAGTGGATTGGAGGGGTGGGAGGCTGTCAGAAAATGTGTAGGAATTTTCGCGATTGCTTGTCTGTAAAAGGCTATGTACAGACATTAATACCCTGCCTGCCCTGCAACACAAACAGCGTGGACGGTGTTGTGTTTATTTTGCTCTACCCAATTCTCTGAAAGGGCAAACCTGCAGTAATCTAGAGAAAATCCACTTACCCTGTATTAACCTGAATGCATTCTGTTGATGCTCCTGCACCGAATCCAGACCCTTGAGAGCTTCGTCCACGTGATGCCCATTCGCTGCTGCTGCAGTGCAAAGGCAAAAGGCAAAGAAAAAAAATGCATATCATATAAAAGACGTGTCTAATCTTCAATCATACCTGATCATATTCACCAAACCGAAACTTCTGATTCCCACTTCACTCGCGACCTGAACAGCATGCAATGAGGTTAGAAACTACACACATACACAACAGCAACTATGCCACTGCACATGAGATGTAAAAACGTGCGTGAAGACGAGGTGAGCCTAACCTGCAAAATTTTTATCAGCTGTCGTAAACCCAAACGTGTAACTGTATTTGTTGTATCTGTAATAAAAACTGAGCAAGCTGACGCAAAACTCAACGACACTCAGCCTTGACATGCCATGGACACACACAAATGCACACGCTTACAATACAAGCAAGTAAAGTAACACAACACACTCACACAGACGTAAGAAAATGTACCACCGCATGAAATATAAAAAGGAAAAGAAAAAGAAAAACTTACCGAAACACAAAAGGTGAAAGCGAAAACACTGAGGTACTCACACACAGAGGGTTATACGGGACGTAATACAAAAGGGGGCATACAATACCTGGTCACCAACCCACGACAACAATATCCCGAAGACCAGGCCCTGTGAATCACGCATCAAGGCCAGGGGGCGGAGGGAAACACACACACCACCCCGAGCAGAAAAATCGACCTAAAAATACTAACCAATCTCAGGGAGGGGTGTCCAGGGAAAGAATCACTCAAACCCATAGAACGAGATGCATCGCGCACCAAAAAAACAATCGCTGCATGACGCAGCGCGGGCGGGGCACCTCACGCACCACACAACGCATCACGCGTACACCCTAGGGTTTGGGGGTTTGGAGCCTGACGCTCCTTAAACAGTAGGGGGTTTACCGTACATCTAATCATCGCCCATTATGGGCAGCAGTTGCTGTAGGCAGCAGACCGAAGAATGCCACCCATACAGAAATGTAGAGATAGAAACCCTGAAACACCTACCAACTCACCATGGAAGGTCGCACCCTTAACTATAAAAATATGAAGTGAAATGAAAAAATGAAATAAGGGTCGTGTCTTTGCCCAAAGGGGGCAGGCAGACAACCAGTCCAAAATACATAGAAAAATGATGGACAAAGAAAAGACAACAAAAGACAACCCAAAAGGAAACACTGACCAATAGCACTGACACCAAGCAGGCATGCAACAAGCAAAACACCACAAATGTGTGCTCTATTGCTCACCATACTGTCGGCACTTGATTCTGTCGTTGACATTGGAACCCACCTGCAAGGCAGCAGTGGGACACAAAACGCAAAGTAGTAATTTAAATTATTAATTAAATTAAATCTATTTAAATTGATAATGTAAAATACCTACAAATGCGCTGCTCCTCGCTTTCTAAATGTCTATCTTATTTTACCTTCAGGCGTGTCTACATGCGCACGCGATCGCATTAGCGATCTTTACACCCAAACCTATTACAACTGTAGGTTTGCTTGATCGTTGTGAGAGACGGCACACGCTATAAGAGAAATCTGGTCTTGTTTGTCCGGTACACCAAGACAAAGCACCAATCAAGCCGTGGTACAACGTGGTCTCTTTCGCGTTGAATAGTCTTCCACAATCTGTAGATGCCTCCAGAGATATCTTTGCGATCTCATCAATATACTTCTGTTGGTCCAACGTTACCTCGATCATATTGCCGTCATCATCACGCTTGCATTCCAAATGCACTCCACAAAAGACATACTCTTCTCTTTTTTCAGACCCCACAGAGAAGACACCGTGCAACGCCTCTAGAATGGATGAGAGAATCAGTCCCAGCGATGGAGATATCGTCAACGTGAACGGCTGCCCATCCACAAAGGTTCTCATGATCCCTAAAAAGGTATATTGCCGGGTCAAACGGCACCACAATCGCACGAATAGGCAGTATAGACTTGTGCAGCACCTGATACCAGTGCAGTGGAGCGTCCACAAGCCCGTACACCGCCTTCCGCAGCTTTAACAACTGCCCCGGTGCATGCAACTCCTGTGGAGGCCGTACATACACCTCACGGTGCAGGGCGCCTCCTTGTAAAAAGGCAGTGGAAATGTCCACAGCGATCGGAGCGCATCCTCGATAAGAAGCTACCGTGAGCAGCACACGCCAGGACGACTTGGAACACGTGGTAGAAAAGGTATCCAGGTCCTGCAGACCCGCCTCCTGAAAGCCCCGCACAACAAACCGTGCCTTTGGCTTCAATGAACCATCGTCCTGCACCTTGTCAACGAGGACCCACCGACAGGATATCGCCTTCTGCCCATTGTCTGGTACCAGGTCATACACACGACAAGCAACCCACGATGCCAACTCCTTCTGCTTCGCCACGACAAACTCCAGCAATTGTGCCCTTTTAGGTGTCACCTCTCTCATGCCATGACGCGCAGAGCGATGCGCCACGTAGCAATAAGAAAGGAACACCTCACCCGAGACAGCAGGAGGTGTCACAGATGTGTAACGCTGCCAGATCAACTCACGAAGACCAGGTCCCAACTTCGTAAGCACGGACATTGCAGCCCTGGCCCGCGAACGTGTCACCACAGGTTCCCTATCGTCTCTCACCCGTCTCAGCTCAGCAACCTCCTCCGCGCTCAGCTCATTCCCCGCCTCGTCAACGAGCAGCTCTTCCAACCCTTTGTAAGTGCGGCTAGCCCCATCTGCTCAGATTTTCAGACATTCTGTCCAGATTGGCTACATTTTGGTCATTTTCTTTGCTTCGGCGGAATTGCCGCCTCGCAGCTCAGTCACAGGATATTTCCTATATATTTCTGATATGCCGGATTTGATTCCGCGGTCCATTTCCCGTAAATCCGCCGCGTTCCGCTATTTTAGCTGGAATTGCCATTTGCCGCTGACGCGCGCTCGCGGGCCAGATCGGCCAGACAATTTTACATAAATGGATTATTTAAATCTTTTCAGACAGTTTTGGACACTCAGATGTATTTAGAATAATTCCCCTCAATTTTCTTCATAGACTGGGATTTTCTGCCGGATAACAATCAGCATGGATCTTGCTTCTGTTGTCGCTGCTCTCGCCTCTGTTGGTGTCCGAGTATCCGGTTCTACCCCCAATAACAACATCCAGGGAGACTCCTCGCGTGCCTGCCCCACTGGTCTTGCCGGCCCCGAGCCCTCCGGCACCCACAACGACCCAGGGCAGCACTTTCATGGTAGCAGAGGCTACCTGAATGTTGTTCCTTTGGTGTCCCAACCACAGCTAGCTCCCCAGTACGGCCCCGTAGACTCCGCCACCTCCGGAGACGTAACGATTACGCTGCCGTGGTGCTGTGCGAACGAGGCCTTGAGAGGACTGCCTTGCGCAAGCCCAAATTGCCCAAGAAGGGCACAAATCAGCAGCTGTGGAGGCCCAGATTATAATCAAGATCCCAGTCGAAATTGGCCATCAAGCAGCTGGAATCTCCCAGCCTACGCTAATGGCAACGCTCCGGTGGAGCTTACGGACCTGGCAGGTACTAATACTCCTTACCAATGTCCACATTTTGAGACCATCGACGCCGACATTGACGACATTGAGATGGGTGGTCCAGGTGAGGTACCTACCTATAATCGACCAGCCTCATGGGCACAATGGGACAACCATTTGTCTTCAGAAGTGACCTGTAACCTTGAGGCGCTTGAGGCCCTTTGTCTATTAGCCACGTCTAAGCTGATAGGTCAAGAAAGAATCGCCTCTGATTTTTTATTTGAATATTTTTTCCTTCTTCATGAAGAAATTAATACCAGGATGTGGTGGTGTTCTCAAGAAGATGAATCTTTTGCCATTTTCTTGCAGATCTGGGAGGCAAGTCCCTTCCCGAAGGAGAAGACCAAGGCACCGGTTGCCGGGCCCTCCGCCCCTCATCCCTCTGTTTCCATCCGCTACGATCTAGCCGCCGCGGTTGAGGAAGGAATTTTAGAGGCAGCTAGGCAGGCAAGCCTGGAAATTAGGACTGAAGGAGCTCCCAAAGTGGACTCCTGGCTGCGAACCACTGAGATTAGCGGTCCGACAGCCTGCTCAGGCCCTTCAGGACACGGTATGTACTGTCCTGCCGACTGCTCTTGCAGATTACAGCGAGATACTGAGCTCCAATTGCTCAAAGATCAAATGCAACTCATTATTCAGACGCTGGGAATTAAAGATCTTTTCAAGACCCACATGAGGTCTGAGGGCGCATCATCGGTGGAACAAACAACAGAACCGTCGGAGGAGGCGACAGAAATTTTTTCGATTGCTCCTTCGGTGGACTCTAAGACCACCGACGCAAGGATCAGCAGGACTAAGCTAAAGGAAAGGGTTACAATCTCTCGATCTCAGAGTAGGTCGGTGAAGGCTAGGACTGAGGCTCAGAATGTCAAGCGAACTGCCTCCCGTACTGCCCTTCCTGCTGTTGATTCCAATGCAATAGCCCAGATGTTGCTCGCCCAGACCCTCGCCGGAGCTGGTGTAGCTAATGATGCCGCCAAGGTGTCTGCCATTACGGCCAGTGTTGGGCTGGATTCACTCCTAAATCCTACTTCATTGCGACTTCGTCAGGTTGCCAAGCAGCCGAAGTATAATGGGAACCCCAGACGTTGGCCTCAGTTCCAACGGGAATTTAAACTGTGGGTTAAGACTCAAAAACTCCAGGATGATCAGTTCCTGATGGCGCTCTTGGACTGCCTTGAGGGAGCGCCGGCCAACACTTGGCTCAGGACCTGGAGTGATCGTGAGGATTCAAGTTCCCCCCTTACCTTTGATGAGGTGTGGGAACAATTGGAGGTACGTGGATCTCGGCTGCCTGAGGACCATTACCACTAGATGTTGAAGAATTTTCCTTCATTCTCGCGATTAATCTTGCACGAGGTGCAAGACAAGAGACAGCGCTTCTGGAATCTCGTAGAAGAATCTGAACATTCAGGCGAAAAATTTTCCAGTGCCGAGCTGAAAAATCTGATTTTTGACAAGATCCCCTCAGAAACCGCCGTCACCCTTCGGAATAAACAGTCCGAAGAAAAGGTCAAGACCTGGTGGGCGGAAGTCGATGGCTTCGACGCCTCGGCAAACAGGTTTACCGTCAGGGAGGCACTTCAAAAGTGCTCCCCCACGTCGTTTACCAAGGTGAAATTCACTGAAAACACGTGGAAAATCAAGTTCAATGAACACGAGGATCGGGACTTGTTTGTCCAAGTCCTCAATAGGGGAGTAAGTTTCCACGGCCATCGCCTGAAGGCCAGGAACTGGGTGTTTTCGTTCACCCCGCAGGAACTGTGGGAAGAGGTTGAGCGGCTCGCTGACGCCGCCAATCAAAATTTCCATGAGGGTCTTGGGGGAAACAAGAATACCCAGCAAAACACCCAAAATGGGGCCCAAAAGGGCAACAAAAAGGTGAACGACACCCGGAATGTTCAGGATCATTGTAGCATCTGCCTTCTTCTAGGTTCTACGAACCGAGCTAAGACGCATTCTACTGGTAATCACCGATGGTCTGCTTACGATCACAAGGTGATTGGTGAAAATGTCAGTAATTCGCAGAATTCAGACAGGAATGACAGACAGGTGCATGGTGCAAAGGGGGGAAAGGGTAATTCGACCCCCTCCGGTGGAAACAAAAATACCGGAGGCCCTGGCGGGTCCCAAGGCAAGGGAAATCGGACTCCATCCGGCTCCGGTGGGCAGCCGAACGGCCAGACAAGTCCCAATGGCAACGCCGGAGGCGGAAATCGAAATCCAGGCCAAACCCCTCAATCCGGTACTAACAAAGGAAATGCTCCAGGATCACAGGGTAAGGGTAAGGGAAATCCTTCAGGAACCCCTTTCTCTGGTAAGGGCAGAGGGCGTGGCGACGGTGGTGGCCCATCATCCGGCGGCCGTGGCCGTGGACGTGGAAAGGGCAATCATCGTGTGGATCAGGTCTCAGGTGCAGATCAGGTGTCTGATGCGGATCGAGATTATGTCGAAAATGCCCTGAATCCAGCGGATGATCCGTTCCAAGATGAGTGGATCGACGAATCAGGCTGTGTTCACAATGTTAACGCAGCCGCTGGAGGTCAGAACGCCTAGGGGAGCCACGAAAATCGCCCTTCCCCAGGCGATTTCAGGCATGATCCCCAGATTCCTGATCGACCATTACTTGATGTAGGGTCGCTTGTCTCCTCTCCCCTGGATCCGGCAGCGGATCCTTCTGTTGTAGTGGACGAGGTTGGTGTACAGTCCAAGCACAGGGCTCGTCAGTTTGTCACAAAGCTGTGGGTCTCTGATTGCAAGGGAAATTTCCACCTCGCCACTTGTTTGTGTGACAATGGATCAGAGGTAAATCTCCAATCCAATTCATTCTTACCCGACGACTGCGTGTTTGAATCGCCTCATCCTGTTACCCTCGAGGGAGTTTCTGGACATTCTCTCGCAGGTGGGCAACGCGGCTGTTATATATCAACTCATTTGGTCGCTCAAGACCTTTGGGAAGAGCAAAATGTGGAAGAAGTTGTCCTTAAGGATGACTACTTCTACCGTGCTGACATAAAGTATGACCTTTATTTGGGCCATCCTTGGCTTCGCAAGAACAGGGTAGCGCCCGTAGGTCATCGTCGTTGTTTTTTGCTGGAGTCAGGTCCCTTGGAGCGTCCTGAATTTCGTTTTTTGCACGCAGGGTTTAAAAGTGCAGAAGAATTTTTGAAGCAAAAAGTGACACCAAAATTTGGTGAAGATGTCACCATTGCAGAGGTGAATGGGAGTGCCGATTACTCCCAGGAGTTAGAATGTCTTCGTGGGGACTCCCAGCCACGACGCCCTTCGCGCTGGCACTCTTCATCCTACAGAGTTGTCGACAAATGGCGCGATGCAATTTGTGAATACTTTCATGAACATCATTCCTTTTGGCCACAGTATGATGCCTTTGCTAACCGTATGAACAAGCGCTTTGACAAGCACTTTAGCGACGCTTGGACCCATAAATGGGACAAGAAGTTGTGGATTAATCCTCCGTTTCACTTAATCCAGCAGGTCATCCACAAAATCAAGCAAGATAAAACCCAGGCAATTTTGGTTGTGCCCTTGTGGGACGACAAGCCTTGGTTTCAGGAATTACAAGACATTTGTGTAGATTACATCGAACTTCCCAGGAAGATTAAGCTGTATGCCAGGGACGACACAGGAGTTCGCTTGCATTCCTGGTGGATGGAAAGCTTTCTGACTCTAATTCTGCTGATTCTAGTACAGATTCCTGCGTTGGGTCTGAATCTGAGGTTGAGCGTGGTACTGATGATGAATCTATTTTTTTCTGATTTTTGTCCGTCAGATACCCAAGGTGATTCAACGTCCAATGGATCCGCCTCGTCTCCCTCTTCCCCAATACGGTCGACATCGAAAAGAATCTTCAGTGCACGGGCGAGGAAAAATCTCCAATCGCGCCGCAAATTCAGAGTTTTTTATGAAAAACCCCCTGTGGAAGCTTTCATGGATCCTTTCGAGGAGCTGGATCACGAAGAGAATCTCTGGGATTTCGACACTCGACCCACCTATCTTCAAGAGGCAGTGGATACGGACCTGTTTAGGGACATCCGTAAGAAGATTCTTCCTGCCAAAGCCGAAGAAGTCGCCAAAGTTTTTTCGACAGTAATTCCTGGCGATCAGGTGGACACTGAATTGTGTTCCAAGTCAAGAGAAAAGATTTTTGAGGAACGGAAGGACACAACCCTTTCAGGGAAGTTGATCAAAGACCCCCCTGTCCGTGGGCAGTTCGGTGAAGCCTTCATCGAGCTTCGTGAAGGGTACAAGGCGAAGAAACAGCGCCCTTATGAAAATCATGGACATAAACATGAGATCCTCAGAAAAATCATCGAGAGAAATCTCAGGGAATTTGGTTGGCTTGAGGGTTGTATGACCAGCGAATGGTGCTGTTCACCCTTCACAGTCCCGAAGCCACCGCCTGCAGACCAGAACACCATTGATGGTTGGCGAATGGTTGTTGATTTTCGCAATCTCAACGCCGAAACAAAGGCGGATTCACACCCCCTGCCCCTCATTGAGGAGGAAATCGCCAAGAGGGCAAGAGGTCGTTTGTTTTCTGTGCTGGATCTCCGTCACGGCTTTCACCAAATGCCGTTGAGGAAGGACAGCCGACCTCTCACCTGTATGTGCACGCCATGTGGCCCAGTCCAATGGACGGTCATGCCCATGGGCCTGAAGAACGCCCCCTCATTTTTTCAAAGAATGATGGAGGATGTGCTGTTCACAACCCATCCTGAGCTTCGTGCCTTCGTGAGTGTGTACATAGATGACATAATCATCGCGACGGAAGGGGAGGGACTGACCGAAGCTGAGCTGGTTGCCCTACATGAGAAGCAGCTGAACCAAGTTTTGGACATTCTTGACGCCAATCAGCTGATTTGTGGGCCAAAGAAGGGAAAATTATTTTTAAAATCAGTCGAATTTTGTGGTTCTCTCCTAGAGAATGGCACCCGACGACCCAGTCCAGGGAAGCTCGTCGCTATTCAGAAGTGGAAGCGCCCTGAGACGATCACGGAGTTGAGAGGATTCCTGGGTTGTTGCAATTTCTACCACACTTTTGTGCCGAATTATGCCAAATTTGCTGCCCCCCTCACTGAATTATTGAAGGTAGGGAGAGATGCGGGCAAGGCAGGTTCAAAGGTTCGTGTCAAGTGGACTGACGAGTGCGAGGAGGCCTTCCATCACTTGAAGGCAGCCCTCTGCGAAGTCGCCACGTTGCATGTGCCCCAATTTGACCGACCCTTCTACATCAGAACCGACGCTTCTAGGTACGCGATCGGAGCTGTTCTCGAACAGGTTGATGAGGCCACCGGCGATCATTACCCTCTTGCATTTTGGTCTCGGAAGCTAGCCCCACGCCAAATGCAATGGTCGCCGCGTGAGCAAGAAACATATGCCATCATCTGTGCTCTAAAAAAGTACCAATCGTGGGTTGGCACCAATCGAGTCGAGGTCCTGACGGATCATCGATCTCTGGAGTATTGGGCCACCGAACACATTGATACTGTCGCGAGCCCAGCTGGTCGACGGGCCAGATGGCACGAATTTCTCTCTCTGTTTGACCTCCATGTGTCGTATTTGCCTGGAAAACATAACACGGTAGCGGATGCTCTGAGCCGATGGGCTTACCCCGCCTCAGAGGGGCTGCAAAGTACCAACATCCATGGTACGGAGCAGGACCGCCATGTCATCATCGAATGGGATCAGGAAGAAAAGAAACTCATTCGACGTGCATGCATGCAGTGCGCTGTTAAACAGCACGCATTGCCGTGTCACGACATCACGGCCATCTCAGATCCGGCGCATGCCCATGAGATCTGCACCAAAACACTGAAAGTCGTGGAGAAAGTCACCGATCCCTCCTCAGGGAGTGTGAAACGGTTTGACTATACCCGACGAGTAAGTCGATTTCGGTTGATCCAAGGCATTAAGCGTCGAGATCCGGCCAAAACTCCACCCCTGCCGAAAGATTCCCTGATAATCCGTGACTGGACGTCCGATTACCTGCAGGATCCCATGTTTAAAGAGGTCTTTGGAAATCTCCAATCCAAAGATGCTCACAGGGATGGGATTTTTGCTGAGTACTCGTTGGATGGGGGGAAGCTGTGGATGGAGGGTAAATTGTGTGTGCCAGACGCCCTAGCCCCCCGAGTGTTAAACTGGTGGCACAAATGGGAGTCCCCCCACGCACATGGCCGTAGATTATGGTCGATGATTAAACATAGGTTGTTTGGCTCACGGCTATATACTCACTGCATGAAAGTAGCCGCCGGATGCGCCCAATGTGCTGTCTCGACGCCCCCCAGCGCGAAGAAGCACGGCCATCTGAGGCCTCATCCTATTCCGGAGCGTCTCTTTAACAGAGTCACCAGTGATTTCTTCTATCTCGGTGAACTCGACGACGAAGAGTGCCATTGGACTAACAAAAAAGTCAATGGTGTGCTCCTTATTCAGTGCCGTCATTCCGGCTACATTCAAGTGTTGCCTTGCAACATTGAGTCGATGACTGGCAAGGCTGCCGCTAAATGGTGCGCGCAGACCTGGATGGGAGGCTGGGACGTCCCATCCGAGGTGGTGACAGATTCAGGCAAAGAGTACACCTCCGAATGGTGGAGAGAATTATGTGCTCGCCTTGGAATTCACCACCTCCGATGTGAAATCCACTCGCATCGAGCGCTGCCTGGCGAAAGAGCCGGCCGCTCTATAATTAATATGCTTCGTAAGGAGCTCGCGAGTGAAAAGGATTTCCATTGGATGGAAGTTCTCTTCGCATTGCTTCGCCGTTACCACAACACGCCTTTGTATCATGGCCTTTCTCCAAATGAAATTGTCTTTGGACGAAAGAAGTGTTGGTGGAACATGCCGTTGAATAATCCTCGCCCTTGTAAAGATGCTTCGCTGTTTTTGGACGAAGTCCAACGAGCAGATAAATCTGTGTCGAAATTAATCGAGAAGCATCAAGCTGACTGGCTTTGGGTTCAAAATCAAGGTCGAAAAAACCCCCACAATTTTGAAGTCGATGATCGAGTTTGGCTTCGAAAATCCGAAACCACCCTGGACGGAGATGACAAGCTTCTTCCCTTGTGGGAGGGGCCATTCGCTGTTACAGCGCGTCTTGGTGAGAACAGGTGGAGGATTCGTGTGGATGTCAGCAGGGAAATTGACGTTTCGGGCGATCGCCTCAAGAGAGAGATCCCCTCCCCCAAGGATCGAGTTAAACCCCTTTTTTGGACTGCGAAACATTTGTCTGATCGGGTCATCGAAGGGGGGAAGTACGAACTCAAGAGGATTGTTGAAGCAAGACGTGACGCCAAGGGCGAATGGGAATTTCTGTGTGAGTGGAGGGGCTTTGATTCCAGTCACAACAACTGGGAACCAGCCCAATCTTTTGTCCATGGGTACACCAAGGGGTTCATCGACTTCCTCAAGAAGCACCCCGAAATTGGAGTACTCCTGACAGATTGTTTGTCGAAACCAGACAGACAAGTGGAGAGCGACGGAAAACGACCTGTGGTGAATCGAGATCCAGCCTTTTACGGCCCTCAGCAGCCACATTCCAGGGCTGATCCGTCGATCCCCCTCCTGCGGTCAGGCCAGCCCAGGAGCCAAATGAGGACCAAGCTTCAAGTTCGGCCGCTGATTTGCAGCGCCCAAGCCGTACGAGGGCCAGGCCAGACAGGTTGGTGGTCACATGTATTCGTGCTTGGCCGAATTAAGGGAGCCATCCTACCACATTCTGCTCAATCCACTGTTCATTCTTTCTGTTTATGTCATGATGTGGAGAACTGCGAATGTTTGATAATTTGACGTCAATCAACTTTTCTTTGGTCTCCGTTCGGCAGACAAGGCGTAGATACGCTGACGGAGTGTGCTGCCGTGTTCAGAAAAAACCAAACTCAGGCTTAATTCAGGCAGATTCGGGGTAATCTTGTCTCTGTTGGTCTGTGCATCTTTGGAATTTGGCTACTCGTGCAGATGGAAGCAAATGTACATAATCAAAACGCTGGCCAGCGACATTCACCCCTACAGGCAACCCCTGTAGTACTGGCTGCACCAGATGCGACGCCAGGAACTCAGATCGTACCTTCATTTGCTGTGATGCTAACGCCAAAGTCCAGATTCAGATCCAGGATCCTCAAATTTACCTTGAATTCCTCAGGTTTGTCCATCATTCTGCCACTGTTGTACGAAACCCAGACGTCAATTGTTCAGACAACCTTCACATAGGAGCTCTAGGGACTTCTAACAGCCACCTCTGAAGTCCGTAAGCTTCGTCGTATTTTTGGCACACGCCAATGTGAGCTCAATCCGACCTGAAACTGTCGAAAATGGTGAATCCAAGTGTCTTGTGGGACTTCATCGAAAGATTGGCCTTGTCCAAGTCGATTGACACCACCGCCATTGTAAATTCGGTGTCTCTCAGTTATATACTGTCAGTAAAGCGCCTTCAGCGAACCTTCGGCGCGTTACATGCCAAGGATCCGAGGCCAGCATGTCCCATCATGATGCATCATCACATGATCCACATTTTCATAGAATCTGTTAGATGCTCGCGAACCAACGTGCCGGAAAGCACAATTGAGCTGAATAAACGACAATATATATTAACTGTAGTCTAAACGAAGGTGTTGGTAGTTTCAGTTGTACACATTCCGCTTCATTTCACCTTCATCTTAGGGAATTTGCTGACTTTAGGACAATTTAGATTGATTTCCTTATCATCTCCTCTCATTCCTTGAAGATCTGTTTAGATCTAAGTGAACGGAAAGACATCTTTACCTTCGGTGGTTCACTTAGGGTCTGTAGACTACATTTGTATTTGTTTTCCCTCACTGTGATTGTCTCATCCCCTTAATCTCTGCTCAATTTGACGCTCAATCTTGCTCAATTTTGTGATCATCCATCAGATGCGCTAATTCTGAGCCACATGCTGTACTTTTCAGAACGAGAAAAGCGGGATAAACACAATGTAGAGTTCGGCGAGGACACCGTAGCGTGCCCGCGACAGCGAAACTGTGCCAGAGCGCTGAGATGTCACTCCAATTCTTGATCCCCCCACTCAATCCATCAATAATCTACCTCATTCTCAACCAATGCATGGTTTGGTATCGATTCTCGATACGTTTACATGCTTTTTAGCCCCTAACCTAATGTTTTACTGCACGGAGGACTGTTCGTCACTTCTCATTCTGTCTCATTTCAGGTTCATCCAGCCTGATTCAGTGCCAATTCAGCCCAAATCAGGTCAGATCAAGCAGATTTCGCCCCATCAAGGCTACATTTCTAGGTTTTTCTGGGACTTACCCGCACTACGTTCTTCGTTGACGTAGCGACACACCCCAGTGTGTTTTTGGAGGGGGAGTGTAAGTGCGGCTAGCCCCATCTGCTCAGATTTTCAGACATTCTGTCCAGATTGGCTACATTTTGGTCATTTTCTTTGCTTCGGCGGAATTGCCGCCTCGCAGCTCAGTCACAGGATATTTCCTATATATTTCTGATATGCCGGATTTGATTCCGCGGTCCATTTCCCGTAAATCCGCCGCGTTCCGCTATTTTAGCTGGAATTGCCATTTGCCGCTGACGCGCGCTCGCGGGCCAGATCGGCCAGACAATTTTACATAAATGGATTATTTAAATCTTTTCAGACAGTTTTGGACACTCAGATGTATTTAGAATAATTCCCCTCAATTTTCTTCATAGACTGGGATTTTCTGCCGGATAACAATCAGCATGGATCTTGCTTCTGTTGTCGCTGCTCTCGCCTCTGTTGGTGTCCGAGTATCCGGTTCTACCCCCAATAACAACATCCAGGGAGACTCCTCGCGTGCCTGCCCCACTGGTCTTGCCGGCCCCGAGCCCTCCGGCACCCACAACGACCCAGGGCAGCACTTTCACCCTTGTTGCGCTTCATCAGGCACTGCCACAGGCGCAACCTTGGGATCAACATCGGGAGAGCCAAGCACCGCCGAAGCAGGTCTGCAGTGTAACAGAGGTACGCGCCTCACACTCCCGCCGTGCCGTAACACGACAAAGTCACCATTAGCCCCAATGACCACAGCCGGCCCGTGCCAAGAGTCCTTGCCCTTCTCAAGTGGTTCAAAGTAAAAAACCGTATCGCCAGTCACAAGCTCAACCTTAGGGTTAGTAGACGGTCGATTGCCTTTCCCCAGTGAAACCTTCGCACGAACATCCGCTGCATGAAAATTTCCACGTGCACGATACATAGCATCCAAGAACTTCACCATGTAGTGGCCCACATGATCAGAAGGCACAGGTGTTTCGGCCAGAGCAGGTAACTTCGCAGCCACAAAATCAGGCCAGCGTGAAGACACCCCATACACCAATTGCTGAGGCGAAAAGCCTCTATCCGGCATAGGATGATAGTTCAACGACATGCATGCCACATCACACGCATCTTGCAAGGACAGAGTGTCATCCGCCTCCAGAAGTAACTCCACGGTATGTCTCAGCTGATAATGGTGCCTCTCCACACCTCCCAGAGACCAATGTGAGCCACCAGACGCACAGTGCAGCGTAATGCCATAACGCTGGGCGAACATCCTGATGAGCTCATTGTCAAACTCCTTCCCCAAATCAGTGTACAACAGAACCGGAGGACCATAAGACTTGACCCACAGATGCAACAACGAATGACACACGTCACGAAGAACAGAACAACTTTGGAGGCGAGTGAACAAACAGATAACGTGCAAAAGAGGCTGTCCTCGAAGATACCAGAGATCCGCACCCATCTCGTAATTGAAATGCGGTTCCTTGGGCATGGCCACCAAAGGATGCCTTGGTGCCTTCTTCCGCTTTTCACAGGATTCACATACCAACCCCCGTGCCACAGACCGAAGAAGAAAAGCATCTCGATCCGGATACGCCAAAGCCAACTGTTCAACCAGATGGGGAAACGCTGCATGCCCGAGCTTGGTATGTAAGGCCAGAAATTCCTTGCGCGTCAGCCGTTCGTCGCCCCAAGACTCAGCAGCGAACATCGAATACGAGTGTCCAACCGGCAGAGAAGCTCGTCACAACGACGCACGATGCGACGAATCCCAAAGAGATAACACCAGATGTCCGGACGAAGAAACATCACAGCGAATGGTAAAATCGCCAGCACCCAAGTCTACAGTAACCGTGTTATTCGCCACGTCAATCCTCATGCGCATTCTCGCCATAGATCGCCGGCCAATCAACAGAGGTGTCTCCCCAGAAACCGCGTGAGTACGTAAGAACTGCATTCGACCACCAATCTGTACTGGTAAGTCGACTCTGTAGAGCGCTGACTTCGTGCCACCGTCCCCAAACACAAACCACGCATTGGTGTCACACCGACGAATATCGGTGCCATCTGGCCCAAGCTTGCGCAGATAGTGATCCAGGCAAAATTCCCCACATATCGTGTCGGTACACCTAAGATCAATGATCCCACGACCCAAAGATTCGGAGCAAAGCTTGTGCGGTGGAGAAGACAATGGACCACACTGCGCCATCAAACACACACCAGGGTTGTGGAACAAATCAACAGTAGTGTCATGACCAACCACCGAGAAAACCTCACGCATGCCAGCCCCACCAGACTTCTTCTCAGCGGTTGGCACTGGATGTGAAGACCCTTCCTCTTCCGTCGACTCCTCTTGTGCCACCAGGGTCGAAGCCGATGTCATCTTTTCAGGACAATCACGTTGAACATGCCCACGCTTCCCGCACTTCTAGCAGGTAACTGTAATAGAACTGCACATCTGTGGATTGGTGACAGGCAACAGTCAGGACTCAGAAATTCAGTAATCCAGTTGCAGGAATTGGACAGTCGCTGGCCGAGACCGGACAGGTCGCAGATTGCCATCTCCAGTGACGAAGACAGAATTTTGGATGATTGAGTCTCGACAGATATGTTGTTTGTTCGAATATTGTTTTTTCCGCATTCCGTGGTTAGTTCGATTTACTATCCATTGACTGAGTCACGCCACCAAGAATGGATTGAATGTGGGCCGAGCATGATTCATTATGAATTTCAATTAATGCTCAATTCAATTCAAGTGGTTGATTATCAATTTGTTACAAGGAGAGTCATATCAATCGTGAAGGTAAGCGCCGAGCCCATTCCGCGCACCAAGCACAACCGGGACCACGAGGAAAAGTCAGATACAAAACTGTGTTGTATTGTGTGCTGTTTGTCTCGTCTTGGTGAGGGTTTGTGCCAATTTTATTAGCTTTGCTCGGGGATTTCTCTTTTTCAAATTTTAGAGAAATCTCAAGCCCCTAGCTTTTTCTATTTTTGATTTTTGGTTAACGTAGAGCAAGGCACTAAAATGGAAGTTTCAGGGGCTACTCCATTACAGTAACCCGGGACCCACTCGGCGTACTAGCCTTATTCGGTTCGTGTTTTGTTGTTCCCCCGTCGCTGCGCCTCAGGCCCAAAAATGCAATCGATCGGTCTCAATGTCGACCCGCCTGGAAAAAGCTGTCGAATAGCAACCAACACTTGCGAGAAAACTAACGACCGACCTGTACTCGCGACAACCATCGCCCGCTGATCTGCATTCAGGTTGGAGTTCAGCAACGCCAGCGTCCCCGAAAATCGCTCACCCAAGACAATGCCGAAATTCGCAAGACGATAGACCAGCATATCTAGCCGATTAATCCAGGTAAGCATGTCACTGTCAACGCGCTTACACTCCAACAGCCCCACAACTGCCTGAAGTATATTGTCCGCAGTATCTCCACCGTACGCCCACTCTAGTATCCCAAGCAGCCCTTGAAAGCCTTGATTAGTACGGAGCGCGTCCACTGGCATCTTCGCAGCGACAACGCGCGCCGCACGTCCTCACAGCTTCGTGAAAATCTGAAGATTGCGTGTCGACACGGCAAGCGTACTCTCTGCATGCCACGCGACGACCTGTACGCGCCACGTGTGAAACTCGTGTGAACCAAGCTTGCTGTCCACTGTCTCGTCTTCAGAACAAAACGTCGGACAGTCGAGTCGCGAAGGAGATCCAGAAGACAGTGGAGTGGGTAACGTATTCAAGCGATGCAGTAAGTGGACGTTGTCTTGTTGAACTCGTTGTTGCTCAGCCTGCAGAGAAAGCACCTGTGCGTCGAATGCCTGCTTCATGTCATGCAGAACTTGATTTTGTTGAAACAATTGTCTTTGCAGTGTGCCCATAGATGTGTTGAAATCAACCGGCGCAATGCCAGTCACACCATCACGAGGATACAACAGAGTGTGGCCAAAAGGTCCTGCTCCAGGAGCATCAGTAGGATCCAGATCATCCAAGGTAAGTCCAGCCATGGAATAGTGATGCTAGCAGTGTTAAAATTTCCCTTGACTCTTTTCAGTAGCAAACAATGCAGTAAATTCCAAGAATGATCTCTCACTTGAATAGTGACGATTCAATGCATCAACAAAACACCAACCTAAAAGGTTGCAAGAAGAATGGTACAAAAGCCTTGTTTGAACCTTACAAATTAATATAAAAACATTTGTAAATCATGCAAAAGCTCATTTTATATCAATGCCATAGATTAGGAACATCCCATGCTGAAATGGATTTATCGCTTTTAGGCAAATTGCACGGACGACGACGGCGACGAAGTTGAGCGTTGCTTGCCCCAAAACAGCTAGCAAAGTGCGTGTCCTAGGCGCTAGGGACTTGTGCACGCTCCAATCACAAGGAAGATGAATAGAGGCGAACACCAAGAGCAAGCGAGCCGCGAATACGAAGAAATAGAACGTTGCGTGCTCCAAACCACCTAGCAACGTGCGTGCCATAGGAGCTTAGGAGCTAGGCGACTTGTGCGCGTCAACAACGCACAAAGAGCACACAAGGGGGAAGGAAGGACAAATAAATAGCATGAGACAAGGGTGCAAGGACACCACACGCAAACACAAGGGAGACATGCAAGCATTAAGCAAGTACAAATACCGCCATGCATGCATTAAGACACGCTTACTCTTGGGCGTCGCAAAAAACAAAGAGTCCAAGACAAAGGGCAAAAGTAACATGAAGGGAATGCATTAAGCAAAAACGCTTACTCTTGGGCGTCGCAAAAAACGAAGAGTCCGTACGCCGATGAGTAAGTAGCGTGTGCCGCCAAGCAAGCAATAAGACACGCTTACTCTTGGGCGTCGCAAAAAACAAAGAGTCCATGACATAAAGAATCAGTAGCATAGCATGCCGTGAATGCATAAAGCAAGCACGCCTAAGCTAGGGCGACGCAAAAAAAAAAAGCAACGAGGCCAAGACGGGACGAAAAAGAAAGACACAATAGGAGACACCGTGGGCAGGAATGCAAGTGGCGCGTTCGCCGCGGCGTCCCCCACGGTGTCTACACGTGAAGACACACAAAAAAGGCGTGCGGCAAGAGTGCAAAACAAATGATTGAAGGGAAGATGAGAATGGTCACAAAATGCATGCGTAGGAGTAGGAGCTTTTGTGCGTGCCCCAAACAAACAAAAGAGGAGAGGACAAGAGGTAGGCAAAGGCAACACAAAGTGCATGTGACAAGGGACGGGACGAACGGAGGAACAATGCACGAGAACAAAGGCAAGAAAGGCAGAGGAAGAATGAACGTGTGTGCCCGCCCCAAAACATAGCAACATGCGCGCGTAGACACTAGGAGCTTGAGTGCGTGCCCCAGCAAAGCCACCACAAAGGGAGAGAAAGGGAGCAGGGGAAGAGAGGACCGGGGGCGGAGAGGGAAGGGAAGGGGCGGGGAAAGCAAAGCGGAACGGGGAGAGCGGGGGAGGAGCAACGACGAAGGGCACGCGAAAAAAACAAAAAAACAAACAAAACACCAAAGCACCGCGCACGCAAACATCGAAGTCAGCAAGGAGAGAAAGAAACATGACGCCCCGGATCGGAGCATCCGGGGCGAGTGGGAGCACGGCACGAACCCCCGGACTGGATCGTCCGGGGGTGAACCCGGTGCCACGGACTGGAGCGTCCGAGGCAAAGGGGAGAATACGACAAAAAGGCGCCCCGGAATGGAGCTACCGGGGCGGAATGAAGCACAGCATTAGCCCCCGGACTGGATCGTCCGAGGCGGCGGAGAGAGTACGACAAAAAGACCCCCCGGATTGGAGCAACCGGGGACGAATGAAGCACGGCGCTACCCCCCGGACTGGATCGTCCGGGGGTGAACCTGGTGCCGCGGACTGGAGCGTCCGAGGCATAGGAGAGAATACGATAAAAAGACGCCCCGGATGGGAGCATCCGGGGTGGGAAGAGGCATGGCACTAGCCCCAGGACTGGATCCTCCGGGGGTGAACCCGGTGCCGTGCGATGGAGCGTCCGAGGCAGCGGAGAGAATATGACAAAAAGACGCCCCTGATTGGAGCATCTGGGGCGGAATGAAGCACGGCGCTAGCCCCCGGACTGGATCGTCCGGGGGTGAACCCGGTGCCACGGACTGGAGCGTCCGTGGCAACGGAGAGAATACGATGAAAAGACAGCCCGGACTGGAGCGTTCGAGGCAACCGAGAGAATACGATAAAACGACGGCCCGGATTGGAGCATCCGGGGCGGAAAGAAGCACGGCACTAGCCCCCACAGAGAGCGTGCACGCCGGTGAACAGGAACCAAGCGGCCCAGGACACGGCACCCGCAACACCACACACAGAGCGTGCACGCCGGTGAGCAGGAGCCAGGAGGCCCAGGAAACCGTGCACTCAACACTGCACACAGGGTGTGCATGGCGGTGAACAGGAGCCAGGAGGCCCAGGACGCCGTACACGCAACACGACACACGGAGCGAGCACAGCGGTGAACAGGAGCCAGGAGGCCCAGGACACCGTACAGGCAACACCACACACGGAACGTGCACACCGGCGGCCCGGAACACCGCCCAGGAGGAGCAGGGCCGGGACAACAGGGAAAACACACCCCGGCCGCACGACAACCCAGGGGATTAGGCCGGGGCCGCGGCACGGGGGAAGGGGGCGGGAAGGGAGCGACCCGTGCTAGGCGCACGAAACGGTCCCCGGATGGATGAGGATCCAGTGGGCCCGCGCCACGGGGTTGCTGGCGGCCCGGTGGGGTATAAACACGGGATGAGGGATGGGATGGGGCCGCAAGACAGCCCAGGGGATTAGGCCAGGGCCGCGGCACGGGGGAAAGGGACGGGGGCGGGAAGGGAGCGACTCGTGCTAGGCGCACGAAACGGTCCCCGGATGGAAGAGGCCCCAGTGGGCCAGCGCCACAGGGTAGCAGTGACCCGATGGGGTATAAACACGGGATGCAGGGACAAGGGGACGGGGCGGGGGAGGGCGTGTGGCTAGGGCCGCACAACGGCCCGAAGGGGTAGGGAGTCCATGGGACGCTGGGAACGGGCCGGTGCCGGGATGAGGCAAAGGGGAATGGGACATGGGAAGGGCAGGGAGGCCGAAAGCGCCAAGCAACAGCCCCGTGGGATTGGGAAACCAGTCGCCATGGAGTGGTGAACCATGGGCCAACCATGGGGAACCTGGCCACGGGAAGTCGGGAAAATACCCTGAACTCCGGGACGGCCGTGAGGTGTCCGCAGGGGTGAGGGTTGACCTGGAGATCCCCGGGTCAATGGCCTGAGTACACGTAGGTTCACGCGTGAGCGGGACCAGGGGGAACATGGAAAGGGTTGCCCCCTGGCCTCCAGCCGTGGATGGACGACAGCCAAGTGCATCCGGGAGCCGAGTGGGTACTCCAGCCCGTGAGGGATGGGGAGAGGTGGAATGTGGTTGACAGAGAGAAATGCTCCGCTGTCGGCGAGGGCTATCCACAGGAAACCCGCCTGCAGGCGCCCAATAGGCTGTGCTAGGGGGGGAAGGCCGGGGGATCCTTCAAAGGGTGACCGGAAGGAGCTCAAACCGTGAGGGCAGCGACTGAAGGGAGCCTACCACCGGTCATGCCCCAAGGGAACCTGGTTGAAGTTCTCGGCCGTGAGGTGAGACAGGGATCGCCAGGGGAACTGATGGTGGAGAGCACTCCTTCCCGCCAGAGGCGGCCACCATGTAAAACAAACAAGGAGGAGTCAGATGAGGCTGCGGACGCGGCCGCCCTGAAAGTGCTGCCCTGGGTCGTTGATGGTGCCGGAGGGCTCGGGGCCGGCAAGACCAGTGGGGCAGGCACGCGAGGAGTCGACCTGAACGTTGCTATTGGGGGTAGAACCGGAGACTCGAACACCCAAGGAGGCAAGAGCAGCAACAACTGAGGCAAGGTCCATGCTGATTGTTATCCGGCAGAAAATCCCAGTCTATGAAGAAAATTGATGCGGATTATTCTAAATACATCTGAGTGTCCAAAACTGTCTGAAAAGATTTAAATAAATCCGATTGTGAAAAATATTTGGCCGATCTGGCCCGCGAGCGCGCGTCAGCGGCAAATGGCGATTCCAGGCAAATGATCGGAACGCGGCGGATTTACGGAGAATGGACCGCGGAATCAGATCCGGCATATCAGAAATATATAGGTCTGATCCTGAGACTGAGCTGCGAGGCGGCGATTCCGCCGAAGCAAAGAAAATGACCAAAATGTAGCCAATCTGGGTTAGATCAGTGAAAATCTGAGCAGATGGGGGTTAGCCGCACTTACACTCCCCCTCCAAAAACACACTGGGGTGTGTCGCTACGTCAACGAAGAACGTAGTGCGGGTAAGTCCCAGAAAAGAATAGAAATGTAGCCTCGATGGGGCGAAATCTGCTTGATCTGACCTGATTTGGGCTGAATTGACACTGAATCAAGATGGATGAACCTGAAATGAGACAGAATGAGGAGTGACGAACAGTCCTCCGTGCAGTAGAACATTAGGTCAAGGGCTAAAAAGCATGTAAACGGATCGAGGATCGATACCAAACCATGCATTGGTTGAGAATGAGGTAGATTATTGGTGGATTGAGTGGGGGAATCAAGAAATGGAGTGACATCTCAGCGCTCTGGCACAGTTTCGCTGTTGCGGGCACGCTACGGTGTCCTCGCCGAACTCTACATCGTGTTACTCCCGCTTTTCTCGTTCTGAAAAGTGCAGCATGTGCTTCAGATTAGGCGCATCTGGTGGATGATCACAAGATTCAGCAAGATTGGGAATCAAATTGAGCAGAGATGAAGGAGATTAAACAATCACAGAGAGGGAAAACAAATACAAATGTAGTCTACAGACCCTAAGTGACTAGAAAAACATCAGCGTCAGCGAAGTTAGACAAAGCCGTACACAGATCTTCGAGGAATGAGAGGAGATGACAAGGAAATCAACCTAAATTGTCCTAAAATGAGGAAATTCCCTAAGATGAAGGTGAAATGAAGCGGAATGTCTAGAACTGAAACTACTAACACTTTCGTTTAGACTAGAGTTAATATATATTGTCGTTTATTCAGCTCAATTGTGCTTTCCGGCACGTTGGTTCGCGAGCATCTAACAGATTCTATGAAAATGGGGATCATGTGATGATGCCTCATGATGGGACATGCTGGCCCTGGATCCTTGGCATGTAACGCGCCGAAGGTTCGCTGAAGGCGCTTTACTGACAGTATATAACTGAGAGACACCGAATGGTCCTTTATTTACAGTGGCGGCGGTGTCAATCGACTTGGACAAGGCCAATCTTTCGATTGAGTCCCACAAGACACTTGGATTCACCATTTTCGACAGTTTCAGGTCGGATTGAGCTCACATTGGCGTGTGCCAAAAATACAACGAAGCTTACGGACTTCAGAGGTTGCTGTTAGAAGTCCCTAGAGCTCCTATCTGAAGGTTGTCTGAACAATTGACGTCTGGGTTTCGTGCAACAGTGGCAGAATGATGGACAAACCTGAGGAATTCAAGGTAAATTCAAGGAATCTGGATCTGAATCTGGACTTTGGCTTCAGCATCACGGCAAATGAAGGTACGATCTGAGTTCCTGGCGTCGCAACTGGTGCAGCCAGTACTACAGGGGGTGCCTGTAGGGGTGAATGTCACCGGCCGGTGTTTTTACTATGTACATTTGCTTCCATCTGCACGAGTAGCCAAATTCCAAAAATGCACAGACCAACAGAGACAAGATTACCCCGAATCTGCCTGAATTAAGCCTGAGTTTGGTTTTTTCTGAACACGGCAGCACACTCCGTGGCTTTCGGCAGCGTATCTACGCCTTGTCTGCCGAACGGAGACCAAAGAAAAGTTGATTGACGTCAAATTATCAAACATTCGCAGTTCTCCACATCATGACTTAATCAGGAAGAATGAACAGTGGATTGAGCAGAATGTGGTTTTTTCAAGTTGTCAGAACACTCAATTCGGCCAAGCACGAATACATGTGACCACCAATCTGTCTGGTCGGGCCCTCGTACGGCTTGGGCGCTGCAAATCAGCGGCCGAACTTGAAGCTTGGTCCTCATTTGGCTCCTGGGCTGGCCTGACCACAGGAGGGGGGATCGACGGATCAGCCCTGGAATGTGACGAATGAGGGCCGTAAAAGGCTGGATCTCGATTCACCACAGGTCTTTTTCCGTCGCTCTCCACCTGTCTGTCTGGTTTCGACAAACAGTCTGTCAGGAGTACGCCAATTCCGGGGTGCTTCTTGAGGAAGTCGATGAACCCCTTGGTGTACCCATGGACAAAAGAATGGGCTGGTTCCCAGTTGTTGTGACTGGAATTAAAGCCCCTCCACTCACATAGAAATTCCCATTCGCCCTTGGCGTCACGTCTTGCTTCTAAAATCCTCTTGAGTTCGTACTTCCCCCCTTCGATGACCCGATCTGACAAAATTTTCGAAGTCCAAAAAAGGGGTTTAACCCGATCCTTGGGGGAGGGGATCTCTCTCTTGAGGCGATCGCCCGAAACGTCAATTTCCCTGCTGACATCCACACGAATCCTCCACCTGTTCTCACCTAGACGCGCTGTAACAGCGAATGGCCCGTCCCACAAGGGAAGAAGCTTATCATCTCCGTCCAGGGTGGTTTCGGATTTTCGAAGCCAAACTCGATCATCGACTTCAAAATTGTGGGGGTTTTTTCGACCTTGATTCTGAACCCAAAGCCAGTCAGCTTGATGCTTCTCGATTAATTTCGACACAGATTTATCTGCTCGTTGGACTTCGTCCAAAAACAACGAAGCATCTTTACAAGGGCGAGGATTATTCAACAGCATGTTCCACCAACACTTCTTTCGTCCAAAGACAATTTCATTTGGACAAAGGCCATGATACAAAGGCGTGTTGTGGTAACGGCGAAGCATGGCGAAAAGAATCTCAAGCCAATGGAAGTCCTTCTCACTGGCGAGCTCCTTACGAAGCATATTTATAAGTGAGCGGCCGGCTCTTTCGCCTGGCAGCGCTCGATGTGAGTGGATTTCACACCTGAGGTGGTGGATTCCAAGGCGAGCACATAATTCTCTCCACCATTCGGAGGTGTACTCTTTGCCTGAGTCCGTAACCACCTCAGATGGGACGTCCCAGCCTCCCATCCAGGACTGCGCGCACCATTTGGCGGCAGCCTTGCCAGTCATCGACTCGATGTTGCAAGGCAACACCTGAATGTAGCCGGAATGACGGCACTGAATAAGGAGCACACCATTGACTTTTTCATTCGTCCAATGGCACTCTTCGTCATCGAGCTCACCAAGGTAGAAAAAATCACTGGTGACTCTGTTAAAGAGGCGCTCCGGAATAGGATGTGGCCTCAGATGGCCGTGCTTCTTTGCGCTGGGTGGCGTCGCGACAGCACATTGGGCACATCCGGCGGCTACTTTCATGCAATGAGTATATAGCCTTGAGCCAAACAACCTATGTTTAATCATCGACCATAATCTACGGCCATGTGCGTGGGGGGACTCCCATTTGTGCCACCAGTTTAACACTCGGGGGGCCAGGGCGTCTGGTACGCACAATTTACCCTCCATCCACAGCTTCCCCCCATCCAACGAGTACTCAGGAAAAATCCCATCCTTGTGAGCATCTTTGGATTTGAGATTTCCAAAGACCTCTTTAAACATGAGATCCTGCAGATAATCGGACGTCCAGTCACGGATGCTAAGGGAATCTTTCGGCAGGGGTGGAGTTTTGGCCGGATCTCGACGCTTAATGCCCTGGATCAACCGAAATCGACTTACTCGTCGGGTATAGTCAAACCGTTTCACACTCCCTGAGGAGGGATCGGTGACTTTCTCCACGACTTTCAGTGTTTTGGTGCAGATCTCATGAGCATGCGCCGGATCTGAAAAGGCCGTGATGTCATGGCACGGTAATGCGTGCTGTTTAACAGCGCATTGCATGCATGCACGTCGAATGAGCTTTTTTTCTTCCTGATCCCATTCGATTATGACATGGCGGTCCTGCTCCGTACCATGGATGTTGGTACTTTGCAGCCCCTCTGAAGCGGGGTAAGCCCATCGGCTCAGAGCATCCGCAACCGTGTTGTGTTTTCCAGGCAAATACGACACATGGAGGTCAAACAGACTGAGAAATTCGTGCCATCTGGCCCGTCGACCAGCTGGCAGGGTTGTTACAATACAGTACGTGTAATGTATCGTATCGTTCCGATACAGTACTGTAATGTAACGTATCGTATCGTTTCCTGACAAAGTACTGTTTGGTCACAGAAGTTATGTTCCTAGAACTTGCAGCTATTCTGTTTTAGTGTACAACCTGCAATTGTTTTCAAAAATAATTTTTTGTCTTAATTTTTTTTTTTGGATACCTTGTGTTCTATATTTGTTTAACCTGGTTGATGACATCATCAGTGATGTCAATGATGATGTCATCAGTGACATCACTGATGATGTCATCATGCATGACGTCATCAGTGATGTGTCCCATCACACAGCACCAAAAACAAACATTTCACATCCACATCCTCAGGGCCAGGCCACCCAGATCCAGACTGCTGTCCACACTCGGTGGCTTAGCAAACTCACCTGTAGGTGGCATGCCACCAGGGGAGGTCCGGTCGGGTTTTCTAGACACCCCTCAGATGTTATTCTCCTTCTGAACTTTTGCAGATTTCAAAAATGGCACCACGTGGCACTGGCCTGCTTGAGCAGCATTTCACACTTAACCTTGCTACAAAAACCAGTAAAACTGGGCATGACTACAACTGCAAATATTGTGGTTATTTGGGCAAGGGCTGGCAAGGACCTGCAAGAGCTCGTGCCCATTTGTCTGGGGAAAAGGGGCATGGTGTTGCTGCCTGCCCCAATGTGCCGAAGGATGTCAAAGAGAAACTGTTGAAGGAGGCTGAGGAAAAGCTGAAGCAAAAAGAACATCAACAAAACAAAAAGAGGATTTTCCTGAGCCAACAAAATCCTGATGCCGCTGCAGAACCATCTCCAAAGAAGCAGGCAACACTAGACAACTTGCAGGAAATTCTGAAGACAGAACTTGATGTTTCCTTTGCTGAGTTCATGTACCACGCTGGTATACCATTTCATATCTCTGATGATGTGATGCTGCGTCGCTACATTGACAAACTGATCAAATGTGTGAAGGCTGGTCTACCAGGTTCTCAGTTGTATCCTCCCAACAGGCAAAAGCTTGCTGATGGTTTGCTGGACACGGTTTACGACAACATTTCAAAAGATATTGGCCCTGTGTTTGCTGCAGATCATCACACAGGGTTGGCAACAGATGGGTACTCGAATATCCGCAGGCAATCTGTCATCAATTACAATCTGATTGGGCGCCGTGGCTCAGTTTTTGTGAAGGCAGACTACCCTGGCAAACAAGTGAAAAATGCAGACCACATCGCACAGGGCATTCACGATGCTTTGGAGGTGGTTCGTCAGTTGCAGCTGCCCTGCCCCACCTCAACAGTGGTGGCAGATAATGCAGCTGTGATGCAGGCTGCCCTGAACGTGTTGGATCAGTCTGAGAAATTTGAGGTTGATCATTTTTTGACAAAGATTGGATGTACCATTCATGGCTACAATCTGCTGTTCAAGGATCTCTGTGCACTCCCCACTGTTAAAGATGTCATCACCAAGTGCCGGACAGTTCTCAGTTTTTTCCGAAACAGATTCAGAGCCTCTGGGATTCTGAAGGACGAGCAGAAGAAACACAAGGAAAAAGAGGCCTCAATTGGTTCCAAGCTTTCTGCTATGAAAATTCAGTGCTGAGGGACATTGCGCTGCGCGTACATTCAACCCCTACAGTGGCCTCTGCTGCAGAGCGCAACTGGAGTGTGTTTGGTTTTGTGCACTCAAAAAGTAGGAACCGTCTGTATGGCCACAAGGTGGAGAAGCTTGTTTATATTTATCAGAACATGAGGCTACTGCGAAAGATTAGGGACCCAGCTTTCAGAGAGCCCTGTGTGTTGCCTGACCATATGTTTGAGGAAGATGAGGAGGAGGAGGAATAGGAACTCAAACCTGTTCAGGCGCACTGTTTCTCTTGCTCTGTGATCCACCAGTTCTTCAGCTCCTGCTCGCTATCCCAGAGCATCTTCAGTCGCGACCAGTCAGCGTAGGACATGGGCTGCTGGCTCTCTCTTTGTTGTCTCCAACAATACGACTCGTACTGGTGTCTCTGCCATTGCTCTGCAAACACGTGGTCCCATTCATCCCATTCATCGCACTCATCAGAACCTGTCTCATCTGCGTCGGCGTTCTGAGCGAGACAGTTGGCTTTCGTGTCGTTTGCTTGCATACCTTCTGACTCTTGTATGCTGCTCGTAGCGTTTCCTTCACGGCACGCAGATGTTGTTTGTGGCATTCTACATCTCTGCACGCAAAGTTCGCGACGGCTTTTTCTCGGCGCGCAAGTGTTTTCAAACGACGACAAGCATACCGCACGATGCGCAATGGCAGTGGGGACACAGCGGTGCTATTGGTTCGGAAAAACACGGCTTAAATTGGAACTCGGTTTTTATGTCGCAACTACTTTAAAGCAATATGTCGGGGATCAACAGTTAAAATTTTGGTGCATCCAAAATGTCGGCGGCCTGCAGAAACATGAAAATCTCGCGTTTTGTTGGTTTTTAACCTCATTCTCTGCGGCGGCACGCGCGTCTGGCGCCAGTCGACGGCCCCCCCAGCAGACGCGTACTGTATTGTATTCTCGCGATACGGTACGCGTATATATACGTTACGCGTATTTATACGCCGTCTTTTACAACCCTGCCAGCTGGGCTCGCGACAGTATCAATGTGTTCGGTGGCCCAATACTCCAGAGATCGATGATCCGTCAGGACCTCGACTTGATTGGTGCCAACCCACGATTGGTACTTTTTTAAAGCACAGATTATGGCGTAGGTTTCTTGCTCACGCGGCGACCATTGCATTTGGCGTGGGGCTAGCTTCCGAGACCAAAATGCAAGAGGGTAATGATCACCTGTGGCTTCATCAACCTGTTCAAGGACAGCTCCGATCGCGTACCTAGAAGCGTCGGTTCTGATGTAGAAGGGTCGGTCGAATTGGGGCACATGCAACGTGGCGACTTCACAGAGGGCCGCCTTCAAGTGATGGAAGGCCTCCTCGCACTCGTCAGTCCACTTGACACGAACCTTTGAACCTGCCTTGCCCGCATCTCTCCCTACCTTCAATAATTCTGTGAGGGGGGCAGCAAATTTGGCATAATTCGGCACAAAAGTGTGGTAAAAATTGCAACAACCCAGGAATCCTCTCAATTCCGTGATCGTCTCAGGGCGCTTCCACTTCTGAATAGCGACGAGCTTCCCTGGACTGGGTCGTCGGGTGCCATTCTCAAGGAGAGAACCACAAAATTCGACTGATTTTAAAAATAATTTTCCCTTCTTTGGCCCACAAATCAGCTGATTGGCATCAAGAATGTCCAAAACCTGGTTCAGCTGCTTTTCATGTAGGGCCACCAGCTCGGCTTCGGTCAGTCCCTCCCCTTCTGTCGCGATGATTATGTCATCTATGTACACACTCACGAAGGCACGAAGCTCAGGATGGGCTGAAAAAAGCACATCCTCCATCATTCTTTGAAAAAACGAAGGGGCGTTCTTCAGGCCCATGGGCATGACCGTCCATTGGACTGGGCCACATGGCGTGCACATACAGGTGAGAGGTCGGCTGTCCTTCCTCAACGGCATTTGGTGAAAGCCGTGACGGAGATCCAGCACAGAAAACAAACGACCTCTTGCCCTCTTGGCGATTTCCTCCTCAATGAGGGGCAGGGGGTGTGAATCCGCCTTGGTTTCGGCGTTGAGATTCCGAAAATCAACAACCATTCGCCAACCATCAATAGTGTTCTGGTCTGCAGGCGGCGGCTTCGGGACTGTGAAGGGTGCACAGCACCATTCGCTGGTCATACAACCCTCAAGCCAACCAAATTCCCTGAGATTTCTCTCGATGATTTTTCTGAGGATCTCATGTTTATGTCCATGATTCTCATAAGGACGCTGTTTCTTCGCCTTGTACCCTTCACGAAGCTCGATGAAGGCTTCACCGAACTGCCCACGGACAGGGGGGTCTTTGATCAACTTCCCTGAAAGGGTTGTGTCCTTCCGTTCCTCAAAAATCTTGTCTCTTTTCTTGGAACACAATTCAGTGTCCACCTGATCGCCAGGAATTACTGTCGAAAAAACTTTGGCGACTTCTTCGGCCTTGGCAGGAAGAATCTTCTTACGGATGTCCCTAAACAGGTCCGTATCAACTGCCTCTTGAAGATAGGTGGGTCGAGTGTCGACATTCCAGAGATTCTCTTCGTGATCCAGCTCCTCGAAAGGATCTATGAAAGCTTCCACACGGCGTTTTTCATAAAAAACTCTGAATTTGCGGCGCGATTTAAAATTTTTCTTCGCCCGTGCACTGAAGATTCTTTTCGATGTCGATCGTATTGGGGAAGAGGGAGACGAGGCGGATCCATTTGACGTTGGATCACCTTGGGTATCTGACGGACAAAAATCAGAAAAAATAGATTCATCATCAGTACCACACTCAACCTCAGATTCAGACCCAACACAGGAATCAGTACCAGAATCAGCAGAATTAGAGTCAGAAAGCTTTCCATCCACCAGGAATGCAAGCGAACTCCAGGACCGCTGTGGCAGGGGACCTGTGTCGTCCCTGGCATACAGCTTAATCTTCCTGGGAAGTTCGATGTAATCTACACAAATGTCTTGTAATTCCTGAAACCAAGGCTTGTCGTCCCACAAGGGCACAACTAAGATCTCCTGGGTTTTATCTTGCTTGATTTTGTGGATGACCTGCTGGATTAAGTGAAACGGAGGATTAATCCACAACTTCTTGTCCCATTTATGGGTCCAAGCGTCGCGAAAGTGCTTGTCAAAGCGCTTGTTCTCGCGGTTAGCAAAGGCATCATACTGTGGCCAAAAGGAATGGTGTTCATAAAAATGTTCACAAATTGAATCGCGCCATTTGTCGACAACTCTGTAGGATGAAGAGTGCCAGCGCGAAGGGCGTCGTGGCTGGGAGTCCCTACGAAGACATTCTAACTCTCGGGAGTAATCGGCACTCCCATTCACCTCTGCAATGGTGACATCTTCGCCAAATTTTGGTGTAACTTTTCGCTTCAAAAATTCTTCTGCACTTTTAAACCCTGCGTGCAAAAAACGAAATTCAGGACGCTCCAAGGGACCTGACTCCAGCAAAAAACAACGCCGATGACCTACGGGCGCCACCCTGTTCTTGCTAAGCCAAGGATGGCCCAAGTAAAGGTCATACTTTATGTCGGCACGATAGAACCAGTCGCCCTTAAGGACAACTTCCTCCACATTACCTTCTTCCCAAAGGTCTTGAGCGACCAAATGAGTTGATATATAACAACCGCGTTGCCCACCTGCGAGAGAATGTCCAGAAACTCCCTCGAGGGTAACAGGATAAAGCGAATCAATCACGCAGTCGTCGGGTAAGAAAGAATTGGATTGGAGATTTACCTCTGATCCATTGTCACACAAACAAGTGGCGAGGTGGAAATTTCCCTTGCAATCAGAGACCCACAGCTTTGTGACAAACTGACGGGCCCTGTGCTTGGACTGTACACCAACCTCGTCCACTACAACAGAAGGATCCGCTGCCGGATCCAGGGGAGAGGAGACAAGCGACCCTACATCAAGTAGTGGTCGAGATGGAATCTGGGGATCATGCCTGAAATCGCCTGGGGAGGGGCGATTTTCGTGGCTCCCCTAGGCGTTCTGACCTCCAGTGGCTGCGTTAACATTGTGAACACACCCTGATTCGTCGACCCACTCATCTTGGAACGGATCATCTGCTGGATTCAAGGCATTTTCAACGTAATCTCGATCCGCATCGGACACCTGATCTGCACCTGAGACCTGATCCACACGATGGTTGCCCTTTCCACGTCCACGGCCACGGCCGCCGGATGATGGACCTCCACCGTCGCCACGCCCTCTGCCCTTACCAGAGGAAGGGGTTCCCGAAGGATTTCCCTTACCTTTACCCTGGAATCCTGGAGCATTTCCCTTGTTTGTACCGGATTGAGGGGTTTGGCCTGGATTTCGATTTCCGCCTCCGGCGTTGCTATTGGGATTTGTCTGGCCGTTCGGCTGCCCACCGGAGCCGGATGGAGTCCGATTTCCTTTGCCTTGGGACCCGCCAGGGCCTCCAGTATTTTTGTTTCCACCGGAGGGGGTCGGATTCCCTTTTCCAGCCTTCCCACCATGCACCTGTCTGTCATTCCCGTCTGAATTCTGCGGATTACTGATATTTTCACCAATCACCTTGTGATCGTAAGGAGACCATCGGTGATTACCAGTAGAATGTGTCTTAGCTCGGTTCGTAGAACCTAAAAGAAGGCAGATGCTACAGTGATCCTGGACATTCCGGGTGTCATTCACCTTTTTGTTGCCCTTTTGGGCCCCATTTTGGGTGTTTTGCTGGGTATTCTTGTTTCCCCCAAGACCCTCATGGAAATTTTGATTGGCGGCGTCAGCGAGCCGCTCAACCTCTTCCCACAATTCCTTCGGGGTGAACGAAAACACCCAGTTTTTGGCCTTCAGGCGATGGCCATGGAAGCTTACTCCCTTGTTGAGGACTTGGACAAACAAGTCCCGATCCTCGTGTTCATTAAACTTGATTTTCCACGTGTTTTCAGTGAATTTCACCTTGGAAAACGACGTGGGGGAACACTTCTGAAGTGCTTCCCGAACTGAAAACCTGTTGGCCGAGGCATCGAAGCCTTCGACCTCCGCCCACCAGGTCTTGACCTTTTCTTCGGATTGTTTATTCCGAAGGGTGGCGGCAGTTTCGGAGGGGATCTTGTCAAAAATCAAATTTTTCAGCTCGGCACTGGAAAATTTTTCGCCTGAATGTTCCGATTCTTCCACTAAGTTCCAGAAGCGCTGTCTCTTATCTTGCACTTCGTGCAAGATTAATCGCGAGAATGAAGGAAAATTCTTCAACATTTGGTGGTAATGGTCCTCTGGCAGCCGGGATCCACGTACCTCCAACTGTTCCCACACCTCATCAAAGGTAAGGGGGGAACTTGAATCCTCACGATCACTCCAGGTCCTGAGCCAAGTGTTGGCTGGCGCTCCCTCAAGGCAGTCCAAGAGGGCCATCAGGAACTGATCATCTTGAAGTTTTTGAGTCTTAACCCACAGTTTAAATTCCCGTTGGAACTGAGGCCAACGTCTGGGGTTCCCATTATACTTCGGTTGCTTGGCAACCTGACGAAGTCGCAATGAAGTAGGATTAAGAAGCGAATCCAGCCCTACACCGGCCGTAATGGCAGACACCTTGGCGGCATCATTCGCCACACCAGCTCCGGCGAGGGTCTGGGCGAGCAACAGCTGGGCTAAGGCATTGGAATCAGCAGCAGGAGGGGCAGTACGGGAGGCAGTTCGCTTGGCATTCTGAGCCTCAGTCCTAGCCTTCGCCGTCCTACTCTGAGATCGAGAGATTGTAACCCTTTCCTTTAGCTTGGTCCTGCTGATCCTTGCATCGGTGGTCTTGGAGTCCACCGAAGGACCAATTGAAAAAATTTCTGTCGCCTCCTCCGACGGTTCTGTTGTTTGTTCCACCGATGATGCGCCCTCAGATCGCATGTGCGTCTTGAAAAGATCTTTAATTCCCAGCGTTTGAATGATGAGTTGCATTTGATCTTTGAGCAATTGGAGCTCAGTATCTCGCTGGACTCTGCAGGAACAGTCGGCAGGACAGTACATACCGTGTCCTGAAGGGCCTGAGCAGGCTGTCGGACCGCTGATCTCGGTGGTTCGCAGCCAGGAGTCCACTTGGGGAGCTCCTTCAGCCCTAATTTCCAGGCTTGCCTGCCTGGCCGCCTCTAAAATTCCCTCCTCAACTGCAGCGGCTAGATCGTCGCGGATGGAAACAGGGGGATGAGGGGCGGAGGGCCCGGCAACAAGTGCCTTGGTCTTCTCCTTCGGGAAGGGGCTTGCCTCCCAGATCTGCAAAAAAATGGCAAAAGAGTCATCTTCTTGAGAACGCCACCACATCCTGGTATTAATTTCTTCTTGAAGGAGGAAAAAATATTCCATTGAAAATTCAGAGGCGATTCTTTCTTGTCCGATCAACTTAGACGTGGCTAAGAGACAAAGGGCCTCAAGCGCCTCAAGGTTACGGGTCACTTCTGGAGACAAATGGTCGTCCCATTGTGCCCAAGAGGCTGGTTGATTATAGCTAGGTACCTCACCTGGACCACCCATCTCAATGTCGTCGATGTCGGCGTCCGTGGTCTCAAATGTGGGACATTGGTAAGGGATGTTGGTACCTGCCAGCTCCGTAAGGTCTACCGGAGCGTTGCCATCGCCGTAGGCTGGGAGATTCCAGCTGCTCGATGGCCAATTTCGACTGGGATTAGGGTAATTTGGGTCCCCACAGCTGCTGATTTGCGCCCTTCTTGGGCAGCTTGGGCTTGCGCAAGGTATTCCTCTCAAGGCCTCGTTCGCACAGCACCAGGGCAACGTAATCGTTACTTCTCCGGAAGCGGCGGTGTCTACGGGGCCGTACTGGGGAGCTAGCTGTGGTTGGGACACCAAAGGAACAACATTCAGGTAGCCTCTGCTACCATGAAAGTGCTGCCCTGGGTCGTTGATGGTGCCGGAGGGCTCGGGGCCGGCAAGACCAGTGGGGCAGGCACGCGAGGAGTCGACCTGAACGTTGCTATTGGGGGTAGAACCGGAGACTCGAACACCCACGGAGGCAAGAGCAGCAACAACTGAGGCAAGGTCCATGCTGATTGTTATCCGGCAGAAAATCCCAGTCTATGAAGAAAATTGATGCGGATTATTCTAAATACATCTGAGTGTCCAAAACTGTCTGAAAAGATTTAAATAAATCCGATTGTGAAAAATATTTGGCCGATCTGGCCCGCGAGCGCGCGTCAGCGGCAAATGGCGATTCCAGGCAAATGATCGGAACGCGGCGGATTTACGGAGAATGGACCGCGGAATCAGATCCGGCATATCAGAAATATATAGGTCTGATCCTGAGACTGAGCTGCGAGGCGGCGATTCCGCCGAAGCAAAGAAAATGACCAAAATGTAGCCAATCTGGGTTAGATCAGTGAAAATCTGAGCAGATGGGGGTTAGCCGCACTTACACGCCCTTGCTCACTTACTTACTGCATCCAGGTTGGAGTTCAGCAACGCCAGCGTCCCGGAAAATCGCTCATCCAAGACAATGCCAAAATTCGCAAGACGATAGACCAGCATATCTAGCCGATTAATCCAGGTAAGCATGTCACTGTCAACGCGCTTACACTCCAACAGCCCCACAACTGCCTGAAGTATATTTTTCGCAGTATCTCCACCGTACGCCCACTCTAGTATCCCAAGCAGCCCTTGAAAGCCTTGATTAGTACGGAGCGCGTCCACTGGCATCTTCGCAGCGACAACGCGCGCCGCACGTCCTCACAGCTTCGTGAAAATCTGAAGATTGCGTGTCGACACGGCAAGCGTACTCTCTGCATGCCACGCGACGACCTGTACGCGCCAAGCGTGAAACTCGTGTGAACCAAGCTTGCTGTCCACTGTCTCGTCTTCAGAACAAAACGTCGGACAGTCGAGTCGCGAAGGAGATCCAGAAGACAGTGGAGTGGGTAATGTATTCAAGCGATGCAGTAAGTGGACGTTGTCTTGTTGAACTCGTTGTTGCTCAGCCTGCAGAGAAAGCACCTGTGCGTCGAATGCCTGCTTCATGTCATGCAGAACTTGATTTTGTTGAAACAATTGTCTTTGCAGTGTGCCCATAGACGTGTTCAAATCAACCGGCGCAATGCCAGTCACACCATCACGAGGATACAACAGAGTGTGGCCAAAAGGTCCTGCTCCAGGAGCATCAATAGGATCCAGATCATCCAAGGTAAGTCCAGCCATGGAATAGTGATGCTAGCAGTGTTGAATGGGTTTTTCCTGACAGGTACGCAGAGTTTACTTTTTGACAGATTTTCTTGGATTATCTTTTGGATTTTTGACGGGATGTTCTGTGACAGGCGGCGCCAGGATAGAAGCGCGCGCCAGATCCCGCGCCAGCTAGTCGCTGACGACAGAAGAAAGATAAAGAGAGAAGTAAACAATAGATGTCTGTTGAGTGTACAAATAATTTTTCGGCATGCATAAATGTAGATTTATTATATTTTAAGATTTTGTGTTGCATGCCAGCATGTTTCTCCTGCAGGCATGCAAATGGAACACTGTCGTGTTCTATGACTTACGAAGATGCAGAATGAACTATCATGAATAAACGTCATAGACCTGCCCTTTTGTGCTCGCAGGGACACTCAGGGAAACGTGGACGAGGAGACTGGAAAAATTTTGCGGCGAGATTTTGAAGAGCAAAAATCACGTGATAGGATAAAGAGACAAGATCGAGTCCACTTACATTCCATTTGCTTCCGAGAGTGGGCGACGAAGGCGGCCCACTGACGCGAGCGTGAAAGGGATACACGGTGAACCAGGCATAGCCGAGACCGAAAGGTACGAAGGAGAAGACGGTGATGAGCATCCAGCGACAACGTGAATCGGTGGCGGAGGCAACAATACACCAACTACGACAACTACGAGCGCCCGACAGTTTGTTGAACGCTGCCACGGAGTGTACATGGGTTACGGATGATGAGAACGGAGTACGGCGTCAGTTTGATCTCGTGACGGGACGCTGGAGCTGGAAGATCAATGGTGTTTGGAGGTATGAGCAACCACAACAGGCGGCCGCAGTGCCCTTTACGGAACAAGAACTGCGAGTCTTATTGATCATGCGTGAAGTTCACCTGAGAGCGCCGCACTGGGATTCACGGAGAATGACAAAGGACCAGATCGTGCAAGTTTTGCAGCTCAAAACGGCGTGGAAATGGGATCCAAAGGAGGCGCCGGACGCCATGGTATACAGGGTTTGCGCAGAGCACGGACCAGAACAAGAGGACGAAACGATGCCATCGACACACGGGCCGGTCGGCAAGGAAGTCATTGAAGCCAAACCTGGTGGATATCAAGGACCTGGGGATCCAGTATGGGAATATTATGGATTTGATCCGGAAACACCGGGAGGACAACCAGAAGGCGGGGAAGAGCTGCGAACAACGCACCGTGGGAAGAGGAGAACAAGAAAGCCAAAGAAGGAGCGCGTGTCACGGCATGACACAGGTCAGGAGTTCTGAAATGGTACTGTAATTCAGCTTAGTGCACCTCTCCACCCCATCGCCCACCAATTTTTTTTTACTATTGATTTTTGAGTGATTCTTTTTACCATTTGAGCGTATTGGCACCCGACGTGCTCCGGTGAGTGGTCAGGAAAATATTCCGGCGCCACTGGGGAACCTGATCCTGGCTGGCGAGTGGTCAGGAGCTTGCTCCGGCGCCGCCGGCAATACTTTTTGTGGGTTGGTCCTGCACACTGCTCCCCTACACTGGACAGGCCCCCGCCAGCCTGGGGCGCACAGGTTTTTTGGGGCAAGGGGCGAGCCGAGAGTGTTCAGGGTGGGAACGAGCGCCAACCCCACAGGGACGACCGGTGCACTTAAAGTCCTGGAACGACAGCCCTGATGGCTGTCCGGGATGGCATGTATGCGGTGGGGCCACATCGGGTGAGAGGCGGTAGAATTCCCGCCACGGCTGCCACCGTCAGATGGGAAGGCCATCCTCACACAGAGCATGGTGCAGGCACATGGACCCAGGGAAGCACAAAAAACCACACCCACAACAACCGTCAGTGCGGGAGCTGGCTGCAGGACTGGAGGAGGATCCCGCTGCAGGCCGGCCGTCTGGGGCACACACCATTTTTTTTACACTGAGCAAGATCCACATGTACAACCTGGTGTGTGGTCAGGAGCTTGCTCCGGCGCCACTGGGTAGCTAACAGGGGGAGACAGGCCACCAACCCACCACGCCCACAACCCCCCCCCCCCCCACAGCGTCGAGGTAAATGCACTGTTTCGTATTTCTTGCATATCGTTTGTTTCCCCTCGCCTTTCTTCAGGATTTTGCACTGTCCTGCGGAATTGAACCCCCCCTACGTTTCTTTACTACACCTACCATGCAGGGATCACGAGGAATGACTGAAGGGAATGCACGGCATGCGGCAGCAGACAACACCGGGGTGCGAACGCGCCTGTGTACCATACGCCAACGGTATGCTACACAATGCCAGTGGAGAAGCCATAGGAGAAGGCCCAACCCCCCCCCGGCGGATGTGAGGGGCCTGTTGTTGTTGCGATAGTTTGTAATGTGCCCTTGTGTGTTCTGTTGCAGATCTCCAGCAAGCCCTAAGGGGCCCAAGAGGGCAACAAGCCAGCAAGGCACACCAAACCCCCCAGAGCCGAAGATGAGGAGTGAAGTCCAGCTCAGCACCAACGCAAGAGACCAAGAGCAGAAGTAATATAATTGAAGAGCCCGCCACGTGTACATACTAAGTGGGTTAGCGCGACACTGTAGAGTGCAGATGGACAAAAAATATTATGCTGCTTGGTTGGACTTGTGTCTGGTTGCACAGGGGCAGAGGACAGGCTCCAGACCCCCCCCCTATGACAATAAAGACAGCCCGGGTGCGGACACTGCAGGCAAAACCCATCAGGTTTTTTGTCAGCCAAAATTCAGGGTTGCACCCGTGAGTTTCGTCTTGGGAGGGGAGTGCAATGGGTTTTTCCTGACAGGTACACAGAGTTTACTTTTTAACAGATTTTCTTGGATTATCTTTTGGATTTTTGACGGGATGTTCTGTGACAGGCGGCGCCAGGATAGAAGCGCGCGCCAGATCCCGCGCCAGATAGTCGCTGACGACAGAAGAAAGATAAAGAGAGAAGTAAACAATAGATGTCTGTTGAGTGTACAAATAATTTTTCGGCATGCATAAATGTAGATTTATTATATTTTAAGATTTTGTGTTGCATGCCAGCATGTTTCTCCTGCAGGCATGCAAATGGAACACTGTCGTGTTCTATGACTTACGAAGATGCAGAATGAACTATCATGAATAAACGTCATAGACCTGCCCTTTTGTGCTCGCAGGGACACTCAGGGAAACGTGGACGAGGAGACTGGAAAAATTTTGCGGCGAGATTTTGAAGAGCAAAAATCACGTGATAGGATAAAGAGACAAGATCGAGTCCACTTTCACAGTGTTAAAATTTCCCTTGACTCTTTTCAGTAGCAAACAATGCAGTAAATTCCAAGAATGATCTCTCACTTGAATAGTGACGATTCAATGCATCAACAAAACACCAACCTAAAAGGTTGCAAGAAGAATGGTACAAAAGCCTTGTTTGAACCTTACAAATTAATATAAAAACATTTGTAAATCATGCAAAAGCTCATTTTATATCAATGCCATAGATTAGGAACATCCCATGCTGAAATGGATTTATCGCTTTTAGGCAAATTGCATGGATGGCATGTGGGAATCGACCTAGGATTTTGCAATGCAAATCCCATGTTCCGGCAAATCTGATAACACATCCGGCTGATAAATTTTCATCTCAAAATTGTAGATCAACAGACATGATCATCTGAACTCAGAAAACAAACACTAAGTGTAATGGTTCTTTGTCCTGATCTCAAGTATTCAGTAGTAATTGGTTTTTGTTGCGCTTCTAGCACTTGATCAATCTTGCAGCCATGCTCCCTAGATGGGACATGGCATTCCCCAGTTAAATCAAGAAATGCTTCCCAAAAGCACCAATTTTTTTGTGTAAGGAAGCAACTTGTTCCGTTCAACGTAGTCATTCAAACGTTGTGATGTTGGATTTTGTTTCTTTTTAGGTCTTTTAGAGCGCCATGGTGAAATCATTTTGTACTATCAGCATGGCCTGCTATGCCGGTGTAGCGGGACCCCATGCCAAGACCAGCACATGCGCATATGATTGACAGTAATGCATTATTGTTTGTGAATACACTACATATTGATATTGCCATTTGTGCAAATATGTCAACAATCCAATATGTTGTGCTTCCCGCCGGCAACGTGGTGTAGAGACAATAGCTGAATTCTTTTTCCTGTTGATTACGAGACCTTCGGCCATCGTGTGTTGTACCGACTGAGGTCCGTGGGATGGAAGGTTATCATTACAATTATGCTGAGCAAGTGCAGGAAATCCGTCCGCTTCATCATTTCCGTCATGGTCGGTATTCTGCTAGTGTCATGGTGGGCGTTGTGTCTGCTCCGTTTATGCTGTCTGTTGAGCTGTTTTTTCGAGGGAGGTGAGAGGGGCGAGAGGAGCGGAGGAGATTGTATGGGTTTATGAAAAGGCAGCTATGTTACCACATGTTGGAGGCCGGAAAGAAATCGTTGAGGGGGCCGTCTTGGTTTCGTTGCGCAAAGGTTCTCTGGTTACACACACCTCCGGTTTTCCCAGATCAGTGCGTATCGTGTTTGCGGATGTGCACGGCCGGTTGGAAAGACGGGCCTATGAAGAGTCCTTGGCAGCGTAATATCGACAAGGTGCCACCGGAGCGCCGATTGTGCCATTGAGATCACACGCCCGTTTAGCGATGCCGACAAAGCTAGTAGCACGTTGAGGAACACCATCTAGAGCAGACCTGAGTTCAGCTACGCCATCAAGAGCAAACTTGAGTTCACCGATGTCATCCAGAGCAGATTCAAGTTTAGTCACACCATGAAGAGCTCGTTCGAGTTCAGCAACGCCATGATGAGCAAAATCGAGTTCGGCAACGCCATTGGCCGCCGCGCCCATTTGAGAGTGGTCGGCAGCAACTATTACATGCTGCCGCAGGCCTAAGTATGAGTCCACAATGCCGGTTTGAGGGTCTTTTTTTTGCTGCCATTTTGCAGCTGCCTGAGAATTGCTCTTTTTGTTGGATGTGCTTCATTTTGGGTTGCATACTCTTTGGCAGGGCATTTGCGAACCTTGTGTGGAGTGGGCAACTAGTATGGTTGCGCTACTCTATATTGCAGGCATCTGCGGTGTCTCTGCATTTTGTCTTTGAACATTTGTATTTCTTAAGACAATCAGTTGCGGGACCGCGGATTTTCCTTGTTTGGGTGCTGTGTTCGTTCCGGCCTAACATTTTGCACAGCACCTCATTTGTGCAGTCCGCAGTTAAGGTGTGCTGCACAGCTAACGCTCTTTCATGTGTGATACTTTACACAGATGTAGGTGATAGTCCACTCTTTGGTGTTTTGCCCATTGCACGGCACATCACTAGTTCACTCAACGCCTAGGGGCACACTGCCTACTTTGGTTGTTGATTCTAGGGTGCTGGTAGGTTGCACTGTGGGTGCTTGTTCACTCTGCACCATTGACACATGCACATCGCTTACACTTCGTTCACTTGGACAACATCATAGTGCGGCAACATGGAAAAATAGAGTCCAGACCCATTGTGTGTTGGTAGCGCATTTTCTTTTTTTCTCTAAAACCTTTGTGCAGTTTCTGTAGTGGATGGAAACACATAGCGGTAGACAGTGGGCCACACAACTCAATGCTGCCACACAGGTGAGGAGCCTTGCTCACAAGTCCCCCGACAACTATCAACGAATTATAGGCCAAGGTCCTCAGTTTGTGTTGCGGGACTTTGGGATGCCCATTATTCTCTGCGGGGGCACTTTTCCAAAGCCGGGCCTTTGAACCTGTAGCGGTTATTTACGTAGAAAGTTGTAGCGGGACCGCATCCCGAAGCCAACGCATGCACATATGATTGATGTGCATACATTATTCTTTCGGAATACACTACATATTGATACCGTATTCGATGCACATGTCAATAATCCAATATGTTGTGCTTTGTCGGGAACTACCTCGGTAGCACGAGTTTAGGGCCTATTGGAGCCCAGAATTAGGTTTAGCACCACTTTTTGTGGCTTTTATAGGCCGTTGACCTTGACGTTGAAAAAGTAGAAATGCCCTGAAAGCAGTGAGAAAGATATTCTGGTTTCCAATAGTTTTTGATGATGTAATCCTCACTGCTTTTCCCAATGGTGTGTTATGTTGAAAACCTCGCTGCTTTTCAAAATAAAACGACTACACTCAAAATAGTCAAGCATTGGTAAGTGTCAGAACACCAGGATCAAATTCAGGATAAAACTCCTTCCAAGTCAAAGCATAAATAGCCGACAGTGGCTGCAGTGGGAGAGTGGAGACTGAAATACAAAGCTTCAATGATTTATAAACAAAAGTAGATGGTTTTAAAATAGAAAATGTCAGCAATCATGCTAAATCGACAGCATTCATCATGGAATGTGCATCGTTTTGTATACAATGGAGTACGTTACGAATTTGGGGCAAATAGGTTGGGCCGGACACAAGATATGGCTTGGCCTGCTTGGCCACGCAACGAAATTCAGAAACAGTTACAAAATAGTACCACAGTAAATAGATGAAACTTTTGATTATCTAGATTCTGAAGTGGGAGACCACTAGGCTTAACCTCTAAAAAAAAAAAGCATGAAATGCCTACTTTATTTCGGTATTTACCTCCATGAAGAAAGATACCTCCGCTCCATTGAGTGGTAAGGGTGAACTTCATGGGGGGCTAGGGCTATTACCCCAGGTACTTTGAAAAATGTAGGTGAGCAACATGAGGTCTTCAAAAAGATGGGCTATCTCCCTGTTGACCCATCCGATATCAAGCTGCGGGTTCTGCTCTCTTACACTTTTGTTCCAATGTCTGAGGTGGAGCAGGATGTTCAGCAAATGGTAGCTGCAAGGGCTCAGGCACTGCTTGATCCTGTCTGCAACCTGCCAGCAGCAAAGCGCCAAGCTACCATCCTTCCGCAAGTAACTGATGCACAAAAAATCTTCAGTGTTCCCCGCTTTTGTCTTGCTTGTGTCCAAGGTGGTTCTTATTTTTGGCCCGTTCGGTGGAAAGCCCCAGGTGGTTCTTATTTTTGGGGCGGTTCTTAGTTTGGGTCATGTTCTTATTTTTTGGGCGGGGGTTTACAAAAACAAGTGAGCGCAGGCAACAATGTACACGAAGGGCTTCTTGTACCGTGCCATCTGTATGAATACCAGTGTTGGAGCCCCTCAGCTACGGCCATCAGGTGTTCAGGTCCCGTGGCCTTTGGTCAGGACGTTTACTAAAATGCTGTTTATATAGCGATGACCAGTCACATTAGAGCACCAATCATACCCTAGTGGTTAACCATGTGTGCTCTAGGGAGGAGGTCATGGGTTCCAACCCCACTACCCCCAAATTTTTGCCAAATGTTTTCACTCAAACTCTGCAACATTTGAGGATAGCCCCTCGATTGGGACATCATACACGGTGCTTTACATTGTTTTACCGGGTACCAACAGTGTAAGTTGTTTCTATGAACTTATGAGAGTGCCATTTGCTGGTATGAGGTATGTATTGAAGGATTTTCTGCGTATTTTGAGCTTTTTTCTTTGGTCTTACTAGCTTGATCAACTAGTACTTCAGGGGGGAGTAAGAAAAAGTCACTAGCCACGTCTTTTGTGGGGTACTTGTTCTAGGCCAAGCCCCCCAATTATTTGGGAAGTATTAAAGACTAACATTTCATCACTTTGTTCTTTTGAGGCATCAAGCATCCATATCCGAGTCCTCAGATGTGTCTGATTTTTCCATGTCAATGGAGTCCGCACACTGTGGGTGCAAGCCATCAAAAATGTCCATGTTTTCTGAAGGCAGGAGGAGGTGTCAAACGCCATAGGCACCGCCCCCAAAAATAAGAACCCCCCCTGCTACCGCCACCAACTGGGCCAAAAATAAGATCCGGTTCCTATTTTTTTGGGGGGGTTTTACTGCCAGGACCACCCAAGGTCATGGTCTGTGTGGAAAGGCCGTCCTTCGAAGGTCCTTGCAGTGGTGCAGTGTTCGGAATGTGGTGGGGCTAGAAGAATAAAAGAAAATGCTCGGTGTATTTGAGGCGCACACCCTCACGACAGTATACAAAGCGCAGCATGTGTAGACGTACTGCATGGGGATCAATGACTAGGGGGGGGGCTATGAAGTTCATGGATCAGAGGTGCTTGGGAGTCAATGACTAGGGGGGGACCTATCAAGTTCGTGGATCAGAGGTGGTTGGGAGTCAATGGATGGGGGGGGGGGGGGGGGTATCAAGTTCGTGGATCAGAGGTGCTTGGGAGTCAATGGATGGGCAGGGGGGGGCTATCAAGTTCGTGGATCAGAGGTGCTTGGGAGTCAATGGATAGGGGGGGGGGGGGGCTCATATACTGCGGCTTGAGAATGTCCCACAAAGTGGAAACCTCGGTGACATGGGATGCGAGGAGCAACCCTGCCTCTTGTACTTGCACCGCACCAAATGCTCCCCCCTCTCCCAGCCCCAGGCAGGGCCACAGTCTCTGAGGAAGACTTCCAGTAGAATGCCCGGCCATCGGCATGGGTCCTCAGGGGCGGTCCCTGTACATGGCCCAGTGATGAACAGCCACCGGGCACCGCCGCGGCTCGTATCAATATGGGGGAGGGGGAGGGGGAGGGATTGCCAACAAATCAGACATGCGAAATGGTGTGTTTGTGTGTGTGTGTGTGTGTGTGTGTGTGTGTGTGTGTGTGTGTGTGTGTGTGTGTGTGTGTGTGTGTGTGTGTGTGTTACCATTTTTACCAGGTCTCCCGGTTGAGCCCGTATAGGCCACACTGGCGTCCTCGGGTCGGGTCGCTTACCCCATCATAGCAGGCCCACGGTGCAGGCCAGGGGTGTGAGAGCGTCCCTGTGTTACCCCTCGACCAGTGCAATATGCACTTGGGCCAGAACCTGGCTCGCTGCCCCAGGACCACCCTGGAAGTCGGGTGGTGGCTCCGTGGCTTCCGCCGGGCCAGCTCCACGGCATGAGTTCGACGAGCCCGTCATCGCCATGTTGCCCCGTGTGTTGTATGTGTATTGGGGCTTCCACAGCTGGTGGTGCTCGCGGCAGCGAGGCGGCCTCCACGGCCTACTCATTTGGCGATTTCCCCAGAAAGGATGCCCTTGACGCACGGCTGCCGCCGCCCGCCTCCAGACATGCCCGCTCCGGGGATCGAACCCACGACCTTACGGTTGCGAGACCTACGCTTAGCCCGGTTGAGTGAGCCGGGGATCCTTGTGTGTGTGTGTGTGTGTGTGTGTGTGTGTGTGCCAGTACCAGACACACAACGCATCATCCCCCTCAGCCCTCGTGCAGACTGCATGGGCAACCCAATCGACACAGATATAAAGGGGTAGGGGCGTCAGGGAGGGCGGAAGGGGGCATGTGCAATTCCTAATTGCCATTCCCATGGGTCGATTGATATAGCCACATGGAACACTGGACTGACGATGGGCTGCTCTATCTTTCTGCGACCCCAAGCCAGACCACTTCACAATATATATAAGAGAAGCAACTGCGGGATACGTATCGAAGTAATGGCCGCTTCGTGGCACTCAGTGCAACGTCAAGCCCACGGAAATCACCTCCTTTGGTGCCATCAAGGCATGTGGGATCAGTGTACTGGGGGTCTGCGGGGGAGGGGGGAGCGGGGGGCGCGAATCAAATTGAAGCTCCACCAGCGCACCTTACTCTACGTTCGCACAGGCAGTATCTTCGCTGATCGGTAGCACTGTTCAAGGCCCGCCTGGCCTGTCTACCTCCTCAGCCTCAGCATATGGACACGGGAAGACACACGCCAAGCGCCGCGCCTGTGTCTTGTGGTGTGGTGTGGTGTGCCGTGCGAGGTGTGCTGCCTGTGCTTTTTGGGCGGAACGGCTGTGAAAACATCCTTTTTGCAATGGAAGAACTGCAATCACAATATTTAACAAAGAAATCCAATTGTGACTAATCAGCCAATTTACTTGAAGTGTGACACAATATCTGTGCGTTGGCCATCCACCTGCACACAAATCGAGCGGGCGACAAGGTGGGTCCAACAACAGGCACCTCACAGAGCGGATTGCAAGACCCTTGCTCCGGGCCCCCAACGGACAGCGCACCTTGCAGGCGGACCCGACAGCAGACGCCTCATGGTGTGGATTGAGGGCAGACCTGGCCTTGCGAAATGTGATGAATGAAAAACATTATGAGGTCAACGGCTCATTTCACACCCCCACTGATACTGACGTGCGTACACACGTCGCATACGCACACCCAAGACAGCGCACATTGCAGATTGCGAACGTGTCTGAAACCTGGCCCGAGTCCGGTACGTGCGTGCGTATGTGCGTATGTCCACACGGCCTCCATCGCCTCCATCGCCGGTGTTCCACGATGTTCCTTCATGTTCTGGTCCCTTTCCTCCCTGGCTGGGTGTGGGGGCCTTGGGGGGGCTAGCACATGTGATAGCCGCCACTGCCGACCAACGGCGACACCCAACGGACGGGCCCGCAAATGTGCGGTTTGCCCTCAACTGTACCCCCCCCCCCCCCCCCCGCGGCCTCTCAGGCATCAGGCTCTGCTTTGACAATGTCGTTTTTGAAAAAGAAAGCGCGAATATCTGCGTGTTTCTTTGGGGCGGGGCCCTGTGCTGTGTCTTCCAAGCGCTCCCTTTTGAGCGCGCAGATCTCTGCCTTCATGAAGTCTGCCTCCTGCTTGACTGCCTGCGGTGTCGCATTGCAAAGGGCCGAGGACTGTGCAGACTTCACGGGAGGGACACTGTCGGATTGCAGAGTAGGCGGGGGGGGGGGGGGGAGGGGGTCAGCAACCGCAGGGGCACTGGGGTAAGAGCTTCGCCTAACGTCTGGGGGTTGCAGAAGATTCCTCACCCGCTGCAGGAGATCCGCCTTGGGGCCAAAGACCTGCAAACACAAGAAGAGTCAACACCACCACAACCCACAGCCCATACCCCTGATCTATCATCCACAGCTCCCCCATCCACAATCCTCAACGCCCCCTCACAAATTTCCACAATCATCCACAACCCTCCACACCCCGAATTCCCACTGTAGGCCCGCAACCAGGCAGGCCAATTGAGGGCCATGGTGAGATTATGGAAAACTGGGCGTTGCTACAACATGACACCGGAACAAGATAGAGAGAGAGAGGGACAATGGGATACAAAAGACGAGTGGCAAAACAGGCCAACACCAGGGACCTATGATCATTAGGTTCACTCTACTGTGCGGAGAACAGCTTCTCCAGCTTCTCCGCGGCGTCGAATTTGTCGTTGTTGACCACGTATACCCCCGCCCCCTCATCTGCTTTGATCTCCTCCCGGTGGAACATAAACCTCCACTCCAGAAAGTTCTTGTAGTTCTCCTCATTCCCTTTATACTCCGGGCCGTACCGCTCCCGACACATCTTGAATCGCTGCCCCTCATCCTCGCGCCACTGCTTCTCGTGGTCCATGCCGGCCTTGACCTCTCGTTGGACGAACCTTTCTTTCATCAAATCGCGGGTGACCTCCACCTCCACCACCTTGCAGTTGTTCGGGCCGCCAGGGAAGTTTTGCCTTAGTAAATCCAGCGTCCAGGACTGGTAGCAGTGGTAGGGGAACACGAGCTTGTGCTTGCCAGTGGCCACCATCTCCTCCTTCAGTTTATGGAATACGCCAGTGAAGTGGGGCTCCCAGGCGGCCCGAATCTCGGCCGCGTGCTGCGTCACCTCCTCGACCAAGTTCTCGTTGCCCAACGTGCCACGCATCTTGTCTATAGCCTTCTGGGAGGCGTCGACAAGGCTCTGCTCTAACTCGGGATCAGCCTTCCGGAATTCGTCGCCGTCGATGAAGTGCCAGCCCTGGTCCGCGTGCTTCTCCGCGATCTGCTGGCACAGCGTAGTTTTGCCCGCCCCGTTGTGCCCGGTGACATAGATGATTTGCAAGTTCGGAGTGTCAGCCATTGAAGGCGGGCGCAGGAGGAGGTTGGTGTGGAGAAGAGGTGCCGACCACCTCAAATCAAAAATACAGTAAACGGGTGGAGAAACTATAACAAAAAAGGAAACTGCATAGTCCCGTTGTGCATATCGTAGATGGGAGGGTAGTGAGCACTTGCCTTTGGCTTGAATATATAACAAAAAAGAAACTAGAACTAGAACTAGGAGGGCGACCTGGACTTTGTCACTTGGCTCGGATCGGCTGCAGGGCGCGTGTGGAGCTACGAGGCCTCTGGCACACATGCATTGCCCAATGTTCTATTCAGTAAATGCCTGCGTTTTGCTGAAAAAAAAGAAACTAGAACATGGTGCCCGCAGTTTTGGCTTTCCACTCCACCTCTCGCAACTCTTACGGCTATCACCGCCCTCAGCGGCTGGTTGCTAGTTAGGTTAGGTCGCATGCATGTTGTCTTGTCTTTTTTCCCCTACTCCTATTACAGTGAGGAGTTCTCTCAGAAACTAGAACATTACTTTGCAAGCTTGTAATAACCTGCTTCTCCACTAAACGGGGCGCACCAGGGCACATGGATGAATCCTAAGTGGCAGTGCGCCCCTCATAGAAACCACCCGGCTTATGAGGCCTAAAGAGTCTAACACTTGGGGGGGTTAGGGATGACATAAAATCACACGAGTATCTCTTTTCCAGTGACTGGCGGAGTCATTCATCATACCCCCCCTACTAGGAAGAGGGCGATCCAGATAGTGCAAGATTCTGTTAACCCCCCCTTTGGCAATGAAACACGGGGGGGGGGTCAACTACAACCGGTCTTGATGCGACACCCCCCCCCGGCTATCTGTCAAAACTGGGGGGGGGTGTTCGGCTGGAGGGTGTGGGGGGGGGGGGTCGGCTGAAGGGTTGGGGTTGGGGGGTTCGGCCGTGGGGGGGGGCGGGGGTTCCCAAGGTGGGGGGACCTACGCGCGACCCACTACTACCACATGCATACCTCCAGGGGGGATGTGTGTCTGGGGCGGGTCTGGGGAAGCTGCTGGTGGCTGTTGTGAAGCAAGGGCTGCACATGGGCAGCTGTGTCCACAGTGGTTGTGGTGATCTTTCCCTTTGCAACAAACGACATTTGTTGAGCACCTCGTCTTGCTAATCTGGCGCTGAAAACATGGATGGTTTGATGAAAGGGAAGCATGCAAAAAAAAAACTTCGGCGCCGTTGGCGCCATGGCCCCAACACCACTATCTCTCAAAACCCGGGGGGGGGGGGGGGGGCTTGGGGGGGTCGCATACAAGTACCGGGCCCAGCCGCCCGCCCGTGATGAAACGGACGAATAAGATATATAAATAGTAATGTACAACGTTCAACGAGAGCATGCCAGGGCCTGGGCGGCCCGATCTGGATCGATGGGCAGCAACAGGTGGTGTGAACACATGGTGACGAAATCAGCGTGTGCCGCAGAGCACAACCAGTAGTAAGCCTATGACAAATATGCGGCAATATCAATTCTGAGCCTATTGATTATTGCATTGCAATATTTGTGGGCTATTGAGCACAATCCATTGATTACCCGCATAAGAATTGTGGCCATGAATGGTATATGAACGGTGCGGTTGGTGCGCCAACGGGATCCTTGAGCTTGAGTATAGTGGCATGTAGGAACCCGAGTACAATTATCACAATGGTGCAGCGGTGCTCCACTTAGTGGTCCACGCTCTCAAGGTAGTTTGGGGCTCCGTTCTCATGCCGCACCATAGGCATTGACAATTGCATTGGCGGCTCCCCGCAATGCACTCCCTCAAAGGCAATGAATAACTTGAATGTCTTGGTGCAGTAGAAATCAAGCATCAAGTGGGTGCAATATGTCCAAAGGGGTTGGATATTCTCCAAAACATCTTGAATATTGGCACTTCAAAGACCATTGAATATTCACGAAAATATTGTGAAATATTAGTCATATGCCGAACCAGCAGGCCTAGGTGTACGTGCCCATCGAAAAGGGGCTGTACTCTCTGAGCGACTGCGGCGTCTGCCTGTGGCACATCGCTTGAATGATAGCATCACTTGCACCGCCGTGCAAGAGAGCAGTGGCTAGGTATATCCGGAAGCTGTGCCAGGTGAACTTGGGTTTTCATTTTGATTCAAAGGACTTCAACTGAAAATTACTGTGGGGTATTGTGCATTGCGCTAGATGATTCAAGTATCATAGATTAGTCTCTACGAAGGCGGAGCTGCAAATTTAATCATATTGCTTGATATAAGTACATGTTGAGTCAGTGCCAAGTACAAATATAAGCTTTTTGCAGGCAATCATGACCATGACGTTGCTTTGCCGTATGTGGGTGGTCACTAGAGGACGGGGGGCAGTAGAAGCCGTAGCTCTTGTCGCCAATATGATTTGGAATTGGGGTGGGCTGTGGGCGAGAGCATACACATGCTTTGACGAGCGGAAAGCTACTTTGCAGTTGCCACACCTCACAATTCCCGTTATGGGATTACGGGAGTGCGTCTCCGCAGTCGCGCTGTCATGAGCGAAGCAGCAGGTCAAGAGCCACAGCCAACGGCGCCTACAGCAAAAGCTGCCCCTGCTTCCATTGTGGTCACAAACGAGGAGCTAGTGAAACAACGAACAGAATGGGTTGGCGTGCTAGAAAAAGAAGCCGCCCTATGGAAGGCCAAGTTCGAGGAAGCCAAGAAAGACAAGGAGGAATTGAAGATGTGTTGCTCTTTGCTTGCCTCAAGCTCAGCCCTGAGCATGCCCATGCATACTGCCCTGCAAGGCCACCGTGCAGCGGTTGATGAAGCCGCGTGAGGGCGAGAAACAAGCCGAGGTGCAGGACAAGGCTGCGGACACACAATCACCGGAGACGAGCGACATAGCAGCTGCTAGGGCTACGTTGAGAACTGAGGCCGCACCGGAGAGTGCACCCGAGGAGGCGGCGCCCGTGCCGGAGAACAAGAGTAAGGAAGAGCTTAGCAAGTGCAACGACGAGGAATCTACAGCCCCTGGCAAAACGCAAGCCGCCAAAGCCCCCAAAGAGAGCAAGATGGAGAAACGCTTGCCCCCGAAGATCTGGATAGGCGGCGGCGGCACTCGGCAAGCATCATGCTCTCCATCATAGCAAACGACGATGGCTCACGCAAGTGTGTCTTTGACAACAGCAACTAGTATGAGTTGGAGCAGGTGGGCAACACCGTCCAACTTGACGGATGGAAGGCGATGCTAGACAAGTCCAGCGAGAAGACGATCAAATGGAGGAAGGACTGGTGGGTTCGAGGTATCGTCCTTTTCGAGCATGCAACATGTCTTGTAGCAAGTAGCCTCAAACCCCCCCCCCCCCTACGTGCATTGGAGCGAGCGACGGCACGTTGTAGCAAGGAAGGCCCCGTTCTTGCACCCCGGAAGGTTCTCGGACCCCGAGGGCGGGCAACAGCCCATGTCCTAGTTCTATCGGGGCCAGGTCCAGCGGGAGGACCGGGACGTCGACACAACAAACATCATCATTCACAAGCGCAAGGCTGGCGCTTCTGTGGACTATGAGAAGCTGGACGCGGAGATGAGCGGCAGGGGTCCTAACATTGGTCAAAGCGGCTCGTCAAGCAACCACTCTGCAGGCACGGTAGCTGCACGGGAGCCACACAGCGCTTGTCCCATCAAGGACCCCTGGACGCCTGCATGGGCTATCTTAGAGACACCGATGAGCAACAAGGCAAACGGCTGCAACGGCGCCCTTAATGATATGAAGGCTAAGCGAGCTGCGTAGGTGAGCAGCCAGTGGCGTGCTTGTCATGCACCGCGGGCAAGGCGCATATTCATGGATCAATTGATTGTACTTGTCCGCTGCGAGCATCATGCGGATTCATTGATGAATTGATGGTACTCCCTGCCGCAGATGCGCACCTGCCCGAGGTGATCAACACGTCGCTCGGGGTTAGCTCCTGATTGATTGCCGGGTCTGCCTGCCTAAGGTGCGCACCGTGATCAGTGAGTGCAACTGCTAGTATGCGCTACTCAAGGCAGAGAAGCTTCCGTTCGTGGGCACGCCTTATGTCAAGAAGGGCAACCTGCTCGTGACCGTGTTCACCGCCTGGCCGGTGGGGTGGGGTAGCGAGAAGGCGGCCAAGCGGCTGAAGGGGGTCAAGGGCAAGCTGAACGCGATGCCGGCCATCGAGCACCGGTTGCTCCACTTCTACGACCAAGAGCTCTACTCGGCCGAGGCGCTCTAGATTGGTGTGCGCTCTTCGGGCTTGTTGTCCTTGGTGCGTAGGGCGGGCGTGCTGCTCCACACGACAGCCACGGTCCTCAACGCGGTGGGCGGCTTCGAGCAGAACGAGGTGCTCCACAAGGCGTTCCCGTGCGTGTGTCCACCCGGCTGCAATTAATTGATGAGGTGCTCCACGACGGGTTCCCATGCGTGCGCCTGCCCGGCTTCAATTAAATAATGAGGCGCTCCACGAGGCGTTCCTATGTGCGCGCCCCCCTTGGCTGTAGACGTCCCCACACCCCCCCTGCCCACCCCCCTCCCCGCCCCGAGCCTGTCTGCCACCCTGCAAAGCCCTAGATGACTTGCCCTCCTCCCCCTGGGGGGACTACCAACGGTCCTGATGCGACACCCCCCCCCCCCGCTATCTGTCAAAACTTGGGGGGGGGGGGGCTAAGGGGGTAGTTTTTTTTGGGGGGGGTAAAAGAAAAAATGGATGGACTTCTGCTCAGAGGTCCTTGAAAAGCTCCCCCTCTGAGGAGGAGGACGAGGAGTTTTGCCGGGCGCGCTTTGACTGACGCCCCCGTTGGGCTTCGTCTCGCCTCTTCTTGTTGTGCTTCCCGACACTTTTAAGAGGACGAGATCACTCAGCTCAGAGGTTGTTGCTCCGGACTCACTTGGGAGTGGGAGCGCAGGAGGCTTGGGTGGGGGCAAAGGCTTGGGAGGCAAGCTTGACGATGATGAAGCAATGCCGCCAGGTGCAGAGGAGGCCGCTGCATCAAATTGGACATCATAAGCCTGTGCAGGTGCTTTGCCCTATTTTTGTTATGCCGGAAAGCACTTCGCAACAAACGACATTTGGCCAGCGTCTTGCTAATCTAGCGCTCAAAAGCAATGATGGCTTGATGAAAAAGAAGCTTACACAAAAAAGAGGGGGGCGTCGTTGGCGCCATGCAAAAAAAAGGGGGTGATGTTGGTGCCATGCCCCCAACCCACTATCTCTCAAAACCCGGGGGGGTGGGGGTGGGGCTGGGAGGGTGTCGCATAAAAGGACCCCCCCCCCCCCCCCGGGCCTCCTCCCCCGGATAAAGCCCCACGCACCCAACGGCGTCCACGACACGGGCCAAGCACGCCTTGGCCCGCCTCGCCGCGTGCGCAGGGACGTTGACGACCTCAACCCGTTCACGATGAACACGGCCTTCCCGAAGGAGGCATGCAGGGACTACACGATGATCCCAATGGACCTGCGCCCCGCCAAAGAGGAGATGACGCAGGTGGCGCTTGAGCTCACCAAGGCTGAGCCATCCCAAAGCGGCACCCTCTCTAATCCCGTACCCAGCATTCCCACCGACCGGCCGCGCTTGCCCCCCTTGCTGAGGCGCGTGGCGTGCTGCCCGCGATCGACTCGCTGCTGCTTCTCAACTTCTTCACCGGCCTCACCAAGTTCGGCGCGCGCAACATGCCACTCGGCTTCTAGTGGGCGATGAACCAACGGGACATGACCGAGAGGGACCGAGGGGCCCCAAGCAGCTGAGTTTGGCCCACCTTCGCGGGCTCCATTGGGTGTGCAAGAATTGGGGATTACAATTTGGATCAGAGGCCGCGGTCCGCACACCCCCTGTCCGGTCCATCGGCACCGGCTGGCGACCCCGGGGAGAAACGGTGGAGGGCACCGGCTGGGAACGTCCGGAGTAGGAGTGGAAGGACAAGCTGTGGGTGTGCAGGCTATTGCCGCAGAACAAGGCCAAGGCGAAGCCCAAGCCGAAGCTCGTCAAGCTCAAGGCAGAGCAGGTCGAGACGCCGCCGCCGGCACCACCCATCCCGTATGTGAAGTACAAGATCATTAAGCACCCCCGGCTAGTGGACTCGCCGCTGGACGCGGCGCTCGACGCCGAGAGCCTACTCGATGCTGAGAGCCATCCCCTCCCAGCTCGAGCGGCTGCTCAGTGGCAACCTCGAGGGCGATCTCGACGAAGACGAGGATGAGCACGAGCTAGGCGCTAACCCACCGGGCACAGATCCGGCCAGCGAGGATCGGTTCGGCGCGACGGTGTTGCTCGAGCTGTTCAGCGGGCTCGGGCTGTGCAAGCCGGAGGAGGCGATGAAGGAGTTGTCCGAGGCCAAGGGGGAGGACGCCAAGGACTCGGAGGCCAACGACGGCGACAACGAGGACCACTCCGAGGCACCGCGGGCCGTGGCGCCGCCCGTCTCAAGCATGAAGCCTCTCCGCAACTTGATGCGCAAGATGGCGGTGATGACGACGAAGAAGGCCAACTTCACCAGCTTGGCCGTGCGCCTGTTCGCCGGGCTGCCGCACTACGAGTTCTCGCCGACCGGCTTGCGCCGGCTCATGCCCGAGCTGAGCAAGGGCGGGTTTAGCAAGGCGCAGATTGAGTAGATTGAGGCGTCGATGCTCAAGTTCTTCAAGCTCGTGTTGCGGGTGCCGTCGTGCCTACTCCGAGTACTGCCGGCTCAAAGCCTGCTGCCTGCTGCAGGTCTCTTAGTACACCTTCCCCAACCTCTGCCCCCCGGGTGCTCAAATGCGACGGCTCATAAAAAGAGCTAGACGAATATTTCCCCGCCACCGCTCCACGTGCGGGGTCCCCATGGCCATAGAATTGTTGTGTGTGCTCAGTGGCGGGGAAATCTATGGTTCAATTTTTGCCCCCCTGGCGCCCCTCCCCCTCTCCCTCCCAGTCTGCTGGTGCAATCCCAAACAGGTGCGTAACCCCACCCTACACCAAAGTAGCAAAGCAACGGGCAACACCAATGCATGGGACGTCCCTGAACATGATCTACATCATGGCTTGTATACAAATGACCAATCCTGGGCCTCATATGCGGGTAGGACGGCCTCAACTTGGTCTGAAAGGTGAGGCCCATTTCCCCCCACACGCACTGCTGCATACTGCCACGTTCAGGATGATTTGACCTTCCTAATCGCCTCTTTTAACACCTCCACCGTGAGTTTGTTCACATTTGGGTCAGAAACAAGATTGCATCTATGGAGGCTCTCCAAAACACTTCCTTCCCTCTTCCCTCTGCTTTTTTTTTTGACGAAGCTGCAATAGTTTTGCAATAGTTCTGCAGCAGTGCGAGTCAATCTCGGGATCTAAGTACACTCTCAAAACATACCGTAGCTTCTTCCCCTTTCAAGGATAGGGGTCAAGGTTGACAAAGAAGGAGCAACTTATATTCCTACCTTGAGTATACTTGCAGAGCGCCCTGGGGTTGCCACGATTCTATTTGGCCCCCGTCTTCTCACCTATGCTCTGCACGCTGTTTGCATGCCTCCTGCATTTTCAACATGTTTTTTGTTCATCTCAGTGAAGTAATGTGACCCCGCATCATAGGTGCCCTGGCAAGGGTATTTGGCACATCCATCACAATCCAACTCAACATCCTCCTCAATCTCACTAGAACCACGTGAAATCGTAGGTGTGTCCAATGCTTGTGGCAATGTGGCAGTGGAAGACACCGAGGACGCACTAGTGGAACGCGGAGGTTTCGGAGTGCTCAAAGATGCAAGATGGGTGGAAACATGCATCATCATCTCTTCCCCGCACCCTTAGCAACAAAGTTTTTTGCCTTTGACATCGTACAACGGAAAGGCATCCGAAGGCACATGGGCGAAAACGGAGGTGAACCGCTCGTTGCATTGCAAACCAGCATACCTCCCTTGAAAGGATTTATCAATGGGGAAGCGTTGGGAGCGTCTCATCCTACCTAAGAGTCAAAGCGGTGATGCCGGCAAAGGCGCGAAGGTATCGTTAAGATCCACTCGCTCCAAAAAAAGGAGTACTGGCAAACCATTCGGACAACGGAACAAGTTACGGAGGTGAAACATCGTTTTTTTCACACCTTATTCAACCCATGTCAAGCACAGGTGGCACTTGGTGCAAAGGAAAGTTATGAAAGGCAACCCAAGCCCTCACGGAGCACGCACACACCCTTCGTGCTACCCCGGAACCCTACTACCTCTAGGTGTGGTTGAGATCTAACCGGGATTGCAAATGTAGGCATCAATTCACAATTGTCGTGGAATGTAAGTACACAACACACCTTGCACCCAAGTTGGGCTGCCGACAATCTAATCACACAATCCTCCTTCTCAATACTTGAGGCATATAATGACAAGATTTCACAGCAAAAAACTATCTTAACGGAGGCGTGTGATTGGGGAAGGTGACTCTTAGTACAACCTGCATGCTGCCTGTTGTCTGTTGTTTGTTGCAGGGGACGCACATCCTGTCCGCGGTCAAGGAGCTCACCGTCGCACCGCTCCCGAAGCTACTGGCCGCGCTGCTTGAGTTCAAGCGGCTGCCCAAGGTGACCGAGTAGTTGTAGGCCAACATGGATGAGGTGAGCACGCTGGACGGGCTTATGCCCAAGGCCTCGGGTCCATGAGCCGCTGCCGTTGCCTGGTCGGACGGAAGCTGTCTGGATCGGTAGTTGGGACCGTTTTGGCAACGCGTTCAGCATATCGAATCGTATCCGCTCTACCAAGGGAGTCTATTCACAGAGGCCAAATGATCGGCAAACAAAGCCCATGCCCCGTAGGTCGCGAAGACCAGCTGAGACCGTCTGCAGTCAAACCCCTCGGCCCAAAGCTGTCGATTCTTTCGGGAAGGCCAAGGTGTTCACCGAGCGCGCGATCCAGCCGAGCATGCCCGGGATTAGCGGCGCCGCGGACTGCTCTGTCAGGTACCACCACAGGTGACGTGGAGCAGTGCTTACATTCCATGGCAGGATACACAAATGCAGGAAAAAAGGGGGACGGGGGAGTGCAGGGTCACCTTGGTGGTAGTTGCTGATCTTATTGATTAGCTGGCACTTGTACTGCCAACGGCAATGGGTTGCTGAATGGTGACTTCACATGGGAGATGAAAACCTCAGACTGCGAAGCAAATACAGGCACATGAACAGCCACAAAAGAGCCAAAAGAGCCTGTCGCCAACGGGTCTGTAGAAGAAGAACAAGATTGGTTCAACATGGTACTGTGATGATAAACAACAAACATTGGGACAGCTGCAACACAAAAGATCAAAATATTTCTTCTTCAGCCCCCCCCCCCCCACCCCGGGGCGCCAATCTCCCTCCAAAATGCTACAGCAAGCAACAGATACTCTTTTGCATTCTGCTACAGCACAATGTCCCCCCCCTCCCCTTCTATGTGCTACAGCTAGCCACAGATTATTTGCTTGCACGGTGAAACAGCACCTATTAATGATTTGCTTGCAAATTGGAACCATTCCATAATTACTACAGCCAGCCAAAGATGATTTGTTTGCATGTTGGAACAGCACCATCCCCTTCTTCCCCCCACCATGTATGAAAGCCACCCCACATGTATCTCTATCACGTCGGCCACCCTCACATGATTTTGTTTGCATGGTGCTGCAGCACACACAGCCCCTCCTTTACCAGGCCACACATGATTTACATGCATGTTGAAATAGTATCATGCCTCCCTTCCCATGTGCTGGAGCCAGCCAAACATAAACAGCACCATAACCCCCACCCCCACGCACTTTAGCGCTCACAAGCCACAGCGCATGTGGTGTCATGATTGCCCCAATTCCCAGTAACAGCTCCTGGACCCTCCCAATAATCACAAGCAGTGGGGCCCCAAGCAATCGAGCATGACGGCCTCAGGCAACCAGTTCTTTCCTCAAGCCTGGCCTCTGTCCCTACAAGGCAGGGCATGTCTGAGTGTGCGCCCTGAGGCCATCCTTCCCCAACTGGAAACATGGGATAGTGCACGTGAGGGGGCATCCGTACAGTTCATTCATTCATTCATTCTGTGGTGGCTTATACCCCCAGGGGGGGCATGGGTACAGTGGCCCAAGGCACACACCCTGAACTGGGTGTGGGTAGCACATACGCCATTGGACCGCAACCCCCCCCTCCCCCCTGCGCCCGATCTGCCCACCAGTCAACTGTGTGCAGGGGGGCGTATGAGCGGCCTGAGGTGCAGTCTGTGGCGGAGGCATTGTGTTGTGAGTTGCTCAATCCCCCCTCTCCAAATTCTGAAGCCAAATGACCAAAACACTCGACAATGGCTGGTGCCAACACAGAGAGTGGCCTGCCCCACATGCACCCTCTTGTGGGACCGCAGGGGGGACAGCACTGTGCAGCAGGTCAGATTGACACAGTGCCTGCCAGGCACTGTGCTGGGGCCAAGCGATCCAACCGGTTCCACATGGAACTCGGGGTGATACCTAAGCGGATCAGAGACGTCTTGCGGCACTCGGCAATCGGCACCAGGAGGGCCAGGACGGCTGGTGCTTAGTTCATACGCTCTGGGGGACCCCAAAAGCAGAAATGCTTCACAGGTTTGCAGGACCATCCCAGAAAGTTCGCAGTCTAGTTTCGGTATAGATTACAAGCCGGGTGGGGGGGGGCAAGGGGTCAGATGCGTGGCAACACCAGTTACAACAGATGAGCAACAACGAAGGAGAACAAGTGGTGCTCAGAAAAAGGCAGCCAGTGCTGTATTCATGACTGCATGGAAATCAAGAAATCAACTACGTGTCTTCGCATTTGTTGATCAATCCCAACCTCTGCTGAACAACTCCTTGTTTTAGCGAGATACCGGTTTGACATTTTGTGGGAGCTTGGCATCGGCAAAGGGCACGGGCAAATGGTTATAGAATCAGGCGGAAGGGAATTCATAACGTAGGACAGCTGCAAGAAAATGCTGGAAAACAATTTAATCCACGACACCTGGGATCGCATGTCCCGAGCCCACCCTTTTGCACATTGCCTCAGCTTGCTCAGCTGATAGCAGGGGTCACCTGAACTCTTGGTGGATGCTACTCAACTATTACATCCAGTCATGGAATGGACACCTGAATACCTATAACCAGCAGAATTCCGTGTCGAAGCACTGAGCTAATTGTCAGTCTCAGCCTTTTTACACCCGCAAAAGGACATCATATGCCAATTGACCAAACCCCGGCCGCCATACCAAGCGGCTATCGGGGCTGCCGCAAACTAGAACAATCCACCCACTCATGGCACACGAGGTTAACTCCACCCACTACTTTCTCCCGAGTCCAAAGTCGGTGAATTTTACTCCTTATGGAACGGTTGGAATTGTTAGGAGAGTTAATTTGGGTTCTAATTGATAGCTGCAAATGGTGATGAAAAAATCGAACTAATTGTATTTGTGGATGCCACCTGAACTCTCGGTGGATGTCACTCAACGGCTGCCGGGTGTCACCCCAGCTCTCAGGGGAGGTCTCTGCTGGCAGCAATTCCTCTTAGCTTCGGCGCAAGCCCTTCATGCAGCAGACGGCAACCAGCTGGCACCTTCCCATGTGGTGTGATGTCCTCGCCGGGGCTGTCGGCTGCTGCCGGGCGTCCGGCACAGTGTCCGGCCATTCTGCAGGGCGAGAGCTGACCAACGCCGAAAAGGCCGCTGAGCTGGGGCTCATTGCATTCCGGTGGGCCCTGGCGCCCAACCCCGCCCCAGGCCCAGGCCCCAGCCCCAGCCCCAAGCAGGACCAAGGGGTCCCCATCGGGGGCTCTCTTACCCCCAACCCCCCCTCCCCCCCTCCTCCGGATGTTCTGATGTTTACGCGCGCCCTGAGAAAACGGAGGCAGTGGCACTATCGCAGTGCCCGGTCCGTGTGTGATGACCTGCCCGCCTGGACAAGCGGACGTGCGGCGCCCCCAGCGGCAGGGCAGTCATCAGCCTCCCCCCCCAAACTACAGTCCCCCGCCCCAAATCACAGCAACAACTTGGTCTTCATTGATCACCAGAAAAGCCACATTCGATGGGCCCCAGGCCATGGGAGATGACCTTCCACGGCGCGTACATCTGAAAGCCCGAGCTCTGCCCATGTTCCAAAAGTTGCGGACACAACACCGCGTGTGGCTCTGACACGGGCGTTGTTCTCGCAAAGGGAGGGGGGGGGGGGGGGTAGTGCACAGTCGAGGTGCCCGTGCCGTCGGGCAATCGGGTTCAATTTCATCGACGGCCCTTCGACCGTTCGACAGCGCTTCGTTCGGCCGTTGATCCGTGGCCTGCCCATCTTCCCACCCACGCCCTTTGTCCCCGGCCCCACCCCCGCATTCCCTTTCGTCGCGTCCATGGGCATTTCCCAGGCCTCCCCCCCCCCCCCTCCCCCACTCCCCAGCCCCTTCGCGCCGGCCATCCCTCGCGTCGTGCAAACGCAGCGGGTGCCCAACGGAACGCGGACCCGGCACGACTGCGCACCCCCGAGGGCCCTCCGGAGCATCACCAATACCCACCGCCGGAGGGCGGGGGCGGGGGAGGGGCGTAGGGGTTGTAGCCGGAGGGCGGCGGGGGGTACCCCCCGGGGATGGGGGGCGGGGGGCCGCTGTAGCCGCCGGGGGCCGGGGGCGGGGGATACCCGGGGCCCGCGGGCGGTGCGTACGGCGCTGTGGGGGGCGGGGCGTACATGCCCTGCGGGGGTGGGGGGGACGGGGCGGGGGCCGGGGGGTACCCGGCGTACGTGCCCGCGGGCGGGGCGCCGTACGGGGACGCGGGCGGGGCATAGGACATGGAGGCGGGTGGGGCGTAGGCGGTGGGGCAGGGGGCGCTGACGGCGGGACTGTACGCCGACGCCGGAGGGGGCAGGTCCATCGTCGGCGGCGGGGGCGGGGCGGCGTGGGAGGCGGAGGGGGCCGTGTCGAAGGCATGGGCCAATCGGGTGTCGGTGGTTGGAGACGCCTCCTCGGCTGCCTCCTCCTCCTCTTCTTCGGTGGCCTGCGTGAGAACGAGAGTTCTGCTGAGAACAGGACCCCTGCCCAAATGGTCACAATGGCAGCGCAGTGCCCCTGCGTGTGTGCCTCTGCCAGCGCCGGCAGGCGGACATTCAGTCTCGTCCGTGTGAAGTCTGGAGGATGTTCTCCACCATTAAAAAAAGCATCGCTCCGCTGCGCAAAATCGAAGAGCTCTTAGACGCGCATCCGATGGTCCATGTTTCGGCCGATTTCGACGCGCCTGGACCGAGTTACGGCCCTTTTGGACGCCCGGCCGGCCACGGCCCGGGCGAAGATTCCGGAGCCGAAAACGACTTTGTCGCTCGAAATCGAACACATCTCAAAAGTTTCATGCGTCGGAGCGTCAAACCCCCCCCCCCCCCACGGCAGTGGCCTGACGCCACCACAAGCACCACCAACACGCACCACCTCAAGAAAGCCATTGCTAACCTCAACCATATCAACGTCATGCCTTCACACTTTTGGGGGGAAATCTCTGTACTGTGCGTGCACTGCGCGTCACTTTTCGGACACACGGCCCGAAGCAGCCCCTGCCCCCCCCCCCCCCCAAAAAGAAGTGTCACACCGGCCGCACGCGCTGGCCTTCAGCCCCCCTGCGCCGCCGTTTGGCCCTGCGCGGCCCTGCGCATCGCACTGCCCCCTCTGCGCACCGCTGCGCAGCCCTGTGCAGCCCTACACTGCCCTGGAGCACAACGGGCGCCTGCAGCTGTGGCAGGGCGAACGGGCGGGCGGCGGCCGCACAGAGCGCACGCGAGCGCCCTGCCTACCGGGGCTGCACACCTGCTTCACTTGCCTCGCCTTCTGCCGAGCCTCACGCTCCGCCTGCCTCTTCTTCTTGGCCTCCATCCACTGCAGCTCCCGCGCCTTCTCCTCCTCATTGACCACCGTCAAGGCCCCCTTGTCCTCTCTGCAAACGCGGGCATATCTGTGGAGTCGACTAATGGGAGGCTGTATGGTGTGCTGTGGCCCCCACGTGACATGATGTCCAGGGCATGCGGAGCGTGGGAGGAACTCATTGGGGGGAGGGGGGCGTTCAACCCACTTCCCCCCCCCCTCTCGCCCCCAAACCCCCTCCAAAAGGGCTTCTGTGACCGAGGCCCTTGCCCACGCGGCCGACAGAGCCCACCAAGACTGGGGGGGCGGGGGGGGGGGGGGGGGCGGGACGGTTGGCATGTCGCCTTTGTGTGTTGTCCTTGTCTGCAGCTGGCGGCGCCTACTGGCCGATCGCCATTCGCTGCCTTGGACCCTTTCCCTCCATAGGCGGTGGTGCCCATCGGCCTCTCACCACCCTGTGTCCTTCCTCTTCCTCCTTGCCCAATCTTTCCCTCTGCTTCCCTTTCCTTTCCCTCGGTCAGTTATGCCAACAGAGCCACCGGACTTCCCCTGTTTCACTGCTTTGCGTCGGGTCCACACAGAGGAGGGCAACTGTCCTTGCCGTTGGCCAGGTGCGTCCAACCGAGGCGGAGGGGGGGCCTGAACATTGAACTGATGGTTTGCAGCGACGGTAGGATTGTAGGAGTTGAACCTCGCAATTTGAGCATTAAATGGAATGGGTACCTTGGGGTGCGTGCGCGCACACACACACACACACACACACACACTGAGAGAGTGGGAAAGCGCGCACACCCATGCGCCCATGCGCGGTTTCTCATTGAAGGCCGGGGCATAGGTGTGCCGGTTGGCACTGCCGGATGTACACACCGCTTTGGGTTTGAGACATGAACTGTTTGCATGGCTTGCCCCCAGCCCCAGGGGAAACGTGCGTTTTGGAAACGAGAGCGGGGCAGTTGTCCCTCTGCACACAGGCGCCGCTTCTGCCCCGCGGCGTCCCTCCCGTGCCGGCGCCGGCAGTGCTTCACGAGGAGTCTCTCCCAAGACAGTGAAGTCCGGAGTTTGTGTGTGTGTGTGTGTGTCCGGGGGGGGGGGGGAAGGCAATACATATGAGCCAAACTGATCCCCCACAACGCGCTGATCAGGGATGTGTTTGGGGACTGGGGGGGGGGGGGGCTTTTCTCCCATTTTCCCACCCCCAGTGCGGAGGTGTGCGGAGGCGACGGGGAACAGCACCACAGAGCCCTCCGCCCAAGCGCACGCCCTCGAGACACGGCCACAGCATGCGGGCCGACAGTCCCGGCAGTCCGCTGGGGTCGGAGACCCGCCACGTCCGCTGCGGGCGGCGTTGGTCACGCCAAGCCTTGCCCTCCGCCCTCCCTGCGCCCCCAAGGCACTGCAATGCACTGCAAGGCAGGGCCAGAGCCTTGGCCGCACCCACCCCTTCTGCACGGCGGAGTGGAAAAGGTGGTCGATGTGCTTCTCATGTGCACGAACGAGGGTGAGCTCAGTCAGGGACAAGGCCCCATGAGGAGACGGATGCGTGCGGGCTTTGCTCGCCTCCGTCCCACGGCATTCCTCCCAAAGCTCATTAGGAATCTTACACACCAGCCCCAGCCCCCGCCCCCCCAAGTGAGATCCCCCCCCCATGTCATGATGGTTCCTCCCAAAAACGGGGGGGGGGGGGGCGCATCATGAAGTGACGGTTCCCCCCCTCCCCCGGGGTGCACCACACAACGGTAGCACTAACACTGCAGCAGTTCTGGTATAACCCAAAGAAAATATTTCTTCGGCGCCTGGTATTTCCAATGTTTTTTTTGGGCCAAGTGACGCCCCCCCCCCCCCCCTCAGGAGGGGGAGGATTGCAAGGGGAGGGGAATTGCAAGGGGGGGAGGGGGAGATTCCAAAGCGGGGCGGGGGAGGTCAATAGCCCCTCCGGGCTGTCCGTTCCTGCGGTGAGGCGGCCGACATTGAAGTCAACCCTCAAACTCACACCCCCTGTCCTGCTCCACAGGTACGCAGACGGGGCTCAGACCCCAGAGGCAGTGCCAGGGAGACGCAGATGGTGCTGGTCGCCAGGTGATGGGAGAAATCGGGAGGGGGCGGGGGGACTCAGCCGAAGGGGAAGGGGGCCCACGCGGCCCCAGGGGGAAGGGGGGTGCTGCGAGGGGAATGGGGCCCCCACCCCTTCCTCTTTGGAGGCGACGGCCCGTTCCAGCCCATCCTCTACCCTCCCCCGGGTGCCCTAGGCGGTCTGTAACCTGCCAGCACCTGCCATCCATCCGCTTTCCAACCGCCAGCACCTGCCATCCAACCGCTTTGCAACCGCCAGCACCTGCCATCCATCCGCTTTCCAACCGCCAGCACCTGCCATCCAACCGCTTTCCAAAGGCCAGCACCTGCCATCCAACCGCTTTCCAACCGCCAGCACCTGCTATCCAACCGCTTTCCAACCGCCAGCACCTGCCATCCAACCGCTTTCCAACCGCCAGCACCTGCCATCCAACCGCTTTCCAACCACCAGCACCCACATCCGCACCGGCTCTTGAGACTCCCCTTCAACCCCCCCCCCCCCCCTCTCAAGCGGAGCCCCACTGCCCACCCACCCCGCACCCTAGGGACAGGGGCCCGTTGTGGGGGCGCCTGGGCATGACCCCCTTCCTGAGGAGCGGAGCTCCCTTGGGGCCGGAACCTGCCGCAGGCGTGTTCTTAGTCTCGAGGGAGGAGGGGGCAGGGGAGGGGGTGGAGTGGGGAAAGGCAGGCACCCACTTGTTGACTTGCGGCACAACACTTGGCCCAACCCCCGGGTGGGGGGGGGGGGTTGGAAAAAGTCCTCAGATGTTGCGGTTCTCCTCGCGGTTGGCGACATCAAGCGACTTTGCACCACTCACGAAGATGCACCAAAGCCCCTCTGCGCAGTCGTCCCTCTGCGCACAGGCGCCGCTTCTGCCCCGTGGCGTCCCTCCCGCGCCGGCGCCGGCAGTGCTTCACGAGGAGTCTCTCCCAAGACAGTGAAGTCCGGAGTTTGTGTGTGTGCGTGTGTCCGGGGGGGGGGGGGGGGGCAATACATATGAGCCAAACTGACCCCCCAGCCCACCGTTTCTGTTTCTCCATCGGTGGCGGGTCATGGCACCAGCACAGCCCCGGGAGGGGGGGGGGGGGCTCAGCCAACTCACTAATTGCCCCACGAACAGAAAATGTGAAGATTTTTCTCTTCTCACGCCTTTGAACATAGGGGCCCGCAGAGGAGGATGTGTGCTCCACCGGGCAAAGGCGTGAGTGCATCGCGCGCGTCTGGAGCGCGCCCATGCCTTTGCGCAATGCGCGTGCCTCTGTGGCATCTGCGCCCCCAAAACAAACGTGCCAAACGCACGAGTTCTCGCCAGCACACGAGGCCCATCTGCCCCCTGGACGCACGCAGTACCTTCTTTCACGTTTCCGCTTTGGGGATCGGGACCGCGACCGCGAACGCCTGCAACGCCAAGCGGGGGTCGTGCGGTGGTGCGCCGATGAGTTGGCGCACGCGCGCTCTCAGACAAACGCGTTCCCATCACCGAAAACCCCGACAAACGCACTTCCCCCAACGCATACTCATGCACAAATGCACACGCAGAGACATACACAGGCACGTGCACATACCCATCCACATCAGGCTATTGCTGAAGAACCGGGGGGGGGGGGGGGTTGTTTGGGGCCCTGGCCAGCCCCGGCTGACCAACCCCCCCTCCCACATCAGAAATTTTTCCTCAGGCAGAAAATGAAATTTATCAAAGGGGCCGGCAATTTGAGGCCGATTTCAGGTACACAAACCTTTTTTTTGGCCTCTGACCCCCCCCCCCTTGCCCTTCAGCAATAGCCTGATCCCCATACACGACGGCAAAGACAACGACGGCAAAGACAAGAATGTGGCGTGGACGTTCACCGCAAAGCATGCAGCACGCTGTGCAGGGATCGGCCCTGTGGCATGGGTCAGAATTGGTGGAGCCGTGTGGACGCGCCGAGCCTGCGTCAAAGAGCCGTCCACCAGGTGCTGACTGGAAGCGATTCACTCGGAGGGCCTTGACCGAACTATGCACATGTCTGTCTGCTCTCATGCCGCCACTACAACTTGCCCCCTGCCGCGAACTTCACCAGAATGGCGCTGCAGCAGTGTGCGTCAGGCCATGTATGGCACTGCTCCGCACAGTGCCCGCACACCACAGCACATGGCCGCAAAGATGCACGCAATGCAGCACCATGAGGCGCGAGGGTGATGTGTACACGCGGCCGAGCTGGGCTTCAAAAAGTTTGCTGAATTTACTCTGATTTTCTGGCGCTTAAGCGATGATGCACAGTCGCAGGCACAGTGCAGACTGCAGGGGCCGCAGCACTGACAGTGTGTGATAGAAATCAGAGGTACACATTTTCGCCAGGTTTGTCGCGTTTTGTTCCTTCCACATCGAGTCACACCTTTGCGAGCTCTTACGGCACTGTTTCAAGTTTCTGTGCACATTCAATGCATTGTGGCTGTTATTTGTGGTTCGAGTTTTGCACTGCAGCAAGCATTTTCACGCGTCCACACAGCATTCAGCATTCAGCATACTACAGCACATAGCCGCAAAGAGATGCGCATACACATGCACATGCAAATGCACATGAAAATGCACATACACATACACATACACACACGCACACACACACACACACGATTGAAGCGAGACGAACAGGCAGACAGACAGAGCACTGCACTGGTCGCTAACGAATCTCGTCAGGCCCTAAGAAAGTAGAAGAAGGTGTGGAAGAGCATGCGGCTAGGCGCCTTTCTGTAGTACAGCAGGTACACGGTCAGCAGGCACCAACATGTGGGGCAGTCCACTTGTCGTGTCCACCCCTGCAAGCAGGACACACACACACACATACACGTAGGAGGAGGAGATGCGGTCCCCCGGTAGGGCGCCCCCGCGGCACATCCCCATGGTGCCCGCCGGCCCCCCACGGTCTGGAAAGCGACCGGGAGGGAGGTTTCACCCCAACCCGTCCGGCTAAGCATCATGGCGGCGGCTCTCCTCTTCGTCTCCTCCCCTTGTCCCCTGGCCCGCGCTACGTGCATGCACCCGCCCTACACGTAGCCAGATCCCCTCCCAGGGGCACGGAATGGGGGGCGAGGTGGAGCGCCGGCTCCACTTCCGGCACGGTCCACCACCCCCCCAAGGGAAGGGGGACGCAGTCTCACGGGTGTGGGCCCTTAGCCGCCAGGTACTACCGACTGGGCGGCGTTTGGCCGGCGGATCACGGGGGCTTGGTCCGTGGCCCGGTCCCCCCCCCTCCCCCGGCGCACGGCACTTCTGCCGAAGGTGTCCGTGCGCGGGGCCATCCTCTAACCCTCCGGTCGTGTCCCCCCAATCCGCAGTGCCGCACGTCTGCGGAGGGGACACGCAAACCCCCGCCTCGGTGAATCCAAAGCGAAGGAGGCCCCCTCGCCTCAGCGGCGGGGGCCTCGGTGGTCCCAAAGCGAAAGAGGCCCCTTCGCCTCAGCGGCGGGGGCCTTGGTGATCCCACAGCGAAGGAGGCCCCCTCGCCTCAGCGGCGGGGGCCTCGGTGTCCGAAAGCAAAGGAGGCCCCCTCGCCTCAGCGGAGGGGGCCCCGGTGGTCCCAAAGCCAAAGAGGCCCCCTCGCCCCAGCGGCGGGGGCCTCGGTGGTCCCGAAGAGAAGGAGGCCCCCTCGCCTCAGCGGAGGGGGCCTCGGTGGTCCCAAAGCGAAGGAGGCCCCCTCGCCTCAGCGGCGGGGGCCTCGGTGTTCCCAAAGCCCATAAGGCCCCCTCGCCTCAGCGGCGGGGGCCTCGGTGGTCCCAAAGCCAAAGAGGCCCCCTCGCCTCAGCGGCGGGGGCCTCGATGGTCCCAAAACAAAAGAGGCCCCCTCGCCTCAGCGGCGGGGGCCTCGATGGTCCGAAAGCGAAGGAGGCCCCCTCGCCTCAGCGGAGGGGACCTCGATGGTCCCAATGCGAAAGAGGCCCCCTCGCCTCAGCGGAGGGGGCCTCGGTGGTCCCAAAGCCAAGGAGGCCCCCTCGCCTCAGCGGAGGGGGCCTCGATGGTCCCAAAGCGAAGGAGGCCCTCTCGCCTCAGCGGCGGGGGCCTTGGTGGTCCCAAAGCGAAAGAGGCCCCCTCGCCTCAGCGGCGGGGGCCTCGATGGTCCAAAGCCAAGGAGGCCCTCTCGCCTCAGCGAGGGGGCCTCGATGGTCCCAAAGCGAAGGAGGCCCTCTCGCCTCAGCGGAGGGGGCCTCGATGGTCCCAAAGCGAAGGAGGCCCCCTCGCCTCAGCGGAGGGGGCCTCGATGGTCCCAAAGCGAAGGAGGCCCCCTCGCCTCAGCGGCGGGGGCCTCGGTGGTCCCAAAGCCAAAGAGGCCCCCTCGCCTCAGCGGCGGGGGCCTCAGTGGTCCCAAAGCGAAGGAGGCCCCCTCGCCTCAGCGGCGGGGGCCTCGGTGGTCCGAAAGCCAAGTGTGGGGGAAGGAAAAATACCTGGCGAACCCACGGGGCGTCCCTATCCCTCCGCGGCCCAGGCTGGACCGGAGGGACTCGGGTGTAACCGCCGCTGTGTGGGGGAAGGAAAAATACCTGGCGAACCCACGGGGCGTCCCTATCCCCCCGCGGCCCAGGCTGGACCGGAGGGACTCGGGTGTAACCGTCGCTGTGTGGGGGAAGGAAAAATACCTGGCGAACCCACGGGGCGTCCCTATCCCCCCGCGGCCCAGGCTGGACCGGAGGGACTCGGGTGTAACCGCCGCTGTGTGGGGGAAGGAAAAATACCTGTCGAACCCACGGGGCGTCCCTATCCCTCCGCGGCCCAGGCTGGACCGGAGGGACTCGGGTGTAACCGCCGCTGTGTGGGGGAAGGAAAAATACCTGGCGAACCCACGGGGCGTCCCTATCCCCCCGCGGCCCAGGCTGGACCGGAGGGACTCGGGTGTAACCGCCGCTGTGTGGGGGAAGGAAAAATACCTGACGAACCCACGGGGCGTCCCTATCCCCCCGCGGCCCAGGCTGGACCGGAGGGACTCGGGTGTAACCGCCGCTGTGTGGGGGAAGGAAAAATACCTGACGAACCCACGGGGCGTCCCTATCCCTCCGCGGCCCAGGCTGGACCGGAGGGACTCGGGTGTAACCGCCGCTGTGTGGGGGAAGGAAAAATACCTGACGAACCCACGGGGCGTCCCTATCCCCCCGCGGCCCAGGCTGGACCGGAGGGACTCGGGTGTAACCGCCGCTGTGTGGGGGAAGGAAAAATACCTGGCGAACCCACGGGGCGTCCCTATCCCCCCGCGGCCCAGGCTGGACCGGAGGGACTCGGGTGTAACCGCCGCTGTGTGGGGGAAGGAAAAATACCTGGCGACCCCACGGGGCGTCCCTATCCCCCCGCGGCCCAGGCTGGACCGGAGGGACTCGGGTGTAACCGCCGCTGTGTGGGGGAAGGGAAAAATACCTGACGACCCCATGGGGCGTCCCTATCCCCCCGCGGCCCAGGCTGGACCGGAGGGACTCGGGTGTAACCGCCGCTGTGTGGGGGAAGGAAAAATACCTGGCGAACCCACGGGGCGTCCCTATCCCCCCGCGGCCCAGGCTGGACCGGAGGGACTCGGGTGTAACCGCCGCTTTGTGGGGGAAGGAAAAATACCTGGCGAACCCACGGGGCGTCCCTATCCCCCCGCGGCCCAGGCTGGACCGGAGGGACTCGGGTGTAACCGCCGCTGTGTGGGGGAAGGAGAAATACCTGACGAACCCACGGGGCGTCCCTATCCCCCCGCGGCCCAGGCTGGACCGGAGGGACTCGGGTGTAACCGCCGCTCTGTGGGGGAAGGAAAAATACCTGGCGACCCCACGGGGCGTCCCTATCCCCCCGCGGCCCAGGCTGGACCGGAGGGACTCGGGTGTAACCGCCGCTGTGTGGGGGGAGGAAAAATACCTGACGAACCCACGGGGCGTCCCTATCCCCCCGCGGCCCAGGCTGGACCGGAGGGACTCGGGTGTAACCGCCGCTGTGTGGGGGAAGGAAAAATACCTGACGAACCCACGGGGCATCCCTATCCCCCCGCGGCCCAGGCTGGACCGGAGGGACTCGGGTGTAACCGCCGCTGTGTGGGGGAAGGAAAAATACGTGGCGAACCCACGGGGCGTCCCTATCCCCCCGCGGCCCAGGCTGGACCGGAGGGACTCGGGTGTAACCGCCGCTGCGTGGGGGAAGGAAAAATACCTGGCGAACCCACGGGGCGTCCCTATCCCCCCGCGGCCCAGGCTGGACCGGAGGGACTCGGGTGTAACCGCCGCTGTGTGGGGGAAGGAGAAATACCTGACGAACCCACGGGGCGTCCCTATCCCTCTAGTTGCGCAGCCAGGCCAGGTGCAAATCGCCCCATGACCTGTGACCGGGGGGCCTCCCCTTATTTCAAAGCAATTCATGGGGAGACTGACTGCCGGAGCTGCCGGCAGGTGTCACTGCCCCGGCGTAGTGAGCACCGTAGCGGCAGGCACTGGCCCTTACCTCCGCCCCGATGCTGTCTCCCCTTTATTCCACCACCTCCCAGCTCCGGTCCAGGCATCCCGCCGGGTGCAGCAGGGCGCGTGGCTGTGAGGCCTGATGTCACGGTTGCCCCGCATTGCATCGCAGGGCAGGACCGGTAGCCCCCCGTGACATCAGGCCCCTGGCCGAAGGCCATAGTGGTTGTGCCCCTGGCCCGGACGGGCGTCGGATAGGACGATGTCCCCACCCCACGATGTACCTGTGCAGAACACAAGGTGCAGTGGGTTGGGGCAGGGGAGCGCACACGAGCCTTGGAGAGCGCTGGGTCACAGGGGGACCCGGGTTACTCCCGCATACCGCCACCCCCCGGTGGAGCCCGCCCTGTGCCATCGTGGCTTTCCCACGGTGGCCGGCGAGGGGTGGGGCGCGCGATCCCGTGCCCTGGCCGCCGCGGCTGGACCAGGGCACCCCCCCAGATTGCGTGTTAGCCCGGGGGGGACCCCCCCCGGTTTCACCCCCACACCACGGTGAGGTCACGCGCCCCTGGGCAGCTGTGGGGGTATACACGTACACACACGTACACATACACATACACATGCACATGCACATGCACATGCACATACACACACACACACACACACATACACACACACACACATACATACACATGAACACACGTACACATACACATACACATACACATACACATGCACATACACATACACACACTTTGTGAGAGAAACCAACGAACCGACGACCAATGTGGACGGGCACAGGCAGGCAGTCAAAAGGCTCCGGCTTCAAAACACCTCATCAAGCCATCAAAACAGGGAGAGTCATGTGGCTAGGCGCCTTTCTGTTAGGCGCCTTTCTGTAGCGAGGATGGGGACATGGGGAGCGTGCTAGAATTTTGCCTGCCCCCTGGGGTTGATTCATGTCAAGCCACCCCCCTGGGCACCAAACTCGCAAAGAGAGGGAGAGGGAAGATGATTCACCTGTTACCACAGCACCGTTTACATGTTGCTTCGAATTCTTGGAGACAAGCGTAAACGCCTGCTCACACGCACACACAACTGGTTATGTTTCATGACAGGAGGGGAGGTGGCAAAGTGGCCCTGAGGACGGGTATGTTGCTGTACATCATGCAGGAGGGGAGCATTGTGGTTCCAAGACCCTGTTGTGCCGTATGGTGACAAGGAGGGGTGAATGATCCAGCTACTGTAGGCCCCTCTGCGCCAGTGTGCATGTTTCTTAAGCCACCACAGCGTCATGTTGATAGCGTAGCACTTTGGGGTCGGCATGTGTGGTGCTATGTAATACATGTACTGGACCGTCTTGTGATGGTCATGGGGACTGGTGGACAGGATGGCTGCGTGTGCCGCCCTTGCCACTGTTCTTTCTGGGAACCCTAACAACTGTGAAACTTGCAGCCATGCTGCAACAGACAAGAGTTCCCCGCCCCATAATTTGCACCACGGCCTGGCATGGCTGAGGACGCCTGCAAAGATGCATGGAAGGTAAGAGGGGTGGTGGAGGGTTGGGGTCATGTGGGGAGGGCCCAGTTTTAGGCACTAGTTGTTGTCCAGGGCACTTGGTTGGACGTGGGCAGTACTCTGACCGTCGTGCCCTCTATGTAGGCTGAAACCCAATGCGGTACAGTGTGGGGTGTGGCAGGTGTACTTACAGGGGTCTGTTTGTTTTGTGCGGCAATCACAGAGGACCGCCACATCCCATGCTTGTTCTAGGATCTTGCATACTATCTCGACGATGTGTGTCTAGGGGCAGTCGAGGAAGCTGGTGGCAATGAGTATGTTGTCCCGAAACTGGCACAGTGCGACGGCACCATGGGCATTGCGCCAATATGGGAATCCCTCTGGTGAAACACTGAGTTTGCCCAGGGCGCAGAAGAGGTGGCAGGATATGTAAACAGACCACAGGCTGTGTAGGTCCGCTGCTTGTGCAGAAAACGATCCTCCCATGGGGATGCACCCTCGTCTCGACCACAGGTTCCCTGCTGCCCGTATGAAGTTGTTGTTTTCCATCTCAAATTGGATTGTGTCTGTCATATGTGTGTGCGTAATGAACCAGAACTTTGTGGAATTCGCTCTCCCTGCTCTGTCCAATTTTTTGGAGTCGCGGCTCACCGACCAAATGACCACACACACACACACACACACACACACACACACACACACACACACACACACACACACACACACACACACACACACACACACACACACACACACACAGATTGTCAACAAACACACAAGCAGAACGCGAAGTCCAAGTGTGAATCTCCTCGTCAGCTGGCCAGCAAACAAGACAGAGCATGTTCCACGCCAATAGGCGCCTTTCTACAAGACATGGCACAGGCACGTAACATCCTGTAACCCTGATCACCACGTCGCTCGAGCCCCTGGCAGCCGCGCTGAGCCAGAGGCCTGCAACAAAGAACAGAGGCTTGATGATTCGGGAAAGTCACGACATTATGGACCCTGCACCTCGCCCTGCTCCCACAGCCCCACCAAGGTTTGCGGAGACGCCAGTTCAACAAAGAAAGTAAAGAGACAGACATTCATTTTCTACTCCTAAGCAAGAATGCACCATCATTGGTGTATTACACACACACGCACACACACACACATACACACAAACACATATACATACACATACACATGATTGCGAGACAAACGGGCAACAACTCAGGTTCCAAGTGTCAGAATCCTCGTCAGTTGGACGTCAAACAAGACAGGGCATGTCCAACGCCAATAGGCGCCTTTCTGCAGTACAGGGGACAAGACGGATACATCCTAGACTAGGGTCAGCATGTTGAGTGAGCCTCTGCCAGCATCCGTGCATGAGAGGCCTGCGGCAAACAAGGAAGGCTTACAGCCCACACTGTCACCCCTCCACCCGACCCTCCCTGTACCCTGCACCGCTTTTAGCGTCGACGAGGCCTGTGGAGTCACCAGTACGACAAACCAGCATTGTCTGGGGTGTGTGTACAGGGGGTGAAAAAACAGCAGGAAACCGAGTTAGCATGCATCATCATTGGTGCATTACACACACACATTGTCTGGGATCAATTCTGCAGTGGCATATCGTGTCAAAACAGGGTTGCATTAATCGGTCCAGATTTTCAGCATCCCGGCACCAGGCATCATCGATCCCCGCGACGGTGAGGCTTTCCGGTAGCCTCCATGAACTATATGCGTCCCCCGCCCAGAAAGCATGCTTGTTCAACCACCGTTTAATGACAGACAATACACCGCTTTGCCGGCATATGGTATGACAGATGATGCAGTACCTTGACTGTTGCCTTTACAGAGTGGGGACTGCTGCAATATGCTTTGTGAATGGCGCTGTGTAGTGCATCGATGTAGTTCTTTTGAAACCAAACGGCAACACAAGCCAGGCTGCTGCACTCAGGATTTGTCCACACCAAGATGTAGACCAGTTTGATGTGTTTTTGAGCACTCCTATCGAAATTCCAGGCAGATAATCTCTGTTCGCTCTGTGAGGCGTTTTGAGCGGTGCGTCCAGCTTAAGGGACCATTCAGGCGTCAACGCTGCAGGTTCAGAAAAAGCTGTCCCCCCCCGCCTCTTCCAAGCCCAAGACCATCACTACGCCTACTGTCTTAGTCACACTGTTGCAGCAAGAACTTGTGCATCTGTGGACCTTTTTACTAATGCATTCGCAGTCCACATCCAGGTGCCAACTCGATTTCAGCACCTCTCTCATTGTCTGTACCACGCCTGCTCTGTTTCTGGCCAAGGCGTCCGTTGCGAGGAGTATATTATCGCGGAACTGACACATACTCGTGTGCCCCCACCTCCCGTGCCATACTGGCCAACCTTTAGTGGTCACTTCCAGCTTGCCCAGGCTCGTGAACTTGCCTCTCCCCGTGTATGCCGCCCACACCAAGTGCAAGTCGGCCCCTTGGGCCGAAAAGGGGCCTCCCATCGGGATGCAGTTTGTTCTGGCCCACAGGCTTCCCGTGCTGTAGCAGCCATTATTATTTGTTAGCTCGTGCGAAACAATTTTAACCAGCTCGTCATGAATGACGCAGTGGAAACTACCGCCGAATGCTTTTCCTGCTCTGTCCATCTTTGTGTGTGCGTGGTGTACACTCCAGATTACTTCTTTTCCTCTGCACCATTTCCGTGCTATCAGCCACTCACTGTCGGCTTTCAAGTGCTCCTCAATGGTTCCTGGTTCAATGTTGTTGAACTGGTCTTTACATTCTAGTTCTGCAATTGCAGTGAAACCATTTTCTGCACACCGATGAAACCGAGAAGCCATTTCTGTGACAGACAACCGTAAAATGCTCATGGGGATCTCTCTTACGAGGTTATTCAAAAAGCACGTGAACACCCTTGCAGCTCCCCTCAACCTGGATCACTAGACGATAGGCTGTGGTGATGCTGCAATTGGACACCACAGGCATCCCTTCCCTGCCCACAGGCTCTTTGCCTTTGCAATAATGTACAGTCGGCACAGCTTAGCGCGTTTATTGACAGGCTAGCCCAGCTGTTGGACCATGTCACTGACCTCACGCATATACTCAGTCGGGAATAAGTTGTCTTTGAGGTATCCGCCTTCCAGCAGGCCTTGTTCTGTGCTGTCTTAGATCCAGCGGTTACAGGAACCCCAGAGTTGCCCTGCTCCCTTATCTACGACGCGAACCATAAAAGCAATGGACAAGTCCCGCGCTATCCTCTTCACGTGACGTAATAGTTGGCCTGTGTCGGGAAATGCATCTATGGGGATACACGAGTCTGGAGGGGCTGTTCCCTTCACTTGTACCGCAGATGCCGTAATGCCCTTTAGTGCCTCCTAACGGGCGAATTTCCCCGGGGCGGGTAGGGGGTCACGTGGGCGGAGTCACTGGGACCAGGGCCACGTGCTGTCCAATGGTGACCAGCTCACCGTACTTGCTCGCTGTGTGCAAGTGCTCCGTGTAGGTGCAGCGGGGGCGTCTCAACACCCAATCTTTTTTTGTGGATAGTTTGCTGAAGACCGTCTCTACAGTGTGTGGTGTGGCTTGTACGACGCGCACGGCTCTCTTCACTGCTTGTTTTTCCCATGCTTTTAAGTGTGTTGTCTGTAGGGTACGTACAAGTTGTCTATAAATCAACGATTTCTGTCCGTGCGTTACATTGGGCACCACGACTGATGCCCCATAGGCCAGGGGTATATCCAGAGACTGTGAGAGTGTGGTCAGTTCACTGCGCATCCCTGCCGCGGGTGCGAAGTCGCGATGATATTCAGCCTGTTTGATTTCCTTTAACTGGCGTAGCACTTTTTGGTTCAGCCAGTGGTTAGTTTGTGGCTTTCCATCCTGCGGGATTCCCGGGGAAACGTCATTGACGACCCATCTGCGTAGTTCATGCCACCAGGCTCTTTCTCTTATCCTTGCCCACCACAGTGTGTCCACATACTCCAGGACCGCAATACCCCAGCTTGCCATATCTGCTGTCAACATGTGCCGGTGTAGGGATGCACCGTCTACACCGGCTAGTGCAGCTGTCATATGTTTGCGGAGTCACTGCACAGGGGCCATATGGGTAAGCCCAACATACAGAATGCCTAGGTGCAGGTGATATATAGCATAAATGAGGAAATGTGGAGGCGTAACGGAAACCCTCCATACATGCACGAAGCTGAGTCTGCGCACTTCACGGAGTCCCTTGTGTGTGCTGTATGGTAGGAACGTGTGCCGTTCTTGCATTAACTCTGCCCACCGGCCCAGGTTCTTTGCTCGTAGAGCAACACTCATTTACAGTGTGAGGGCTGCGCAAATACTTACAGCCTTGTGTACTTTACTGTGGCACACAAACGATGTGCTTGCCGCCGTGAGGGTGAGGTGCAAACGGTGACAGTGCAGTGTACTGAGGTGTGCATAAACATTGCCACAGGCAAACAGGCTGAACCCGCCACCGTGGACCCCAATGGAAGCCATCCTGATAGGATCACTGAGGCACTTACTGCTGCAGAAATTCGGTTCATCATTTGTATGGACCCAGCATCAGAGAACGGGAAGTGGCGGGGGCGGGAGGTGATATCCGGGGTCGGGGGAATCCGAATATGTCTGACCATTGGAAGACTGCATGGGGACCCTCATTGGGACAGCCGAGTTCCTGATGCTAAACATCAGAATTCAGGTGCTGGTGACAGCTTGTCGTCAAGCCTCCCGTGTGTCTCCATAGACAAGTTCCCCCCACTGTGTGGAGTACCCTACGTTGCACATATAATGGTACTGCTCTAAATTCTGTAACGTGCTTAGCAGAAGAAAACCCACAGGGCGGGGGAGGAATGCTGGACACTGATTGAGAAAGCAGGGGCTCATCAAACTAGCAAGAAACAGTGGTCACTGTATGGTACGTGCTGAGAATGTTGCTCTCAGAACAGGATCCGTGACCGTAAATCAATGGGCTGTACGTATAATGACGAATCAAATTAATAGCAGCAGTGGACTGTTTTAAGACAAGTGTGGCTAAACCCAGTTTTTCCTGGATGTATTGAGCTGAGAGCATCGTTTCAATCACACTGTCATGATGTTGCTGCATTGGGGAGACAAGACAATCCCCAGCGGAAAACCGGAACGGCACTGTGTCTTGGTCGTCAGTGGGTCTGTGTGTTCTGTGTGTGATGTGTGTGCTGTGTGTTTCTACTGTTACCTGTGTGTCGTGGTGTGGCCGATGGCCATTGCTCCAAGGTGGCGATGGTTCTCACACCGGTGCAGGGGGGTTGCTGGAAAATGCGCATGGGGGGCCCACTGAGGATGGCATCCAATCCTGATTTGAATTCCGGTGAGGAGGATGCAATTTTTTTAAGGTCGCGAATTGTGGCATTCATTTCTGAGCCACAGTGTTCCTGCACCCATCCTTCGAGTCGCTGCATTTCTGTGGCTCCCCACTGGTTGAGCAGGAGGTTCACCGCGTGTGGGCTCCAGTTACTAACCTCTGTTGGAGGTAGTACTCTCCAGAACTCCTTGTCTTTTTCTTTGTCTTTGGATGAGGATGTCGATGAGGACGCTGACGGGGAGCCCGGCGTGAACACCATTTCAGCAAAGGCCTTGGCTCCTAGCGGCGGCGGCGGCCCCCTTGTGTTCGGTGGTCGTGTTGGCGTGGATTCCCGGGACGCATGTCGGCGCTTTGTTGCCAGGGCAGGACTGCACTCCTCTTCCTGTTCCGATTCCTCCCGTGTGTGCCATTTTCCCGACACACCTGCCCGTTCCATGACCACGTCTTTTTCATTGGGGCAACGGGTCTCCATGTCTTCCATTTCTTTGAGGAATTTGGCAAAATCTGACCGTGGAAGCGCTTCAGCGGCAGCAGTCCGGACAATGAGGAATTCTGTATCGAGCCACGCTTGGAAATCGGTCTTTGTTTGGGCTTGTGCAATCTCTTGGTGTGCTGTTGTTTTCCATTGCATCAGCCCGCCCACTTGCGGTTTAAGGACTGACAGTTCTTCAGTAGCAGAGCGCACCTGCTGGAGAGCAGGATTAACGACTTCTGTTTGCCATGTGATCAGTGTAGCCATCTGTGTATTCAATGTTTCCTGTGAGGCTTGCATGTCATCCACTCGGGTCAGGCTCTTTTTGATAGCAGTCAACTCATCCTGCATCCCACGAATATCCCCAATGCTCTACTGGGAGATCTCAACACCACGGCGCATGCACTGGTCGAATGAATGGCCCATGCAACCGCAAAACCTACAGAAGGAAGTCATGTGCTGCTTGTCGGCATCAGATTCCGGCAAGATAACGGGAGGTGTAGTCTTGTCGCAGTCCATAGTAGCATGGTTGGCAACCCCACATTTAAGGCACCAGCACTCCCTGCGTCTTCCGCCTCCCATGTCGAACTAAGTGGTCTTCGGTCCCGGAGCTGTGCCACCGCCGCGGTGTAAACCGCTGGATCGTACTTGTCACATCTGCGAAACCAATGCTGGGAGGAACCGCAAAGAACACACTGTCCAGCCTCGCGACCAGCCTTTCCTATTTCACATTTGTGGCTCTAGTGCATTTCACCACAGCTCCAGCATGGCTCTGGTGGGGGATTGGTTCCGGAAGTGCGTTCTAATGCGCGCCCTTTACTCGGGCAGTCGCGTGCTCTGTGCCCACTTTTGTGGCACGCTCGACATATGTCGGGAGCATATACATACACATACCCATACCCATACACATGCACATGCACATGCACGTACACATACACACGATTGAAGCGAGACGAACAGGCGTGACAAACAGAGCACTGCACATGTCGCTAACAAATCTCGTCAGGTCGTAAGAAAGTAGAAGAAGGAGTTGAAAAGCATGCGGCTAGGCGCCTTTCGGAGAAAAAAAGACACTCAGAAATACACACACACATACACACTTCGTGCGGGAAAACCAGTGGGGACCAAACGCGGGGCACAACGTCAGTGAAGACGAAAGCAGGCGAAGGCAGAGCACTAGTCACCGAGACATGCGTTTACGACGACAGGAGGGATCGAACCTCCGCTATAGGCAGACGAGTCTATGTCGCTGACCACTGGACCACTCCAGGCCTCTTATGTGTCTGTGGCTCAAACATGCACATTCATGGACTACACACACATAGTCTCCCAAGGGGGGCAGTCATGGTTGCTGGGTTTAACTTTGGCGGCATGGAGGTGGAGGATTTCCCAGTCTCCGCACCAGAAGCCTGTGGTGCCGTCTGGTGACAATGATGGGTCCAGGTGCCAACTACTGTAGCTGTCCCCCGCCCAGTGTGCATGTCGTCGCAGCCAGGCGGCGCACAGAGTGAGGTGGCAGCAGTGTGGCATGGGGAGGAGTTGGCGAACCGCGTACAGGTAGCGGGCTGTGGCTGTGTGGTCGTTGGGGCTTGTAGACAGGCCCCGCGTGACCGCCGAGTGTGCCGCTCTGGTGACCTGCGGCAATGCATACCCGCTGAGGAGTGCTATTTGTAACCAAGCGGAGAGGGACAGCAGCTCCCCCGCCCATGTCGTGGCCCAAGGGTGTGCGTTGCTCAAGGCGCCCGTCATGATACCCGGCAGGTAAGCAGGATAGGCGCTCGCAGGGGACAGGAGGGGGGGTGCACTTTTCAGACTCCAGGTTGATGAGAGCGCGCTGGGGTGTAGGTACGCCAGTCCTTTACCTGTTTCCCCCCGAATCATGTCAAAACCGAGAGCTGTGGTGGACGCTGAGTGGCAGTGATGTTTGCAGGCGTCCCCTGGGCCTGACATACACTCGCACAGCACACACACATACATACACACACACACACACATACATACACGCACACACACGTACACATACACATGTACATGCACATGCACATACACGTGCACAAGCACGCGGGCGTACACATACGCATACGCGTACACATACACAAAACCATCTGAATCTGGGTGTCACCACCGAGGCTAGTGGAAACTGACATGATACATTGCCTTGAGCGTCGCTCATGCATCCTGAGATGATGGCATATGCCCCACCATGAGCAGTGTGCATGGCCCTCATAGACTACCCTCGCGCATACCTCGATTTTCAAGCGAAAAAGCAAATGCAACAAATTGCGATATCACGGCCCAACACCTGTTTGCAACACATCGCTTTGATGCCTCCACGGGGGCAAATCACTATCAGCCTGCTGCAGAATGTCACATACCAGAACAAACAGAGAGCTGTGGCATACCCCATCCCCTAAAAGTATGGAAACCCCTCACCAAACCCTTTTAGAATTACAAGGGATCAAGACAAATGTGTGTTGGAGATACCCTCCACATGCTATGAAAATACGCACTCTGTGCCAAAAAGGACCTCCCCATAGAGATAATTGAGTCTTGCCCACTTTGCACTCGTTGTTCCTTCTCAACTCAAGGCCAAGAATCTGAACGAGCAGGTGATGTGGTACGTACAAGTTTTTTGTTGAGGCGCCCTTGCCCACACCATCCAACTGGGGCGTTGCAGGGTATCGACCGTATCACCTCCATGTGCCACCAGCCCCGCTTATTGGGCAGTTGGTGGCTTCATGCACATCCCAATGCATGGGGGCAAGGGATTTGGCTGGATGGGTCACTGCACTCCACCCGTGCCAAAGACGTGTGTGTGTGTGTGTGTGTGTGTGTGTGTATGTGTGTGTGTGTGTGTGTGTGTGTGTATGTGTGTGTGTGTGTGTTGGCGTGTATGAGCATGTGTTTGTGTGTGTGTGTGTGTGTGTGTGTTGGTGTGTATGTGCATGTGTGTGTGTGTGTGTGTGTGTGTTTATGTCTGTGAAGGTATTTGAAAAACAAAACAGCACAGTGCGGTCGCACTCTTCAGTCCTTTAAGGTGGCATCGGTCACAAGCCTCGTGGTGTTACGCAGGTAATACCAATGCTTTCAAGAAATACCACGGAGTAGCCTCACTAACATCCTTCACCCGCACAGATGCACACACGCATACACATACACATGCACACGCACACATCGACATGAGGATGGTATAGCACCAATAGGCATCGACTGCATCATTACAACAGCGCACAGTCCTGCTAAGGGCACCACCATCCTCTTTTGTTATCTGCCCCATGGCCCGGGGCCACGGAACTGCGACATGTGTCGCGCAATGGCGAAGCAAAAGCACATACTTCTTCTCCGTCTTCTTCTCCTCCTCCTCGCCTCCCTTCGGCATGCGGCACAATTTACACATATTTTGGTCATTTTGGTTGGAGAATTTGCACCGCCCACAGATCCATCGATTGGACCTACAGACATGCAGAGTAGAGGCCGTCACTCTACTCTGTCCACTAGTCCTTCCTTTGTTTCCGGTCTGGAGTCCCCCCCGACCTCCTTTCAGAAAGGCGGCTCGACCGGTGCCGAACCACCGGGTCAGAGTGGCATGCGGTGTCCGTCGTGGAGTGTGGTGCCCTGGATCAGGGGTGGGCGGCCTTTCAACTTTGGGGGGGGGGGGGGTCGATACAGCCCCTCTGGCTGGACCCTCCTCCCCACCCAAAAAGGCTCAATTGACGGGCCCCCAAAAATCCTACCGAGACTGACCCCCGGGCCCCGGAGGTGACCCAGAAGGAAAATTCAGAAAAAAAAATGAAAATGGGATTTTTGGAATCAGAGCATCGAGGGGTCTAGAAAAATCTTCATTTGCCATGTATTTGGTGGAAAAAAAATTGACCATTTTCAATGCTGGAACGCCGACACACAACAGTCCGTGCCATAGCCGGGCCTTTGCACGCCGCACGAAGCAGCGGGTGCCCCTGCGGAGTGGGAAAAGACGAAATTTACCATCGGGAAAATCGTGTCGGGTCATTTTTGGTACACACTTTTTTGGGTCCCAGACCCCCCCCCCCTCCTCTCCTCTAATACATCCTTGCAGGAATGGGGGGGGGGGGCATTCCGCCCAGGGTTTTGTCCGGAGGGGAAATGCCGTGTTCCAAACTGGTGCGGAGCTTCTGGGAGAGGGAGAGGGTTTTCCCCCCGAGGGTATTGTCCTGCTGCCTGTCCCTCCTGCAGCTTTGCGCTGTGACGACCCCTGGGCCTGTGGCCCCCCGAAACAGGGGCCAAGGGCAGTAGTGGGGCCGCGCGCGTGGGGCAGCCGGCGCCAAAGCCAACGGCCCCGGAGGCCGGACCTTCCGCGCCGTCCCGAAGGGAGTGCCACGGGCCGCCCGCGCAGGCGTCGCCGGGCTGACAGACTGGGCCCCCCTCATGGGCCCGGCGGGAAGTGTCGGGCCGTGTTCGGCAACCGCCGATGTGTCCCACGCGGTGACCGGCTGGCCCCCTTGACCACATCCCCAAATCGCAAGCCAAAGAAAGTGAAACCGCGGAAAATACCAGCCGTCGTATTCGCGCTGTTCCGAACCGCGTGTGGACCGCCTTAGGAGTGCTGTACCCGTGGTACGGAAGACAACCAGGATGAGGCATGTTGTGGTGGAGCAGGACTCACGCATGGCACAGTGCACTAGGGGGTCCTTTCAGATTTTCTGTGTTGTATTTAGATTTTTAAGTTCTTAAAATTGAAGGTTCATCTTGTTGGATCCAGTGATTGGTTTTTCCATGAGAGGTTCGAGTGAGTGTGGATATGGGATACAATGGTATCAGGCACGGATATGTGAGTAGCACGGCTACCGCAAACGATGGGGTCGTAGGGAAAGGGCGTGTAGGTTGTGCAGCACAACGCACACACGTTCCGCACAATGGGGACAGCAAAACGTCTGCAGGAACACCGTAGGACCAGCGCAAAGCTGCAGGAGGGACAGGCAGCAGGACAATACCCTCGGGGGGGGGAAATCCCTCTCCCTCTCCCAGAAGCTCCGCACCAGTTTGGAACACGGCATTTCCCCTCCGGACAAAACCCTGGGCGGAATGCCGCCGCCCCCCCCCCATTCCTGCAAGGATGTATTAGAAGAGAGGAGGGGGAGGGAAGGGGGGCTGGGACCCAACAAAGTGTGTAACAAAAATGGCCCAACAAAATTTTCCCAACGGTAAATTTCGTTTTTTCCCACGATGGTCACTTTGGTCTGGAGGGGAGGGGTCCGGGGGGGGGGGGGGGCTCCTTCGATGGCTGTCAGCCGTTCTAATACATCACCCCCCCCTCCTGCACTTATCTTTTGGTGCATGGCTGCCCACGGGGGCAGGGCGGCTTTTGAGCGGGGAGGGGAGAGGGGAAGGGGGTCTGGAACCCAAAGATTTGTGTACCAAGAACGGCCCGACCGGATTTTCCCTGTTGTAAATTTCGTTTTTCCCCACGATGGTCACTTTGGTCTGGGGGCGGGGGGTGAGGGGGCTTGGGGGGAGGCCCCCCCCCTTGGTTTTAAGTATTCTAGAGACGCCCTGCACGGGGGACTCTCGCTTTCCGCGCACAATCCCGGGGCCCTTGTGCTGTGGGTCGGAATGCGGCGGCGGGCCTCCAGGCTCCCTCCTGCTGCGGCACACCCGGACTGCAAGTAGAGCTCCGGACAGATGAAGGACTGCTGGTCGACGAGCCGGAGGGTGTAGCATTCGGCCGCTGGATGGAAGGCCACAACCATCCCCAACACTTGGCCGAACAGCTGCATGGACTTCATATTTGTGATGAGGGTGTTGAGGTCCGCTTTGGTCTTGCCGTCTTCCACCAAAAAGAGCGTGCGTCGGATGACCTCGTCGATGATGGTGATCTTGTTGTGCGAAAGCATGACCACCTGATGCCATCCCCAAGGGGCGCCATGACAACCACAATGCATCCCCCAGGGCAGGGATGCATTGGAAGGGAAAGCACCGCAGAGGCGGCCCCAGAAGCGGCCAGATAGGCGGTTGGAGGAGCTCGCGAGAGCGGTTGGGGGCGGTTACTGTCGGTTACAAATGTCATTGACGCTGGCACTTGCCGTCGGGGACAGCTGGCCATAGACTGGGCGCCCTGGAGGGGGGGGGGGGGGGCTCCCCCCCTTCCAATGCATCCCTGTCCCAGGGGCAGCATGACCACATAATCAAGCATGCGCGGCCCCTTGGAAAAATTTCTTGTGCTGTGGCATGCTGCGGCATGCTGCGGCATGCTTCTACCTGCACATGTGGGTACCTACGCATCTGTGGGAAACTGAACTCACAAACAAGAGACAACATGCACAACACTTTGGGGCCGAATTAATCACTTTCACCATCCGGATCGTCTGTAGTGGGTTTGTTGACATACATCATAGCGCAAAGTGTTGTTGCCCATATGCAAACGATCCTTTGTTTGGATGTGGCCCATCAAACTGAACGTTCGCTCCACATGGCAAGCAGAGCGTGGTCGTCGGACAAAGAAAACAGCAATGCTACTCAACGTAGGAAAATCATCTTTTTCAGCATCCCACCATGCCACTCTGGCTGCAGTAGAATCAGGCAGAGGGCTCGGGGCTGGCAGAGCAATATACCGCACCCACTCAGATTGTGGCATATTGGGTATGTGTTTACACAATTCAGAATAAGACGTCATTTCTTTGGTCTGCAGCAGTTCTGGGTCAACAGAGCAGGAACAGGCAGACAGACACATTAACTCAAAAAATTGGATGCTGCGGCATGCTGCGGCATGCTGCAGCATGCTTCCAAACCCCTATGTGCAGCTCCAAAAAACGGGTGCTGCGGCATGCTGCGGCATGCTGCGGCTGCACATGCTTGCACATAATCGCTTGCTGCTGGCCACGGGTCGCTTGCTGCCAATTACTTCCTGATGAACGCTTGTGGATGGTTGCCGCGTGCTCGTTGCTGGTTGCCGCAGCCTGTTCCCGGCTGCTGTTTGTGGGCGTCGGGTTGTTTGCCGATGGGCGCTCGTCGGTTGTTGACTGTTGGTGGTTGCGGGTTGCGCCTTCTGCCTCATCGGAGGGCATCGTGTGCTGGAACGATGCGCCACACAGCCCCGGTTGTTGCACCGCCCCGGCAGGGGCGGCCTGAAACGCCCCCCTCTACCCCAAGATCCCACAGACACTACACCGCCCCCTCAATGCACCGGCCCTCCGCAAAGCGTGCTGTGCTTCGGGATTCCGCGGCGGGTCGCGTGTTCCCGACGGGCTCGATCGGCCCCACAGTCACTGCTCTGCCTCTTCTCAGTGCTCATTGCCCATGCCCGGCCTCACAGCACGGCACAACACACGGGGCCAGTGGTGCGGTGAGCCACCGCCAGGCTTCCCCGACAGGGGCACACCGCAGGGCCCTTGGGCCCCATCAATGAGGAGGAATGGCCCGAAAGCCCCTCAAGCCCCCTGCCCTAAGATGCAACAAGCAACCACCAAGGGCAGGGGAATGATGATCCACAATCCCATGCACACGCACACGCACACGCACACACACGCGCGCGCGCACACGCGCGCACGCGCACGCACACACACACACACACACACACACACACACACACACACACACACACACACACACACACACACACACACACACATGCACATACACACACGGCGGGCCCCACCAGCGGAATCGCCTGTGCCGGTGAGGCGACCCCGAGGGCCTGCCCCATCCTAGCGTCATGGCGGCGTCTCCCTCCTCTTCGTCTTGCGCAAGCGCGCACGCGCACATGCACCCGCGTACGCATACCCAGGCACATACGCATACCGGCATCCACACGCACAATTAAAATTGCACCAAAATCCTTAGAATCTGAGATGAGCCGCAAAAGAAGATAAACCGAAAATTAATACAAACCCCGAGAGCAAAACGGAAAAGCGTTTCTCGAGCAAATTCTCCACAGACTAGAGGTTCTACAATGTTAGCCCAACCAAAACCACCAAAACCGCAGGTTACGTCAGAACCACCAAAAAAAATAGATGGAAATCCGCACGTTGAGAACCGCGAAACAAGAACAAAGGAAGAACAGCGGTTGGAAAAAACTCCTGAGGAGCAGCCCTAGACGTCTTTCGGTCTGTTGAAGAGTGCGCAACGTTCAGAAGAGACTTGGGAGCAAATTGTTCCACGTCCCTTCCACAGAACTCTGTACCGGGTACGTGGATCCTGTGCCGGTACGCGTGTATGTACTGTGTGCACCTACACATACACATACGCCGACACGTCCCCCTACACACGCCTTTACTGCGGCCCCCACCTGCCCACATCCCCTCCACACGCACCTGCGAGCCATTTTTGAACTTGGGGGTCGCAAGCTGCCGCCGCATTTTGCACCGGGAGCACATCGGCTTCCCGAGCTCGTTCATTGCCCCGCAAGAGGGCGTCTTGCACCGCCACTCCTGCACACGGACGCGGCGAGCGTGCGACGCGCAGCCCGCCGGGGCGCGGGGGACGGGCCCGGCCCGACGCGCGGCGTCTCCCGGCCACCGCGCCGCGCCGCGCCCATGCCATGCGCCCTGCCCCGTCGAAGTGTCCGCCCGTCAACCCGATCACCCGCACTCTACCCCGAGCACCTTCGGCCCGCGGGATGACTGTGCCAAGCCGGGCAGCAGGACCGTCCGTAAAAACAAGGGGGGAAACCCCCTGCGGCACACGATGGTATGCACGAAGTCCCCCACCCCCCCCCCCCCGTACGCCCCCCCCCTACCCCTCCTTTACCTCCCCCCCCCCCCCTACCGACGGAGGGGCAGGGGTTTGAAAGAGGGCCCCTCTTGGCCTGCCACGTGGCAAATCCTGCCGCACTTGGACCGCGAAGCCCCCCCCCCCCCCCCCCTGTGTCACATGCCGTCGGGTTGCAGTTTCTTTACAGGGCCCTGGACAGTCACACCCGTCCCTCGCTCCGCGTGCTGCGTCGGGTCGCTGCGTTCTGTCGGCCGCTGCGGCCGGTGCTCCTGCTGGTGTCGTTTCCGCGTTCGCGGGGCCCAGTCGTTGGTGTGCCGGGGCTGTGCTGGATGTGGCGGGTGCCGTTTGTGCGTTAGCGGCGCCGAGTAGTTGGCGCCTTGGGGTTGTGCTGGTTGTTGCGGTGGCCGTTTGACGGTTTTTGCTGCCCACGCACCTCCGCCCTCCGGTCGTCCACAACCTGCCTCGCTGCGTTTCCATGTGCGTGAGGCCCATGTGCGTGAGGCCCAGCCGCCGCACCCCTCCACGCGTTGTACCGGCCGTCCACCCCATGCGCCCCACCACTCCGTGCGTCGCGCGTGCGCATGACGCGTCCCCCCTCCCCCACAGGCCCTCGTCGTCCCCCTCCGGGCACAAACTGGAGAAGGGGTTCAAAGCCCCGCCCGAGGCTCTGTGACACACTTGTGCCCTCCGAAAAAAGGGGATTCTGTGGCTTCGAGGACAGTGGAGCACCGGCGGGGCTGCTGCGCGCGCCGGACGTGAGGAGAAAGTGTGTCCCACGAATCCCAAGCGGGGATGTGGTTATCCGCCGGGGGGGGGGGGGGGGGGCTGATCTGGCGGACCCCCCCCCCAGGCCCAGGGCTTCTTTTGAGCAGGCGGGGGGGGGAGGGGGGGAGGGGGTTTTGGATCCAAAACTTGGTGTACCAAAAATGGCCTGATCAGATTTTCCCTATTGTAAATTTCGTTTTTTCCCACGATGGTCACTTTGGTCTGGGGAGGGGGGGAGGGGGTTTTCGGGGAGGGGTCCCCCCCCCCTCGGTTTTTAATTATTCTAAAGAAGCCCTGCCCAGGCCACACCACACCACCCACCCAAACCCGAAAAACAAAATTTGCTCTCGGGAAAAATGAAATTGTGAATCGAGAGCCAAAAATGACAGGCCCATTTCAGGTACACAAACTTTGTTGTACCCTCATGCCCGGCCCCCCATCCCCCGCGGTCCCGTAGGCCGAACACTAAGCACAACCCCGATCCCAAGCACCTGTATCGAACTGTCTCCCAGGGCCAAAATAGGCATCCCCCACGTCTCCCGACGTTCAAAGGGTGTGTGTCGCGTGCGTCTCACAGCCTTTTCTTTCTGCTTTTAAGGGCCGACGCCGTTCGTTCCCCACTCACGGAAGCCGGAACTGACCCAAGCTTGCCGCCAAAGCTGTGGTGGATGCCGCCCTGAGCCCCCTGCCTGTCCCCCCCAACCACCCGGCGCAACAGGGAAAGTGGATTCCGCAGGGCACTGCCGTATCCGCCCCACGGGTCCCGTGCAGTGGCGCGCGCATGCCTTCAAGTAAGCGGCATCGTTGTCATCGGCCGGGATGATATTTGTGTGCGCGTAGATACACTCGTCGCCGAACTTACAACACCCGGCCAAATACTCTTTACAGATCTGGTTCTTCTTCAGCCGGTCCTTGTCGGCCACACGGTAATGCCAGTACGGGCACGCCTCGTTCTTGCACTCCCCGCGCGCCCAGTCTCGACACGTTCGCTCGTACTTCCGCCGATGATTCGATCTGAAGTCGTGGAACTTGCCAAACTTTTGTTTGAGCTCCACGCCACTGTGGATGAGCGAAGGAGCATTCTTGGGTGTCGGTGGAGCAAGGGGGGCGTGGATGTGAAAAGGCAAGCATACAAGGAGACACCCGGCTGGATGCGCGCAGCATGTGGAAGGGTGATGTGAGGAGCAGGTATAAGAGGGGGGGGGGGTTGGCACAAGGCCTCGGTATCAGATTGTTTGCCTTTGGCGGCGACCATTGGCCTCTCGCCACTGCTCATTCTGACCCTCTGTGGGTCCGAACGTGTTTTGGTTGTGTCAGGGGGGGGGGGGTTGGCACAAGGCCTTGGTGGTTGGGGGTCAGGGGGGGGGGGGTTTGGATGACACCCCCCACCCGACTTCGGACCCACCCAGAGAACCCCCTCATATAATTCTGTGGGGCACATTTGTTGTCAGTCAAATTGGCCAAGGCGCTCGCCGGGGCTAGGCATCCCAGCCCAAAGGTGACATCATATCAGGGACATCATCAACATGCAATTCACCCATCAGTGATGCCGTACACGACAAAAAACGTACCCATACCCCTTCCCTTGCCCTTGCCCGGCTTTGCTGCTGCTGGTTGTGTTTACCTTCATGGTTTTCTGCTTCTTTTTCCTCTTTGTTACTTTTCCGGCTTTTTTTTTGGTTTTTCATTTTTTGACAAAATTTTCAATTTTCAAACTTCAACTTTTGGTTTTTCAGGGCTATGCCCTCATCCTGTTGCTGCTCTCGCTGCTGCCACTTGGTTTGTGGGGGCCACTTGGTGTGGCTGGGGTTGCTCACGAAAGGAAAGAGAGTTTTGCATGGTGCCTGCATAAAGACAAAGAGAAAAACAGCAACCGCACACCAATTGACAAGGCTTCTGCAAACAAGGAAAGAGGGTGCAGCCATGGGTGTAGCAGGACCCCAAGCCAGGAAACCCTCAGAATTATAAGAGGGCAGGGGCCCAAAGACCCGCCTACCTCCCTTGCAAGTTCATTCAGAAAAACGCAGCCTGGTGAGCAGGCGTGCGGGTAGGTGGCTAGCGAGCCAGCAAGCCAGTTTGCGAGGTAGTTCTGTATGCATGCACCTAGGTAGGAATGTGGGTAGGGAGGTAGGGAGGGAGGTGGGCGGGTAGGCAGGTAGGTACGTACGTACGTACCTTACGCCCCCGTTGCAATCTCCCCCCCAATGTCGTGACGGTTCCCCCCCATGAGGGGAGGGGGCGGTCGCAAAGTGACGGTTCCGGGGGGGGGGGGGGGTGCACCACCAAACGTAACACTTCAAAACAGCAGCTGTGCATGGTCCACAACCTTGTCCCTAGGACCCTGGTATCGAATGCGCAGGAACTCAGGTCCAGAGGGTGAGGGACCAATGACAGTTGCCAACAGCAGGCCACCCTTGCTGCGAGAGCGGTACCCAACACGAGCGCCTGAGTGCCTGTAGCATGCATTTGTGTCTGAATGACGGGAGAAAACAACTCTGACAGAGGGCACTTGTAGAGAAAGAACAGGAGAGCACGGAGAGGACAGTACAACCAACGGTTTCCACAAGAAATGTCGAAGTGACGTTCCCCCCTTTGGGGGGGGGGGGGATTGCAAGGGGGGGGGGGGTTTACAAGGGGGATGTAAGGTAGGTAGGTAGGTAGGTAGGTGGGATGGCAGGGGTGTCCACAAGCGAGGCCCACGAAAAGATGCTCCAGGTGACGGGGGCTGTGGGTGGGGCAGCGGGCGGCCCACCTACGGGGAGCACTCGAGGCTCCGACGCGTACGGGTACCCCTAATCCCCCATCCACTGCGTCCCGCATACCCGTCTTACACACCTCAGCTCCCCCCTCTACTACACACGCCACGCCCCTCTCCAATGCCTCAAAGTGCCTTGAAAGTAGGGGCACCATGCCCCTTTCACACACCTGCAAACCCCGCTCCAGAGGGCGTTGCATGCCCCACCACAACCTCACCCCAACCCCCTCTCACACACCTGGCGGCTTTCGCGCGCTGCATGGCCAAGAGCTGGGCGTACTGCTTGCGCTGGTCCTCGTCGGACAAAATGTCGTAGGCGTTCTGCAACTTCTGAAACATCTCGACGCCATCGGGATTCTTGTCCGGATGGTATTTGATGGCCTGTGGAATGGGGTGGGGGGCAGTGGATTCAGTAGGTGTCCTGGGCAGCTCCTTAGAAATAACAATTAGGCCCGAATCCACCGGACTTGGGACCAGAGGGCAATATCTAGATGTTGCCAAGGTGGTCACATGGACCAAAGTGGCACAGGTGCGGAAGACGGTTGTGAGTTGGGGTTGGGAGGAAAATGACGTGAAGAGATGAAAGAAGAGGCAGAGAAGAAGCAAATAGCTTCAGCATCGGAGGCAAGATGCCTCCTCCGACTCGGGTGGCAGATGCAGCGTCTCGGCGCCACACAAAAACTCAGATCCACGTGGCAATGGGCTGGCAGCATGCACGCGGTGAGGGCGGTGAGGGCTCACAAGTGCTGCCTATGGCCCGTGGCGTCCCTCCCACGCCGGCGCTGCGGCGTGCATCACATTCAGTGATTCACATGGCAGTGCGGTTTGGAGGGTGGACACCACCACCGCCGATGTGGGAAAGGCAACACAGGGCAGGGGGGTGCCGCATCACCGAGTGTCACCCATCGGCGGTGCGCAGCATGTCCCAGAATTGTACCGTTGGTACTTCCCCGTTCGCGCGGTTTGCTTGGGGGGGCGGGGGGTCCGATCCTGCATAACCCCCTGTGTGACATTCCGTCTGGTTGTTGCTCCTTTACGGGGCCCTGGACAATCACCCGTTCTTCCCTTCGCATGTTGCGTCGGGTTGCTGCTTTCTGTTGGCCGCTGCGGCCGGTGCTCTTGCTGATGTCTTTTCCGCGTTCGCGGAGCCCAGTAGTTGGTGTGTTGGGCTGTGCTGAATGTGGCATGGTGTGCCGGTTGCGCGTCAGCGGCGCCCAATAATTGGCCTATTGAGGATGTGCTGGTTGTTGCCATGGTCGTTTGACTGTTTTTGCTGTCCACGCGCCTCTGTCCACAGGCCGTCCATAACCTGCCTCGCTGTGTTTCTGTGTGCGTGAGGCCCAGGTGTCCTGTTCCTCCACGCGCTGTCCCGGCCGTCCACCATATGTCCTTTTCCCCCTCACGGCTGGTCTGCCGGTGATGGGCTCCCGCTCCTGTTGCGCAAACAGCCCATCTGGGCTGCGGGAGACACCCCCCACCTGATGCCAGTTGAGCAAGGGTTGCCCTGGCACCCGGTAGCGACGGGGCTGGCTGGCCAAGCCATCCCCTTTATTGTCGCTGCCTCCCACGCGCACGCTCTCCCATCCGCTCCATTCTGGTTCCCTGTTCCCGCTGTTCTGGTTGCCTCTCCTGCCTTGCTGTGCCCCTCCCCCTTGTCTGCTGTGCACGCCCTTGTCCCTCTCGGTGTGGCTCCCGCATTCTGTGTGTCTGTGTTGCTCCTCCCCCTGTCTGGCGCTCCTGGGTGCCCCTGTCGCACACCCCCTCCTGTCCCACCCGCCTGCCCCCCCGTATGAGGATTTCACATCTCCGTACGACGTGGACTGTCCCGTGCGCGGTTGGCTGGTCACAGCCTATCATTCCTCCCGACGCCTGGGGCACTGGGCACGTGCGGATGCGCCCCGCCCCCTCGTCGACGTCGCCACCGCGACGTCAGCGGAGGGGTCGGTGCTGCATGGCCGCACCCCAAGTCCAAGAGGGACGCGCCGTCACTGCCAATGGCCGTCACAGTGCACGCGTGTGGACGCCCTCCGTCACTGGCGTGCGGAGTGCGTCAAGGACCCGGTTCGTCGGGACAAGGACATGAACGTGTACCAAATGCGGCACAAAAGCTCAAAAGGCCGAACTTCAAAGTGGGCATCGTGCCGCCCGAAGACACACGTCTGCACTGGTGTCTTGTGCCGATGTCCATGGCATTGGCGTTGGGGGTGGGATTGGGGGGGCATCATGTTGCCGCTTTGCACCCCCTCACAACCCTTTCTCTTGCCCCGCGCCCCCCTGAAAGCACTGGAGTGCCACGCCCCCCCCCCCCATGCCATTGATACCGCTTGTCCAAGAGACGGAGGGCTTGTGTACCGCAGCGATCGGGGACCTGATTTGACTCGGTCCCAATCTGCAGATGTGGGCCAAGATGCTCCGTTGATGTGCGTTGTCTGCGGTTGTGCTGTGTCACCCGAGGTGTATTATGAGGTGGCTGACCGGCCCCCATTCCCTTTGTTGTGGGTTGATGGCGGCAAAACACACGTGGCATGGGGGGCGGGTGCGGCCCAACGCCTCGATAACAACCTTTTGCTGCCGCGGACAAGATACGCCCTGTCCAATACACATGTGTCGGTGTGAGGATGTGTGGGCTGCAGGGAAAACCCCTCACAGCGCCAGGAGTCTTAGGGGGCGTTTTCGCACAGCGCCAATTATTACGTTGTTTATCCCGGGAACACCCCTGAAAACCACCCACCTACAGAAGCATGCATGATCAATTCAAAACAGCATGGGGTGCAGAATTTAGGACCCTGGGACCCGTGGCAAGCATCAGACTAAAAAAAAATCCCTGGAGCTCCAGCAGGGGCTGTAGGGTGCAGAATTCAGGACCCTGGGACTCGTGGCTACCGGTGGTGGAAAACAGCCGCCTTTTCGCACAGCGCACGGTGCGCCCCCTTAGAGCTGCCAGGGGGGGCGAGAGCATCCTGTGCCAGCCCCCCTGACATGCGTTGCTACGTCCTTGCATGCCCCTCCTAGGCCCTGATGAGTGCGGTGAGGGCGCTGGCCCCTCCGGGCTGTGAGCCTCCGGCCATATCCTTACCAGGGCGGTCCTTAACAAAGAAAAAAAAAAGTTGTTCTTGTACCCAGGTTTCCCAAAAAGACCGCGTGTAGCTCATATGTTCAACCATGGTTGGTGGCAGTTGGTGGCGGTTGGCGGTTGGCAGTTGGCAACTGGCGGTTGGTGGCGGTTGGTGGCGGTTGGTGGTTGGTGATTGGTGGTTGGTGGCGGTTGGCAGTGGTTGGCGGCTGGCGGTTGGTCGGCGTTTGGTGGCGGTTGGTAGTTGGCGGTTGGTGGTCCCTTGGGGCGGTCCTTAAGGGCGGTCCTTAACAGAAAAAAAAATCTCGGTCCCAAAGGACCGCCCTGATCCTCACACATCCCTTCCAGGCCTTTAGCGGTGTGCGGGAGCGAGTCCCTCCTCTGCCAGCCGCCGCCATACACCTTCACACGTCCTCACACATCGCCTGGCCCTTTCGTGCTCTGAGGAGGCGAGCGCATCATTTGTTGGAACGTCTGAGAGAGCACATACCAACTTTCGAAAGGACTTTTTGATGTCATCTTCAGTGGCATCTTCCGCAACCCCCAAGACCTGGAACAAGGTTTGGTCCTCTTCACTCGCCGCAGCAGTTGCAGTGACGGCCATGGTCACAAAAGCTAGAAAGATATTGGCCGGGAATTGAGCTGGCGCACATTCCCAAAAAAAAAAAAGCAGTGGAACATGGAGACCCCACAAGTATTAGCACAACAACTCTCCCCCTCTACGACAAGCATGTCTCCAAGTTGTTTTAGATAATTTCTCTTCTCAAACAAGAAATCGTTTCTTTCTTTTTCGCTGACCCCACCACAGCACATGTGCTGGCTGCGCGGTTTGGTGCGTAGCTGCTCGTTGATAGTGTTGCTCCGCCCCCAGCCCCCCCTCCGCCCCCTTGCAAAAACCCTCGCCCTTGCACCATCCCCCAGAAGGGGGGCCACCATCACTCGCCCCAAAAGTCCAGGGCAAGGAAGGCACCGAAGAAAAACTTTCCTCCAGCCACAATGTAGTTGTGGTGAAACCCCACGTTTGGGTCCACAGGGTACTATACGATACAACAGTTGACAAGGAAGGCCCTTCCATACGCTGAAGTAAACGTATGCCACAGACAACCTCGACAACAATGGCAAGGCAAAGACGACAACCGGCCACAACCAAAAAAAAAGAGGCACTCAGAAAATGTGCAGATATGGTAGGAACATAGAACGCCGTACACTTAAAAGGCGGGGATGTACCCCCCCCCCCCTGTCCATCCCCCCCTTCAGGTACGACGGTTCCCCCCCACCCCCGGGATGGACGGTCATCAACTGACGGTTCCCCCCCACACCCAGAGGGGACGGACACCACACATCAGTAACCTGAATTCTAGTATACCCAACTAAAATTTTTCTTCGGCGCCTTTGGCGCCTGTGATTTCCTTTTGATTTCTTATTGTTCATGGGCCAATTGACGGTCCCCCCCCCTGGGGGGGGGGATGCACAAGGGGTGGGGCTGGACAAACAGGGGGGGGGGGGGGTTGCAAATTTGAAAGGCATCAAATAGAAAGAAGTGTGGAACTACGTGTTGTGCCCCAGAAGCTCAGGACATCACCAGCAACAATTGATATGACATAATCTTTGCCCCCAATGCAGCCCCCTGTGCAGGGCAGCTAAATTGCTTCAAGCTGCTGCCTTCCCACACCACGTCTCGTGCCCCCTACTTGTGCACTCCTCTCTCTCTCTTCCTCTCCGCCAATCCTGTGAACCCCCCCCCCCTGCAATAGTTCCCCTGGGGGAATAATCAAACTGAGGTTGGTGGGCTGGTCAAACGGGGGAAGTATTGCGGGATTATTTGGCTCATTTTGTGTGCACTTGTGCTTGTGATCTACAGACATACAATGTGGGTGTTGTTGCATGGTACGTGCATGGTGTGGCACTTTTTTGATGTTTCCGGGAATTCTACCTGCTGAAGAGGCCCTCTTAAAACGAAAGCGGTGGTTTCTAGAGGCTACTGGATGGTTCCTGTTACTTCTTGGTGGGTTCTGGGTGGTCGTGTTATTTCCTGGTCACTTCCTGGGGGCTTCTAGGTGGTTACTGGTAATTCCTGGCAGCTTCTGGATCGCTGCTGTTACTGGTAAGGATTCGCAAGGAGGGCTTCTTACCCACGGCCACAAGCTCCGCATGGATCCTGTGTTGGGGCTGTCAGGACAAATCCATATCAGTGATATAAGTGAAACAAAGCTCCATGGGCTCCCTTTGCACATGACCAGGGAACTGTAGGCCCCAGGAATACCAGTAGCCCAGGCTGAGATACAGCAAATAATATGTGCTATGTGGCCAGTATTGACAAAAGCAACATCCAGAAAAAGGTGGGAGCAAACCAGAGGTAGTTGCACGCACTCTACCATAGTACACCATAGTACCACAACAGGGCAAAAAACAGTGTCCATGTAAACCGACATACAAAACTTTGCATGGTGTGTGCACAGTGCACAGTGCGTGCCACACCCTCAATGGATATTGATTAGTGTGTTGCACAATGATGATGAGGATCCTGGTTGTGGATGATGTCGGAGAACGACCTTCTGAAAAAAAAAAAAAAGCATGGATGTAAATTTGTGCAGTTTGATGTGCTGAATTAAAACATGCAAGAGTTTGGGCTCAACAAAACGATATGTTAGAGAAATTCCCCGTTTGTTGGCCGGAAGACCACTGCCACACTGGGGGGTGATTCCAACGCAAAGTGGGAATTTTTTCAGGTTTCGGCTGCTTTCTCCAAAATGTCGTTCCGGAGGTAGGGGTATGTTACAACTTTTTGAAATCTGCAAGAAAAGGCCGTTTCGGAAAGGTATAGGTTATGGGGGGGGGGGGGGCAGGGGACCATATTTTTGAGTACCGGAGCTGAACTTTTTACTGTTTCAACATCTGCTCAGAAATCTTTGTCAGCAATGCCTGGTTTCTCTGTCTGCTTGCTGTGCCATGTCCCCCACACAGTGTTCTTCATGACAGGACCTTGTTTTTTCCAATTTCACCATGTCCAAAACCGGGGGGGGGGGGGTACATGCTTGCATATGAGATCACACCAACAAAATTGAAACGTTCCCAACGCGGCCCAACACATGCAAATTTGTGTCAGGCTGATGATGTGGACCAAAAGTCGTCCGAAACCAAAACCTGCTAAAACCTCGGACCACGACCTACATGCAGCAGCATCACACATGGTACATTGTAGTTTCCAAAAATGTTACTATTTTACATCCATGTGATTTACCCCCACACCTTTGGATCTCGGTCCTAGCTGTCGAAGAAGCATTGGCTTTCATCCGGTTTCCAATTCTTGACATAAGAGTCATCGTTCTTTGCCCTATGGTGACACTCCTTTACAGTTTCTCCGTCACCGAAGGGCACTGTAATGGGATCATAAATGGCATAACCACCCCTCCCTCTCAAATTTTCAGATATGACTTTGTCTTTTCTCACACACCTGCTCTCTGTTCCTCATAGGTCATCAAGATCAGACTTCGCTGGGGTTAGATTAGTGAAATAAAACACCAAAACACTCCAACACCTGCACCCGCAGACACCGCTACGGTGCACCCGCGCCGGTCTGCCTGGTCCAGTCTATTGGGGGCACACCTTTCCTGAAATTTTGACTTCGTGAGAAAGCTTTTTTTTTTTGTATACCAGATCAGATCAACAAAGATTCGGGTACGTAAATCTTTGATAGTCGTGCATGCAAACGCGCTGTGTGTTGTTGCAACGCCTTCCTCATTGTGATCATTTGACAGGATGAGAAATAAAATACAAGAATGCATGATTCACATCTCCATTAATGCATTGTGTTCGTCTTCTATTCATCAACGCGGTTGCCTCGTTCGAAATAGGTTAATATGCCTGCTTGATTAGCCTGCATGATGAATACAAACCTTGGAGAAGGCGTTGCATTGTTTCACGTGAGTGCAGATGATCATTCTGATGGCCATAGTGCTGATGAACATAGTGTTGATGAATACCAGTAACCATCCAGAAGCCTTCAGATACCTCCAGGTGAAGGAATTAATCGGCTATTTGAGCCGAATTATTTGGGGGTGGGGGAATTACCAAGGGGCAGAGGGGTTACTCCTGCCCCTGCCTTCCTTATTTCCTGCCCAAAATCCCTAAGCGCTCTTGCTCTTCGTTCCACCCGCTCCACCTGCTCGCCCCCCTTTGCCTTAAACCCCCTTCTCCTCGATTGCCGCCTTTTTGGCACGGTAGCCTTGCAGTAATTTGATGATAGAATCGGTTTGCTGTTTCAAACTTGGACAACAGACTGGCCCGTGTACATATATGTGGCATGCTGGTTACGGGACTTGTGGCCCATAACACGTGCACTTGTTGTTGCTTCCTGGGTGTTCTCTTGCCAACTGCCTGCATAACTGGGACCCTATGCTGAGCTAAAGGAACTCTGCACCAGCCCTTGACCAACAAGGCTGAGGCACCGTAGACTATTAAGCCGAAGAGGCCCTGAACCAAACTGCCCCTCCACCAACAAAGCGCAGGGACCCTAGAACAAGCCAAAGAGGCCCTGCACGAATCAGCCCTGCACCAGTTAGGCTAAGGGATCCTCCAATACGCCACAGGGACCGATCAGTCTTGCACCAATATGGTTAAGACACGCTGCAATACGCCGAAGACGCCCGAATGAGGTCCGATAGCACCACGGGTCCGCGCCATGAGTGACAAGCAATGAACCAATCAGGCAGCCTGTGTCATTTGCAATCTTCGTACATCGCTGGTGTAGGGGTTAAAAGCCGGGGCGGGATCTGAAGTAGCACGCACCATTTTGCACACAACGTGGTGTGTGCTCACCGCATTTTGCTGGACACGAGCCCTGGTGGCCCCGAACTGAAAAGTCCTGGGCAACAATTCCGACAGCTGCGTTGCCAAACACATTTCCTTCAGCGTACCCCCGTGTTTGGGAATGGAACACAAACTGCTGCTGGCGAATGCTTCGGCTGTGAACTCCTGCTCACCAAATCATCGCAAAGCCATGTGCTGTGCATTGCCACATCTTTCATGCATGACGTGTCGTGGGATTCGACGCCTGTCCCGTGACCTTTGGAACAAAATGAGTGTGCTGCCAGGGGTTAATTGGTAAACAGTGTGGCATCTGCCACTATGTACAACAGTCTTTGATTCAGTCCAATAGAGTCTCGTGGCCACATACAGACCACTCAAGCGATAACCATATATAAATGCCACTTTCCAAGGAATACCCAGTGCAACAGCATGACAAGATGTTTTCTCTTTCACCCAAATGCCAGGGGGCACTACCTAAAGTGCCACTTCAAAGCCTGAGCCCTATCGGTTGCCCTTCAAAATACCTCGCAGTGGAGCAGTGTTTTCAATGCTTTGCTCGGTGCCCACCATGCCTAACAAATACATGACATGCAAACTGCATAGAGAATCCCAACCAATTCCACCTGCGAAGCAAGACATCCAAGCGCATCTCCACTCCGAGAACAAGGTTAGACAGCCCCCGCACCTGATCCCCCCCTTCTCCACCAAACCCTCCAAAATCTCCTGGTACTATCCCCTGCTGCCCGCCGTGCGCTGTACCACGACCTACAACACAAAAGTGTGAAGCCATGACTCCGTTTGCTCCACCAACAACCCCAGATCCCCGTGACAGCAGGGTTAGAGCACCTGCTCATTGCTTGGTGGACACATGTGTGTGCGGTGGTGGGGGGGGGGATTTGCAGCAAAATAACGTTGGCTGGTGCTCTATGCCTGTCGCCCTTTGTGTGATCCAAATCATCCATTTCAGTTGACCAGCACCTTCGGTGTGACGTCTCACTGACATCACCAACATCACTAAGAGGCAAGCTGCTGCACCAAGGATCCAGTCACATTCACGTCTGTGCACACGCATGCATGCATCCTCCCTGCCCACACAGTGTGCAACGCGGAGTTGCAGCCCTCATATTCTTGACCCAGATCACTCGGAGGGTAAATCGTAAAGGCGGAGCAGGTTTGCCGGTTGCTATTTCCGGTTTGTCACACTTGGTTGTGTTTGGTGGAGCAGAGCTGATGACTCGCAGCCCAACAGGAGGAATTGACTACGCTGTGGGCTATGTTACCCAGTGCCATGTTTGACAATGTCCTACAAGAGATCCACCAAGCCGCTGTGTTGGCCCACCGTCTCTGCTTCTCCTTTGTGGCGGGTCGTGGCACCGACACACTATGGATCCATCGATGTGTGTGTGGGGGGGGGGGGGGGGCAGAAAGGTGGTGGTTGGAGGGGTTTGATAGTGCAGTTGTGTGGGTGAGAGGGGTGCCTGTCCACTGCCCTCAGTTGCCAGTTGTCTCATTCGGCCTCTTACTTACAAGTGCAGTCTGGTCTGGAAACCTTTGCCCCTTGATCAGACTGCTGGGGCAGGGGGGTTTGCCATAAAGGCTAAGCAAGCATGCCAGTTGGTACTTCTGGGCGTGCACACTGGTTTGAGTTTTCCAGAGGAAATTGTCTACATTGCTTGTCCCAGGCCACTGGGTGGGGGGGGGGGGGGTGAGAGTGGAAACCCGGGGGGTAAAGACTCAGTAGGTATGCCAGCTGCCACTTGCGGCTGGGGGGAAGAAATGGGCCTGCCCACCCAACCAGCCACCTTGAGATACGGTGCACGTTCTTTGGTGGAGCGGCTTCAGGCGTCCTTTGCGGCAGCTGGGCCCCAGTCTCATGTGCTTCAGGCGACACCAAGGCTTTAGAGCATCCACCGCACTCTCCTGCCCAGAACTGCAGGATTTGGGAGGGCTCCAAAATTGAATACTCAAGACGTCCTTTGCACAGACGTGAAAATGCTGCTTCGTTTGATTTTGACCAGACTGACCAAAACAAGACAGACACGGACGGACCTGCACACCGATTCAACACCAACACCAACACCAACACCAACACCAACACCAACACCAACACCAACACCAACACCAACACCACCAAAACCAGAACCAAAACCGAATAATCATGACCACAACACCAATACCGTACAGCACCAGCGCAAAACACAGTCGCGGCAGTAGCTAGCACCGGCAACACCAGCACTAGCAGCAGCACCATCAGCGCCCTGCACAAACTTATGTGATATATGTGGAACAACGATATCTTTTGCTCTAGAAGGTCAGACAGAGGTCTTATTGAAGGAATGCAGTGTTGAGACTGCCCCTTCCTGATCTAGGCTAACGGAAATAATTACACCCCGAATGTCTTCTGCTTCCTCATCCCCCGCCCTTCCTCCCTCCCACTCTGTCTCTCTTCGCATGATATGAATGCACCTTTAATGCCTTACACCTCCTGATCCTCTTCTGTCGCGGTAGACGTCGCTGCCCTCTGAATAGCTGCAGCCGCTGCCTTGTGCCGCACCTCCTCCGGATCGGCTGCCGCCTGCTGGGAGCCGCGGCCACTGCTGCCTCCCGTACTCCGACCCTGTGCGCCATTTGGCGATGCATTGGGGGAATCGGTGTGACGATTCACGGCGAGGAGCCGGATGATGAACGGGTGGCAGTGCCGGTGCACGAAAGCCCCTGCCTTCCGCGCATGTGGCTGAAGCATCTCGGGAAACAGGGTGTGGAAGGCAAAGGACTCAGAGGCGTCTCCTCGGTCACCGGGACCTGTCAAAAACAGATTTGCGATGCAAAGGACAGCGTAGAGCGCACAAAGCCCCTCATTACAGAATTTCATATTTGTACCCGCGCGAGAGCCAATTCACTGGCCCAAGGGAGAGTCTGGGAAAATATTGACTTCTGCCGCAGCTGCATTTCAGCTGCGCCACGAATGTCATGTTTTGTTGACAGCCACAAATCCGTCCCTTCGTCTGTCCATCTGCCCTCAGAAAGCAAGTGCGTTGCTGCAACAGAAAAGCGGTGCAAATTTCGCGCTCTCGTTTTAGTCTGAAATGCGGCATCCAAAAAATTGGGAACACGTTGGTGAACCACGAACAACCACTGGCACGTGTGTGTGCGTGTGTATGCAGGGGTGTGTATGTGTCTCAGTGTGCCTCCCTGTGTGTACCGTTGCGTGTTTGTGTGTGTGCATGTGTGTTTGTGTGTGTGACGCCCAAATCTTTCAAATCATGCTCAAACTGCGAAGTCCAACAACTATGTCCTACCACTATGCGACTGAACCATGAATTCTGATGTTCGAGTGCCCCGTTGTCAGGTGTCAGTGTGTGCTTTCCACAGCCACACTTCGACAATCGCCATTCAAAGTCTGCATGTGGTGGATTTGAGTTTATTGCATTGCTTTGGACTTTGATTGGTTCCGTTGACTTGATTTGGAGGTCCCAAGTAGACTTTGATCGAGTTTTCAAACGAGGGCTGTACAATTTGACGAAAATTGCACTAACACGTGTGTGTGTGTGTGTGTGTGTGGTGGTGGTGGTAGTACCGTTTTTACCAGGTCTTCCCGGTTGGACCTGTATGTCGCTCCACATTATAGCAGGCCTTCGGTGCAGGCCAGGGGTGCATCCCTGTATTGCCCCTCGACCAGCGCAATATGCACTTAGGCCAGAACCTGGCTCGCTGCCCCAGGACAGGGTGGAAGTGGGGTGGTAGCTCCGTGGCTTCCGTCGGGCCAGCTCCACGGTAATAGTTCAATGAGTTCAATGAGCCCGTCATCCGCCAGGCCAGCTCCACGGTAATAGTTCAATGAGTTCAATGAGCCCGTCATCGCCGTGTCGCCCTATGTGTTGTGTGTGTATTGGGGTTTTCACATCTGGTGGTGCTCGCGGCAGCAAGGCGGCCTCCACGGCCTACTCAATTTGGTGATTTCCCCAGAAAGGATGCCCTGGACGCACGGCTGCCACCGCCCGCCTCCAGACATGCCGTAACCGGGGTTCGATTCCACGACCTTACGGTTGCAAGACCTACGCTTAGCCCGGTTGAGTGAGCCGGGGATCCTAGTGTATGTGTGTGTGGTATGCTCGTTGATCGTGTATGCATTGGCGTGCATGTGTGTGTACCCCCCCACGGCATCCTGCCCATGGCTGGGGGCTCCAAAGCTACATAGCACATGCTTCGTCACTCTGCTGTTCCTTCTCATTGTCGGGCGAGTGCGCCGATAACATCGAAAAATCCGAGCACCAGTCGGCGCATTGCTGTGTGCAGGGTGTGGCATATGCCATGACACGTACGCCAATTTGGACCAAACCGCGTGCACCTGCAGCAATCGGCGCAAGCGGCAAAAAACGGTACCCTGTGTAGGTACCCCCCCCCTCCGCACCACACAGGGTGGTGAGAGGCCGATGGGCACCACCGCCTATGGAGGGAAAGTGTCCAACGGAAGGGCAGTGAATGGCGATCGGCCAATAGGCGCCGCCAGCTGTAGATGAGAACAACACACCATGGCGACATGCCAAACCCTTCTGCCACATGGGATGACAGCCATCCAGTGGTATGCCATGCGGATGCGCCAAGCAAAATTCCATGGTCCATTGCATAGTGCCCCCAGGACTATGGTGGAGAGAAAGGTGTCGCCTCAGGCACACAAGTGGGGGGGGGGGGGCATTGTGTATGGAGAGGGTTTTAGGGCAAAGAAAACAGGTGATGTCTGAAGGGGTGTCTGAGGTGCTCCTTGAGATTGGGGTGGATTTGTCTGCCAGTCCCCTGCTCCCCGCCCCCCTTGTCCCGCCATCATGGCACCCTGTCCTCTTGCCCAGTTCCCATACCTCTAACCAACAGCCCCCGTCCCCTGCTGCATGCTCTGCGCACAAAACACCAAAAGGAAGGTCATACCAGCAGAAGAATTGGATGTGTTGAGATAACTCTGGAAGTAGCGTAGATAAAGCCATGCAATGTATGCCCCATACATCACAAGCAATGACGATCCCGAACGGCTTGGTAGCTTTTGCAAAACCTCTTGACCTTCAACAAAGTACGAGCTAGTGCGTCTTAGAGTGTTGCATTCCAGAATGGGTTGGGACTAACTGATTGGAGGCAATTTTAAGCATTGCATCGACTACGGTTGTGGTATTCGTCAACATGCATAAAGTGAACCCGGCACCTGCCCAAATATTAATCCCCAAAGTATGTTGCACGAAGGATCAAACCCCCAAGTTCCACATCAAAGCACGCTCTTCAATCATTCTACAGAAACCGGCCTGCACAAGTGATCACTGAAGAAGAGGGAACTGCCAGTCCCCGTGACCGTGCCAACACATGCGCAACGGGGCACAAGTGATCGACAAACTTGGGCAGAATGCTGTTTGTGACGCATGAATGGCCATTGGGCTTTGGAGACCAAGCCCAACTCCCCGTCTTCGGCTTAGCTCACCTTAGTTAGGCCTTAGTTATCCTCCCCCCCCAACCTCTTCGGACAGGAACACATTTAGGGGGCGCACAGCCCTCCAAGCAATATCATAGAGCTAGTATCACCAGCGAGGATTTGCAATCCCACATTTAGGGTCTAGGAGAAGCAGATTCTGGACCCATTTTTCGGTCCAAGCAAGCGGTTTTCAAGGCACTTTTGGAGGGACACACTTGTGCCAACGGTGGCCGTTCATCCACACCTTTGTGTGGATGGCCAACCCCCGCCCCCCCGATCACCTTTGGAAAATTTCAATTTTATCTAGAACCCGCGAGACACTGTGAGCACGGACACGGACAGCACAATGGGCACTGCAATGCTTGGCAAGCGGGATGTCCTTCACCAAACCTCAATAAATCCACGGAGGAGTTTGTGTCCTGAGTTACGCCATGCTGACGCATTGGAAAATGCGTTACGTGCCTCAACCCAACCACAAACACACACGAGAAAAGCCGCGATCCGGGCTAGGAGTTATGGCTTGGTGCACACACACACACACACACACGCACGCACGCGCGCACACATGCAAACAAACTTTGAGTGTCGAACAGTTCTCGTTAGTTGGCCATCGCAAGCGACAAAAAATTTCGCATACAAAGGCTGGGCACCGAAAAAGGCAAACACACACGCACACGCGCGCGAAGTCGCATACCATTGGTATCCATCATCGTGGATATGGGCCTTGGACCGGATCCGAAGAACAACTCCATTGTGACAGTGAAAACCACAAATGCAAATGGAAGGAGCTTCAATCGAATCGGAATGAAGAAAAATTGAACTTCGAAGTCAGGCTTTAATTGTTTGAGCGCGACCGTTAAACTGTTCACAAAAAGTAGCTTTTCGGGAAGCAAGAGAGGTATTTGGAGGCAAAATAGTTGCGAGTTGTGGATTGCGAAGCGTTAGGTGCTTCAGCCCCTTTGCCACACTCCCTCGAAAAGCCAAAAAACACCATTTTGCTTGGAAAATACAATTGCATGCCACAACACGAGCAAATCCTTGCATGGGCAAGAGACATCCTACATTTCAACAACGACATTTCACAATCTGAAACGCATGGGAACAAAACAGCAAACGAACTCGAACTCTGGCGGTTGTTGAAGTATGATCCAAGGCGTAGCAATGTGGAATTATTATAGTCATACCCGGCGATCACAGGTTGGAAACCACAGTAGTAGTCTGTTAGCCACGTACTTGAAGCGATCATGCAAATGAACGTGGCGGTGACCAATGTGCTCACCCCGGTAAGAGCCGTGATGACACCTAAGAGATCCAAAATCATCCATCTCCTCATCTCCTCCCCGCCCCGTGACAAATTAGTGCGACTAAAATGACGCCGGATTTCACCGCATTGAAGTGTGAACGAGGTTTCACAGTGGTTAGCAACGTAGAAAACGTGGTTTACATCTGCCCAAGGGCGTGGGTAGCAACGACGTCGGTGCAAGCAAGCGAAGCGTAAAGAGAAGTGCGCACATGATGATCTACATGTCAACGAGAACAATCCCTCTACACGGCCGAGAATGACTTGCCAATCGACAAAGAACATGCAAAGGTGGTACTTTGGCCCATTCACGTTCGTCAACAGCCTTGCAGCAGCAAAAATAAGGCACGGCAACCATGTGCAGGGGATGGGGCTCATCGGATGAAACCGGAGAAGGAACTCGGCAAATGCCATCAAGCCGCATCCCTCCTTTTAAAAGGCCTAGCCTTTCTTACTTTGGCACTTTGGAGGGAGAAATATGGTCAAAGTGGGGTTGCCACGGTTTCATGTGTAACACGCTTGCAAACGTCCCCAAAACACATGGTGTTGAAAGTTGGTGCCAGTAGTCAAGTTTGCAAAACGCAGCCTCATTCTATCTTGTCGGTTATATCTCAAGTACCCCGTCAAAGGATGCACACAGTTGCAAGGCGCACGTCACCAAGGCATCCACCAAAAGTATTCGTCCTTTTTGATTTTGATACCACAGCACAAAAAAACTCATAGATGAAAGAAATGAATTATTCAAGCTCCCGACAATTGTTCAAGCTCCCGACATGTGCGCGGCGCGCGGTGCAAGCCGGGTCGGGTGTCCTTGTGAAGAGGGCCCTCTGCCCACGAGGGCCCTCTGCCCACGAGGGCCCTCTTCCACTTGCCTTGAGACGACAAGCGTTTGCGGCTCTTCTCTTCCGAAACCTATGGAACATCCCCCCCCCCCGTAAAAGTGTCCAAGTGCGGTTAATATAACCTTCATCAGCATTGTGCAACACCCCCGATTCCACCTTACCCATGTATTTCTAGATGACATGACAAGGTTGCAGAATCCACACACCGACAAACTTCATGAGTTCTTGCGGTCCCCATATGGGTTCGACCAACCTTCCCATCATTGCTACCAATGCGCCGCTTATTAAGGCAGAAATCAACGACGTCTCGACGAGTACATAGGTCACCAGATTCCACAAGTGCAAGCCAAAGGTGTTGCGAGGACATAACGAAAGTGTTGAGACCAAGCTTGGCATTAAGCTTGACAATAACCAACCCAAGACGACGGCAAGCGCTAATCGACGGGATATCTCTGGAAAACCTTGCCAAACTTGTAATACTTGCTCGGAAGGCGTTGGTTCATCCGGTATGTGCCCGCGCATTGTAAGCAAATGCTAACATGGAGAAAATAGAACGAATTGCACGTGAACACCTTTGTTTCTTGGCATGGCCTTCGTTCACCGTAGGTTGCCCTCCACGTTGTCAAGCAGAGTGGATGGCGCGAGCAAAGAGAAGGCTAGTCACTGTTGTAATGTGTCACATCTTGCACATTCGTAAGCTCGGCAAACTCCTCGGTACTTCAGCTGAGTGGTGTTTTTCCACAAAATTGGTATAGGGTGGGCCCGTGGCAACCCCCCATAGGGAAAAAAATGGACCTCGTATAGTTCCCAAATCCTCGACGGGCAATGCAATGCAATCCCCTTCGGATGCCGAACGCACACTTGCAACATTCGTACCACATGCACAACGTGCCGTGACTTTTGTATTGAAGACTCACGCATCGCTTCACTAATACATCACCACTTTCCAAGCAACAACGTTACTTGTATCGGGCATTGGGTTGGGGTGTGGGCTACACGAGCACAACACCAAGCAACAAACTGCTCCCAAATGCCCCCGGCTAGGTCAGGTAGCATACCCGGGGGAAACCAAAACGGGTGTATTCACGGCCACTTGGCGCCACAACATTGGGGCGCCTAGGCTCCTTTCAACCTTTTAAGCATTCGTCAACTTGGCATGTTGATCCCACAAAACGAACGCGTTTCCATCCCAACGTCGGGTGCTGTGACAAAGTAGTACTACCCTAGCAGTAGGTGAAAACCGATCTAGACATTGGATCAGGAGACCCTCCTTGCGTCCATTGCATTGTTCCGATAGAAATTCTAAAACTTTCATATTGTCCCAAATTGTCCTTTGTTGGAGTGGCAAACTGCACGAACACTCCTCATCCCATCGCGCACGCGCTCAGGTCGAACCCATCAGTTGCTACAGGCTTGCTTGCTACAGCCCCCTCACCAGACCAGCAGAACACACTCACCTTGATCCTGACGAGTACCAGAGAGTACCAGATTGAATTGAAGGTATGGACCGGGCAAGATTCAGGTTTCCAGCTAAGGTAAACAAGTTGCCCTATGCTTTCACGGATCTCTCACATCGCTTCATGTCCCATGGTTTCGTTTCTCACGAGTAATTGCAGCATTTGTTGGTATTATTGTCGGGGTTTGGCTTGCTTTCCAGGCCGACTGGTGTGTGCTGCAAGATCGAGTCCTATGAGTAGCTCCCCATGCAGTCTGTAAATGCAGTTGGTATTGCAGATCCTTCACACTGGCATCGGAGCTAATCCATTACCATAACTGCACGATCCAGTTGCCCCAGATTGCTGTGTTTGTGGTGTACGGTGGGTTCTTTCGGGGAACGGTGTCGTGTCCGATGTCTTGCGGGAGAGCACGTATTTGGGTGCATGTGTGTTCAATTGATCGACACATGCGCTTTGCCACGCGAAGGTCCCCGAATCTCGGCACCCATGGATTCAACTAAACCCCCCCCCCGAAAGTAAGACCCCGCCCCAAAAGTAAGACCCCCCCAAAAGTAAGACCCCCTTGCAGGCTCAGGACCAGCCGTCCCAAAAGTAAGACCCCCTTAGTGGCACATGCACGGCAGCAACACATTTTGGTCTACCACTCATACAATCCACGATCATCCGTCACATATTTACTGAGATTTGAACCACGAGGTGATAGGTTTCTGCTTTGCTTTGAAAGAGGGCAACCGGATAGGTGCCTGGTCAGGAACATCAACTTCTTCCTGGCGGGCACGTGCATCAATAGCTGCCCTAACCTGCTGCTCAACCTCAGACATTGGCACGAAAATATAACTTGATATTGATATTGATAGTGTTTCCCACGTGAAATTTGCAAGTGACTCTTCAGTTGGGTTTCATCATGACACGACAAGCACGGCATGCATGGGGCTCATGAACCAATAGGAGTCGAAAAAAAATAGACACTCAGAAAACACTCGCAGTTTGATATCAGAAGGAGTGGCAGGCAAATAACCCATTGCCTTAAATGAGATCAGATGACTCTACCTCGTCAATGGTGTCGGTTTCCTCCAGCTGCAGGTCGTCTAAAAGCATGGGCTCAGACATCTTCTGTGTCGGGAAAGGTGAAGTGACAGCAAAGTGGATGAACCCAAAAGTAAGACCCCCCCCAAAAGTAAGACCCCTCTTGGGACCCACGACCAGCTGGACTGAAAGTAAGACCCCCGGTCTTACTTTCAGGAGGGAGGTTTATCTATATTCAACGTCTTTTTCTTGGTTGTAGTTCACATCTCCACGGAAGCGAAATCGTCCGTTTGCTTGTGAACGAACAACACTCAACGTATTCCAAGAGAGTTGCGACGCACATTACGACAAACTCCTTTCTTTCTTTTTCATGTGGACGTGGGCCTTGCTTTTGACATTCTCGTGTCACCTCGCGTGGCAAGTTTTCCTCTTTGCAGCGTTTCCATTTTGCTGTTGTGTTCGGGATAGGATCGGGTCGGAAATTTCGCATACGCTTGGTGCTTATCGGTCACCTTGTTTGTGGGCGTTTGCATCGTGTTGCACATAGAGTTGAGACATGTTGGGATGTTTACATCTCGAGGCTTCCCAGGGGTTGAAATAAAAACAAGAATGGTCTTGCCTGTGGAACTAGTTACAAGCCAAGTGCTATCCGCTTGTGGACGCGTAGAAACACCTCCGCCATGTGGACGCAAGGAGTGGGGGTTGCGATGAAAAGAGATGGTGGAACACATGGTCAAGAAACAATAGAGCATGGACTTACTAAAGCATACATAGGGATACGCTCGGGGTAGCATTGAAGGCAAGGCAAGATTAAGTTGCTTGATTGACAGTGTGTGGGAGTCAACATGTTGAGGTCGAGGATTCATCGTGCTATACTGTTCGCAGATTTTGTGCTCTTGACACTCTTGAGCCTTTGCTTTTGTTCATTGCTCCGCATTGAGTTTCACACTTGCAACATGTTTTTTATGTCGAGCACATTTTGGGACGCGAACTAATGTTGCGGAACACCGTGGGGGATTGAATAGTTTAATTACACGGGCGTCCTTCACGTGTTGAGGAGTCCCTTATTTCCATCGAGCTCTCTCGGTCTCAACATCCCGAGTTGTAGTGGCAAACCACAATATTGTAGGTGGTGGCAAATTTTCCCATTGACGTGCGGCAAACTGGAGCCATGAACCAAAATCCTCAAACCTGCGATTACTGAAACTTAATATATACAGAGGAAAAAGCAATCACTTGGTAACATTTAAACATGGTCAAATCCAGGTTTGTTTGTTTGAGTACAAACAAACGAGAAAGCTTGTGTGGAAAACACATGCCACTATATATTGCATTTGACACGTATACTTGGCAGCAAAACTACGCGTGTGTTGATTGTGTGGAATGCATTTGTCGTCCATTGTGAACTCGTCAATTGAGTGGCCTTTGGTTCGTTGTAGCCGTTGTACACGTATTGATGATAGTTTTTTTTTTCTGGCGGCGATTGATGATAACAGTGTGTGGGGCTTCACAATACATGTCATTGTGCAAGCCATTGTGAGAGTGCATAATGACAAACGATCGGACCATGCGCGTACAGAGCACTATGAGCACGACACGTAAGCGAAGGTTGTATAGTCGGATGTGAATAGGCTTCGGCATTGTTGCTAATCCTCATCTATGAGTGTGTGGGCATGATGTATGCATGAATAGCATATCAACCCTTGGTGTTTTTGGCACGTGGCTTCAAGGGACTAACCGTTCATTTGATGCTGCGGCTGTGATGCATTGATGATGATTTTTTGTGTCGTTTTCGGTGCCTTGTCCGTCTTCTTCTTGGTGCCCCTCTCATACGAGATAGCGTTTCGTTAGCTTGTGTGGGGCTTCACAATACCTGTCAATGACCGCGGTCGGTTGTGCACATGCATTCTTGCATCGGGCTTTGCCACACCACGTGGTCTTTCACCAACGCTTTCACTTTTCATGGTGAATGAATAGCTATTCATCATGGAGCACCTATTTGAGGCGCATACGACGAGAACCAATTCGCGTAATATTGTGTGTTTTGCACAGTCTTTTATGGCGACAGCGTTTGTGCAGTTGCACTCGAATGCTGCCAGTCTTTATCGCCCTCATGCATACTGCATGCCCACTGCACCCACATCTCATGCCATTCCACAAGTGTGTTTCCTTGTCGCGCTTGAATTGTTTGTGACGTCGCATCATTATGCTCTCCTCCCACGTCCATGAATTGTCACCGAAGTGTGATGACGCTTGAAGAAGGATTCGGCATCGACGGGGGGGCCTATATTCTTCGCCCTATCCTTTGCGCGCCCATCAAATTACGATTTTTCGTTTCTGCATAACTACGTTGCCTTTGGCAATGCGTTTGACATGTAGGGTGAATGCAAAAGTGGAATTGGTGGGTTGTTCGTAAGACCGAGCGCAATTGATAGCATGGGGACGCCATGATATGCTGTGTGCTATCCATCTGCATTACTTTTTCTAATGCGTACTCTTTTGTGTAATGTGCCAGCTCCACATCCACGGTACGCACGATTCGTTATGCAAACGTCCGGAATAGACATGGCATCATGACTACCCGCAAAATGCTAAAGGTCAGGCCACCCGGTTCTTTTACATGTGCTTTGTTTGCATTTTAATCGAGCGGTGAAGCGAGCCTACGTTGACGCATAGACGGGCTCGGAAACTAGTTCCTGAAATACAATCGAAGACGGTTTGGGGCACGTGGGCTTAAAGTGTTGTCACCATGGGTCCACTCTATTTGGAGTTGAGCAGTTCGCTGCTAGGATTTGCTGTTTTAGGAAGAAAATCGGCAAGTTTTCGGATCCATGGTGCCCATGTATTGGTTTGAATCAATATAATTCCATCAAATGGGTGAAACGTGTGTGGGGTTTGTGTTCTCTTGTGCCCTCCCTGTTCCATCATGGACAAAAAACAACGAGAGGTGCTTGCCCCGTGTGCACTTGCATCTCTCACAGTTACGCACCGGTGCAAGATCTGACATTTTGAGATCCCATTCTCAAAACGCGGTTGTCCCCAATTCGGCGAGATATAGCATTTCCAGTCTTCAAACACCATCTCATGTGCAACAGCCTCCTGCCAGTCATTTTGCTCACCACCACCACCACCACCACCACCACCGTCACCACCGCTACCAACGTCGCCAGCACCAGCAGCACCACCACCACCACCCACAAGTCCCAAAGCGTGCTGTCACTGGTGAGTCCATGAAAACGCCAAGAGACGGATCAAGTCCCACTTCAAGTCCAGAAAGCAGCCACTATTTGCTACATGAGGCTGTTGGCAGGTTTGCTTTTGTGGTGGTCTGAAGGGGTGGAAGGGGTGGAAATGATGGCTTTTATATCACTCCTTTCGACGTGCTTTTTTGGGTCCTTGACCGGTCCTACGCGACCGGTCGGCTGGAAATGGTCCAGCCCAATGGGGCGCTCCTCAAGCCCCTCAATAAAATGAACAAAAAACCTGAGTGGTTAGGGAGCGCCCTGCCACTACTATCCCTCATTCCTTCCCATACCATACCAAAAATCTGGGCCTTATGGAAATCCGTCACAGTGCACGAGTTAAACAAGGCATGCACGCATACACAAGACATGCACACGCCTTCTGCTGACTTATTTCCTTTTGCTTCTGACCGTCCTCGCACCCTTCCTCCTCCTCCTCCACCTGCTCCCTTTCACTACAAGCAAGATCCAACTTCGTTTCCAAATTTCTTGTGCAGTCCCGAAGCTGAACAGGCGCAGCCTGCGAAGGAAGTGAGTGGCAAGTTTTCTCTGGATCCAAAGATGCAGTTGGCCCCATCTCCGAGGAGCACAGCTGCCACCCCGGCCTCTGCATCTCCCCTGAAAATTCATGAAGGGGCCCACATTTCACACACCATATCTGCAAAGGTGCAGTCCGAGTTGCATCTTCCCACCGTGTATGAGTTTACAGAGCAAAGGCGCCAGCTGAAACTCCCCACATTAAAAGAATTTGCAGAGCAACAGCGACAATTGTTGTTGCACCAGCGTTACTGTGAATACTTGATGCAATTGCAATATGAGCCCGTGAGCAACCCAGAGCCTCCGGGTCCTGCAGGCGCCTCCAAGACCGAACCAGCGGCAGATGCAGCACCGAGCCCAAACCCTGATCCCCAACACCATGACCTTGATTCCCAACAACCAACAACCGACCTGTCACCAGACCCCACACCCACTGATACGGCACCAAGCTCAGGCCCCGATTCCCAAGCGCCTGCCCACACACAGTCACCAGACCCCACACCCACTGATACGGCACCAAGCTCAGGCCCCGATTCCCAAGCGCCTGCCCACACACAGTCACCAGACCCCACACCCACTGATACGGCACCAAGCTCAGGCCCCGATTCCCAAGCGCCTGCCCACACACAGTCACCAGACCCCACACCCACTGATACGGCACCAAGCTCAGGCCCCGATTCCCAAGCGCCTGCCCACACACAGTCACCAGAACACACACTGGCATCAAAACCCCCGTCGGAGCCCCACTGGAATTTGCCCTCACCCATCACCACCAGTCCTACGTCACTTGGGCCACCTGTCTCGCCAGCAACACCTGCTCCTGCAACGCCTCAGTTTGACCTCCAAACCACCCCGACAGCCATTGAGGCTCCCCGGTCTGCTGCACGGAGCGAGGTCGCAAGCGCACAGGAAGCAGACCCCTCTGCGGACTCAGCCCCCCCTGCAGACACAGCCGACGCACAGACCTCGACATCAGATGCTTCAGTGGCAGATGTCCCCAACCTTGATACCCCCACTCCCGCAGCCGTCCCTCGCGAGGACCTGGCGCTCACCCACTCCGACATGGATGGCCCCCGATCAGATGCAGCGTTGCCATCATCGTCAGCATCCGAGGCCACATCGTCGGAGCCGTGTGCTCCTTTATCTTTTGGGAGCACCAGCTCTTGGGAGGCAGAATGGGGCAGACTCGACACAGGTCCCCTGCTGTGCACCAGGGAGATTTTGGGAAGGCGGCTACCTCTCGAAGTCGCCCCCCCCCCCCCCATGCCCACCCTTAACGTTGAAACGTATGGAATCAAAGGGTTGCGACACCACCTTTCTGGGCCTTAACAAAGACCCTGAAAAATCCAGAACTGTACCCCGAAAGACAAGTTGCTCTCCACGATGCAATCCAATTGAAAGCACCGCCATGCAGCTCGACCACCCTCACCATACCTGAGAACATTCACCTGGGACCAGTCGCCTTGTGCTAATGCAAACCTCTCTGCCATCAACTGCCATCGTGCAAATCATTGATAATATGCATGTTGATCGTGTTCTCCAGACTGTGGTCAACAGATGTTGCACAAATATAGCACCACAACCTTCCATAAATGTTGTACAGCCCACACGTGCCAAATTGCTTGGACCCGCTGGTCAACTGTGGTGTTGACAGCCTGTGGGGACGTGCAAAGGATAAAAATCCTGAGAATCCGAATCTGACCAAGAAACAGCGATTGTGGGCCGTAGAAACAGGATTTTGAATACCAATTTCTGATTAGGGGAGCATGCCCGTCGTTTCAACGTGGCAGGCTTTTGAAACACCTGGACGAACAGGCATGAAGAGGCTGAAACTCCTAAAATTTGACCTGAAAACGTCCACTACAGTGACCCCAGGGTGTCACCATACTATGGAACTGCGATCTTGAGTTGCAATCAGTGGTGCGTACCAATTGTTTCAAGGCATCACAAAGTTCGTTTTTGGAGACATTATGCATGAAGATTCTAAAATTCTATTGCCTTCGGCAAGGCACACCGAAGAGAGACGTTGTGGGGAAGTCGCAAACTATAGGCTTGCGAAGTTCCGCTCATCGCAGTGGAAACGCGCTTAAAAGGCGCTTTTTGGGGCCAAAAAGCACCAATAGGAGGGCCTTGTTAGTGGTAAATGCCCATAGGGGGGGTACTCCCAGTTTGGACCCGAGACCCGAGCCATTGGCCACAGGGTCCTGGGTCTAAATGGTTCGGGTTTTGACCCCATCCCCCACACACACCCACACCCACACACCCCCCTCCCAAAAAGTGGCATCCGGGTACAGGGGGGTGGAGGGATCAAAATCAAAAACTCATTGGGTGATCATTTTGTCTGTCAAAATGATGATTTTACAAGGGTTGGACATTCGACATCACCCATTAGGGTGATGTCGAATGCTACGCGAATGACCCAAAAAGGGCGGGATACGGTGCCCGCGCCTGCGCTTGATCTAACAACCTCTCTTCCAGGTGATTCCTAACGAGCAAAATTGTGAGAAAATCGTGATACCCTTTATTTCAAGTTGGAACAGCTCGTGTGAACCATGGCAACCGCTTGATTATGTTTGGTTTACATGCTGATCAATGTAACAGTCACAAGGCTCCCGTGATGCTTGCACTAAGTGTGTGATTTCTGGTTTTCTTAGTGTTGCAGAAACTCAGGGGGATATCATAATTAAAACCTACTTGGAGCCCCAATCACCCCCGCCCCCCCCGCCTCTCTTTTAGGAACGTTCTGGCCCAATAGGCATGTTCAGGTTTAGTGCTATGACTGCAGTGCTGGGGCAGCATTCAACAAGGATTTTGCTGGAGCAATATGGGGCTGGCCCAATACTGTTCAGCAGCCCCAGAGTTGAGAATAAACTGAACTGTTAATTCAGCCGCTTGTGCCACGCTGCAGTGGCGAGCTCACAGAATTGCTTACAAGCTCATGCCAGAGCGAGGATAGTGGGCAATGACAGGTTGGGTCGGGCTACTGATCCGGGCCCAGCACTGCAGAGTGCAGGGCGTCAGCTCAATAGGCAGATTTTCTTCTCATGATGACTATAGTGGGTGGTGTCACACCCTAGAACCGAAAGCCGCAAATCAGGCTTAATCCTCATCCGGAAGCTGATCAGCAGGGTAGTGGCCAGATGTATCAGTGGTGTCAACCCACAACAGGAGCAATGAGCTCTTTGTCTTGACTTGCTGTGTCTTTCCCTTCATTATTATGAGCCCACACGACATGCCGCGTTCTGGAAAAGGGGTGTGTGATATGCGCCATGCGGCTTTGTTGTCTTTTGCAGAACGAGCCTCACTGGCATCAACGACATCAGAGCCCCAGGATCCCGTTCCAATTCCGCATAAGCCCCGCCCATCCCCAACGCTTGCAGTGGATGTGTGGCAGATTGTCTTTGGATTTCTGCCACTGGAGCATCTGTTGCCTTACGAGACGTTTTATTACTGGACAAGAGCTCGGGTCAAGGCTCGTGAATGTGGTGTCCCTAACATTGCACCTTCCCCTGCCCAGAGCCTGCATCTGGTCTGTAAGTTCTTCCAGCATCGAATTCTGAAGGATGTGCTCCGGCGGTGCACAGTGAAACCAGCCCCCAACACTGAGTTCCCAGTGCATCTGCAGGTAAGGAAGTGCCTGGTGCAGCGCTGGGGGCAGTGGCATCTCCGGAACCCTCCGGTATTGGATGGAAGCACGTTTTGGGGGGAAAGGCAGTTTGAGAATTGCTGAACCTGCAGAAATTGCCACCATCCCTCCCTCTCTCCCTTCCTCCCTACTTCCACTCCCAGTCCCTCACAGGATGGTATGGGTATTACTGGTCATCGGGGTTTCACACTCCTCGGTTGGAGACCCTCAAATGGGTACCTTAAAAAATCACTTTGGAGGTATTGCCCCATCACCAAATCTGTGGTCACCAAGTTGATTGGTGCCCCGCCTTCCTGGAGGGGGCAGGCGGCGACAAAGGTGCCATTCTGGTAGCTGTGTGGCGTTACCGCACTCTTATCGTGTGGGGGTTGGAGGGAGGGTCAATGAGGGGGGTGGAGGGAGGGGGGGAGGGAGGGAGGGAGGGAGGGAGGGAGGGAGGGAGGGAGGGAGGGAGGGAGGGAGGGAGGGAGGGAGAAAGAGAGAGAGGGAAAGAGCCCACCGACGACGGTAGACGCCCATGCCGACGCTAGGAACGGCAGCAGGAGGTTGGGTTAGACGGTTTGGGATGCTTAGGTCCACTGAACGCGCGTCGCCGTCGTTTCAACAGGGCACGCAGGTCACCATATGTTCCTTGTGCTTCACAACTATGTTCACTTTGGCACCGGAAAATGGACATGGTAGTCCACTGCCGTGTCCACAAATAGACAGAGTACTGGACATAAGAATTCACCACCATGTGGATTACCATGTCCACATGGTTTCTGTACAAGGTGCTGCATATTGGTCTGTCTACATGCCCTTGTGGCTCACCCAGCCCTGTTTTATGGAGGTCAAATCTGTTGCAGGCATTGCACCACCACTTCTTGACAACCCTACTGCAGGGAGCAGGCTGTCTTCATTTTAAGCAGAAATACATCTTGTTGATTGAAGCTTGACGCACCACACGGGCATACTGCCATGCAGAAGGTAACCAGTCACTGCAATCATCCAGGAATACATCCATTTGGATTTTGTCACTGGTAAACTCAAGACCTATGAACCTTCACTCGCAGTCAGTGCTTCATTAAAAAAAGTTGTGGCCATTTGCTGTCACCGATCGGTGCCCAAAGGTGTAAAAGGTGTAAAGCCTCAAAGGGCGGTCCTTAAGGGGCCGTCCTGAGTGAATCTCGCTGTGATAGGACAGCCCTGGTCGGGAGTCTTGTGAGGCATACAGGGGCACAGACCATCAGGGGCTCCAGCTAGTGCCATATGCCCCTTTTGGGACAGGGTGCCTCGATTCTACTCACTTTCCACTTTGTGACGGGAAGCACTGAAAGCACTGAGGTGGGGGACTCGCAATGGTCTTGCGCAGAGGAAGCAGCAGCAGATGAACAGCACATGAACCAATAAAATGGGGAAAACGCACATCTGCTCCTTGCACCTCCTTCCAATGCTCCCTGCCTCTGGGTGTACAACATGTGGCACCGTGCGCGCAGCGCTGGGTCCATGGTGGCGGCAGCAGTTCTGTACCGCTGAGCGAATCTGCAATCTATCCCGGTTGGTGGCAAGTTGCCCCTGCATTTGATGACTGACTGCATGCGGCCCTTTCCCCATTCCCCTGCACGCCCCCCCCCCCCGTAGGTGGACGGTTTTCAAATGACGGTCCCCCCTACCATTTGGAAACAGTACTCTATGAATATTTCGTGTGTTGTGTGTGGTGTATTGTGCGGATTTTTTGGTCGCTCTGCGTCGTCCGCGTGTGTTTGGTGTGTGGTGTGTGGTGTATAGTGTATTGTGTTGTGTATTATTTGTTCTGTGCTTTGTGTTATTTCATTCCGTGTGTTGTGTGTCGTGTATTGTGTATTGTGTGTTGTGTAATATGCATTATTTGTTGTCTGTTGTGCATTATTTGTTGTGTGTGTTGTGCGTCATGTGTTGTGTTGTTGTGTGTTGTTGTGTGTTGTGGTTTGAGTTTTGTGTGTTGAGTGTTGAGTGTTGTGTGTATTGTGTTCGAACCACTTCGCGCAAGCACTCATTTTCAGACCCCTGGAGGTAAAAGCGCTGCCTGCAGCAGTGAATCCCTGTTGTCTCCACAGGAATGCCTGAATCAGATGACAGTGCTCCCACAATTTCAGGACCTCCATCTGCAAGTGATTGCGGCGGTGTATCTTGCATTCAAGTGTCCGGTGTGTCCTGCCGAGCATGCACCAGAAGGGAGATCATTGGGCATGGTGCTACCTGCCACGTTTTTTACCTTTGCGTTGGTTGGGGTGCCAGGCGGTGAGGTAGCCACAGCTCAGCTCAGGAGGGGCACGGGATTCTGGTTTGTGCCAACCCCAAACACCCCCCAACCCCCCCCCCCCCCCCACCCCCGCTTCCGCCTGTATGCACTCCAATGGCGGCCTCCTGTGTACGGACCCGACACAGGGTCGTGAAACCGGAATAGTCCGGGGGCTCCGTTGGCACAACCAACCAAGCAGGGGAAGGCAGTGCAGGGAAGACAGAGAGTACCAGCAGAATAGGGGCATTCAATCATGAGAGGCCAGTGGGTACCGCCACCTACCAGAGGAAAGGGTTCCTGGGAAGGACAAGCGATGCCAATACGCGCCACCAGCTTCAGACAGCAATCCACTCAGGCTTCATGCAGTACTACCCCCCTCCCCCTCTTTCCAAGCCGCGTGCCCGAGAGCTGATGGGCTGTTGGCTGTCATCACTGTAGAAAAGGGGAGGGGGTCCTGGGAATTCACATTTTTGACCCCTCAAATAGGTGCTAAATCAGTAGAAGGATCCAGTTCACCTGAATCAACAGTCCATTGGAGAAAAGGCATTTCCGTAGTAGAAAGGCTATGCATTTGGGTAGCAGCGATTTCTTTCCGCAGACGATGTCTCGGTGCTGTGCATTGTCAAGGATGGCAATGGCATTGTCCCGTCGGTCATGTGTAAGGAATGGGCTCTCCTCTCTGCCACAACAGCCTGAGGTTTTGTGCAGTCCATCTATGGTCCATTGACTGCTGCTGCGACAATTGCATGAGTGCGTATCATCACCAACAGCGGGCGTGACCCCGTTTTTGCGGTCATGATGTCATGCTTGGCACAGGAATATTTGACCCTGCCGCAGCGCCTGTCCTGGGCCCTGTTCGTGCCCATCCATCATCATTCCTTCCTTTATGTGCAGGAGTATCTGACGCCGGATGCAGACGACAAGTTGGCACGTGTCTACAGCAAGAACCATGTCATTTTCAAGGTGTACACCGGACCCCCGGGAAGGGCGTTGGTGTCGTGTGGGTGCAATGGGTGCTGCCCCCCCGCCCCCCCCCCCCGCAGTTCATACAGGACAGTGCCCACCCGAAAGGCAATTCTCTCCGTGGGTGAGGTACGTACTCCCGGAGAGCGCGCGGAGACCTCTGGATCAGGAAGGACAGACCAGACCAAAGAGGCAAAGACTCCCAACCCAGGCTGCACTTGGAAATGAGCGGCACGACTTCATGCGAAACATTGCCAGCGCCGGCGTGGGAGGGCTGCCAGGGGGCAGAAGCACCCCTTGCGAGCAGAGGGACAACTGTTGCACACATTTAAAAAAGACTTTTCCTTTCCCAGTGGCTTCTCACATGCGATGCAAACGTGCGTACACCCACAAGTACCAACCGCATGCTTCCTTAGCCGTTAAGGCAGCCTCCCCCCACGGCCGTTCTCCCTCCATCAGGAGTCGATGATGCGTCAGCATATCTCTGCTGTTTAAAAGACCCTTCACCCAGGGACCGCTTTTTTGAGTGGCAACCTGTTTCTACATGTCACAGGGGCGCCTCTGGAGTGCACACCACTACCACGGCCTTTTTGAACCCCGCCTCTCCGCTAAATGCAAATCTGCAGGAAAATGCGTCAAAAGAAGTTCGGCCAATCCTAGACAGTGGGCAAGGCACGGAAGCATATGGCTGCTCAGGTGCCGCAGTGCACAGTGGCCTTCACTTCTGAGAGTTGTCAATGGTGGCATCCCCGCTAGACGCCTAACTTGACCCTAACTTTTCCGGGCAGAACAAACCGCACTGTACTCGGGGCTGTGCTTAAACGCGCAACGGGCAGGTCGCAGGAGGGTAGGTATGTGCTACTGGACGCTGTCATAGATATTCGGAACGATTTGCAACAGCAGTTCCAGAGCGTGTCTGGCCAAGCCTACGGCGCTGCTGTTTGTCAAGGTCGATGCTTCCTTGAGCATCCGGGCGCGCACAGTGTCTTTTGGTCTGGTTGGTCTGTTTGGTGCATCCATTTCCGGGCAGTACCCCGTGAGGTACCACACCACATCCGTGTGATGCCTCAGCATTACTATTTGGCAGAAAGAAGAGCCCTGTCCAGAAGTGTTCAGTCTTTCGTGCGGGATGCTTCATTGGCGTGCAGTAACTCCAGAGGTCCCCCGCTCTCCACTGCATCTTCTTCAACAGATGGCTTTGGGCCGGCTGAACACAATGCGCAGCTTCCGCATCCGCGACATTGCATACGTTCTGCCACGGCATTTGCATGGGAACGTGACCGCCCAAAAGCTCATGATGAAGGCTATCATGGCATCGGAAAACGGTGAGCTTTCTCGATGCCTTGAGGAAGGCTGCACTGGGTATGCGCTGCCGTGCGAACAAAAAGGGGTGAGTGGGCTGCAGGGCGATGAGAGTTCGTGCCGCTTGTGGGCAATACTACGGGCCTGCAATGCCGCTCCGCCAGGAAGTGGCAATTTGCGAACCCCCTAAAAGCTTGGCGCCGACCTTTTGAAATCGCAATGGATGGTGCCAAGATACGGATTCTGTCGTCAAACGTAACGCGGCAGCCCATGTTCAACCGCAAGCAACGGCGGCAGCAAAAAAAGAATGTCAGGATTTTCCGTGGTCCAGAACACTCTTCCCCCCCCCCCCCTAGCTTGAGGTTATAGCTTGAGGTTAGATTGTCATCTTGCACTTTCATGATTTTCATTCAGTCATCTCAACAGGATCTCGTGTCGCCCCTTTATCCAATAAGCATGCATACGGGAATACAGCCACACGTTACGATTGCGAATTGTATGCAATACTGGGAGGGGAAAATTTAGAGGGCGAGACAATTGATGTGGACACATTTGGAAGCCCTCCCTCCCACCAAATGTTGCTCTCGAATTTAAGGATTGCTATGTGCCAAAATGTGTGCATAGGAAATAACAGTAACCATCCAGAGCCCACCAGGCAATAGCATCGGCCATCCAGAGCCCACTAGGAAACAACAGCAAGGGACCTTTTACCAAATTTTTCCTTCATTCCCAAGGAGGAGTACCAAAGTCCCCCCCCCGAATTTGGGCCCGCGAATTTTTGCTGCACTGTTGTCTGTTTTTCTACAAACCAACTCTTCTCAACTTAATTAGGTCTCACCCCCCCGAATTTGGCCCCCCCCCCCCCAAATTATCCCCGCCCCCCCGGTATTGGCAAGATGTGGACCACTGTGCAGTCCACAGCAGGGTGTTTGCCTAGTTGTTTCAAGTCATCAGCACTTTTGGCATGCTGTTCGTCCATATGTTAGAGTTTTTACCACGGTTCCATGCAAGGTCCCATATCGACCCTTTGCATATACGAGCATGTATGTTCTAATTTTGATTGCAATACCTCCGAGACAAGGGTATTTTAGTGGGACAAAAAAGATGCATGTCCGTTTCAACCCAGACCTGAGGGTTTGGAGGCTTTTGTGTTGGCTGTTCGGTTCCTATTCTAAATTCAAAAATCCCAGACGGTACCTTTGTGGCCTCCAATTGGTACAAAGTTTTCAGGATTAGGTTGAGGTTGGTGTCACTGGTCTCTGAAACAAGCCCACGCTGCCCTGTATTGTGGCCAGCAGTCAACGCCTGGCATCAGGTGCCACTCTGCAAGGTCTGCAGGGGAGGATGATGGGAATGGAACATCGCGCAAAGACAATTTGGAAACCGGAACCAGTGTTGCCCATGTGGTTTCAGTGTCTGCATATCGTAGCACCAACGTGAAGTCAGCTGGTTCACCTGCTTTCTCTATGATTCATCAGAACACATTAGATGATCCCTTGTTTGCGTTTGTGGTGTTCCTGTGCAACGAACTGTTGGACTTCCTGTTGTCCCCAGAGGACACATGTGCAGCATGCAGACCGGTCGCTCCCGCCCCAAGAAGTGGGATGAGCTGGATTTCATCGTGCGCAGTCAACGGGAACAGGTTGCTGACGAGTTCAAGATGGCAGTGATCGAGGTGTGCTGGCTACAGTGAGGGAAAGGCCCCCCTCACTCGGCATACAAACCACCACCCCATTTGCTGGCATTCCTGATGCAACCGATCGCTTCGTTCTGGCCCTTCAGATGGCTGTCCTCAGAAAGAATGAGGGCCCAAAGTTTGTGTAGTTTATGCGTCAACAAAGATTGACTGACTGTCGGTCCATCGGTCCGTCGGTCTGTGCACTGGTTCCAACTCCTTCCTGAACAGTGCTGGGAAGTGTACCCTGTGCGCCTCTTCTGCATCCGGAGCTGATATCTGTTAAAAGGTCAGAATGATGCACATGCCAAACTGAACACACAAATATACATCTGGATTCAAGATCCTGGACCATGGGGCTATTGCATGGCTTTGTCCGGTCCAAACCAGCCATTTGTGGCCATTTGTGGAAAAAATTGTAGATGGTTAACATCGATGTGGACACATTTCGAAGCCCTCCCTCGTACCAAATATTTCTTCAATCCTAAGGATGCTGTGTGCCAAAATGTGTACACCAGACAGGGCGGCAGGGAGGGTTTTCTGTGTGCTACATGCAGTGTGAAGGAGTAACATAGAGATGAGCTGACACTGTGGGTGAGAAGCGCTCTGCTCCCCAAAGTGCTCATTTACGTGTCGTGCAATCTTCGTGCTGTCCATCCAGAGCCTGCCAGAAAATAACAGTAACCATCCAGGACCCATCAAGAAATAACAGCAACCATCCAGGACCCACTAGGAAATAACAGCAACCAGCAGAGGCCATGTAGCAACCATCTAGAGCCCACCAGGACATAAATGTAACCACCCAGAACCCACCAAGAACATCCACTCGGAAGCCACAGCATGGGGCCTCATACCAAATTTTCCCTTCATTTCCAAGGAGCAGCACCAAAATTTTCCCCTCCTAATTTTGGCCATCCCCAAAAAAAACCTGCAATAATTCCTCTTGTGGTATCAGGAACGGCTGCGTTTGTAAGGAATTGAATTTCTGATGGGGGGGGGGGGGGGGGCTGGACAGGGGGTCCCGCAACGGTGGTTCAGCTTTTGCAACACGGCGTTGTACGGGACATTGTTCCGGGAGTGCAGATGTGCCAATTTACAAACCATAATGTCGCCATGGATTGCGGTCTGCCCCAACTCCTGTTGCCAACAGCCCTCTGGTAGTCACATACTTTTCCGAGCCCTATTTGCAGCGCTTTGTCCAGTTCTGATTTGGCACCTGCTACGGCCTTACTGATTGTAACACCAAATGGCAGTGCTGAAGAAAGGTGTGCTGACAACAGTCCAATGCAAGCCTGGTATGCCCAGGACAGTGGAGAAATTGGAAGGAGGGGTACCCATCTCCGATCCAAACCCCCGCCCCAACGCCGACCTTCCTTTGTAAGTCGTCCGACAGGCAGCAGGTAGTGCCCTCAACAGGTCCTTTTTGTGCCTTTAGCACCAGTGAATGGGGTATGATGCAACATCCTGTCGTGTCCAGGTCCCCTATCGCTACAGATAACAAGAAGCTGATCGATTACTGGTTGTGTAGTGCACATGCTGCGCCATTTTGTTGGGGCTGCAATCTTTGGCAGCCTCTACAGATGCCTCAGACTCTTCACAAAAATTGTGACAGTGGTCATGCACGCTCTTTGTCTTCATCATCCTCATCTGGATCCTGTTCTGATTTTGATTTTGAGAACTACAGATGCTTAGGACTGCCCTTGTGTGGCCTGGCATTCACATGTCTGTGACCATTCGACATGTGTATTGCATGTCTCTGCTATCGATTGCAATTGCGAATCCACAGTCTTTGCCTCTGCACCACCGTCAGAGAATTGCAGCGTAATTGCGTTTACCCTGACTTGATGCAGGTGTTGTTTCATGCAAGATATTCAAACATTCGCCTTGATGATTCATTGGGGCCAAGCGCATTGCAAGTATTGGGGCAGCGATTGCTAGTGTATTGCGAGACCCAGTCAAAGCCTTTGCGGCCCCTGCTCTTTACGTTCCTCAACAATCCCTCCCCTGCACATGCATTTCTTATTGAGGTGTGTGGTCATGTCTTGTTTGTGATGCACGAGCGCGCGCCACTGCAGTGCCACTGACAAATGAAGCACCATCACAGCGATCACATTGCAGATGTTGCTCAAGTTAGTGTCATGCAGTCATGTGTTGTAGGATAACGTCAGCTGATTTCCACTGCAGGGGTGCGGAGGTATCGTGAGCCGACAGATTGCAGGGCTATAGATTCGGGGGTCTAAGATATATGGGATTTCCAATTTTGCAGGCAAAATCTCATGGGTTGTCTTCATTTTGGGTTGGTGGACCAAGGGAGTCTCTCTGCACAGGGAGGGGCCATTTCCTAGGGAAGATGAGGCGCTGTATGTCGTTCATGGCTCCCAATACCATTGGATCAGGGGGTTCCACACCTGAGGATGATGAGACACAAGTACCCCCCAAAGCACGACCGCACAGGCGGTGAGACCAAAGGGAGGTGTGCCTCTGAACATGGCAAACAGCATACCCCCCTTTTTGGGCCTTTGTGTCCTTCCCCAAAAGGTTGAAATGTGCATTGTGAAGTACCATCCAATGAGTGCTTGCTTGGGCACCCCCTCCCACTGCCCCTGCTGAACCCATCTTTTTTAGGGAGTGGGTTAAAGAAGTCTGGTTTGCCAACTGTGGCTCCTGATCCGGATCTAGCTCCGGGCCAACCTTGCTTCCAAATGGAATCATTAACGGATAGTGGAGGTCCTGGGTCCCATTCCCATGTGTTATAGATCGGTCCTCTCGACTCCACCAATAACGTCGGTTCCAGGCCAGCATACGGTGGCTGCAAAGTGACCGCTAGGAGGGCTTGTAACAGGTTTGGGTGATCTTTTTGGTGACAAATGGAGTACACGTTAACCCTGGGGACCCACCGAGCGCAATGTAGCCATTTTGTGGTCCCAATTATCGACACATCAAGGCCACTCTGCGAAGCATGGGCACTCTTGGTTTGTCATTTGCAGTCATTATACAGGTTGTGATGATCAGTCTTCAATATTTCTGAAGACCAACTGCTCCTATAGGCCCCTTCCGTTGGCTAAGGGGTCCATATTGACAAAACAATTTAGCTTGGGCCACGGTCCAGAAAATTGGCAAACCATTTTCCTGCCCCATTCTGGCAGCAAAAGCCCTCAAACCGGCATGTATGTGCCCATAAGAGGTGGGGTTGTTGGGAAGCTGCCACGGAATGGAGATGTGCACCCCACCATTGGTTGGGTGGTCCCTGATGCACTGATACACACACATGCACCGCCACACATGTCTCTTGAGATATGTCACTAGAAGCTTGAAGTGGGATTTGGTTGTCCACAGGGCCGTGAACACACAGCAGATAAGAGGATGCGGCATTGCCGGTTGGTATGGCATGCGGCAGTGCACAATTCCGCGTCTCCTGGTTCCTCTGAACCCCTGAATGACAACCTGTGCAGAGGTGATTTGGAGGATATTGGGGTTCATCAGAGGGATTTGCATGCACTTCATCAGAGCGATTTGCATACACTTCATCAGAGGGATTTGCATACGCTTCACCAGAGGGATTTGCATACACTTCATCAGAGGGATTTGCATACACATCTGAGAACCAACCCCCTTAGGTATGCGACACGAGTAACCTCCAAATCGGATTATCAACCATCGGCGCTGGCCGAAAAATCGGCTCACACATTTTTTCTACACTCCCCATGATGTATTTTTGGCAATTTCCCACAATTCCCCCAGTTCCCCCCATTTTCCCCCATTTCCCCCCATTTTTCCCCATCTTGCCCCATTTTTCCCCATCTTGCCCCATTTTTCCATTTCCCCCATTTTCCTTCACCTCTGCGGCTAGTTGGCTCATTCGGCTGCGGCTAACGCCGATGCCTCGGTTATGCCTCCTTCACCCCTGCCCTTAATTTTAACAACCACTTCACAGTGATTTGTTGTGTTTACCCCTGTTTCAGGATCCACAGGATCAATATTGGGTCATGTGCATTAGTCATCAGGGATAGGCCCAGGTTTCTAGTCAACAAGAAGATGGTCCCGATCCAGTGGCCCCCCAACCTTCCCGTCTGCAATCACACCTGAGGGCACTGTCTGCACTCTTTAGAGGCTTTGTATTTCTGGTGTACTGCGTGCCTTCTGCACACGAGCATGGTGCACTGCCAAATGCTGATGGTGCACCGATATGCGTGTGGAGACACACTGATGCAGCACGCATCACCGCAGCACAGCCACACACAAATGCTGCACCCACGGGGGCCGATCCTGGTCAGGACCCGACCCCAAAGGGGGGGGGGGGGGGCACCCCCCCCCCCTCTACAGACCCCAAAATGGTTGCACAGAACAATGGGTTTTGTGGGCGCCGGAGATTTTGTTTTAGGCATACAGCAGGGGGAAATTTTTTTGTTCGACCCTATGTGTCTGTACTCAAAATACTCAGAATTTTGTGGAGAATTCAAAAATGGCTGAAAAGCACAAAAAAGGATTTTGACCCTGACCCGGCCTCTGGGTCGGACCTTGGCTGAAGGGAGCCTGAGTTGATGGGCAAATTTTTTTTGAAAAATTTTTTACCCCACTGGTGCATATTCCAAATGATCAGCGTGTCATGGGGATCATTTTGAGGTATGTATGTTGGGGTACCCACCGACCCCCCCTTGGGAGCCCGGTGGCTGACCGCCCGACCCACCGACCCCCAAGGTTTGGGTCAACCAAGGGGGGGGGAGGGGTCCCCCCCCCCCCCTACAGCCCCCAAAACTGTCGCACACCCCTCGGGGTCACACATTGGCTGGCGGCGGCCCCCGTGGCTGCACCACCACGGATCAGTGATGCACTGCCACCGTAAATGCTACCTGTACACATGCACACGTTGTGCACAGCTGCACAAATATAGCGCCATGTAAATGATGCACTGCCACGCACACATGATGCAGTGGATGATGCGGTGGCACACAAGTGATGCAGCCACGGGCAGATCACCCATTAACATGTACTGCCACCTCTTTTACCTGAGCCCAACCTTTTGCTGGCCATCAGGCCATCATTATTGTGCTTCCACAGATCTTGGCACATGTGATCAAGGTGAAACGATACACGTACATCATGGTCCACACAACTACAACTAGTCTGACTCCCATAGTCACCGTCTTGTATGAGCGTTATGATAGACCTTGCTGGGGTACTTGCAGATTCAACCGGATGACTTTCTATGAAGAGGTGTGCCCCTGCCACGGTTGTAGGTTTGCGTTCTATGCAATTGCTGCATGTGGGGATGCTGTTGTGAGTGCATGTGAGTATGTGTGTTGTGTGGATGGGCAGCTGGACTTGGCCATGGGCGTGAGTGAGTACTGCCTGCCAGCTAACCCCCAGGCCTACAGGACCCAGCCACACGTATTTTCCGACCAACAGTGTCCAGTAATGAATGAAGTTTGTCTTACTGTAACCCAGTGGCATTTGTCATCCCAGCTGGAGCTGTCACCCCGTGCCTGATTGTCACGCTCTTTGTTGTGTTCTGCGAGTACCAAAATGCTTGGTTCCAATGCAGGCCATACTCCATTAGTCTTTTACATCTGGAACGCTTTCCCTGCTTGTTCCAATTTAGACCACCGAAGAGTTACGGGAACTGTTTTTTCCGGCATACTAACACACACAACAACACGGAATACCACATACCACAACATCCACACAGGGGCACGGAGATGTGCGGGAGACGAGAGAGTGAAAGGCCACCGATATTGGCGGCGACCGAACCACAGGTGACACAGCAACCGAGGGACAGGGTCACCGATGGCGGACGCAACCCTATCAGGACTTGGAGATTGAGACTGATTTGGTTGCCAGTGCCGCACCACACACCACAACATCCACATAGGGGCACGGAGATGTGGGGGAGACCAGAGAGTGGTAGGGCACTGATGTTGGCGGCGACCGAACCACAGGTGATCCAGCAACCGAGGGACAGGGTCACCGATGGCGGACGCAACCCTATCAGGACTCGGAGATTGAGACTGATTTGGTTGCCAGTGCCGCACCACACACCACAACATCCACATAGGGGCACGGAGATGTGGGGGAGACCAGAGAGTGGTAGGGCACTGATGTTGGCGGCGACCGAACCACAGGTGATCCAGCAACCGAGGGACAGGGTCACCGATGGCGGCCGCAGCCCCGTCAGGACTCGGAGATTGGAACTGATTTGGTTGCCAGTGCCGCGGGAAACCACATCACCAACTGCAACGTTGACACCACTCGGAATGGTCAACCCCCCCCCCCCCCCCACATACCACACCCTAGCGACTACTCCTACACCTCCGCCAACGCCGCAGCAACACCGACACCAATGGCGGAACGCGCGCACCCATGCAACAACAATACAGGGCAGCCTAGCACAGCACAAGACAGCCCACAAAGACGCCCGAGGCACCGCAGGCCTTGGGTGATGTGCCAACGGGCACTTTACAGGGGGGGGGGGACTCCTCCCTTGCCCCAATTGCGGGGCTGCGGGACTACACCAGAGGGTGGGAGGGGGATGACAGGGTGGTGCCCGGGGGGCCGCCGGTTTTTGAGGCGGCCTTGGCAGGCCTCCTCCAGGGGACAGAATGGCCGGATGGGCCTTGGCATGGGCATAGGAGGGGGGGCGCCGCGGCGGCATGGGCTCGGGGGCCGCCGGGGGCGTGGTTCCTATCGTTTGGGCGGTGGGAAGATAAGCGTACGGCGATGGGGTACGTGAAAGACTTTCAGGACCCGCGGGTACTGGGCGACCTCCTTTTGCCGTGGCCTGGGAAGGGGGGTACGCTGGAGTTCAGGGACTTGGCGGCTAGCCAGGTTTGGGCGGGTGTGCAGTTTGCGTCGGAGTGGCTTGGGGAGGGAGGGGGAAGAGGGGGACTTTTTTTCCTTCTTTCCTTTGTTCTTTTCGTTTTCAATTTGCATTGTTGCCATTTTAGGTTGACGCGTACGAAGGGGAACTAGCCCCGGTCTAGAACCCTTACTGACGGTGGGCACTCTGTGCATAGTCTACCACTGCCGCGCCAGCTAAGGCCTACATGCCATCAAACAACATGCAACTACGCCCACGACAGACTGGGACATGTGGGGCAGCAAAAGCAAGTGGCCAAAACCACCAACACCAAGCACACTGACACCAACAAGGAGCCCCCTGGAGCCGGGATATTCCTCCTCAAGGGGAAGGAGGGGATGATAGGGTGCAACGAACCCACTCCCACTCCCCCTCCCCCACCCCTTCCGCTACCCCCTCCTCACAGCAACACGCTCCCCTGCCACCCAATGCCCCCCAAGGGCAGAAAGAATGGGGAGGCCTAGAGGAAGCTGGGCATGGGGAAAGGGACGAGCAAGGGGAGATAATAGGACAGGGCAGACCATGCTCGCCGAAAACGGTGCAGAGCGCAGAAGGAGGAGAAGGAAAGGACAAAAGGGAAAGAATCATTGTGGTTGTTGGAAGTTCCTGCTAGGAAAATTATCCTCCACACCCCAGCATGCACAAGTCAATGCTGGAGTCGGCAAACCCAGCATGGACTCGGAGTGTGCATCAAGATGCACCTGGTCAACGGCACGGGCAATAGCCCGTCTCCAGGCAGCCGACCCTGGAGTAGTCAACCACACAACAAGTCATCTAGGGGATCCGTTGACTCAACCAAAACACGTTCCGACCCACAAAGGGTCAGAATGAGCAGTGGCGAGAGGCCAATAGGCGCCGCCAAAGGCAAACAACCTGATACCGAGGCCTTGTGCCAAACCAGCCCCCCGGCCCCCTACCCCTTAAGCAAAACTCTGCTGTCCACCCAACAATTCCTCTTTTCCCAACGTGGAGCCCCAACTTCCATCCCCTTGGTGGCAGCAGTTGCATAAGTTCAGGTGCAGCAATGCGGCCACTTATGCTGCAGGAAGCCCCCCCCCCCCCCCTGAAAAGGGTGTGGGGGGGGTTTGGCATGTCGCCTTTGTGTGTTGTTCTCGTCTGCAGCTGGCCTACTGGCCAATTGCCATTCGCTGCCTTTTCCTTGGACCCTTTACCTTCATAGATGGTGGTGCCAATCGGCCTCTCACCACCGTGTGTCCTTCCTCTTCCTCCTTGCCCTATCTTCCCCTCTCTGCTTCCCTTTCCTTTCTTTCCCTTGGTCAGTTGTGCCAAAGGAGCCCCCGGACTTTCCCTGTTTCACTGCTCTGTGTCGGGTCCACACAGAAGAGGGCAATTATCCTCGCCGGTGGCCAGGTGCGTCCAAGCGGTCATCCCAAACCGGCGGTGAGGGACCCCTCCCCAACGGCGGCTTTTGGGCCCTGGGATGTCCACCTGTGTGGTCTTTTCCCCTGGGGGCACATAACATAACATAATAGGGGGGGAGGGTGAGGGGCTCGGAGGCAATGGTCGCGCTTGTGTGGTTTGCAGGCTCTACCTGCAACACGTAGACATGGTCTGTTTTTTTTCTAGTGGTACGGTGCGCAGTGCTGTGACGGCTGACCCACGCCGAACCATATGGAATTGGGGTGGGGGGGGGGAGGGAGAGGTTGGTAGAGGGGTATGTGGGGGGGTGCTTTGTGCATAGCATCCGTTTCTTTTGGATGCCCCGGTGCTTTTGCTGGTGTCTGGTGCTGGGTGTGGCCCATTTCTTCATCTGCTTTTCAGGGCGATCAATTGCCTGCCATCGACAGAGAAGTCCCCATTATTTATGTGGATGTTCTGAATTTGAATTTGAACTTCGTGCCCAAAGGGGCCAAAGGCGCGACTGAGAGGATTAAGAAGTGAGGAAGCTGCTGCAGAAGGTGCCACAGCGGGGCCAGCCCCAGGCCTTTTGTCAGGGGGTGCACAGGACAGGGGCATTGCTGTTGGATGAGGTCCTCAGACCTGCGTGTTCAGCCCTGTGCCTGACGCCACCATATGAATGTTAACTCGTAATTTAATGACGAGCTTGGTACGAGTTTAGAACCTGAAGCCGTTTCCGGTCTGCACCATCAGAGTATTGTGATGGGCCTTCCGATTGCAGTACACTTATATCGAGCCTGGTGCCCTCCATGTAGAGTGGCTGAGGGGCTGTTTATTGCGCAGCTGGGATGGGTGCAAGAGTGGGGGTGATTTGGTCTCCAGTTTAGTGAGCAGAGTATTGGCACACAGTCAACGAGACAGAGCGTTGCAGCTCATAACAAATGATGGAGTCCTTCCCAGGACGCAACAATATCTCGGATGACACACCGCAATCGGTGTGCACAGGGGGCGGGGGTTCACGTGGTGGCACGGGTTGCAGTGTCCAGCCCAATACTGCCGTCAGTTGCCCAGGGATGTCTGCAGCAGAGCGGGGCAGCGGTGCTTCGGTCACACCAAATCCTGCTTCAGTCCCCGGGCGAAGGTTGTGCTCAGGTGGAGATGCAGATTGTTTTTTTGTTTTCCCCCATCTAAAACCAAGTTGATGGGACACATGTGCTGCAAACCTGGGGGCCTTCACGGGGAGCACTTGATGCGGTGTGCGTGTGGTGCGGAATCAAAGCGCAGCAGACCCCAGGCAGCCACTGCAGCACACTTATGGCATATTTATACTTATGGCATAGCCTTTATGGCATATTCTTCAACCTGATTCTCCTGCCAAATGTCCCCATGCCATGTCTTACTTTTTCTCTATGTCATTGAGCTGACGAGAGATATGTACACTCAGCCTGAGGTGGTTGCTGGTCGCTGACTGTCACGGTGTGTGTGCAAGTGCGCTAATCATGATCGCTGAATTTGAGGTTTCAAGGGCTTTGGGCAGTGCACCCTAATTTTCAAGCCTTTTTCACCCCTTCCTCTAAATGTACCCAGGGGTTGTTGTAAACACTCCCCTCACAGAACTGTGCCTATGGTTACTCCCAAAACTGCAAAGCTAGTTCAGAAACCGTCCCCTATTTCCAAAACCACAAGTTTGAAAAACCCTGCCAAAGTTTCCCACCCGAAGGGGAAAACCCTGCATTGTTTCTCAAAACCCCTGCAGTTTGGAAAAACTGTGCAGCCATTTTAGTAGCGCACCAACAGTGCCGTCGTACGGCCAGCAATCCGGGGGTTTGAACGCAGGAAATCCTGGTCGAGCCTCAAAGATTGCGGGGGAACCAACAAACGATCAGACCTTATTTCCTCACGACTTTGTGTTCTTCTTCCCAAACATTTGTCAACACGACTGGTCCCAATGAACCATCTGAGATGTGTTTTCGTTCAGCAAAGCCCTGGGCACCCCCAGAGGTGACAGCGCTGCCTTTCCACAGCCAACGTCGGAGTGAGCGTTTGACCTTTTTTTTTTGGCACGTTTGCACTAGTTCGCAACGCGCGTCGTGCACTTTCCGCCGCGGGTTCGAGGGACATGCCTTTCCTGTGTTGCCCGGGGTACTGTACAGGCAACACGCTCTGCCGGGCAGTGGTCAGTGCATCGGCAGCCGGAACAAGCGTTCATTTTGGTCATCCTCCTGCAGCGAGGGGTATATGTCCTCTCGAGGGAGTTGGGGCTGTCTGAGCGGTGCGTGCGGGGGTTTGTGCCGTGTTCCGAACTCCGCGGGTGGTTTGGTGTGGTGTGCAGAAGGTGGCGTGCGGGTTTGGTCTCCCCTCCATGGCTTGCCCTGAAGCGTTGCAGCCCCGAGTGCGGCATGACTGCACACAGGGGCAACAACTCAATCACAACGGCAGGGCCATGGCGGGGGCTTGCGTGTCGCCCCCCCCCCCCTCCCCCCCCTCAGGACCCCCCCCAACCCACACCGACAATGAACAATGAGGAACAGCCGACACAGGCCCCAGCGGTGCCTGTAAAATTTTTATGGCCTCTGTGGACGGGGCCAGGACACCCCCCCGGACTAATTTATATCCAAAACGCTCACAACAAAACAGAGAATTCAAGAATCGCACCCAAGACCCAACAAAATTTGACACCCCCTCTGGGCCCCCCTGCCCACGAATGGCCCCAAGTCTGCACCATCGCATATTCTTTGAGGCAGCACCCAAAGCCGTTTGATTGTTGAGCACAGGAACGTGCCCAGCACTTGAAAGCCGAACCAACGAGTGGCTTGTAACCGACAGCGCAAGGGGCAGCCTGATCAGCAGCAGCGGTTGGGGGCGAGCAGAGCCTGACGTCGAATGGCAACCCGCGCAAGATTTTTCCGATGTTTCTTCATTTTTCGCTTTCGGGGGATGGGGCAGCTGGCGTTCAGACTTCATCTGACTGCAACTTGTGCCAGTGTTCTGTCCTCATCCGCAACACATGAGCCGTCAGTATGGCCCTTGCACCCGTTGGTCAGGGAAGCCACGGGTGGGCAGGGCAAGGTGGGTCCCAAAGCATTCAGCACGGCGCACCGGGCGGTGGGACAAGGGGTTTCTCGGTCGCAGTACACCGAGGCCCCATTGTGCCGCCAACAGCGAGGGATTCACTGAAAGGGACAGGGTATTGGGACGCCTTTGCGCTCAGTGTGCGCGCAGGGCTGTGTGCTATCAAGAGGATCGGGGCCCCACTCTGGGCCTCGGTCTGCGGCGGGCTTAAACCGGTGTCATGGGTGACGGGCCAATGAGGATGCCTCTGCAGAGGATGGTGACAACCATGGATTGTGTTGTTTTGCATGCGATATGCCTCCCGGGGCGTGCCGTGCCCACACAGTGCACGGTTGTCCCCTATGTATACTCCCTTTTGAACCCCGCCTGAAGATGAGCCTGCGCCCCCAGAGGGTCAGACTCACGGACAGACACGACACCCAACACGAAAATGATTTGGCATGGCCCTGTCTTGGAATTGGACCGACGCTGTCTTGAAGCTTCAAGTGTGCGCGACGGAGCGCAGCAGTCTTTCATTCTGTGTTCCTGGCCGTCCCGTGGGCGGTAGGCACTGAAGTAGCAGCCCCGATAGTCATTGGGTGATAGGGGAGGGGGGGATCCGTTTATGTCAGTATAATGAACACCCTGTCCTTCCACTAGCCCTGTGTTCCCACGCAGTATGCCTTCTCGCGGTGCGTTTTTCGTTTCTCGGTTCTGGTTTCCAGCGCAACCTGCACTGTGAGCCCTGGTACACCCTTTCCTCCAGTCCGGCTACGCACGTCAGCCCCTTGCAACCGGTGGTTGTGCGGGGCTTGGGGGGAGGGAGACTGAAAGGGGGGGCAGAGCAAGTCGGGACTAGGCGGGACGAAGTGCCGTAGCCTTTGGGCTAAGTGCGCGGCCACTGTACAACAAGTGCACCATGCTGCCTGTCACTATTGGATCCGATTGAGGCCACTGAAGGTTGCGAAGGCAATGGGAGCTGAAGGCAAGTGCACGGTGCTCCAACAGTGGCGTTGGACCTTGTGGACCCTCCTGCATTGAGCGTCTTTGATTTATTCCAGTGGGCGTCGAATTCATTGTCGGTGCCCTGCTGACAGTGCTGGCAGTGTTGATGCTGTTTTGGTCTGCAGGGATGTACCCCCCTCTTCCCCCTGCCACCGACACCTTCGCTTAGCTCAATCAGGCGCCCCCCCCCCCCTTCCGCTACTCTTTCAGCCTTTATGGCACATCCCCCTGTCGCCGTCATTTCACAATCAATCCTCTAAGTTAGGTCTCACCCCCCCGCCCCTCCTGTCTGGAATGGACTGGGGGTGTCTGGGAGCCCTCCACACTCCCCTGCATTGTCCACCAGCTGTGGTATTATTATTGTTCCTCAGGTCCCGACGTTGCTCTTATCTTATCTTATCTGGCATCCTGTGTTTTATAGCTTTGCTGTCCCTCATCCTTTGCCCCCTCTCCTGTGCATTGTATTGTACTGTGCTGTGATACAAGACCCTCTGTTTACCACAGGTTCTTGAACGTGCATCTTCAGAGAAACTGACCGTGTTCAAGAGTTCCTTGCGCCAATTAAAAAAAAAAGACAGAGCTCTCGTCTGTGCTTTATAACCCCATGACCTTATGGAGGGGCTGCAGTGGGGGTTTTCTGGACTCTTTGTGAGAGCAACTACATAGCGCTTGGCAAATGCATCAAGCGCCTCAGCCCTGCCGTTTCTTTTTTTAGAACGAAGTGCGGAAGTTCCCATCAGATGACTGCAGCACGTGGATATGCGTTCCATGAAAGTTTTGCATGGAAGCGTTATGAGGCACTCGTGTTCATCATCAGTGTTTTAACAGGCCAGTGCCACAGCGTTTGTCTGCACCACTTTCATAATAGAGCGCGCGGTCCCACATGAGGGATGGGAAGGTACGCCTGCCCCATTTCTGGGGGCCCCAGTCTGGGCACATTTATAGACGGCATCATGCCTGAACTGTCCAATTAAATCTTGCGATGAGCAACGGCCCCATGCAGTCACGCACCCACTGGTCTCCAGCAATTGACATGATTTCACGCTTTCGAGTCTCAAGGTCGATGCTCAGCCTCCTCCACCTCTTCAGCCACTCACCGGAGATATATGACCTACACTGCTAAACAAAAACCACCAACTGTTGCATATTTTGACCAACAGAGCCTGGTTTGGCCATCCCTTATTTATGCACAATTGCAGTCCCTGTAGATATGTGCTGGCAGGAACTCCTCCGCGATCGTGTGGTTTGACCTTTTTCTATTATGTCCCAGTGGGAGTCACTGCTCCACACTGTTGCACAGACTGACGGTCAGGGCAGGCGCCAGTCCTTTCGCCAAGCGTGCCACTTCCACTGCCCCTCAAGCGCCTGTCTGGAATGCCTCAAACAAGTTTGTCAAGGCCACCAATCACTGAGCCCAACCTTTGGCCTATTTGCTATCCAGCAAAAGCCTCTTTCTGATGCAGAAAATATGCACATCACCAAACCCTGACTCACTGCTTTGCCCGCCATCAGCGGCCATGCTGGTGGTGCAGCCCCAGGCATGGGATGTAGTCAAGTTAGCACGTCAGACCTGCAGCAGTGTTGCTGAGCTCTGGCCTTTGGTCCCTCACTGACCCTTTTTCAGAAACCCAACCCTTGTTGAACAAACAGTGTGCTGACTTTTTCCAAAGTTGATTTTCAACCGCTGTTGATGGATGTACTAATGCCGTTGGTCAGCTTCCAACGGCAGGCCAATTTGGAAGACCACTATGCCCTATATTTTGTGCCCCAGTTCTTCCGAAAGACCCCATGCTTGAATAAACCGTCATCAACAGCCTGGAGTGAGCTGTGAAGCAAGGTCATGCTTGCATTATTTCTTAATCATCGTAACTCCCAGGTTTTCAGGCGGCACTGGGAATCCCCCTTCGGCCTGATTTCTTCCCATCAGCCCAAAAGCGTGTCAGCCGTGGATGCACATCACAAGGTGGTTTATGGCCTCTGCCACTTCCCAATTAATTGCCACTGTGTCTGTTGTCTGCCTGAGGCTTGCTGTCCACTCTGTTGTACCCAATGCCTGTCGACTTGTTCTGCTGTTGCACCCATGCCTCAGGTGGCCATTGAGCTCCCTTGAAGGGAGTTGTGGCTTGCAAGCGCAGGTGCAGCAAGTGGCTGCCACAGCACTGGTACTCTGCAGCACTGACACAGGTGTGCTTATTGTCCAGTGCTTTTGCTGTATGAATCCCCACCAGACCATGCGTTCTGCACAGTTAACAGAGGTGCATCACATGATGTTGTCATTGAGCTGTGGGTGGCGCCCACAATTGGCACAATTGTGTGGCACATAGACCAATTTCATGGTCCAAAACTGCAATTGGCTGCACAATCCAGTGTCCAACATGTATCTCAAAGCAATAACTGGTCAATGCCATTTTCTCAAGATGTGACAATCTTCTTTGCCTCAAATTCAGGGCCCCATGAAAATTTAAAAATCTCTCCAGTGAGAAAAATGGAGGTTTTTTTTTTTAGGCATGGTGGGTTTCCCCGGACAGGAAAACAGGGTTTTCATGTAAAATCACATAACCTGGGGTCCGCCGTGTATGCGAGCTTCAACCAATGACCGACATGTAGCCCAACTATGCGAGTTTTCCAAAATTTTTATGTTTGTTGTCATGGTGCACTGCTTTATGCTGTTGATTTTTAGTACCAAATCTCAGTTCTTGCGAAGCGGCCAAAGCCACTGCTGGATATGGATCAGGTTTTGCTGATGGGGCATTGCCCCGGTACATGGCCATTAGCATTTTGGGGATGAACCGTTCATCATATGTTTGGGTTTTATAGCTTTTGTTTCAAGTTATTTTCTTCGGAAATTACAGATTCTTCTGAGAAAAGTGGTGCCCACCTTTTGTGTATGATTATTGGCGGCATCTAGATCATGCTCTCGGAGAAACATTCCCCGGTTTTTAGGGGAAGTAGTGCAGTTTTGTGCATCCAATCCACCACAGCACTTCGAGACACAGCAATTTTGAGCATTTGGGGAGTTGATTTTACACCTATGCAATGTATCTGATCATTTCGGTATTCCAAAACTCGGAGGTTGCAATCTAAATTTTGTGTGCAAAATTTTTGGAAGGAGTGCGCCGCACGCCATCGCCTCTGTGCGCAACGTTTGCGCGAGAGTTTTAAAGGCACATTTACACTTTTTAACAGTCCAAGTGGCCAGATAATTAAAATAGACGCAAAAAGAAAACCTCTACCTTTTTGGAACCCCCATATTTCATAATTTTCAGCAGACGACTGCCCTCGGCGATTGCGACGTGGCAAGGCACCAAGGAGTGTTTTGCGCGCCTCCCCCCATTCTTTATAGCTAGCCCAAGGTCTTCGCATTGGGCACTTTGCAACGGCGTGTTCGGGCTACCCCATTTTCATCTTTGACCATCTTTATCTATGACAATCCATAGCGCCCTATGTTCTGGAATATTATTCCATGCTTGTATGTTCTTCGCTGCTTTTGACATTTGGGAGGCGTCAATAGCTGGACACGGTTCAGGAGCCCTAGCTTGCATGTATTTCATACTAAGCTGTTGTGTAACCATGACGGCTTCTCCACCTCGAGATTTGAGGTCCGCAGGGGAAAGGACAAGTCTAATTGCAAAGTTTATGCAAGTTTTTTTTTGATAATGGCGAGAAAGTTGCCAACAATTCGGATGCAAGCAGTTGTGGTGGCGACCAAGATTTGGATTCAAACTGTTTGTCGCTAACAACACTATTACTATTACGTGAAAGAGACCATATTCTTACGACTTCGGCCGCTTGGTGCACTCTTTATACCTTCAGCCGTGTGTGGCTATTGCGAAGAAGCCCAAGTCGCAATCACGTGCATCACAAATAGTATGCGGTTATGCAAACCAAAACAAAGCGGTAACGGTTTCATCATTGACAATATGATGAAGCCAAAATTGATCCATCTCTACGTATAACTGTTGTGATTTGCAAATTTTACATTTTTTAAAAGTGCACTTTCCAGGGTTTGGGTAGTTGGAAAAGGCTTTGCCCAACACTTTTGTGATGCTGGATGTATTTCAATATCTTACGTCAAAAAAAACTAGCCAAGATTTTAACCAAAAAAATACAAACCAATAAAAAGTGGTACTTCTCATTTATGGAAACTTTGGGCTCAGTTGTAAAAACTTTTTCTTTTTAGAATTGAATGCATTTTGACATGTGTTTTAAACATATTTTGAAGCTTGTGTAAAAAGCAAAAGCTAGCTGATACAATGACCTCCATGTTGTTCATTTCGGATTGGTGTTGTCTTACAGCTTGTGATGATCTTCCTTTGCTAAAATTTTCAACGATTTTCGACAAAGCCAACAAAATGCACAAAAGATGCAAGTAGGTGTAATGGCTAGCACAAAGATGATTTAGAGAAACCATGAATAGGACACACGGTGGAATGACAAAACCAACAATAGAGTAGTAAGTGGCAAAATGTTCCAAAGATCTGTGACATTTCTGAACTCATTTGCTACATTTGCATCCAAGCTTGGTGTTCAAGCTTCTACATAGCTCCCAAACTAATTCAAGCAAAATGGTTGCATAAATGGAAAGTTTGATGCACTGGTTGTTGTAGTATCCCAGGTGCTTCTTGATGGTTTTGCTTTGCTACTGGTTCTTGTTCCCGTGCAAGTTTTTCTCTAAAAGGTTTTCAAGATAAACAAAATCAGATAATCCAAAGCCAGAGAGGGCCATGCGGGTGATCAAGATCAGATAATTCCAAGCATGAAGGGCTGCAGTGCAAAGAGGATAGGTGACTTACAAAGTTGGATAAGAACAACAATAGTTCGAATTCCGACTGCAGAAACTGAAGGATAGTTAAAAACAAACTGAAAAAGAAATGAAAACTGCCCTATGGGCATCCTTTCCGAGGCAAGATCACTTAGATCAAGAGGTCAATGGTCAACAATCCCGGGTCAAATGGCAATTTTTGGTGAAATGACACTTTCTGCCATGCGTGATTTTCAAAATCTGCGAGGAGTTCAAAACTGACCAAGCAAAATACCTCGATAAAGCCGCAAGACGTTAGTGTAGTGCCAACACAATCAGTTGGAAAAAATTGATTTCTTTCAAGGTCGCTACAGTTCAGGTGATTGTGTTGCAGATTTAGACTGTACAGTGCCAGACAGATCGCAGATTACAGTAAGACAGATCGCGTCGCCTGCGGGCCGCGATCAGTACTCTCAGGCGCATCATTCAATTCTTTGCTGTCACGCAATCATATTATTGCTACTTAAAGATCCTGATTGGGTAGTTTAGACCGTGTTGGAGCCTGCACTGCGATCGTCCGAACATGCGAATATAAGGATTCATTAGGTCTGGTGCTGATTGAACGTTTATCCTCTTCAATTGATTAGTTCGCTTTCGAGGTGGGAATTGTAGTTTCTCGATGGTGCACCATCATTTTGCTTTGTCGCATTCCATGTGTTGCATTCATATGCTTTCATTACATTCATTGCATTGTTATGCATTCATTCCATTCAAGCACATATTGTTTGTTTATTGTTGCTTGGATTTTGGTTTTTGCACGTAGTGATTTCCATTGCATGGTTTGTTATTGTTTAGGTACGAGCAAGGATAAAGGTAATGCATGCATGAGAGTTGGATTTGGTGTCACACATCTCCTATGCTTTGTTTAGCATGTAGCCCTGGAGAGCTCGGCCCCATTCTTGGGTGCCTAAGTGGGGGTAGAGCCGTATGGATCCTTAATGCCTTGGACACCACGACCCGCCGCCGTGGAGAAACAAAAATGGTGGGGCCTTGGCAACGGCACGGCGGCCCCACACCGTCAACAATGACTCGGATGCGGACATGGTGATTTTCTTCGTATCTTCCTTGCTTTGCCTTTGCTCTTGTTTGTTGTTGTGAGAAAAGTTTATAGTGTTTTCAGCACTGTGTTTTTGCTTCTCCTGCTGCTTGTTGTTGCTGTAGGGTGTCCTGCTGCTGGTTTTGGATGATGAAAAGCTTTTGTTTGTTGAAATACAGTAAAGCCAACTCAATCCAGGATAGCCCAAGCCAATAGTATGCAAGGAGAAGGTAATTCAGGATCAAAGCATGAAGGGCTGCAGTGTAAACAGTGAAAGATGATTAGATATTCACAGAAACTGCAACTCAGGATACAAATGAATGCATATTCACAGAGATAGCTGAAATGTTTTGGGAAAAGAGTTAGAAAACTGCCACAGGATCACTCTCTCTCCATAGTGCCATCTTAGGAGATGTGCACTCTTTATTTTGGGTCCCATATGTGCTGAGGTGGCATGGTATGTGGCGATGAGGTCACTGCCATGTCACATGGGATCTTCCTACTTAGTTAGGCTGACCAGGAATTGAACCCAGGACCTCTCAAAAAGAGGTGCCTAACCCCCTATGGTGCATACCACTAGGGCAGATAAGTATTCATGGAAAAACATAGATAAATTCATAGGCTCTACCTTAGGTATGTCAGTGCTAAGTCAACTCAGGAAAAGATGTTTTACTTCTGATTGAAAGGGGATTAAGGGGTCCACTCCATATCCTGATTGGGTGTTTGGTTCCATAGGTCAAAATGTGTTCTCACCAATTTTGGCTGGACCAATACTAAGATAAAAATGCATGGATGCTCAGTGCATCTCTAATACAACTAGAGTATGTCCCAAAGCAATGGAAAAGCACTTTTTCTTACTCCCCCCTTGTGCTGTGGTGGCCACCACTGTCGCATTTTAGGAAAAAGGGAATTTTTCTTGGCCTTTCCTTGGTTGCCACATCTACTTTAAAATACCTACAGTCTCCCTCACACTGAAAAATGGGCGCTCACCAGGGCTGGCGTCCTTTTGCTGCTCTGATTGTACAGTTTCCTACAGAAGACTCAGCGCTCTTGGCGCTGCCGGGGCTCCTGTGGCTTGGTAGGGTTAGATTGGGAGCATGCCAAACATGTGCATATGCATCCCTCCCTCCAAGACGCAGCGTCGACACAACCCAAACGCAAGATACATTATACACACTCGCATGGGTTCTCGTAAACCTGCTGGCGACCTGTGACCTGTCTTAGGGCGTAGGGAGTCGAAAAAGAAATTAATTTGCCCCTTGGTGGGGTCTTGGTTCTGCTCAGTCTCTCCAGGCACCTGCGTTTCGGCCTGAACACGGCCTACTCAGCGAGGCTGCGCGTGGGTATCTGCAGAGGCAGGAATGGGAGAATTATGGACGAATCCACGCAAAAACGAAGCGACGACACCAAAATCCGTCAAATGACGGCGTAGAATTTTTCTGAAACGACACACCTGAGTAGAATCCAATTGTGCATCAAAGGCACATTTTTATAGAAATTATAGTCATCTCTGGATTTTTTAAGTCCAGAAATTCATACGCATAAAATGGCGGCGCGCAGGAGCGGCTCCTAGCGAAGCGCCGGAAAATGGAAAAATAATGGAATTATAAACGTATGTATCACGTAGTCTTGAAAATGACGAGACACACATTAATAAACAAACATACAGATTCCACCCACACTAATAGAAGCTTCAAAAATTCAAGAATTCGAAAATCAATTGAAAAGACTTCAATGAATCAGGTATAAACTACAGGTATGCTCGTCTTGCATGCCGCATACACATTGCTCGTCTCGTGTCTCCGTGAACGAGTCGTGTAGCAGCGTTAACAACGATAACCACGATAGGACGCGGTAGAGGGATTGATTAGAAAGATTGCAGATGATTAGCGGTCAGATCAGGGTGATTAGTCATACACACAAGTGCATAGCAACGTTCTTCGCGTGCGCCCCTTTTGTTCTCTCACCTTGCTTCACTTCCCAGCGGTAGGTAAGGTAGGTACGCCCAGGCGGGGCCACCCCCTGGTGGAGTCAAGATTGTTGCGGAGATGGGCAGGTTTGCCCAACGTGATTGTGCATAGGCGTGCATGCACACACGCATTAAAGGGTAGGCCACGCGAAGTGCGCACGGTAAACCTTGTTTAGGCTACCCAGGGGCTCCTCGGTACGTTCTTTAAGAGAACCTGAGGAGTCCCTTAACGCTTGCTTGCTTGATAAGGGTAGCTGCTCCATGCAGCGTGTTTGCGGACAGCGTATTATAGGGCACACTGAGAAGGGTATAATACCTGGAGTGTGCCTTGGTTCCTCCGCCGCAAACGCCCTTTCATTTGCCTTTGTTTTACAGGTGGGCAGGTAGGGTGAGTGGTGCAGCAGCATTTTTTTATGCCCTGCTAAACAGGGGCGCAGATCACACAAACAAGTAACTCCGCTCCGCCTGTGGCAGAGCAGGGAGTCCGACTTCATCGACATCTGCGCCTTGCACACGAGAGCACTCCTTCCCTCCAAGCCCTTGCAGGGGAAACGCGTTGTGGCGTCCCCTGTGAGGCCACAGTTGCTTAGCAGCGCTGTGTTCTCTTGTCATTTCACAGGTGGGTCGCTAGGACCCTCGAGACCTTCCTCTTCGCAACGCCAAGTAGAGTGTGCGTGTAGGAGTGGTAGTCCTGAGTGGGGGCTAGAGCCAGTTGCCCAGTGCTCGCCCACCAGGATGGTGCCACTGTAGGGTGTGTAGGACCTGTAGGGGGCGTGTCACTGTCCCACCCTTTTCCTGCAATTTTAGCTGGGTTGGTGGGCTGTGACAGTGGGTTAGGTTAGTGTTTTGGCCACATAGCAAACAGGCGTTTTGCATGCCTTCATAGCTTTTGGCCACCCCTCCCTTTAGTAGACAGATAGGTAGGGAAAACAATACCTGGATTAACACTCTGGGTATTCCCCCAAGGTTTTGCGCCAGCACAGAAATTGGGCGCATAGGGGAGGGGAGACCCGGGGCGTACCCCGTGGCATCAATAAGCCAACCCTCCAGGTTCAGCAAGGGCGCAGACTTGGGTATAATTAGGACACCACTTCTGCGGCTTGCTCTCAGGACCTTAGGACTAGCACACTCACACATACGCTTTGGCAGGTAAGGGTAAGGTTCAGTCCCTAGCTTTATTCTTGGAGGCAAGCGTCTCAGCGAGCCTCAACAACTCACCAAGGTTGTTCTGGGACAAGTAGTCAACCAGAACTGAGTTTAGGCGTCCCTCAGGTAGAACAAATGCAGAGAAGGGCTCCCAGGTGGCCTCTTCGACTCCAAACCCTTCCCAGAGGGTGAGGAAGCGCCAACCCTGGCGATAGCGGTGGCGTAGGACAGACTTCACCAGGTAGAAGCCCTCCTTAGCCATCTCCCCGGCGTTCATGTCGGGGAGTTCACCTTCAACTTCCATGGGGCTGGCAGCCCCTTGTAGGTCCAGAGCGGCGATCTCCTCGTCGTTCAGCTCCCACTCCTCCCCACAGAGGTCTTCAGGATCATGGTAGCGCTTCAGGTGTTGAGCGGCGCACACCAGGGTCCCCCCTAGACGGGGAGAACACCGCACGGTGATACGGTGTCCATCCACAGATAGGATCTTGTACGGCCCGAAGTATGGGTCATCGCTGGTAGAGCGTGGCCAGGCGGGTAGTCGACTGTGGTGCACCAGCACCCAGTCCCCTTCTTGGTAGGTGGCCGGTACACGGTGCTTGTTCTTCTTGTTCCACTGACGCTCCCTCACTCTCTGGAGCATAGCCTTGGCCTTGTCCACCTTCGCTTGTTGCTCTTGGTCCCATTCACCCACAGAAGAATGGGTGTCCTCTGGATAGGGGGCATGTAGGAACCATGCCGGGCGCCCCATGAATAGCTCATGTGGCGAGTAGCCAGTAGCTGAACTCTCTTGGGAGTTCATCATCAAGGATATGACGGGGAGTAGTCTCACCCAGTCTCTGGTGCGTTCAGTTTTGCACCATATCCTGACGTTCTCCTTCAGGACACGAATCTGTCGCTCACATAGGGGGTTGCTCGTGTGAGAGTAGGGAATCCCCGTAGACACCTGGACATTGAGGGACCTCAGGACCCTCTTGTACCAGCCAGTATCTGAGCGTACTCGTACGTCCTCATCGGAGTTGATCTCCTTGGGCGCCCCATAGACACAAAACCACTCCTCCAGGAGTATCTTGATAGTCTCCTCTCCGGTAATGTGCTTGGTACATGGGAACACCCTGGTAAACCTGGTCAACCCACAGGTTACCACGAGGGCGAAGTCATAGCCCCCGAACTTCGGCATCTCCGTGTAGTCCACGTATAGAACACTGTTAGCACAGTGAGGGATGGGCAGGGTCGAGTAGAGACCTCTGTCCCTGATATCCCCTGGTCTACAGGACCTGCACGGGCACTTGTCCACGATAGGCAGGAGCGTCTTCCGCAGCTGGTCGTCAGTCCACGTAGTGTGGAACCACTGCTTGAACAGCCTCAGGGTACGGTCAGCACCCACATGACCACTGGACTCATGGGTCCACTTCAGCAGCGCTGGGACTCGGTCACTAGGCACCACGATGCGGTCCTCGTGCCAGAGGTAGCTCTTGTCCCGCTTCCACTGGTCTTGGTTGACCAGGAGGGGTTCAAGGCGTTTCTCCAGGCGCCGGTAGATATCCCCAAACTCCTGTAGGTACTCCGATTGTTGGAGTCCGTCCAGGGGGCGTATCATGGTCATGTTCAGGTCCATGTGTAGGTCCATACGGCTGAACGCCTCCTTATCCAGCGCTTCAGACCGGGCACCAATCAGGGCGTCGAAGTTGTTGCGGCTGATGTAGTCGGCACACCCGTTCTTTACTCCCTGGATATGGTGTACCGTCAGCCGTAGTTGACTGAGGTAGGTCCACCAGCGACGTAGCTTGGCCTTCTCAGGTGGGGGGCCCTTCTGGAAACTGCGGACCGGTTCTTGGTCGCATAGCCAGACCACAGGGTTACTCCCCAACAGTCGTGCTTGTGAGGATAGCACCAGCATACCCGCGAGCAGTTCCTGCTCATAGGTGGAGTAGTTCCCCCTGGCCTGGTTCCACTTCCAGTTCCAGTGGCCCAGAGGTACTAGGACCCACTTGTCGTCAGGGTAGCTGTGCTTGAGGGTTCCATCTCGGTTGAGACCTTCCGTCCCCCATTGCGAAATGGCCGAGTCGAACTCCTCCTTCTCTAGTGCTTGCCATTGGAACAACGTTCCACCACCGCCCACATTGCTGGCGTCGGTCACCAGGATAATCTCCCCTTGTGCCCTAGGCACGCCCAAGCACTTAGCGTTGGCTACCTTGTCTTTGAGCTCGTCAAACGCTTGTTGCTCTTGTGGGCCCCAGCGCCAAGTAGTACTCTTCTTGATCAAGTCCGTCAGAACGGCGCTGGTATAGGTGAAGTTCTTGATGTGGCGGCGATAGAAGTTGCACGCCCCAATGAAACTGCGTACATCATGAAGTCCTTTCTTGGGGTCTTCGTGTCGTACCTTGGCATCCATCAGGGGTTTGGCCTTAGAGGCCGCTGGGGTCCACCACCCATAGCCAACGTCAAACCCCAAGTACTGCATGGTCTCCTGCATGAACTCACACTTCTCCAGCTTGAGTCGTGTGTGGTTCTCCTGGCAGACCGCAAAGAACTCACCCAAGAGGATTAGGTGATCCTCCTGGGTATTGGTCCCGAGGCATACATCGTCGATGTGCGCCTCCATCTGGGCCCCACGGGATATGAGCTCCTGCACCTTAGGTCTCCTTCGTAGGATGGACAAGATCTTGTTCATCAGCTCTTGGAACAGAGCGGGTGCGTTAATGAAAGTGCTGCCCTGGGTCGTTGTGGGTGCCGGAGGGCTCGGGGCCGGCAAGACCAGTGGGGCAGGCACGCGAGGAGTCTCCCTGGATGTTGTTATTGGGGGTAGAACCGGACATTCGGACACCAACGGAGGCGAGAGCAGCGACAACAGAAGCAAGGTCCATGCTGATTGTGGTCCGGCAGAAAATCCCAGTCTATGAAGAAAATTGAGGGGAATTATTCTAAATACATCTGAGTGTCCAAAACTGTCTGAAAGAATTTAAATAATCCATTTATGTAAAAATGTTTGGCCGATCTGGCCCGCGAGCGCGCGTCAGCGGCAAATGGCAATTCCAGCTAAAATAGCGGAACGCGGCGGATTTACGGGAAATGGACCGCGGAATCAAATCCAGCATATCAGAAATATATAGGAAATATCCTGTGACTGAGCTGCGAGGCGGCAATTCCGCCGAAGCAAAGAAAATGACCAAAATGTAGCCAATCTGGGCAGAATGTCTGAAAATCTGAGCAGATGGGGCTAGCCGCACTTACACTCCCCCTCCAAAAACACACTGGGGTGTGTCGCTACGTCAACGAAGAACGTAGTGCGGGTAAGTCCCAGAAAAACATAGAAATGTAGCCTCGATGGGGCGAAATCTGCTTGATCTGACCTGATTTGGGCTGAATTGGCACTGAATCAGGCTGGATGAACCTGAAATGAGACAGAATGAGAAGTGACGAACAGTCCTCCGTGCAGTAAAACATTAGGTCAAGGGCTAAAAAGCATGTAAACGTATCGAGAATCGATACCAAACCATGCATTGGTTGAGAATGAGGTAGATTATTGGTGGATTGAGTGGGGGGATCAAGAATTGGAGTGACATCTCAGCGCTCTGGCACAGTTTCGCTGTCGCGGGCACGCTACGGTGTCCTCGCCGAACTCTACATCGTGTTATCCCGCTTTTCTCGTTCTGACAAGTGCAGCATGTGGCTCAGAATTAGCGCATCTGGTGGATGATCACAAAATTGATCAAGATTGAGAGTCAAATTGAGCAGAGATTAAGGGGATGAGACAATCACAGAGAGGTTAAACAAATACACATGTAGTCTACAGACCCTAAGTGAACCACCGAAGGTAGAGATGTTCTTCTGTTCACTTAGATCTAAACAGATCTTCGAGGAATGATGGGAGATGACAAGGCAATCAACCTAAATTGTCCTAACATGAGTAAATTCCCTGAGATGAAGGTGAAATGAAGCGGAATGTGTACAACTGAAACTACCAACACCTTCGTTTAGACTAAAGTTAGTATATATTGTCGTTTATTCAGCTCAATTGTGCTTTCCGGCACGTTGGTTCGCGAGCATCTAACAGATTCTATCAAAATGTGAATCATGTGATGATGCATCATGATGGGACATGATAGCCCTGGATCCTTGGCATGTAACGCGCCGAAGGTTCTCTGAAGGCGCTTTACTGACAGTATATAACTGAGAGACACCGAATTTACAGTGGCGGTGGTGTCAATCGACTTGGACAAGGCCAATCTTTCGATGGAGTCCCACAAGACACTTGGATTCACCATTCTCGACAGTTTCAGGTCGGATTGAGCTCACATTGACGTGTGCCAAAAATACAACGAAGCTTACGGACTTCAGAGGTTGCTGTTAGAAGTCCCTAGAGCTCCTAGATGAAGATTGTCTGAACAATTGACGTCTGGGTTTCGTACAACAGTGGCAGAATGATGGACAAACCTGAGAAATTCAAGGTAAATTTGAGGATCCTGGATCTGAATCTGGACTTTGGCGTCAGCATCACAGCAAATGAAGGTAAGATCTGAGTTCCTGGCGTCGCATCTGGTGCAGCCAGTACTACAGGGGTTACCTGTAGGGGTGAATGTCGCTGGCCAGCGTTTTGATTATGTACATTTGCTTCCATCTGCACGAGTAGCCAAATTCCAAAGATGCACAGACCAACAGAGACAAGATTACCCCGAATCTGCCTGAATTAAGCCTGAGTTTGGTTTTTTCTGAACACGGCAGCACACTCCGTCAGCGTATCTACGCCTTGTCTGCCGAACGGAGACCAAAGAAAAGTTGATTGACGTCAAATTATCAAACATTCGCAGTTCTCCACATCATGACTTAAACAGAAAGAATGAACAGTGGAGTGAGCAGAATGTGGTAGGATGGCTTCCTTAATTCGGCCTAGCACGAATACATGTAACCACCAACCTGTCTGGCCTGGCCCTCGTACGGCTTGGGCGCTGCAGATCAGCGGCCGAACTTGAAGCTTGGTCCTCATTTGGCTCCTGGGCTGGCCTGACCACAGGAGGGGGGATCGACGGATCAGCCCTGGAATGTGGCTGCTGAGGGCCGTAAAAGGGTGGATCTCGATTCACCACAGGTCGTTTTCCGTCGCTCTCCACTTGTCTGTCTGGTTTCGACAAACAATCTGTCAGGAGTACGCCAATTTCGGGGTGCTTCTTCAGGAAGTCAATGAACCCCTTGGTGTATCCATGGACAAAAGATTGGGCTGGTTCCCAGTTGTTGTGACTGGAATCAAAGCCCCTCCACTCACACAGAAATTCCCATTCGCCCTTGGCGTCACGTCTTGCTTCAACAATCCTCTTGAGTTCGTACTTTCCCCCTTCGATGACCCGATCAGACAAGTGTTTCGCAGTCCAGAAAGGGGGTTTAACCCGATCCTTGGGGGAGGGGATCTCTCTCTTGAGGCGATCGCCCGAAACGTCAATTTCCCTGCTGACATCCACACGGATCCTCCACCTGTTCTCACCAAGACGCGCTGTAACAGCGAATGGCCCCTCCCACAAGGGAAGAAGCTTGTCATCTCCGTCCAGGGTGGTTTCGGATTTTCGAAGCCAAACTCGATCATCGACTTCAAAATTGTGGGGGTTTTTTCGACCTTGATTTTGAACCCAAAGCCAGTCAGCTTGATGCTTCTCGATTAATTTCGACACAGATTTATCTGCTCGTTGGACTTCGTCCAAAAACAGCGAAGCATCCTTACAGGGGCCAGGATTATTCAACGGCATGTTCCACCAACACTTCTTTCGTCCAAAGACAATTTCATTTGGAGAAAGGCCATGATACAAAGGCGTGTTGTGGTAACGGCGAAGCAATGCGAAGAGAACTTCCATCCAATGGAAATCCTTTTCACTCGCGAGCTCCTTACGAAGCATATTAATAATTGAGCGGCCGGCTCTTTCGCCAGGCAACGCTCGATGCGAGTGGATTTCACATCGGAGGTGGTGGATTCCAAGGCGAGCACATAATTCTCTCCACCATTCGGAGGTGTACTCTTTGCCTGAATCCGTCACCACCTCGGATGGGACGTCCCAACCTCCCATCCAGGTCTGCGCGCACCATTTGGCGGCAGCCTTGCCAGTCATCGACTCAATGTTGCAAGGCAACACTTGAATGTAGCCGGAATGACGGCACTGAATGAGGAGCACACCATTGACTTTTTTGTTAGTCCAATGGCACTCTTCGTCATCGAGTTCACCGAGATAGAAGAAATCACTGGTGACTCTGTTAAAGAGGCGCTCCGGAATAGGATGAGGCCTCAGATGGCCGTGCTTCTTCGCGCTGGGGGGCGTCGAGACCGCACATTGGGCACATCCGGCGGCTACTTTCATGCAATGAGTGTAGAGCCTCGATCCAAACAACCTATGCTTAATCATCGACCACAGTCGACGGCCATGTGCGTGGGGGGACTCCCATTTGTGCCACCAGTTTAACACTCGAGGGGCTAGGGCGTCTGGCACACACAATTTACCCTCCATCCACAGCTTCCCCCCATCCAACGAGTACTCAGAAAAAATCCCATCCTTGTGAGCATCTTTGGATTTGAGATTTCCAAAGACCTCTTTAAACATGGGATCCTGCAGGTAATCGGACGTCCAGTCACGGATGATCAGGGAATCTTTCGGCAGGGGTGGAGTTTTGGCCGGATCTCGACGCTTAATGCCTTGGATCAACCGAAATCGACTTACTCGTCGGGTATAGTCAAACCGTTTCACACTCCCTGAGGAGGGATCGGTGACTTTCTCCACGACTTTCAGTGTTTTGGTGCAGATCTCATGGGCATGCGCCGGATCCGAGATGGCCGTGATGTCGTGACACGGCAATGCGTGCTGTTTAACAGCGCACTGCATGCATGCACGTCGAATGAGTTTCTTTTCTTCCTGATCCCATTCGATGATAACATGGCGGTCCTGCTCCGTACCATGGATGTTGGTACTTTGCAGCCCCTCTGAGGCGGGGTAAGCCCATCGGCTCAGAGCATCCGCTACCGTGTTGTGTTTTCCAGGCAAATACGACACATGGAGGTCAAACAGACTGAGAAATTCGTGCCATCTGGCCCGTCGACCAGCTGGGCTCGCGACAGTATCAATGTGTTCGGTGGCCCAATACTCCAGAGATCGATGATCCGTCAGGACCTCGACTCGATTGGTGCCAACCCACGATTGGTACTTTTTTAGAGCACAGATTATGGCGTATGTCTCTTGCTCACGAGGCGACCATTGCATTTGGCGTGGGGCTAGCTTCCGAGACCAAAATGCAAGAGGGTAATGATCGCCGGTGGCTTCATCAACCTGTTCAAGGACAGCTCCGATCGCGTACCTAGAAGCGTCGGTTCTAATGTAGAAGGGTCGGTCAAATTGGGGCACATGCAACGTGGCGACTTCACAGAGGGCCGCCTTCAAGTGATGGAAGGCCTCCTCGCACTCGTCAGTCCACTTGACACGAACCTTTGAACCTGCCTTGCCCGCATCTCTCCCTACCTTCAATAATTCAGTGAGGGGGGCAGCAAATTTGGCATAATTCGGCACAAAAGTGTGGTAAAAATTGCAACAACCCAGGAATCCTCTCAACTCCGTAATCGTCTCAGGGCGCTTCCACTTCTGAATAGCGACGAGCTTCCCTGGACTGGGTCGTCGGGTGCCATTGTCTAGGAGAGAACCACAAAATTCGACTGATTTTAAAAACAATTTTCCCTTCTTTGGCCCACAAATCAGCTGATTGGCGTCAAGAATGTCCAAAACCTGGTTCAGCTGCTTCTCATGTAGGGCCACCAGCTCGGCTTCGGTCAGTCCCTCCCCCTCCGTCGCGATGATTATGTCATCTATGTACACACTCACGAAGGCACGAAGCTCAGGATGGGTTGTGAACAGCACATCCTCCATCATTCTTTGAAAAAATGAGGGGGCGTTCTTCAGCCCCATGGGCATGACGGTCCATTGGACTGGGCCACATGGCGTGCACATACAGGTGAGAGGTCGGCTGTCCTTCCTCAACGGCATTTGGTGAAAGCCGTGACGGAGATCCAGCACAGAAAACAAACGACCTCTTGCCCTCTTAGCGATTTCCTCCTCAATGAGGGGCAGGGGGTGTGAATCCGCCTTTGTTTCGGCGTTGAGATTGCGAAAATCAACAACCATTCGCCAACCATCAATGGTGTTCTGGTCTGCAGGCGGTGGCTTCGGGACTGTGAAGGGTGAACAGCACCATTCGCTGGTCATACAACCCTCAAGCCAACCAAATTCCCTGAGATTTCTCTCGATGATTTTTCTGAGGATCTCATGTTTATGTCCATGATTTTCATAAGGGCGCTGTTTTTTTGCCTTGTACCCTTCACGAAGCTCGATGAAGGCTTCACCGAACTGTCCACGGACAGGGGGGTCTTTGATCAACTTCCCTGAAAGGGTTGTGTCCTTCCGTTCCTCAAAAATCTTTTCTCTTGACTTGGAACACAATTCAGTGTCCACCTGATCGCCAGGAATTACTGTCGAAAAAACTTTGGCGACTTCTTCGGCTTTGGCAGGAAGAATCTTCTTACGGATGTCCCTAAACAGGTCCGTATCAACTGCCTCCTGAAGATAGGTGGGTCGTGTGTCGAAATCCCAGAGATTCTCTTCGTGATCCAGCTCCTCGAAAGGATCCATGAAAGCTTCCACAGGGGGTTTTTCATAAAAAACTCTGAATTTGCGGCGCGATTGGGGATTTTTCCTCGCCCGTGCACTGAAGATTCTTTTCGATGTCGACCGTATTGGGGAAGAGGGAGACGAGGCGGATCCATTGGACGTTGAATCACCTTGGGTATCTGACGGACAAAAATCAGAAAAAATAGATTCATCATCAGTACCACGCTCAACCTCAGATTCAGACCCAACACAGGAATCTGTACTAGAATCAGCAGAATTAGAGTCAGAAAGCTTTCCATCCACCAGGAATGCAAGCGAACTCCAGGACCGCTGTGGCAGGGGACCTGTGTCGTCCCTGGCATACAGCTTAATCTTCCTGGGAAGTTCGATGTAATCTACACAAATGTCTTGTAATTCCTGAAACCAAGGCTTGTCGTCCCACAAGGGCACAACTAAAATTGCCTGGGTTTTATCTTGCTTGATTTTGTGGATGACCTGCTGGATTAAGTGAAACGGAGGATTAATCCACAACTTCTTGTCCCATTTATGGGTCCAAGCGTCGCTAAAGTGCTTGTCAAAGCGCTTGTTCTTACGGTTAGCAAAGGCATCATACTGTGGCCAAAAGGAATGGTGTTCATGAAAGTATTCACAAATTGCATCGCGCCATTTGTCGACAACTCTGTAGGATGAAGAGTGCCAGCGCGAAGGGCGTCGTGGCTGGGAGTCCCTACGAAGACATTCTAACTCTTGGGAGTAATCGGCACTCCCATTCACCTCTGCAATGGTGACATCTTCAGCAAATTTTGGTGTCACTTTTTGCTTCAAAAATTCTTCTGCACTTTTAAACCCTGCGTGCAAAAAACGAAATTCAGGACGCTCCAAAGGACCTGACTCCAGCAAAAAACAACGACGATGACCTACGGGCGCTACCCTGTTCTTGCGAAGCCAAGGATGGCCCAAATAAAGGTCATACTTTATGTCGGCACGATAGAAGTAGTCATCCTTAAGGACAACTTCTTCCACATTTTGCTCTTCCCAAAGGTCTTGAGCGACCAAATGAGTTGATATATAACAACCGCGTTGCCCACCTGCGAGAGAATGTCCAGAAACTCCCTCGAGGGTAACAGGATGAGGCGATTCAAACACGCAGTCGTCGGGTAAGAATGAGTTGGATTGGAGATTTACCTCTGATCCATTGTCACACAAACAAGTGGCGAGGTGGAAATTTCCCTTGCAATCAGAGACCCACAGCTTTGTGACAAACTGACGAGCCCTGTGCTTGGACTGTACACCAACCTCGTCCACTACAACAGAAGGATCCGCTGCCAGATCCAGGGGAGAGGAGACAAGCGACCCTACATCAAGTAATGGTCGATCAGGAATTTGGGGATCATGCCTGAAATCGCCTGGGGAGGGGCGATTTTCGTGGCTCCCCTAGGCGTTCTGACCTCCAGCGGCTGCATTTACATTGTGAACACAGCCTGATTCGTCGATCCACTCATCTTGGAACGGATCATCTGCTGGATTCAGGGCATTTTCGACATAATCTCGATCCGCATCTGACACCTGATCTGCACCTGAGACCTGATCCACACGATGATTGCCCTTTCCACGTCCACGGCCACGGCCGCCGGATGATGGGCCACCACCGTCGCCACGCCCTCTGCCCTTACCAGAGAAAGGGGTTCCTGAAGGATTTCCCTTACCTTTACCCTGTGATCCTGGAGCATTTCCTTTGTTTGTACCGGATTGAGGGGTTTGGCCTGGATTTCGATTTCCGCCTCCGGCGTTGCCATTGGGACTTGTCTGGCCGTTTGGCTGCCCACCGAAGCCGGATGGAGTCCGATTCCCTTTGCCTTGGGACCCGCCAGGGCCTCCGGTATTTTTGTTCGCACCGGAGGGGGTCGAATTACCCTTTCCCCCCTTTCCACCATGCACCTGTCTGTCATTCCTGTCTGAATTCTGCGAATTACTGACATTTTCACCAATCACCTTGTGATCGTAAGCAGACCATCGGTGATTAGCAGTAGAATGCGTCTTAGCTCGATTCGTAGAACCCAAAAGAAGGCAGATGCTACAATGATCCTGAACATTCCGGGTGTCATTCACCTTTTTGTTGCCCTTTTGGGCCCCATTTTGGGTGTTTTGCTGGGTATTCCTGTTTCCCCCAAGACCCTCATGGAAATTTTGATTGGCGGCGTCAGCGAGCCTCTCAACCTCTTCCCACAGTTCCTGCGGAGTAAACGAAAACACCCAGTTCCTGGCCTTCAGGCGATGGCCGTGGAAACTTACTCCCCTATTGAGGACTTGGACAAACAAGTCCTGATCCTCGTGTTCATTAAACTTGATTTTCCACGTGTTTTCAGTGAATTTCACCTTGGTAAACGACGTGGGGGAGCACTTTTGAAGTGCCTCCCTGACGGTAAACCTGTTGGCCGAGGCGTCGAAGCCATCGACTTCCGCCCACCAGGTCTTGACCTTTTCTTCGGACTGTCTATTCCGAAGGGTGGCGGCGGTTTCTGAGGGGATCTTGTCAAAAATCAGATTTTTCAGCTCGGCACTAGAAAATTTTTCGCCTGAATGTTCAGATTCTTCTACGAGATTCCAGAAGCGCTGTCTCTTGTCCTGCACTTCGTGCAAGATTAATCGAGAGAATGAAGGAAAATTCTTCAACATCTGGTGGTAATGGTCCTCAGGCAGCCGGGATCCACGTACCTCCAACTGTTCCCACACCTCATCAAAGGTAAGGGGGGAACTTGAATCCTCACGATCACTCCAGGTCCTGAGCCAAGTATTGGCCGGCGCCCCCTCAAGGCAGTCCAGGAGGGCCATCAGGAACTGATCATCCTGGAGCTTTTGAGTCTTAACCCACAGTTTAAATTCCCGTTGGAACTGAGGCCAACGTCTGGGGTTTCCATTATACTTCGGTTGCTTGGCAACCTGACGAAGTCGCAATGAAGTAGGATTTAGAAGTGAATCCAGCCCAACACCGGCCGTAATGGCAGACACCTTGGCGGCATCATTAGCCACACCAGCTCCGGCGAGGGTCTGGGCGAGCAACATCTGGGCAATTGCATTGGAATCAACAGCAGGAAGGGTAGTACGGGAGGCAGTTCGTTTGGCATTCTGAACCTCATTCCTAGCCTTCGCCGACCTACTCTGAGATCGAGAGATTGTAACCCTTTCCTTTAGCTTAGTCCTGCTGATCCTTGCGTCGGTGGTCTTAGAGTCCACCGAAGGAGCAATCGAAAAAATTTCTGTCGCCTCCTCCGACGGTTCTGTTGTTTGTTCCACCGATGATGCGCCCTCAGACCTCATGTGGGTCTTGAAAAGATCTTTAATTCCCAGCGTCTGAATGATGAGTTGCATTTGATCTTTGAGCAATTGGAGCTCAGTATCTCGCTGTAATCTGCAAGAGCAGTCGGCAGGACAGTACATACCGTGTCCTGAAGGGCCTGAGCAGGCTGTCGGACCGCTAATCTCAGTGGTTCGCAGCCAGGAGTCCACTTGGGGAGCTCCTTCAGTCCTAATTTCCAGGCTTGCCTGCCTAGCTGCCTCTAAAATTCCTTCCTCAACCGCGGCGGCTAGATCGTCGCGGATGGAAACAGAGGGATGAGGGGCGGAGGGCCCGGCAACAGGTGCCTTGGTCTTCTCCTTCGGGAAGGGACTTGCCTCCCAGATCTGCAAGAAAATGGCAGAAGATTCATCTTCTTGAGAACACCACCACATCCTGGTATTAATTTCTTCTTGAAGGAGGAAAAAATATTCAAATAAAAAATCAGAGGCGATTCTTTCTTGACCTATCAGCTTAGACGTGGCTAATAGACACAGGGCCTCAAGACTCTGAAGGTTACGGGACACTTCTGAAGACAAATGGTTGTCCCATTGTGCCCAAGAGTCTGGTCGATTATAGGTAGGTACCTCACCTGGACCACCCATCTCAATGTCGTCAATGTCGGCGTCGATGGTCTCAAAATGTGGACATTGGTAGGGAGTATTGGTACCCGCCAGGTCCATAAGCTCCACCGGAGCGTTGCCATTAGCGTAGGCTGGGAGATTCCAGCTACTTGATGGCCAATTTCGACTGGGATCTTGATTGTAATCTGGGCCTCCACAGCTGCTGATTTGTGCCCTTCTTGGGCAATTTGGGCTTGCGCAAGGCATTCCTCTCAAGGCCTCGTTCGCACAGCACCACGGCAGCGTAATCGTTACGTCTCCGGAGGTGGCGGAGTCTACGGGGCCGTACTGGGGAGCTAGCTGTGGTTGGGACACCAAAGGAAAAACATTCAGGTAGCCTCTGCTACCATGAAAGTGCTGCCCTGGGTCGTTGTGGGTGCCGGAGGGCTCGGGGCCGGCAAGACCAGTGGGGCAGGCACGCGAGGAGTCTCCCTGGATGTTGTTATTGGGGGTAGAACCGGACATTCGGACACCAACGGAGGCGAGAGCAGCGACAACAGAAGCAAGGTCCATGCTGATTGTGGTCCGGCAGAAAATCCCAGTCTATGAAGAAAATTGAGGGGAATTATTCTAAATACATCTGAGTGTCCAAAACTGTCTGAAAGAATTTAAATAATCCATTTATGTAAAAATGTTTGGCCGATCTGGCCCGCGAGCGCGCGTCAGCGGCAAATGGCAATTCCAGCTAAAATAGCGGAACGCGGCGGATTTACGGGAAATGGACCGCGGAATCAAATCCGGCATATCAGAAATATATAGGAAATATCCTGTGACTGAGCTGCGAGGCGGCAATTCCGCCGAAGCAAAGAAAATGACCAAAATGTAGCCAATCTGGGCAGAATGTCTGAAAATCTGAGCAGATGGGGCTAGCCGCACTTACAGTTAGCCACGCCAAATGGCATGACCTTCCACTTGAATACCCTCCCCTGAGGGGTGATGAAGGCAAGTAGTTCCTGCGCGTTGGGCGTCAGGTCCACTTGCCAGAATCCACTTCGCTTGTCCATCTTGGTCTTGTAGCGACAGGAGGCTATCTTCTCCAGGGTAGACTCCATATTGGGAATGGACCCTGAGTGGTTCAACGTCTTCTTGTTCAGCTCTCCATAGTCCACTACCAGCCGTTTGGCTGTAGACCCAGGTTTAGCCACCAGGAAACAGGGGCTGCAGTGTAGGGGGTAGTCCCCATCCTTGTACTCCAGGACTAGGCCAGCGTCGATACATTCTTGTATCTGTTGCTCAATCTCGTCGGCCTGCTCTTTAGGAGCTGGATAGGGTCTCCTCCGGATCTTGTGACCCACGAACTCGGGTTTCAGCTTGAGGTCCATCTGTACCAGCTTGTCGCATGAGGCTGGAGGGGGTAGTTCTCCGAACACCTCCAGATAGGTCCTTATCAGCTTTTGTACCCGCGGGTCCAGTACCTTGATCTTGTCCTCCATGTCCTCGTCGGAGTGTAAGTTGCTTGCCCCTTGAATAGACGTCGGGAGGTGGTCCTCCACCGACTCTTCGCCCGCGGTAGCATCCTTCAGCCCTTGGTAGGCATACAGAAGGTCTTGCTCAACCATCTCCGGTGGACGATGGCAACATAGGCACGCTTTAGGGGGTTCACATACACATTCCTCCGAGAGGTCGTCCTCCTCTGGGGTCCTCACATGGGCACCCCACACGCTCTTCATGAGCTTGAGATCTACCTCCCTTTGCCAGGTGGTGATCTTCTGTTCGAGGTCCTCCTTCAATTGGGATAGGTCTCCCATACGTCCTTGCTTCAGTGGCCACGAGCTGCGGGTAGGCTTCGCGTAGCATAGCTTTTTCGCCACCAACTTCCTCTTGGAATCCACATACTCCCTGAGCCTGGATCGAGGGTCCAGCTCTTCATCCACGGGGTCTTCCACCCTCATGGAGAGTAGGGGTTTTAGTGGGGCGACGTACTCGGCGTTCTGCACTTCTTCCACCGCAGTCTGCACGAAGAAGGGTCGTGCTCAGTTTCGTCGTCTGAGTGGATAGAGCTAGGTGGCTCAGATAGTCCACACTCAGAGACTCCATCAGGAACAGGTACATGACAGGGAGAGTTGGGGGCGTTGGTGTCAGTCACGACGTACTCATCTCCTCCGGGTGTAGTTTCAACAGCATCTTGAGGTCGTAGGCGATCCTTCAAGTCACCCAAGGCGAGTCCAACGCTTTCTCGTTGTATAGCCTGGACCAGAGTAGGGTCCAGGTCTTCCCAGGGGATGGTGGTTAGACTTCCGTCCACCACGCTGAGCATACTCCCCCATCCGGGCTTCCCAATGGGCGTCTTGCGTCCCAGAGGCACGTAGATGGCCTCATCAGGTAAACGCACAGAGCTGATAGTCAGCTTGTCAAGGAGGGTTCGCCAGTACTCGTTGCCCCCATGGGCTCCCCAATCGGGGGAACACAGGACCATACGGGAACGTTCCAAGGCCACCTTGGTCAGCACCTTCCCCAGTTCACTGAATCTGGGGTTCCCGTAGGCCATCCCGAAAGAGGGCCAGTAAAATTTGTAGCTGCAGTTCTTCCCCTTGCTGCAGTATAGGTCCAGTACATGCTGCTTGTCTCTGGCGAACAACTCCACTCTCAGGTCTTCTCTAGAGTAACCCAACTCCTTCAGACCTTGGTCTAGGACTTCCCCCAATAGTTGATTGTCCTCAGTTTTGGAGGCCGCCATCATGTTCGAGGGCTCCTCCTTCGATAGTCTCAGGTAACTCGAGGTATGTTCCGACTGCTCCAGTGGCACAGACTCTCTGCCACTGCCGTGGTCCACGTACAGGAGGTAGGGCGCTTGCAGCGTCAGGGATTGTATCTGGGAGTGCTGTACGAAGAAGTCAGTACCCAGTACAAAATCGAAGGCATCAGTGTCCATCACATAGAACCGATGGGCGATAGTCCTGGAGCCCATAGGTACCTCCACTTCGCAGTCCCCGCAGCTGTGCACCACATGTCCATCCCCCATCCGTATAGCGGCGGTGGTCATGGTGTTCTTCAGGCTCCCACAAGGTAAAATTTTCTTGGCCACTATCGATATTGTTGCTCCAGTATCCAGTACCCCCAGGTATTCACGTCCCCCTAGTCGGATACGTACCCAAAACACCAGGTCTTGGGTGCCACCAGAGCGTCCCCGTCAGAACTCCGCGGGACAGGTCACCTCGAACCCCTTGTTCCGCAATTTGCGGGCCATCCTCATGAAACGGCTTCTCTTCTTGGCGTTGCCGTCGTCACCACCTTCATGCTCACGCTTGGCTCCTTGTTCTTGCTGGGCCTGTGTCTGTGAGCGTGTGGTAGGTCCAGACTGCCCTCCAGAGGGCTCGGAGTTCCCCCCTGGATTAGGGTTGGGGTTACCCCCGTTCTTGTCCTTGGTCTTGTTGTCGTTCTGGCGATTAGCGCCTCCTCCTCGTCCGCCTTGACCCTTGTCTTGACCACCTTGACCACGTCCTTTCGACTTGCCCTTGCCGGAGTCGTTGCCTTTGGCCTTGCCTCCACCTTTGCCTGAGCTTTTGCCAGGATCTTCCCCCTTAAGCTTCGCCGATAGGCGTTGCTTATGGTAGCACTCGTCCTCATAGTGCTTCCGCTTACCGCAGAATGCACACGTGATGGTGCAGCGGTAATGATCCGGCATCTTCACCTTGGCGCCGGTGATCTTTTCCTGCTGCTTCCCCTGGACAACAAAGCAGTCTCGCTGCTCGCAGTCAGAGGCATGCTGCAGGTGGCCCTGTTCATCTCTGGCATCACACCAGAATAGCTCCTTCACGTTCTCCATTAGGCGGGCGTGGGCGTGTTTGGGGGTAGTCCCCTGCCCAGGTCGGGACCCTTGGTACCCTTTGCCTCCAGAACCTCCACCACCAGGACGGTAGTGGTTCAGGTGTTGGTCGCTCTCCTTCTCCAGCGCCATCTCCAGGAGCAGCACGCATAGATCCTCGTAGCGGAGGGATCTAGCCTTGCGCTCAGCCGTCAGACGGCACTCGTCCCATAGCTCACGGGGGAGCTTGGAGCACAACCAAAACAGCAGGTCGTCGCTGCTGTAGGAACCGGGCGTCAGTCGTCCAGCCCAGTGGTCCAGGTCCGCCAACAGCTCGGAGACCCTGCCGGGTTTGGGGTTGTTCGGCAGCACGGGCAGGTTCTGGATCTCGGCCCTGATGGAGAGGTCTGTCTCGTAGGTTGGGTACTGCCTCTCCAGGGCAACCAACACGTCGGCAAAGGTGGCGGAATTAGTGACGATCTGCCTGACCTGCTTCTCCAGGTACTTCGTCTTGCAGCACTGCAGGAGCAGGTCACACTTCACTCGCCCACTCGCGTGGGTTTGGCCGGTCAGTCGTAGGAACCGGCCAAAGTTCTCAGCGAACTCGCTGAGGTCCTTGCCTGTGAACTCAGGCAGGTTCACCACTATCTTGGAGGTGGCAATAGCCTTCGCCTCCTGAGCTCGGCGTCCTTCAGGGCGTCGGGTCTTCTTCTTCTTCTTCTTCTTCTTCTTCTTACCCTTGGTGTCCTCGGGGTCCTCAGCGTCTTCGTCATCGGATGGCGAAGAAGAAGTCATCGACGGCGGCCCATCATCGGAGGGGTCTCCGCCTAGATCACTGGAGCCATAAGGCTCCACGTCCACCATAGCCCTTAGGGCTGTCAGCCCCAGCTGGTCCAGCTCGGCCCTCGTCGAGTTCGTCACGTGACTGTAGGGCGGCTGGGCTGTCCTCGGGACGAATGGACTTCTCGGTACTGCTGCAGGAGTCGGTATCGGTCGGCTCCTCAGGCTCCCCAGGGTATTTGTCAACCCCGCCGCCAGGTGGTTAGCCTGTACTCGGTGGGGTGACATTCCCACCGTCGTAGGTGACGCATGGGACGGGATCATCAGGGGCGGTAGTTTCTCCCTGATCTCTTGCGTGAGGTCGCTCACGATTTGCGAAGTGGCTCCTCGGAGCACCTCATTGATCTCCGACCGCGTCACGGACCTGTTGGAGGATCTTCCCGATCCTCTACTCCTGCCGCCCAGAGATTCCGGTCCTTTCCTCAACCCACTCAGGGGTGCATACCCAGGTGCATAACCAGGAGCATACCCAGGAACATCCATGTAGGTTCCAGTGGCGTGGAGTGGATGGGGATAGTTAGCTGCATACCATCGCGGCGCAGCGCTGGAAGCCACAGGCTCACTGGCAGTAGTTGCCTCATGGAGCGCAGTGGTTGGTGGGCCCATACCATAGGCGGGGTAGGGAGGCATGCCAGTAAAGCCTGTGCCCTCTGCCATAGGTAGGTTGGTTGTGGAAGTGGATGTTGTGGCGGCTGGGAGTGTGGTGGTTATGGGAGAGGGTGATGCTTGGAGGCCAGAAGCGCTTGGTGCGCCTTCGAAGGTAGGTACATCCGTCGGGTCTTGCCCTTGCTCCTCTCCTTCGTCTGCTCCTTCCCCAGCATCCTTCTCGCTCTCGTTCTCTCTCTTCCTCTTCACAGGCTGAGGCTGAGAGACCACTTCCTTCACCGACAGGGCCCCAAAGGCCGTCTGGAGGCCATCCAAGGAGTCCTCCGCCGTATCCATTGGCCCATGTAAGGGCTCCACCGAAGGTACAGCGTCAGGCGCCGGCCTTGCCGGTGCCTCTGGCGCTGGCGCTGTGTTCACCTCGGCGTCCACTCTTCCTGGATCCATCTTAATCCGCCCTTCTGCTTGTATTTGCCTGCTCGGAGCACTGGTTGTACGGCGCAGGGTCGCTGCCGGTGCACAGAGACAGGCTGCCTCTTGCTACCAGAAAAGTTTATAGTGTTTTCAGCACTGTGTTTTTGCTTCTCCTGCTGCTTGTTGTTGCTGTAGGGTGTCCTGCTGCTGGTTTTGGATGATGAAAAGCTTTTGTTTGTTGAAATACAGTAAAGCCAACTCAATCCAGGATAGCCCAAGCCAATAGTATGCAAGGAGAAGGTAATTCAGGATCAAAGCATGAAGGGCTGCAGTGTAAACAGTGAAAGATGATTAGATATTCACAGAAACTGCAACTCAGGATACAAATGAATGCATATTCACAGAGATAGCTGAAATGTTTTGGGAAAAGAGTTAGAAAACTGCCACAGGATCACTCTCTCTCCATAGTGCCATCTTAGGAGATGTGCACTCTTTATTTTGGGTCCCATATGTGCTGAGGTGGCATGGTATGTGGCGATGAGGTCACTGCCATGTCACATGGGATCTTCCTACTTAGTTAGGCTGACCAGGAATTGAACCCAGGACCTCTCAAAAAGAGGTGCCTAACCCCCTATGGTGCATACCACTAGGGCAGATAAGTATTCATGGAAAAACATAGATAAATTCATAGGCTCTACCTTAGGTATGTCAGTGCTAAGTCAACTCAGGAAAAGATGTTTTACCTCTGATTGAAAGGGGATTAAGGGGTCCACTCCATATCCTGATTGGGTGTTTGGTTCCATAGGTCAAAATGTGTTCTCACCACTTTTGGCTGGACCAATACTAAGATAAAAATGCATGGATGCTCAGTGCATCTCTAATACAACTAGAGTATGTCCCAAAGCAATGGAAAAGCACTTTTTCTTACTTTGTGATGTTGGTTGGGGATTGGATTACGAATATTTTGTATTGAAAGTGTTTTATCAAACAACCAATTGAGATATAGATTTAGATAAATTTTTGCTCGTGTGCAACCCTCCCTAAAATTCTATAGTTTTATGAGCCCATTTTCCAAACTTTGTTTTAAGATGTCTTAGTGATAGTTTTCATTTAGTTTTACTTTTCTTTGATTAGTTGAAACATAATCATCTTAGGGATTTTAGGATGAATAGAAGCACGTATCTAAAGGAGTCGAACCCCATTTTATCTTTCTGGTAGCAGAGGTTTGCCTAATTTTAGGGCAAGCCCTCAAAATTTAGGACTGTCTTGTGCCGACTCCTGAAATGCTCAATTTTCGAGTAAGGGACCTTTTTGTTACCTTGTAGGTTCGTGTTTCTTGTTTTACATCCTCACTCCCAGCGCTTCCGCTTGGGCGCTTCCGAAGTACCAACGCCGCGCTTCCTCTTGGGCGCTTTCGAAGTTCCAAGATGTGCCTCCTTTTGGGCACAAGAAATATCCAAGATGTGCCTCCTCTTGGGCACAAGAAATAACCAAGGATACTCCCCATCTCTGTCGCCTTCTCCATCCACAAGTGGGGTCCTCATGCCCCAAGTGTTTTGGTGTGTTTGCGTTTTGGTTGCCCCTAGGGACTTAAACAATTTTGGGAAATTTTATCCCTTAAATTTTGTTCCGTTATTTTCTTGTTTGTCTTGTTTTCCTTTGCGTGGTCTTGTTTTCAATCATCTCGTGAACAAGGAAGTAGATGACAGGGGGGAGGACACCACTATCTCCAACGCTTCATGCTTCACCAACGGTATGTTTGGTGTTTGTACCTCCAGTACCCCCAGAGGCCATACCCCCCGGGACCCGCCAAAATACGTTCCCCCCTCGGCCCTGCCTGCGGCGGTGTTGACACCCCCGAAACGCAAAGCCTCGGATCAACCACAGCGGAAAAAACGCCCAACCCCCCGGCACCACCCAAGCCAGCAAAGCGCAGCGCAGCGCAACGCGCTCTGGACGCCTACCTGCAGCCTATTGGCCCCCGTCCCCCCCCCCCCCTCCTCCCCCTGCGCCACCCCGACGTGACGGAGCCCAGGCGCAGCACAAGGGGCGAAAGCGCAGTGAACCCGCCCCCCCCCCGGCCACACACCCTCCTGATCCCAAACAGCCTCGGATCGACAGATTCTTCCCCCCGAACTAGCGGCCTGAACCTGTTGTATGTCTCTCCTCATGCCTCCAGTAATTCCCTACGATGTAGCTAGCTAATCCACCCTGACCACCGCCGAAAGTACCCTCTGTTAGCCAGGTTTTGCTTACAGTTTCGAATGCACATCCAACTCTCATGATATATCGCGTATATCACCCCCTCATGTGCCGGCGGACGCCCTACACGATCTTGAGGCGCCGAGCACCCGAATTTGCACTGACCCAATGGCGTAAGGGGCATCCATCGGGTGACTCTGCCTACTGGTTTCTGCTGTAAAGTAGTTTTGCAGTGTAAATTTGATCGAACAGTCTTCACCGGACTCAAAATGTGTCTACGTGCAAAAAAAACCCGAATACACAAAGAGAAAGCGACAACAAAATCAAGATCTAGCATTGAGATGGTTTTTTTGTGCTTGCAGACACAGCAGCTTTCATGTTGCAACCTCCGCGAAATTGATAACATGAAGCACACAACTAGTGATGGCTCATGACAAACAAATTGAAATGTTGTAGATATATTTGGATTGTGATTATTTTCTATGATGATGTCTGCTTTGTACATACATGACGGCATAAGTGGTTTGGGAGACACAAGAGTGAATGTGAACCATGTGTGCATACATGACGGCAAAAGTGGTTGGGGCGGCACAAGAGTGAATGTGAACAACGTGTGCAAACCCATCGACAAATGTAAATTTGAATGCAAAAGCAAAAAAAACCTCAACACTAGATGCACCGCAGGCCAAAAAATGTGATCACCAATCATTGTCTTGAATTTCGAACGGGTCGGGCAAAAATTATTCCGACAGTTAAGCATACACGAATTTCGATTTCGACAGCACCCTAGTAATACCGCGGAAAGGCTTCTATCTTTTGGCCCTAGCAGACAAGGCTGCTTCGCCTATGAGCACACTCCTACCACACATCTCAATATCGCCTCTCCTTTAATACCCCTTTAATGCAGCTGTAAAACTCCTATTTTGTAGCACTATGTACGTCCATAAACATGGAAAAACTGAAACATTTGTAAAACATCACGTGTGTCATAATTCATGCCGCTAATGATGTAACCTTAAACCAATCAAAACCAAAAAATACCCTAAACAACCCAGAAATAAAGCAATATCTGCTGTGGATGATAGAAAAAATGAAGATGAAATGTTACTCGCAACACCAAAAGACCTACATGAAACCACAAACAGTGATTTTTCACAGAGGTGTCTTTGGGCTCCTCTCTGCAAATGCTGTTGCTTCCATAATATTGGAAACACAATGTTTGGTGTCACACTATTGTCATCAAGAATACCAGAAATGGTTCATGATACCTATGCAAATGCGTTTGTACAACAAAAAATGATCCAAATCACAAATCACTTCATTGACAAATAACACTGTCACCAAGCAACCCACCAAAAATTCAACCATGGAGGGTTAGGGTAACCTTTACTGCATGTTTTTCGAAATGGGGTCACCAAAACCTGGCCTCAAAACTACAATTCTGAAATTGAAACATTTGTTATTTTGGGCCTTGACTGCCCCAATTTATGTTTATTCCCCAGCACCCTGGGGACACGGGGATGCACAGTGCAAAGAAACCTATTTTTATCCTACAACTGCCAAATGTGGTTTTCAATTTCAAATCTTCAAAATTGTCTTTGCCGCAACAACTTCGTGAAATAGAACAATTTTGGCATTATGACAACAAGAAGCAAAACATAAAAAAAATGATGCAAAGCACAGCTGAAACAATTACCAATCTGTAATTTCTGCTATCTTTGCACTGCCACTTCTGACCTGCAGTACCACAAATTTGCAGCACCATGTGTGTTCATCAATGAAATGAAACCAATGTTTGTGGAATCCCATAAGGAAAGGCAACCACAACCCTTGCAGCCCTATGTCTGTGCTGCATTGGATCCTGCCTACTGTCACGCGTGTGTTCTGTTGACCAAAGCAAGCCTGCACATCAGACGCACTCAACACTCCCAAACTGGGTGTCCCTGGGACTCCAGCCAGAAAAAAATTGACCCCTTGTTAAGCAGCAAACATTGGGACATTGGACATTCTGTGCAGAAGAAACCCATACCCAACCCAAGCACAACCCTTGCACCCGGATGTTGTGCTGTTCCTTCTCTGGATCCTGCCTAATTAACAACCCTCTGCAACATGTGTGTTATATCCGTGGCATAGGCACGAGGATATCCGCAGATATCCGTGGTATATAACACAGGATATCGCAGCGGTGATATCCCGTGTTATATACCACGGATATCTGCGGATATCCCGGGTTATATACCACGGATATCTGCGGAGGAACCTAAGGAAGAGAAGGCCTCTAATAGTGCTACTTTGTCTCCAAAGCGTGAGGTGGTGTGTGTTAGCCTCAGTCCAGTTAAAGCACAAAAGAAACGAAAGGAACAGACACCCTCTCCATCCTCTGCAAGGATTACCATTGATCTCACTGCGGAGGAGGAGTATGCCTCCTTCCCTTTGACACAATTGAGTGAGAGGGAACCATCTACATATGAGCTCAATGAGAAGGAGAGCATTGTATATGAGCGTGAGATGTACCGTGTATGGGCAGCCCCGGCAACACCTGCCAAGGCCCCAATGAGCCAGGATTTGTCAGCTGTTCCATCACCATTTGCTTAGGCCATGTTTGAAGAGCAACCCAAAAAAAAGGTGAAAAAGGAAGTGCAGGTGAAAAAGGAAATGCAATGCTACCGTTGTGATTATCCCATCAAAAAGAATGCATGTGGTGGCCAACGACCTGTCACATGTGACATTTGCCATGCTGTGTATCATATGTCTTGTGCCAAGCTCAGGTTTCCTCCGAAGCATGGTTCCTCGGCCTGCGAATCTTGTGTCACCGAAATGATTGGCTCCCAGTAGAGCATCTATATGTGCCTAACTGTTCCATGGTTGTAGAGAGCTTGCTTGAAGCTCTACGAAAGAAAGCTCGTTTCGGATTTGTTCTACTCCAAGTGGTGTTCACAAACGTGTTTTGCATGTGTCTCCTATGCAAGGGTGTTCATGGGGAGTGTGCAAGGATGCGCGCTAATATCCTGTGGTTATATACCACGGATATCTGCGGATATCCTCGTGCCTTAATGCCACGGATATAATATTTGTGCCTAATAACACGGATATCTGCGTTGTATCCTGTGGCATATACCACGGATATCTCCCTCCGGTCGATATCCGTGGTATATGCCACAGGATACAACGCAGATATCCGTGTTATAGGCACAAATACTGTATAGTGTTGACCAAAGCAAGCCTGCACAAGGGGCTCTCCCAACACTACCAAACTGGGACTCTGGCCAGAAAAGAGGTTGGCCCCTTGTTCAATGCCAAATATTGGGACATTGAAAAGAGGTTGGCCCCTTGTTCAGGACGTTGAACGCCCTGTGTCACCCTCTCAAACATCTCTTCTTGCTATTTGGTGTGCACAACAAAGCAAAGCTACAGCGAAAGCATTGCACTACTTTCAATCACTCAAATCCAAACCACTGCATATGCCCACTTGTTACAAGATTTTGAACCTGGATGAGGACCTGTGGTACCTCACACAACCAAAAATTGCCTTGCAGAGCGGAAGCCCAATTTTTATCTGGTTCTGCATGACTTCTCTGCAGACCAGTGCAACCTGGGAACAATACCTCGAAACAGCAGCAGCACTATAGCAGAACTGATCTGCTATATTTGTGTGTCCACAGCGTTCTGCACGGACTTTCCAGCTTCTCCAGGATTCACGAAGTGCAAACTACAGTGCTCACTGAATCATGTACACTGTATTCCCCTCCCCTTCTTCTACATTGTATGGGTGTTATGACATGCGCCACTCCAGTCCTTTTGCCTGCCAGACAATCCACAACCAAACCAGGTGTCCTGGTCGTTCACCACAGCTCGGAATATGCGAGTGGTGGTCGACGGGTTCCAGGCCAGGCTGTTGACAGATAGTCTCGGTGCTCATGCACCCGAATATGCCAACCAGGAAGCCAGCACGATGACCTTTCCTGTACCAGCACACGTGTCGAAAGCAAAATAGACGGAACACCAAGTCGTCTTACCAGCCCATAACTTGCTTACAGTGAACTATCAAATAAAATCGTCAAACCATGACAAGATCTTACTGCCTGATCTCGAGGGCTGTGACGTTTCACGATTGTAGATTGTAGGATGCGTTAGCGGCCATGCAAAGGACATGCATTTGCCGGCCAACTTTTTTTTTGAAAATTGTAATTGGTCAATGTCCACACTACACGCATGGCGCACCGAAAGCGTTTCAGGTACCTGCCGTTAAAAGTGAAGCCGTCAGCCGGACTGCCAACATACAGCAGCAGAAGGTTAGAAGAGTGGGGCCGCAACACCGGGGATACAGACGATACTATTTTATAACCGGAAGTGGATTGTTCGTCCACGACGATGGTCGCTGCGGCCGGGCCTTGAACTTTTTCTCACCGTGCAACAACAACCACCAAGTTAAAATTCCCGTGTCAACCACCCTTTCGATTCCCGTGCAAACCAACGCAACCACCTCGCAACGCAGCTGCCCACCTGCTAGCGTCTGCGAACAGGTAACCTTACGGCCGCGTTAAAACGGAAAGGTTTACACACTGCACCCGGATCGCGCCTTTTTTGCAACTAACGGGTATATGCATACTCAGCCTTGTTGTGCATGACGAGTTGACCATCGACGAAATAGAAGGAGTCGCTCTTCGACTCGTAAGGGTTGTTGCGGATTTCTTCCTCCTGCGCGTCGGTCAACTCTGGAAGGTCGTAAATGGCCTCCCAGGAATTGGTTGAGTTGGGAATGCAGAAGCCGAAGTTGAAGTCGAAACTCTTGATAAGCTTGTCACGGAAATAGTGTCGCTCAATCATGCGAAAGTTTGGGACGGGTTTATCACCAACGGAAAACACCAGTTTCGTTCCGATGGTTCGACACTTTAGAAAACTTCGACGGAAATTATACCGGATGGTCCTCATGGCAACTTCAGGATCCACATCACTGCCGGGGTGTGTTGCCACCTGTGACTGATTTTCTCCATCTTCGGGCTCTTTGTCCCCGTCGACTTCAAAGAGGACCTCGTTTGAATCCATGTCACGGATTTTGAAAGAATGAAAGGCGATGTTGTAGATATTTGCGGACAGGGGGACCAAGAAGCCTTCCGTTGGCTTTGTATGTTGTAAAACGTCGTCCACGCTTATTGGCATGGTCGGTATTGGCAACTGACCCCGAAAACGCTGTCAGATACACAAGGATCACTCTCATTTTCAACGTCCACGTAACAGCGAAGATGTTTCAGCACGGAACGATCTATCTGTATATCACGTTATTGTTAGCTACTGTAAACAAACTGTACGGCACACTCAAACACTAGTGTAAAGTACCAAAGGAGGAACTTGCAGCGGGTCGCGTGATCAGATTTCGGTTGGCATCGGGAGTTAGAGAAAAAGTTATTTAACGCCTTCCTCGTGCCTGTTATCCAAAAGTATACGAGATTGTTCAATGCGCTCTCAACTATGACAGATCTCAACGGAGTTCCGGTGTACCTTTGGTTGTCAATCCAACAGTGGTTAGAATCACCCCTTAGAGATGGCGCGGTTCATTCTCTCGTACCATGCTGGATTCCATAGTTGCTTGGGAATAGTTCATTGCTTCTCAAGCAAAGTGGCAATCATTTGAAGGTAAATTCCGTAATGATTGTATGATACGTCACTTGTGGTGTCACAACATGACAGTGTAAAGCATGGATATTGTTGGCTCACAACATCCCCACGTTAGTCTTCAACATTTAAGCATTCTATACAAGAGGGTGCCAAAAGTCATGGCACTTGGGAAATAGATGTGGCACTGTAAAGTCAAACAACCTTTTCTATTGTTCTTTGTTTTTCAATAAAAGTAGCGAGATAATGAGCTAATTCTTGATTGTGGAATGTTGTTGTTGCACTCCAATGTCAAAAGACATGGTTCGCGACTTTGGTGTCCTTTGCTCTAACTTTAGACACGCTCTTAGATTCGCCAAGTGTGTAGTCCTTATAAGCCCATTTTCGGCGAGTTTTCGCAATGTCCCGGACAAACATCGACATAGAGTTTGACAACCACCATGGATTTGGACTGTCACAACATTTAATGCTGGGTACAAATGTTGCTTGGACAATTTGTCTTTAACACTTGCGCGCAATTACTACATAGAGGTTTTGGGTAGAGATACATAGTAAGATAAAATGACCAATAGCTGACAATGGTGTTGTGATTTTCTATTATGAACAATTGCAATATTACAATCAAAATATTGAAGTTTGAAAATAGAAGTACTATAGGTTCCCGTCTATGTGTAAAGTTGGCCTATAATGAACTGACACTTATGAAGATAGGTGCCGTATGTGGGCCGGGTCGATTTGTTGCGGGCAAGTATCCGGCGATATAAATTGGCAGAAAATCGCCGAGTGTCTCTGCTACCAAAACGGACCCAAATGATTGCAAAGTTGATTTGAGATCAAATTCATATATTCCAGCTATGAAATCTTCAAAACTTGCAGCCGCTTTCCCAAAAATGAATGCGCAAAACTAGATTAAGTACAAATTTTTGTGGGATTGTGATTGATTACGGAGCTGGCTTAGGTGCCAATTCAGAGATCCAAGAACTAAAATACAGAAAAAATCTAGCAGTGCGGCTAAAAATCGACGCTCCAAAGTTCTGAATTGATTTCATGGAAACGGTGTGCTTCCCCCGGAACCCACTCGTACCGATTTCTAGAAGATAGAGACATCTTAAATGAGGGGAAAAAACACCTTTGCACATTCAAAAGCAATGCATTTAACATTTTGGGTACAAAACTAGTGCCATTTGCAAGTTTTGAACAATACAATCTCTATAATAGACCTGTTTTACTTTTCGTCCCTCCTGAGAGAAAGTTTTATAGTGATTTCAACACTGTGTGTTTGTTGTGCCTCTCCTGTTGCTTGCTGCTGGTGTAGGGTTTCCTGCTGCTTGTTTTTGATGACGAAAATGTTTTATTTGCTGAAATACAACCAATCCAGGATAACCCAAGCCAGAGATAAGCAAGTAGAAGTGAATCAGGATCAAAGCATGAAGGGCTGCAGTGTAAACAGTGAAAGATGTAAGAGTAAGTAAGTAAGTAAGGGCGGCCGCGTCCGCAGCCTCATCTGACATCTCCTTGCTTGTTTTACATGGTGGCCGCCTCTGGCGGGAAGGAGAGCTCTCCACCATCACTTCCCCTGGCGACCCCTTTCTCACCTCACGGCCGAGAACTTCAACCAAGTTCCCTTGGGGTATGACCGGCCGTAGGTGTCCTTCAGTCGCTGCCCTCACGGTCTCAGCTCCTTCCGGTCACCCATCGAAGGACCCTCCGGCCTTCCCCCCCTAGCACAGCCTTTCGGGCGCCTGCAGGCGGGTTTCCTGTGGATAGCCCTCGCCGACAGCGGAGCATTTCTCTCTGTCAACCACATTCCACCACTCCCCATCCCTCACGGGCTGGAGTACCCACTCGGCTCCCGGATGCACTTGGGTGTCGTCCATCCGCGGCTGGAGGCCAGGGGGCGACCCTTTCCACGTTCCCCCAGGTCCCGCTCACGCGTGAACCTACGTGTACTTAGGCCATTGACCCGGGGACGTCAGGGTCAGCCCTCACCCCTGCGGACACCTCACGGCCGTCCCGGAGTTCAGGGCATTTTCCCGACTTCCCGTGGCCAGGCTCCCCATGGTTGGCCCATGGTTTACCACTCCATGGCGACTGGTTTCCCAATCCCACGGGGCTGTTGCTTGGCGCTTTCGGCCTCCCTTCCCATCCCATGTCCCGTTCCCCTTCGCCACATACCGTCACCGGCCCAATCCCCGCTTCCCATGGTTTTCCGATGCCTTGGGGCCGTTGTGTGGCCCGTGCCACACCCCTGTCCTAGCCCCGTGCCCCCATCCCACCCCCCATCCCGTGTTTATACCCCACCGGGCCGCCAGCAACCCCGTGGCGCGGGCCCACAGGATCCTCATCCATCCGGGGACCGTTTCGTGCTCCTTGCACGGGTCGCTCCTACCCTCTCCCCTGCTTCCGCGCACTCGGCGCGCTCTTCTCCGCACATTCCTGTCCGGGTCGTCTGGCCACTGTTCCTATGTCATGGCACCTTTGGCCCACCTATGCTTTGGCACGAGAACACAGCGTGACCAGGCGGGTGTGGCCAGGCTGGGACGCCAACACACGTACCCCCACTAGGGCTTGGAGGGGAGTTGTGTTCTGTGTTCTGTATGCTTGCACCGCCTGCTGTCTTGCCGTCCTTGACGTCTTCTTGTCGCGGCAGGGGCAGGGGCAGGGGCAGAGGCAGGGGCTGGGGCGGCAAGGGCAGGGGCAGGGGCAGGGGCAGGGGCAGGGGCAGGAGCAGGAGCAAGGGCCTTCGGAGGGGCAGGGGCAGTGGCAGGGGCGATGGCAGGGGCAGGAACATGGGCATGGTCACTGGTTGGTGCATGGGCAGTGGCAGGGGCAGGGGCAGGGGCAGGGGCAGTTGCAGGGGCAGGGGCAGGGGCAGGGGCTTGGGCAGGGGCAGAGGCAGGGGCAGTGGCAGGGGCAGGGGCAGGGGCAGAGGTAGGGGCAAGGGGGGCAGGGGCAGGGGCAGGGGCAGTGGCAGGGGCAGGGGCAGGGGCAGGGGCAGGGGCAGGGGCAGTGGCAGGAGCCGGGGCAGTGGGAGGGGTAAGGGCAGTGGCAGGGGCAAGGGCCGGGGCAGGGGCAGAGGCAGGGGCAGGGGCAGTGGCAGGGGCAGGGGCTGGGGCAGGGGCAGGGGCAGGGGCAGGGGCAGTAGCATGGGCACAGGCAAAGGCAGGGGCAGGGGCAGGGGCAGGGGCAGGGGCAGTGGCACGGGCAGTGGCAGGGGCAGGGGCAGGGGCAGTGGCAGGGGCAGTGGCAGTAGCAGGGTCAGGCGCAGGGGCAGTGGCAGTAGCTGGGGCAGGGTTAGGGGCAGTGGCTGTGGCAGGGGCAGGGGCAGAGGCATGGGCAGGGGGCAAGGGGCAGGGGTAGGGGATGTGGCAGGGGCAGGGGCAGGGGCAGGGGCAGGGGCAGGGGCAGAGGCAGGGGCAGGGGTAGGGGCAGTGGGTGGGGCAGGGGCAGTGGCAGGGGCAGGGGCAGGGGCATGGGCAGGGACAGGGGCAGGGGCAGGGGCCGGGGCTGTGGGAGGTGCAAGGGCAGTGGCACGGGCAGGGGCAGGGGCAGATGCTAGGGCAGGGGCAGGAGCAAAGACTGGGGCAGGGGCAGAGGCAGGGGCACGGGCGGGGGCAGGGGCAGGGGCAGGGACAGTGGTAGAGGCAGGGGCAGGGGCAGTAGCAGGGGCAGAGGCAGGAGCAGAACAGGGGGAGGGGCAGGGGCAGGGGCATGGCAGGGGCAATGGCAGTGGCAGGGGCAGGGGCAGGGGCAGTGGCTGTAGCAGGGGCACGGGCAGGGGCAGGGGCATGGGCGGTGGCAGTAGCAGGGGCAGGGGCAGGGGCTGTGGCTGGGGCAGGGGCAATGGCAGGGGCAAAGGCAGGGGCAGAGGCAGTGGCTGGGGCAGGGGCAGGGGCCGGGGCAAGGCAGGGGCAGAGGCAGGGGCAGGGGGGGCAGGGGCAGGGGCAGGGGCAGTGGCAGGAGCAGGGGCAGGGGCAGGGGCAGGGGCAGGGGGCGGGGCAGTGGCAGGAGCAGGGGCAGTGGGAGGGGCAAGGGCAGTGGCAGTCGGGGCAGGGGCAGTGGCAGGAGCAGGGGCAGGGGCAGGGGCAGGGGCAGTCAGAGTTGCTGGGGCAGGGGCAGGGGCAGGGGCAGGGGCCGTGGCTGTGGCAGGGGCAGTGGCAGGGGCAGAGGCAGGGGCAGGGGGGGCAGGGGCAGGGGCAGGGGCAGTGGCAGGGGCAGGGGCAGGGGCAGGGGCTGGGGCAGTATCAGGGGCAGGGGCAGGGGCATGGGCGGTGGCAGTAGCAGGGGCAGGGGCAGGGGCAGTGGCTGGGGCAGGGGCAGTGGCAGGGGCAAAGGCAGGGGCAGAGGCAGTGGCTGGGGCAGGGGCAGGGGCCGGGGCAAGGCAGGGGCAGAGGCAGGGGAAGGGGGGGCAGGGGCAAGGGCAGGGGCAGTGGCAGGAGCAGGGGCAGGGGCAGGGGCAGGGGCAGGGGCCGGGGCAGTGGCAGGAGCAGGGGCAGTGGGAGGGGCAAGGGCAGTGGCAGTGGCAGGGGCAGTGGCAGGAGCAGGGGCAGGGGCAGGGGCAGGGGCAGTCACAGTTGCTGGGGCAGGGCCAGGGGCAGGGGCAGGGGCCGTGGCTGTGGCAGGGGCAGTGGCAGGGGCAGAGGCAGGGGCAGGGGGGGCAGGGGCAGGGGCAGGGGCAGTGGCAGGGGCAGGGGCACGGGCAGGGGCTGGGGCACGGGCTGTGGCTGGAGCAGGGGCAGTGGGCGGGGCAGGGGCAGTGGCAGGGGCTGTGGCAGGGGCAGGGGCAGGGGCAGTGGGAGGAACAGGGGCAGTGGCAGGGGCAGGGGCACGGGCAGTTGCAGGGGCAGGGGCAGGGGCTGGGGCAGGGGCAGAGCCCGGGGCAGTGGCAGTGACAGGGGCAGGGGCAGGGGCAGAGGCAGGGGCAGGGGGGCAGGGACAGGGGCAGGGGCAGTGGCAGGGGCAGGGGCAGGGGCAGGGGCAGTTGTAGGGGCAGTGGCAGGGGCACGGGCAGTTGCAGGGGCAGGAGCAGGGGCAGTGGGAGGGGCAAGGGCAGTGGTAGGGGCGAGGGCAGGGACAGGGGCAGGGGCGGGGCAGTGCCTGGGGCAGGGGCAGTGGCAGGGGCAGTGGCAGGGGCAGGGGCAGTGGCAGGGGCTAGGGCAGTGGCAGGAGCAGGGGCAGTTGCAGGGGCCGGGGCATGGTTAGGGGCCGTGGTAGGCGCAGGGGCAGGGGCATGGGCAGGGGCCGGGGCAGGGGTAGGGGCAGGAGTAGAGGCAGTGGCAGGGGCAGGGGCAGGGGCAGGGGCATGGGCAGTGGTAGGGGCAGTGGCAGTGGCAGGGGCAGGAGCAGGGGCAGTGGGAGGGGCAAGGGCAGTGGTAGGGGCAGGGGCAGGGACAGGGGCAAGGGCAGGGGCAGTGCCTGGGGCAGGGGCAGTGGCAGGGGCAGTGGCAGGGGCAAGGGCAGGGGCAGGGGCAGGGGCAGTGGCAGGAGCACGGGCAGTTGCAGGGGCAGGGGCAGGGTCAGGGGCAGTGGCAGGGGCAATGGCAGTGGCAGGGGCAGGGGCAGTGGCAGTGGCAGGGGCAGGGGCAGGGGCAGTGGCTGGGGCAGGGGCAGTTGCAGTAGCAGGGGCAGTAGCAGGGGCAGGGGCAGGGGCAGTGGCAGTGGCAGGGGCAGGGGCAGGGGTAGAAGCAGGGGCAGGGGGGGCAGGGGCAGGGGCAGAGGCAGGGGCAGGGGCAGGGGCAGGGGCAGTGGCAGGAGCTGGGGCAGTGGGAGGGGCATGAAAGTGCTGCCCTGGGTCGTTGATGGTGCCGGAGGGCTCGGGGCCGGCAAAACCAGTGGGGCAGGCACGCGAGGAGTCGACCTGAACGCTGCTATTGGGGGTAGAACCGGAGACTCGAACACCAACGGAGGCGAGAGCAGCAACAACAGAAGCAAGATCCATGTTGAGTGTTATCCGGCAGAAAATCCCAGTCTATGAAGAAAATTGATGCGGATTATTCTAAATACATCTGAGTGTCCAAAACTGTCTGAAAAGATTTATATAAATCCAATTATGAAAAATGTTTGGCCGATCTGGCCCGCGAGCGCGCGTCAGCGGCGAATGGCGATTCCAGGTAAATGATCGGAACGCGGCGGATTTACGGAGAATGGACCGCGGAATCAGATCCGGCATATCAGAAATATATAGGTCTGATCCTGAGACTGAGCTGCGAGGCGGCGATTCCGCCGAAGCAAAGAAAATGACCAAAATGTAGCCAATCTGGACAGAATGTCTGAAAATCTGAGCAGATGGGGCTAGCCGCACTTACACTCCCCCTCCAAAAACACACTGGGGTGTGTCGCTACGTCAACGAAGAATGTAGTGCGGGTAAGTCCCAGAAAAAAATAGAAATGTAGCCTCGATGGGGCGAAATCTGCTTGATCTGACCTGATTTGGGCTGAATTGGCACTGAATCAGGATGGATGAACCTGAAATGAGACAGATTGAGGAGTGACGAACAGTCCTCCGTGCATTAAAACATTAGGTTAAGGGTCAAAAAGCATGTAAACGTATCGAGAATCGATACCAAACCATGCATTGGTTGAGAATGAGGTAGATTATTGGTGGATTGAGTGGGGGGATCAAGAATTGGAGTGACATCTCAGCGCTCTGGCACAGTTTCGCTGTCGCGGGCACGCTACGGTGTCCTCGCCGAACTCTACATCGTGTTAGTCCCGCTTTTCTCGTTCTGAAAAGTGCAGCATGTGCTTCAGATTTGGTGCATCTGGTAGATGATCACAAGATTCAGCAAGATTGAGATTGAGATTGAGCAGAGATGAAGGAGGTTAAACAATCACAGAGAGGGAAAACAATTACAACTGTAGTCTGCAGACCCTAAGTGAACCACAGAAGGTAGGCTTGTTTTTCTGTTCACTTAGATCTAAACAGATCTTCGAGGAATGTGGAGTGATGACAAGGAAATCAACCTAAATTGTTCTAAAATCAGCAAATTCCCTAAGATGAAAGTGAAATGAAGCGAAATGTTTAGAACTGAAACTACTAACACTTTCGTTTAGACTAAAGTTAATATATATTGTCGTTTATTCAGCTCAATTGTGCTTTCCGGCACGTTGGTTCGCGAGCATCCAACAGATTCCATCAAAATGTGGATCATGTGATGATGCATCATGATGGGACATGATGGCCCTGGATCCTTGGCATGTAACGCGCCGAAGGTTCGCTGAAGGCGCTTTACTGACAGTATATAACTGAGAGACACCGAATTTACAGTGGCGGTGGTGTCAATCGACTTGGACAAGGCCAATCTTTCGATGGAGTCCCACAAGACACTTGGATTCACCATTTTCGACAGTTTCAGGTCGGATTGAGCTCACATTGGCGTGTGCCAAAAATACAACGAAGCTTACGGACTTCAGAGGTTGCTGTTAGAAGTCCCTAGAGCTCCTATGTGAAAGTTGTCTGAACAATTGACGTCTGGGTTTCGTGTTTTGGTTCCACTGTTGCACAGAATGATGGACAAACCTGAGAAATTCAAGGCAAATTTGAGGAATCTGGATCTGAATCTGGACTTTGACTTCAGCATCACGGCAAATGAAGGTGAGATCTGAGTTCCTGGCGTCGCAATTGGTGCAGCCAGTACTACAGGGGGTGCCTGTAGGGGTGAATGTCACCGGCCGGTGTTTTTACTATGTACATTTGCTTCCATCTGCACGAGTAGCCAAATTCCAAAAATGCACAGACCAACAGAGACAAGATTACCCCGAATCTGCCTGAATTAAGCCTGAGTTTGGTTTTTTCTGAACACGGCAGCACACTCCGTGGCTTTCGGCTTTCGACTTTCGATACGCTACCGAACGGAGACCAAAGAAAAATTGATTGATTGACGTCAAATTATCAAACATTTGCAGTTCTCCACATCAGTTCCAAATCAGGAAGAATGAACAGTGGATTGAGCAGAATGTGGTTGGGGCGAGGCTGAAGTCGGCCACGCACGAATACATGTGACCACCAACCTGTCTGGTCGGGCCCTCGTACGGCTTGGGCGCTGCAAATCAGCGGCCGAACTTGAAGCTTGGTCTTCATTTGGCTCCTGGGCTGGCCTGACCACAGGAGGGGGGATCGACGGATCAGCCCTGGAATGTGGCTGCTGAGGGCCGTAAAAGGCTGGATCTCGATTCACCACAGGTCTTTTTCCGTCGCTCTCCACTTGTCTGTCTGGTTTCGACAGACAGTCTGTCAGGAGTACGCCAATTTCGGGGTGCTTCTTGAGGAAGTCGATGAACCCCTTGGTGTACCCATGGACAAAAGATTGGGCTGGTTCCCAGTTGTTGTGACTGGAATCAAAGCCCCTCCACTCACACAGAAATTCCCATTCGCCCTTGGCGTCACGTCTTGCTTCAACAATCCTCTTGAGTTCGTACTTCCCCCCTTCGATGACCCGATCAGACAAATGTTTCGCAGTCCAAAAAAGGGGTTTAACCCGATCCTTGGGGGAGGGGATCTCTCTCTTGAGGCGATCGCCCGAAACGTCAATTTCCCTGCTGACATCCACACGAATCCTCCACCTGTTCTCACCTAGACGCGCTGTAACAGCGAATGGCCCCTCCCACAAGGGCAGAAGCTTGTCATCTCCGTCCAGGGTGGTTTCGGATTTTCGACTTCAAAATTGTGGGGGTTTTTTCGGCCTTGATTCTGGACCCAAAGCCAGTCAGCTTGATGCTTCTCGATTAATTTCGACACAGTTTTATCTGCTCGTTGGACTTCGCCCAAAAACAACGAAGCATCCTTACAGGGGCCAGGATTATTCAACGGCATGTTCCACCAACACTTCTTTCGTCCAAAGACAATTTCATTTGGAGAAAGGCCATGATACAAAGGCGTGTTGTGGTAACGGCGAAGCAATGCGAAGAGAACTTCCATCCAATGGAAATCCTTTTCACTCGCGAGCTCCTTACGAAGCATATTTATAAGTGAGCGGCCGGCTCTTTCGCCAGGCAGCGCTCGATGCGAGTGGATTTCACATCGGAGGTGGTGGATTCCAAGGCGAGCACATAATTCTCTCCACCATTCGGAGGTGTACTCTTTGCCTGAATCCGTCACCACCTCGGATGGGACGTCCCAGCCTCCCATCCAGGTCTGCGCGCACCATTTGGCGGCAGCCTTGCCAGTCATCGACTCAATGTTGCAAGGCAACACTTGAATGTAGCCGGAATGACGGCACTGGATAAGGAGCACACCATTGACTTTTTTATTGGTCCAATGGCACTCTTCGTCATCGAGTTCACCGAGATAGAAAAAATCACTGGTGACTCTGTTAAAGAGGCGCTCCGGAATAGGATGAGGCCTCAGATGGCCGTGCTTCTTCGCGCTGGGGGGCGTCGAGACAGCACATTGGGCACATCCGGCGGCTACTTTCATGCAGTGAGTATAGAGCCTCGATCCAAACAACCTATGTTTAATCATCGACCACAATCGACGGCCATGTGCATGGGGGGACTCCCATTTGTGCCACCAGTTTAACACTCGGGGGGCCAGGGCGTCTGGTACGCACAATTTACCCTCCATCCACAGCTTCCCCCCATCCAACGAGTACTCAGAAAAAATCCCATCCTTGTGAGCATCTTTGGATTTGAGATTTCCAAAGACCTCTTTAAACATGGGATCCTGCAGGTAATCGGACGTCCAGTCACGGATGATAAGGGAATCTTTCGGCAGGGGTGGAGTTTTGGCCGGATCTCGACGCTTAATGCCCTGGATCAACCGAAATCGACTTACTGGTCGGGTATAGTCAAACCGTTTCACACTCCCTGAGGAGGGATCGGTGACTTTTTCCACGACTTTCAGTGTTTTGGTGCAGATCTCATGAGCATGCGCCGGATCTGAAAAGGCCGTGATGTCGTGACACGGTAATGCGTGTTGTTTAACAGCGCATTGCATGCATGCACGTCGAATGAGCTTTTTTTCTTCCTGATCCCATTCGATGATGACATGGCGGTCCTGCTCCGTACCATGGATGTTGGTACTTTGCAGCCCCTCTGAAGCGGGGTAAGCCCATCGGCTCAGAGCATCCGCTACCGTGTTGTGTTTTCCAGGCAAATACGACACATGGAGGTCAAACAGACTGAGAAATTCGTGCCATCTGGCCCGTCGACCAGCTGGGCTCGCGACAGTATCAATGTGTTCGGTGGCCCAATACTCCAGAGATCGATGATCCGTCAGGACCTCGACTCGATTGGTGCCAACCCACGATTGGTACTTTTTTAAAGCACAGATTATGGCGTATGTTTCTTGCTCACGCGGCGACCATTGCATTTGGCGTGGGGCTAGCTTCCGAGACCAAAATGCAAGAGGGTAATGATCGCCGGTGGCTTCATCAACCTGTTCAAGGACAGCTCCGATCGCGTACCTAGAAGCATCGGTTCTAATGTAGAAGGGTCGGTCGAATTGGGGCACATGCAACGTGGCGACTTCACAGAGGGCCGCCTTCAAGTGATGGAAGGCCTCCTCGCACTCGTCAGTCCACTTGACACGAACCTTTGAACCTGCCTTGCCTGCATCTCTCCCTACCTTCAATAATTCAGTGAGGGGGGCAGCAAATTTGGCATAATTCGGCACAAAAGTGTGGTAAAAATTGCAACAACCCAGGAATCCTCTCAACTCCGTGATCGTCTCAGGGCGCTTCCACTTCTAAATAGCGACGAGCTTCCCTGGACTGGGTCGTCGGGTGCCATTCTCTAGGAGAGAACCACAAAATTCGACTGATTTTAAAAATAATTTTCCCTTCTTTGGCCCACAAATCAGCTGATTAGCATCAAGAATGTCCAAAACTTGGTTCAGCTGCTTTTCATGTAGGGCCACCAGCTCGGCTTCGGTCAGTCCCTCCCCCTCCGTCGCGATGATTATGTCATCTATGTACACACTCACAAAGGCACGAAGCTCAGGATGGGCTGTAAAAAGCACATCCTCCATCATTCTTTGAAAAAATGAGGGGGCGTTCTTCAGCCCCATGGGCATGACTGTCCACTTGACTGGGCCACATGGCGTGCACATACAAGTGAGAGGTCGGCTGTCCTTCCTCAACGGCATTTGGTGAAAGCCGTGACGGAGATCCAGCACAGAAAACAAACGACCTCTTGCCCTCTTGGCGATTTCCTCCTCAATGAGGGGCAGGGGGTGCGAATCCGCCTTGGTTTCGGCGTTGAGATTGCGAAAATCAACAACCATTCGCCAACCATTAATAGTGTTCTGGTCTGCAGGCGGCGGCTTCGGGACTGTGAAGGGTGCACAACACCATTCGCTGGTCATACAACCCTCAAGCCAACCAAATTCCCTGAGATTTCTCTCGATGATTTTTCTGAGGATCTCATGTTTATGTCCATGGTTCTCATAAGGACGCTGTTTCTTCGCCTTGTAACCTTCACGAAGCTCGATGAAGGCTTCACCGAACTGCCCACGGACAGGGGGGTCTTTGATCAACTTCCCTGAAAGGGTTGTGTCCTTCCGTTCCTCAAAAACCTTTTCTCTTGCCTTGGAACACAATTCAGTGTCCACCTGATCGCCAGGAATTACTGTCGAAAAAACTTTGGCGACTTCTTCGGCCTTGGCAGGAAGAATCTTCTTACGGATGTCCCTGAAGAGGTCCGTATCAACTGCCTCTTGAAGATAGGTGGGTCGAGTGTCGACATTCCAGAGATTATCTTCGTGATCCAGCTCCTCGAGAGGATCTATGAAAGCTTCCACAGGGGGTTTTTCATAAAAAACTCTGAATTTGCGGCGCGATTTAAGATTTTTCTTCGCCCGTGCACTGAAGATTCTTTTCGATGTCGATCGTATTGGGGAAGAGGGAGACGAGGCGGATCCATTTGACGTTGGATCACCTTGGGTATCTGACGGACAAAAATCAGAAAAAATAGATTCATCATCAGTACCACGCTCAACCTCAGATTCAGACCCAACACAAGAATCAGTACCAGAATCAGCAGAATTAGAGTCAGAAAGCTTTCCATCCACCAGGAATGCAAGCGAACTCCAGGACCGCTGTGGCAGGGGACCTGTGTCGTCCCTGGCATACAGCTTAATCTTCCTGGGAAGTTCGATGTAATCTACACAAATGTCTTGTAATTCCTGAAACCAAGGCTTGTCGTCCCACAAGGGCACAACTAAAATTGCCTGGGTTTTATCTTGCTTGATTTTGTGGATGACCTGCTGGATTAAGTGAAACGGAGGATTAATCCACAACTTCTTGTCCCATTTATGGGTCCAAGCGTCGCTAAAGTGCTTGTCAAAGCGCTTGTTCTTACGGTTAGCAAAGGCATCATACTGTGGCCAAAAGGAATGGTGTTCATGAAAATATTCACAAATTGCATCGCGCCATTTGTCGACAACTCTGTAGGATGAAGAGTGCCAGCGCGAAGGGCGTCGTGGCTGGGAGTCCCTACGAAGACATTCTAACTCTCGGGAGTAATCGGCACTCCCATTCACCTCTGCAATGGTGACATCTTCAGCAAATTTTGGTGTCACTTTTTGCTTCAAAAATTCTTCTGCACTTTTAAACCCTGCGTGCAAAAAACGAAATTCAGGACGCTCCAAGGGACCTGACTCCAGCAAAAAACAACGCCGATGACCTACGGGCGCCACCCTGTTCTTGCGAAGCCAAGGATGGCCCAAGTAAAGGTCATACTTTATGTCGGCACGATAGAAGTAGTCATCCTTAAGGACAACTTCCTCCACATTACCTTCTTCCCAAAGGTCTTGAGCGACCAAATGAGTTGATATATAACAACCGCGTTGCCCACCTGCGAGAGAATGTCCAGAAACTCCCTCGAGGGTAACAGGATGAGGCGACTCAAACACGCAGTCGTCGGGTAAGAAAGAATTGGATTGGAGATTTACCTCTGATCCATTGTCACACAAACAAGTGGCGAGGTGGAAATTTCCCTTGCAATCAGAGACCCACAGCTTTGTGACAAACTGACGGGCCCTGTGCTTGGACTGTACACCAACCTCGTCCACTACAACAGAAGGATCCGCTGCCAGATCCAGGGGAGAGGAGACAAGCGACCCTACATCAAGTAATGGTCGATCAGGAATCTGGGGATCATGCCTGAAATCGCCTGGGGAGGGGCGATTTTCGTGGCTCCCCTAGGCGTTCTGACCTCCAGTGGCTGCGTTAACATTGTGAACACAGCCTGATTCGTCGATCCACTCATCTTGGAACGGATCATCTGCTGGATTCAGGGCATTTTCGACATAATCTCGATCCGCATCGGACACCTGATCTGCACCTGAGACCTGATCCACACGATGGTTGCCCTTTCCACGTCCACGGCCACGGCCGCCGGATGATGGACCTCCACCCTCGCCACGCCCTCTGCCTTTACCAGAGAAAGGGGTTCCTGAAGGATTTCCCTTACCTTTACCCTGTGATCCTGGAGCATTTCCTTTGTTTATACCGGATTGAGGGGTTTGGCCTGGATTTCGATTTCCGCCTCCGGCGTTGCCATTGGGATTTTTCTGGCCGTTCGGCTGCCCACCGGAGCCGGATGGAGTCCGATTTCCTGTGCCTTGGGACCCGCCAGGGCCTCCAGGATTTTTGTTTCCACCGGAGGGGGTCGGATTACCTTTTCCCCCCTTTCCACCATGCACCTGTCTGTCATTCCTGTCTGAATTCTGAGGATTACTGATATTTTCACCAATCACCTTGTGATCGTAAGGAGACCATCGGTGATTACCAGTAGAATGCGACTTAGCTCGGTTCCCAGAACCTAAAAGAAGACAGATGCTACAGTGATCCTGAACATTCCGGGTGTCATTCACCTTTTTGTTGCCCTTTTGGGCCCCATTTTGGGTGTTTTGCTGGGTATTCTTGTTTCCCCCAAGACCCTCATGGAAATTCTGATTGGCGGCGTCAGCGAGCCGCTCAACCTCTTCCCACAGTTCCTGCGGGGTGAACGAAAACACCCAGTTCTTGGCCTTCAGGCGATGGCCGTGGAAACTTACTCCCTTGTTGAGGACTTGGACAAACAAGTCCCGATCCTCGTGTTCATTAAATTTGATTTTCCACGTGTTTTCAGTGAATTTCACCTTGGAAAACGACGTGGGGGAGCACTTTTGAAGTGCCTCCCTGACCGTAAACCTGTTGGCCGAGGCATCAAAGCCTTCGACCTCCGCCCACCAGGTCTTGACCTTTTCTTCGGACTGTTTATTCCGAAGGGTGGCGGCAGTTTCGGAGGGGATCTTGTCAAAAATCAGATTTTTCAGCTCGGCACTAGAAAATTTTTCGCCTGAATGTTCAGATTCTTGCACTAAGTTCCAGAAGCGCTGTCTCTTGTCTTGCACTTCGTGCAAGATTAATCGCGAGAATGAAGGAAAATTCTTCAACATCTGGTGGTAATGGTCCTCTGGCAGCCGGGATCCACGTACCTCCAACTGTTCCCACACCTCATCAAAGGTAAGGGGGGAACTTGAATCCTCACGATCACTCCAGGTCCTGAGCCAAGTGTTGGCCGGCGCTCCCTCAAGGCAGTCCAAGAGGGCCATCAGGAACTGATCATCTTGAAGTTTTTGAGTCTTAACCCACAGTCTAAATTCCCGTTGGAACTGAGGCCAACGTCTGGGGTTCCCATTATACTTCGGTTGCTTGGCAACCTGACGAAGTCGCAATGAAGTAGGATTTAGAAGTGAATCCAGCCCAACACCGGCCGTAATGGCAGACACCTTGGCGGCATCATTAGCCACACCAGCTCCGGCGAGGGTCTGGGCGAGCAACATCTGGGCTAATGCATTGGAATCAGCAGCAGGAAGGGCAGTACGGGAGGCAGTTCGCTTGGCATTCTGAGCCTCAGTCCTAGCCTTCGCCGTCCTACTCTGAGATCGAGAGATTGTAACCCTTTCCTTTAGCTTAGTCCTGCTGATCCTTGCATCGGTGGTCTTAGAGTCCACCGAAGGAGCAATCTAAAAAATTTCTGTCGCCTCCTCCGACGGTTCTGTTGTTTGTTCCACCGATGATGCGCCCTCAGACCGCATGTGGGTCTTGAAAAGATCTTTAATTCCCAGCGTTTGAATGATGAGTTGCATTTGATCTTTGAGCAATTGGAGCTCAGAGTCTCGCTGGAATCTGCAAGAGCAGTCGGCAGGACAGTACATACCGTGTCCTGAAGGGCCTGAGCAGGCTGTCGGACCGCTAATCTTAGTGGTCCGCAGCCAGGAGTCCACTTGGGGAGCTCCTTCAGCCCTAATTTCCAGGCTTGCCTGCCTGGCTGCCTCTAAAATTCCTTCCTCAACCGCGGCGGCTAGATCGTCGCGGATGGAAACAGGGGGAAGAGGGGCGGAGGGCCCGGCAACAGGTGCCTTGGTCTTCTCCTTCGGGAAGGGGCTTGCCTCCCAGATCTGCAAAAAAATGGCAAAAGAGTCATCTTCTTGAGAACGCCACCACATCCTGGTATTAATTTCTTCCTGAATTAAGAAAAAATATTCCATTAAAAAATCAGAGGCGATTCTTTCTTGTCCTATCAGCTTAGACGTGGCTAATAGACAAAGGGCCTCAAGCGCCTCAAGGTTACGGGTCACTTCTGAAGACAAATGGTTGTCCCATTGTGCCCAAGAGGCTGGTCGATTATAGGTAGGTACCTCACCTGGACCACCCATCTCAATGTCGTCAATGTCGGCGTCGATGGTCTCAAAATGTGGACATTGGTAGGGAGTATTGGTACATGCCAGGTCCGTAAGCTCCACCGGAGCGTTGCCATCGGCGTAGGCTGGCAGATTCCAGCTACTTGATGGCCAATTTCGACTGGGATCTTGATGGTAATCTGGGCCTCCACAGCTGCTGATTTGTGCCCTTCTTGGGCAGCTTGGGCTTGCGCAAGGCATTCCTCTCAAGGCCTCGTTCGCACAGCACCACGGCAGCGTAATTGTTACGTCTCCAGGAGCGGCGGAGTCTACGGGGCCGTACTGGGGAGCTAACTGTGGTTGGGACACCAAAGGAACAACATTCAGGTAGCCTCTGCTACCATGAAAGTGCTGCCCTGGTCGTTGATGGTGCCGGAGGGCTCGGGGCCGGCAAAACCAGTGGGGCAGGCACGCGAGGAGTCGACCTGAACGCTGCTATTGGGGGTAGAACCGGAGACTGGAACACCAACGGAGGCGAGAGCAGCAACAACAGAAGCAAGATCCATGTTGAGTGTTATCCGGCAGAAAATCCCAGTCTATGAAGAAAATTGATGCGGATTATTCTCAATACATCTGAGTGTCCAAAACTGTCTGAAAAGATTTATATAAATCCAATTATGAAAAATGTTTGGCCGATCTGGCCCGCGAGCGCGCGTCAGCGGCGAATGGCGATTCCAGGTAAATGATCGGAACGCGGCGGATTTACGGAGAATGGACCGCGGAATCAGATCCGGCATATCAGAAATATATAGGTCTGATCCTGAGACTGAGCTGCGAGGCGGCGATTCCGCCGAAGCAAAGAAAATGACCAAAATGTAGCCAATCTGGACAGAATGTCTGAAAATCTGAGCAGATGGGGCTAGCCGCACTTACAGAGCAAGGGCAGGGGCAGGGGCAGGGGCCGGTGCAGGGGCAGTGGCAGGGGCAGGGGCAGGGGCAGGGGTAGGGGCTGGGGCAGGGGCAAGTGCAGGGGCAGGGGCAGGGGCAGTGGCAGGGGCAAGGGCAGGGGCAGGGGCAGGGGCAGTGGCAACGGCAGCGGCAGGGGCAGGGGCTGGGCCAGTGGCAGGGGCAGTGGCAGTGGCAGGGGCAGGGGCAGTGTAAACAGTGTAAACAGTGAAAGATGTAAAAATATTCACAGAAACTGCAACTGAGGGCACATCGGATTGCTTATTCACAAAGATAGCTGAAATGTTTCGGAAAAAGAGTTGGAAAACTGCCCCATGGTCACTGAATCTCCATAGTGCCATCTCAGGAGATGTGCACTCTTTGTTTTGGGTCCCATAGGTGCTGAGGTGGCAAGGCATGTGGCGATGAGGTCACTGCCATGTCACATGGGATCTTCCTACTTAGCTAGGCTGACCGGGAATTGAACCCAGGACCTCTCAAAAAGAGGTGCCCAGCCCCCTAGGGTGCATACCACTAGGACAGCTAAGAATTCATGAGAAAACATAGATAAATTCATAGGCTCTGCCCTGGATATGTCAGTTCTCAGTCGACTCAGGAAAAGATGAATAGCCTCACATTGATAGGGGATTAAGGAGTCCACTCCATATCCTGATTTAGTGTTTGGTTCCATAGGTCAAAATGTGTTATCACCACTTTTGGTTGGGCCAATACTAAGATAGAAATGCCTGTGTGCTTAGAGCACCTGTAATACAACTAAAGTATACCCTAAAGCATTGGAAAAGCACTTTTTCTTACTCCCCCCTTGTGCTGTGGTGGCCACCACTGTCGCACTTTCAGGAAAAAGGGATTTTTTCTTGGCCTTTCCTTGGTTTCCACATCTACTTTAAAATACTCATGGCTTCCCTCACACAGAGAAATGGACGCTCACCATGGCGGGCGCCTTTTTGCTGCTGTGTTCGTGACATTTCCTACAGAAAGCTCAGCGCTCATGGCGCTGCCGGGGTTCCTGTGGCTTGGTTGGGTTAGTTTGGGAGCATGCCAAAAACATATGCATGTGCATCCGTCCCTCCAAGACGCAGCGCGACACTAACCCAACGCCAGACTCTGTATGGACATCCGCTCTGGTTGTTAAAACCTGCTGGCGACCTGCTGTCCTGATCTTAGGGCGAAGGGGGTCGTCAGGAAATTAAATTGCCCCTTGGTGGGGTCTTGGGTTCCGCTCAGTCTCCTGGCTGCTGCTTTTCGGCCCAGAAAGCGGCCTACTCAGCGACGCTTTCGCGAGGATATCTGCAGAGGCAGGAATGGGAGAATTATGGACGAATCCACGCAAGCGCGAAGCAGCAACACCTAAATCCGTCAAATGACGGCCTAGAATTTTTCTAAGACAACACACCTGAGCAGAATCCAATCGTGCATCAGAAGCACATTTTTATAAAAATTGTAGTCATCTCTCGATTTTTTAAATCAAGAAATTCCTACGCATAAAAAGGCGGCGCGCAGGAGCGGCTCCTAGCGAAGCGCCGGAAAATACAGAAATAATGAGACTATAAACATATGTCTCACGTAGACAGGAAAATGACGAGACACACATTAATAAATAAACATACAGATTCCACCCACACTGACAGTAAGAATCAAAAATCCAAGAATTCCAAAATCAACGAAAAGACTTCAATGAACCAGGTATAAACCACAGGTGTGCTCCTCTTCTATGCAGCATGCACATTGCTCGTCTCGTGTCGCCGTGAACGAGTCTTGTAGCTGCGCTAACAAACGATAGAGGGCTAGATTAGAAAGATTGCAGATGATTAGAGGTGAGATTGGGGAAAAAACAGATGCCCTTCGGCCAGGGAGTGGTTGTCACGGGAGGCTACCGGTCCTGCCCTGCGGTGCAATGCGGGGCAACCGTGACAACTGCTCTTACAGCCCAACCACCCTTTCTGTTGCACTGATTAGAACGTACACACTGGTGCATAAACGATTTGCGTGCTTGTGTTTCGATTTGCACACTTCCGTCTCGATCTGCACTCCACCTTGCTCTCTCTCTCCAGCGGTGAGTGAGGTAGGTAAGCCCAGGTGGGGCCACCCCCTGGTAGAGTTCGTGATTGTGGGTTAGATTTGTAGGACAAAAGGCGATTGGCACAGGTTGTTCGAAAACTCGTGCATGCTCGTGCATTCACACACACATTAAAGGGTAGGCCACGCGAAATGCGCACGGTGAACCTTGTTTAGGTTACCCAGGGGCTCCTCGGTACGTTCTTTAAGAGAACCTGAGGAGTCTCTTAACGCTTGCTTGCTTGATAGGGGTGTTTGAGGACAGTGTATTATAGGTCACACTGAGAAGCGTATAATACGTGGAGTGTGGCTTGGTTCCTCAGCCGCAAACACCTCTTCATTGGCCTTTGCTTTACAGGTGGGCAGGTAGGGTGATTTGTAATGGGTCCTCAAATGTAGAAGATACTCTTATCTATTTTGTTTCCAATTTTATTGTAGATTATGCAATTTTATTATAATATGGGCTGCTGAATGGCCCGCGAAATTCGCGGACGGAAAATGCCAGATGGCAGCCGCGCATCGCGATTATTGTGCGTAGATTTAAATTTTGACATGAAGAAAACTTAGATAAAATATACAGATTTTATAATTGTTCTAGGTTTTATAATATTCTGAGTGTTTTGTAAATTTTTCGGCATGTTTAGGACAGTTTGCCGTGTTTTGCACAGGCATGTTTGTAGATCACGTCTAGTGATCTAAAATGCTTTGGAGTATTTGGATCAGTGCCTGTGCTTCAGTGTCCGTGGGAACAAGGGTCAAGGAATAGACCTCAGCCAAGACCAAGTTGGGTTGTATTACAATCTACAAACCTGCGTCGCAACGACCTGCCCAAGGACAGTGATGGCACTGACGTGCATCTCAGCATAGCCGGACCGTTCACAGCGCCTCAGCGGTGCTACACGTTGCGCCCTGGGTGCTGCATAGCGACCTGCTCCTTTTGCGCTGCACAGTTGGGCTGAATGTGGCTGCCGTCGTGGGTGCCGGCCACTGCAGCCTTCAAGGACAGGGTTCACTCAGAGACGCGGCTGTTGGACAACACCATTTTGGATGACCAGGGTTGTGAGTCCCTTGAGGAGTTGCTGATTGAAGATGACTGGCGTGCGGCGGTGGACGTACGGGTGTATGAGGTCTGTGAAAGTGCTGCCCTAGGTCGTGGATGGTGCCGGAGGGCTCAGGGCCGGCAAGACCGGGGGGGCAGGCACGCGAGGAGTCGACCTGAACGCTGCTGTTGGGGGCAGAACCGGATACACGGACACCAACGGAGGCAAGAGCGGCGACAACGGAGGCAAGATCCATGCTGATTGTTATCCGGCAAAAAATCCCAGTCTATGAAGAAAATTGATGCGGATATTCCTAAGTACATCTGAGTGTCCATATCTATCTGAAAAGATTTATAAAAATCCGATTGTGAAAAAATATTTGGCTGATTTGGCTTCGGGCGCGCATCAGCGGCAATTGGCGATTCCAGGTAAATGATCGGAACGCGACGGATTTACGATGAATGGACCGCGGAATCAGATCCGGCACATCAGAAATATATAGGTCTGATCCTGAGACTGAGCTGCGGGGCGGCGATTCCGCCGAAGCAGAGAAAATGACCAAAATGTAGCCAATCTGGGGCAGATCTGCGAAAATCTGAGGAGATGGGGGTTAGCCGCACTTACACTCCCCCTCCAAAAACACACTGTGGTGTGTCCCTACGTCAACGAAGAACGTAGTGCGGGTAAGTCCCAGAAAAAAATAGAAATGTAGCCTCGATGGGGCGAAATCTGCTTGATCTGACCTGATTTGGGCTGAATTGGCACTGATTCAGGATGGATGAACCTGAAATGAGACAGAATGAGGAGTGACGAACAGTCCTCCGTGCAGTAAACCATTAGGTTAAGGGCTAAACAGCATGTAAACGTATCGAGAATCGATACCAAACCATGCCCTGGTTGAGAATGAGGTAGATTATTGGTGGATTGAGTGGGAGAATCAAAAAATGGAGTGACATCTCGGCGCTCTGGCACAGTTTTGCTGTCGCGGGCACGCTACGGTGTCCTCCACGTACTCTACATCGTGTTACTCCCGCTTTTCTCGTTCTGAAAAGTGCAGCATGTGCCTCAGATTTGGCGCATCTGGTGGATGATCACAAGATTCAGCAAGATTGAGAATCAATTTGAGCAGAGATGAAGGAGATGAAACAATCACAGAGAGGGAAAACAAATACAAATGTAGTCTGCAGGCCCTAAGTGAACAGAAAAACATCAGCGTCAACGAAGTTAGGCAAAGCCGTAAACAGATCTTCGAGGAATGAGGGGAGATGACAAGGAAGTCAACCTAAACTGTCCTAAAATGAGTAATTTCCCTCAGATGAAGGTGAAATGAAGCGGAATGCCTAGAACTGAAACTACTAACACCTTCGTTTAGACTAGAGTTAATATATATTGTCGTTTATTCAGCTGAATTGTGCTTTCCGGCACGTTGGTTCGCGAGCATCCACCAGATTCCATGAAAATGTGGATCATGTGATGATGCATCATGATGGGACATGATAGCCCTGGATCCTTGGCATGTACCGCGCCGAAGGTTCGCTGAAGGCGCTTTACTGACAGTATATAACTGAGAGACACCGAATAGTCCTTTATTTACAGTGGCGGCGGTGTCAATCGACTTGGACAAGGCCCATCTTTCGATTGAGTCCCACAAGACACTTGGATTCACCATTTTCGACAGTTTCAGGTCGGATTGACCTCTCATTGGCGCGTGCCAAAAATACATTCGGTGTAGCTTCGGTGTATTTTGGTTGTCTGAACAATTGACGTCGGGGTTTTGCTTTCTATTGCGCAGAATGATGGACAAACCTGAGGAATTCAAGGTAAATTCAAGGAATCTGGATCTGAATCTGGACTTTGGCTTCAGCATCACGGCAAATGAAGGTAAGATCTGAGTTCCTGGCGTCGCATCTAGTGCCGCCAGTACTACAGGGGGTGCCTGTAGGGGTGAATGTCGCCGGCCGGCGTTTTTACTATGTACATTTGCTTCCATCTGCACGAGTAGCCAAATTCCAAAGATGCACAGACCAACAGAGACAAGATTACCCCGGATCTGCCTGAATTAAGCCTGAGTTTGGTTTTTTCTGGACACGGCAGCACACTCCGTGGCTTTCGGCAGCGTATCTACGCCTTGTCTGCCGAACGGAGACCAAAGAAAAGTTGATTGACGTCAAATTATCAAACATTCGCAGTTCTCCACATCATGTCGTAATCAGGAAGAATGAACAGTGGATTGAGCAGAATGTGGTTTTTTCAAGTCGTCAGAACACTCACATTGGAATAAGTGGTCGACGGGGCGAGGCTGGAGCTTTTGTAGGAGTTGGACATGCAAGGGTTTCGAACCTACACCCTTGAGCCCTAGCGACGAGTGCCATGACGCCCTGGACTAGACGACTGTTACCCAGATTATGGCGTCGGCGACTCAAGTCACGACAGGTCTCCCTCAATTCGGCCAAGCACGAATACATGTGACCACCAACCTGTCTGGTGGGGCCCTCGTACGGCTTGGGCGCTGTAAATCAGCGGCCGAACTCGAAGCTTGGTCTTCATTTGGCTCCTGGGCTGGCCTGACCGCAGGAGGGGGGATCGACGGATCAGCCCTGGAATGTGGCTGCTGAGGGCCGTAAAAGGCTGGATCTCGATTCACCACAGGTCTTTTTCCGTCGCTCTCCACCTGTCTGTCTGGTTTCGACAGACAGTCTGTCAGGAGTACGCCAATTTCGGGGTGCTTCTTGAGGAAGTCGATGAACCCCTTGGTGTACCCATGGACAAAAGAATGGGCTGGTTCCCAGTTGTTGTGACTGGAATCAAAGCCCCTCCACTGACATAGAAATTCCCATTCGCCCTTTTCGTCACGTCTTGCTTCTAAAATCCTCTTGAGTTCGTACTTCCCCCCTTCGATGACCCGATCGGACAAAAATTTCGAAGTCCAAAAAAGGGGTTTAACCCGATCCTTGGGGGAGGAGATCTCTCTCTTGAGGCGATCGCCCGAAACGTCAATTTCCCTGCTGACATCCACACGAATCCTCCACCTGTTCTCACCTAGACGCGCTGTAACAGCGAATGGCCCCTCCCACAAGGGAAGAAGCTTATCATCTCCGTCCAGGGTGGTTTCGGATTTTCGAAGCCAAACTCGATCATCGACTTCAAAATTGTGGGGGTTTTTTCGGCCTTGATTCTGGACCCAAAGCCAGTCAGCTTGATGCTTATCGATTAATTTCGAGACAGTTTTTTCTGCTCGTTGGATTTCGTCCAAAAACAACGAAGCATCTTTACAAGGGCGAGGATTATTCAACGGCATGTTCCACCAACACTTCTTTCGTCCAAAGACAATTTCATTTGGAGAAAGGCCATGGTACAAAGGCGTGTTGTGGTAACGGCGAGGCAATGCGAAGAGAACTTCAAGCCAATGGAAGTCTTCCTCATTGGCGAGCTCCTTACGAAGCATATTTATTATAGAGCGGCCGGCTCTTTCGCCAGGCAGCGCTCGATGTGAGTGGATCTCGCATCTCAGGTGGTGGATTCCAAGGCGAGCACATAATTCCTTCCACCATTCGGAGGTGTACTCTTTGCCTGAGTCCGTAACCACCTCGGATGGGACGTCCCAACCTCCCATCCAGGTCTGCGCGCACCATTTGGCGGCAGCCTTGCCAGTCATTGACTCGATGTTGCAAGGCAACACCTGAATGTAGCCAGAATGACGGCATTGTATAAGGAGCACTCCATTGACCTTTTTGTTGGTCCAATGGCACTCTTCGTCGTCGAGTTCACCAAGATGGAAAAAATCACTGGTGACTCTGTTAAAGAGGCGCTCCGGAATAGGATGTGGCCTCAGATGGCCGTGCTTCTTCGCGCTGGGGGGCGTCGAGACAGCACATTGGGCACATCCGGCGGCTACTTTCATACAATGAGTATATAGCCTTGAGCCGAACAACCTATGTTTAATCATCGACCATAATCTACGGCCATGTGCGTGGGGGGACTCCCATTTGTGCCACCAGTTTAACACTCGGGGGGCTAGGGCGTCTGGCACACACAATTTACCCTCCATCCACAGCTTCCCCCCATCCAACGAATATTCAGCATAAATTCCATCCTTGTGAGCATCTTTGGATTTGAGATTCTCAAAGACCTCTTTAAACATGGAATCATGCAGATAATCGTTCGTCCAGTCACGGATGATCAGGGAATCTTTCGGCAGGGGTGGAGTTTTGGCCGGATCTCGACGCTTAATGCCCTGGATCAACCGAAATCCACTTACTGGTCGGGCATACTCGAACCGTTTCACACTCCCTGAGGAGGGATCGGTGACTTTTTCCACGACTTTCAGTGATTTGGTTATAATCTCATGGGCATGCGCCGGATCTGAGAAGGCCGTGATATCATGGCACGGTAATGCATGCTGTTTAACAGAGCATTGCATGCATTCACGTCGAATGAGCTATTTTTCTTCCTGATCCCACTCGATTACGACGTGGCGGTCCTGCTCCGTACCATGGATGTTGGTACTTTGCAGCCCCTCTGAAGCGGGGTAAGCCCATCGGCTCAGAGCATCCGCTACCGTGTTGTGTTTTCCAGGCAAATACGACACATGGAGGTCAAACAGACTGAGAAATTCATGCCATCTGGCCCGTCGACCAGCTGGGCTCGCGACAGTATCAATGTGTTCGGTGGCCCAATACTCCAGAGATCGATGATCCGTCAGGACCTCGACTCGATTGGTGCCAACCCACGATTGGTACTTCTTCAGAGCGCAGATTATGGCATAAGTCTCTTGCTTACGCGGTGACCATTGCATCTGGCGTGGAGCTAGCTTCCGAGACCAAAATGCAAGAGGGTAATGATCACCTGTGGCTTCATCAACCTGTTCAAGGACAGCTCCGATCGCGTACCTAGAAGCGTCGGTTCTTATGTAGAAGGGTCGGTCGAATTTCGGCACATGCAACGTGGCGACTTCGCAGAGGGCCGCCTTCAAGTGATGGAAGGCCTCCTCGCACTCGTCAGTCCACTTGACACGAACCTTTGAACCTGCCTTGCCCGCATCTCTCCCTACCTTCAATAGTTCAGTGAGGGGGGCAGCAAATTTGGCATAATTCGGCACAAAAGTGTGGTAAAAATTGCAACAACCCAGGAATCCTCTCAACTCCGTGATCGTCTCAGGGCGCTTCCACTTCTGAATAGCGACGAGCTTCCCTGGACTGGGTCGTCGGGTGCCATTCTCAAGGAGAGAACCACAAAATTCGACTGATTTTAAAAATAGTTTTCCCTTCTTTGGCCCACAAATCAGCTGATTGGCATCAAGAATGTCCAAAACCTGGTTCAGCTGCTTTTCATGTAGGGCCACCAGCTCGGCTTCGGTCAGTCCCTCCCCCTCTGTCGCGATGATTATGTCATCTATGTACACACTCACGAAGGCACGAAGCTCAGGATGAGCTGTAAAAAGCACATCCTCCATCATTCTTTGAAAAAACGAAGGGGCGTTCTTCAGGCCCATGGGCATGACCGTCCACTGGACTGGGCCACATGGCGTGCACATACAGGTGAGAGGTCGGCTGTCCTTCCTCAACGGCATTTGGTGAAAGCCGTGACGGAGATCCAGCACAGAAAACAAACGACCTCTTGCCCTCTTGGCGATTTCCTCCTCAATGAGGGGCAGGGGGTGTGAATCCGCCTTGGTTTCGGCGTTGAGGTTGCGAAAATCAACAACCATTCGCCAACCATCAATAGTGTTCTGGTCTGCAGGCGGCGGCTTCGGGACTGTGAAGGGTGCACAGCGCCACTCGCTGGTCATACAACCCTCAAGCCAACCAAATTCCCTGAGATTTCTCCCGATTATTTTTCTGAGTATCTCATGTTTCTGTCCATGGTTCTCATAAGGACGCTGTTTCTTCGCCTTGTACCCTTCACGAAGCTCGATGAAGGCTTCACCGAACTGCCCACGGACAGGGGGGTCTTTGATCAACTTCCCTGAAAGGGTTGTGTCCTTCCGTTCCTCAAAAATCTTGTCTCTTTTCTTGGAACACAACTCAGTGTCCACTTGATCGCCAGGAATTACTGTCGAAAAAACTTTGGCGATTTCTTCGGGCTTGGCAGGAAGAATCTTCTTACGGATGTCCCTAAAAAGGTCCGTATCAACTGCCTCTTGAAGATAGGTGGGTCGAGTGTCGACATTCCAGAGATTCTCTTCGTGATCCATCTCCTCGAAAGGATCTATGAAAGCTTCCACACAGGGTTTTTCATAAAAAACTCTGAATTTGCGGCGCGAAGAAAGTTTTTTTGTCGTCCGTGCGCCGTAGATTCTTTTGGATGTAGATCGTATTGGGGAAGAGGGAGACGAGGCGGATCCATTTGACGTTGCATCACCTTGGGCATCTGACCGACAAAAATCAGAAAAAATAGATTCATCATCAGTACCACGCTCAACCTCAGATTCAGACCCAACACAGGAATCAGTACTAGAATCAGCAGAATCAGAGTCAGAAAGCTTTCCATCCACCAGGAATGCAAGCGAACTCCAGGGCCGCTGTGGCAGGGGACCTGTGTCGTCCCTGGCATACAGCTTAATCTTCCTGGGAAGTTCGATGTAATCTACACAAATGTCTTGCAATTCCTGAAACCAAGGCTTGTCGTCCCACAAGGGCACAACTAAAATCGCCTGGGTTTTATCGTGCTTGATTTTGTGGATGACCTGCTGGATTAAGTGAAACGGAGGATTAATCCATAACTTCTTGTCCCATTTATGGGTCCAAGCGTCGCGAAAGTGCTTGTCAAAGCGCTTGTTCTCGCGGTTAGCAAAGGCATCACACTGTGGCCAAAAGGAATGGTGTTCATAAAAATATTCACAAATTGTATCGCGCCATTTGTCGACAACTCTGTAGGATGAAGAGTGCCAGCGCGAAGGGCGTCGTGGCTGGGAGTCCCTACGAAGACATTCTAACTCTCGGGAGTAATCGGCACTCCCATTCACCTCTGCAATGGTGACATCTTCGCCAAACTTTGGTGTAACCCTTTGCTTCAAAAATTCTTCTGCACTTTTAAACCCTGCGTGCAAAAAACGAAATTCAGGACGCTCCAAGGGACCTGACTCCAGCAAAAAAAAACGCCGATGACCTACGGGCGCCACCCGGTTCTTGCGAAGCCAAGGATGGCCCAAGTAAAGGTCATACTTTGTGTCGGCACGATAGAAGTAGTCATCCTTAAGGATAACTTCCTCCACATTGCCAGCTTCCCAAAGGTCTTGAGCGACCAAATGAGTTGATATATAACAACCGCGGTGCCCACCTGCGAGAGAATGTCCAGAAACTCCCTCGAGGGTAACAGGATGAGGCGAATCAAACACGCAGTCGTCAGGCAAAAAAGAATTGGATTGGATATTTACCTCCGATCCATTGTCACACAAACAAGTGGCGAGGTGGAAATTGCCCTTGCAATCAGAGACCCACAGCTTTGTGACAAACTGATGGGCCCTGTGCTTGGACTGTACACCAACCTCGTCCACTACAACAGAAGGATCCGCTGCCGGATCCAGGGGAGAGGAGACAAGCGACCCTACATCAAGTAGTGGTCGAGAAGGAATCTGGGGATCATGCCTGAAATCGCCTGGGGAGGGGCGATTTTCGTGGCTCCCCTAGGCGTTCTGACCTCCAGTGGCTGCGTTAACATTATGGACACACCCTGATTCGTCGACCCACTCATCTTGGAGCGGATCATCTGCTGGATTCAAGGCATTTAATTCATAATCTCGCTCCGCATCGGACACCTGATCTGCACCTGAGACCTGATCCACACGATGGTTGCCCTTTCAACGTCCACGGCCACGGCCGCCGGATGATGGACCTCCACCCTCGCCACGCCCTCTGCCCTTACCAGAGGAAGGGGTTCCCGAAGGAGTTCCCTTACCTTTACCCTGGAATCCTAGAGCATTTCCCTTGTTTGCACCGGATTGAGGGGTTTGGCCTGGATTTCGATTTCCGCCTCCGGCGTTGCTATTGGGATTTTTCTGGCCGTTCGGCTGCCCACCGGAGCCGGATGGAGTCCGATTTCCTGTGCCTTGGGACCCGCCAGGGCCTCCAGGATTTTTGTTTCCACCGGAGGGGGTCGGATTCCCTTTTCCAGCCTTCCCACCGTGCACCTGTCTGTCATTCCTGTCTGAATTCTGCGAATTACTGATATTTTCACCAATCACCTTGTGATCGTAAGGAGACCATCGGTGATTATCAGTAGAATGCGTCTTAGCTCGGTTCGTAGAACCTAAAAGAAGGCAGATGCTACAGTGCTGTTGAACATTCCGGGTGTCATTCACCTTTTTGTTGCCCTTTTGGGCCCCATTTTGGGTGTTTTGCTGGGTATTCTTGTTTCCCCCAAGACCCTCATGGAAATTCTGATTGGCGGCGTCGGCGAGCCGCTCAACCTCCTCCCAGAGTTCCTTCGGGGTGTACGAAAACACCCAGTTTTTGGCCCTCAGGCGATGGCCATGGAAGCTGACTCCCCTGTTGAGGACTTGGACAAACAAGTCCCGATCCTGACGGACAAAAATCAGAAAAAATAGATTCATCATCAGTACCACGCTCAACCTCAGATTCAGACCCAACACAGGAATCAGTACTAGAATCAGCAGAATCAGAGTCAGAAAGCTTTCCATCCACCAGGAATGCAAGCGAACTCCAGGGCTGCTGTGGCAGGGGACCTGTGTCGTCCCTGGCATACAGCTTAATCTTCCTGGGAAGTTCGATGTAATCTACACAAATGTCTTGCAATTCCTGAAACCAAGGCTTGTCGTCCCACAAGGGCACAACTAAAATCGCCTGGGTTTTATCGTGCTTGATTTTGTGGATGACCTGCTTGATTAAGTGAAACGGAGGATTAATCCATAACTTCTTGTCCCATTTATGGGTCCAAGCGTCGCGAAAGTGCTTGTCAAAGCGCTTGTTCTTACGGTTAGCAAAGGCATCATACTGTGGCCAAAAGGAATGGTGTTCATAAAAATATTCACAAATTGTATCGCGCCATTTGTCGACAACTCTGTAGGATGAAGAGTGCCAGCGCGAAGGGCGTCGTGGCTGGGAGTCCCTACGAAGACATTCTAACTCTCGGGAGTAATCGGCACTCCCATTCACCTCTGCAATGGTGACATCTTCGCCAAACTTTGGTGTAACCTTTTGCTTCAAAAATTCTTCTGCACTTTTAAACCCTGCGTGCAAAAAACGAAATTCAGGACGCTCCAAGGGACCTGACTCCAGCAAAAAACAACCCCGATGACCTACGGGCGCCACCCTGTTCTTGTGAAGCCAAGGATGGCCCAAGTAAAGGTCATACTTTATATCGGCACGATAGAAGTAGTCATCCTTAAGGATAACTTCCTCCACATTGCCATCTTCCCAAAGGTCTTGAGCGACCAAATGAGTTGATATATAACAACCGCGTTGCCCACCTGCGAGAGAATGTCCAGAAACTCCCTCGAGGGTAACAGGATGAGGCGAATCAAACACGCAGTCGTCAGGCAAAAAGGAATTGGATTGGAGATTTACCTCCGATCCATTGTCACACAAACAAGTGGCGAGGTGGAAATTGCCCTTGCAATCAGAGACCCACAGCTTTGTGACAAACTGACGGGCCCTGTGCTTGGACTGTACACCAACCTCGTCCACTACAACAGAAGGATCCGCTGCCGGATCCAGGGGAGAGGAGACAAGCGACCCTACATCAAGTAGTGGTCGAGATGGAATCTGGGGATCATGCCTGAAATCGCCTGGGGAGGGGCGATTTTCGTGGCTCCCCTAGGCGTTCTGACCTCCAGTAGCTGCGTTAACATTATGGACACACCCTGATTCGTCGACCCACTCATCTTGGAGCGGATCATCTGCTGGATTCAAGGCATTTAATTCATAATCTCGGTCCGCATCGGACACCTGATCTGCACCTGAGACCTGATCCACACGATGGTTGCCCTTTCCACGTCCACGGCCACGGCCGCCGGATGATGGACCTCCACCCTCGCCACGCCCTCTGCCCTTACCAGAGGAAGGGGTTCCCGAAGGATTTCCCTTACCTTTACCCTGGAATCCTAGAGCATTTCCCTTGTTTGCACCGGATTGAGGGGTTTGGCCTGGATTTCGATTTCCGCCTCCGGCGTTGCTATTGGGATTTTTCTGGCCGTTCGGCTGCCCACCGGAGCCGGATGGAGTCCGATTTCCTGTGCCTTGGGACCCGCCAGGGCCTCCAGGATTTTTGTTTCCACTGGAGGGGGTCGGATTCCCTTTTCCAGCCTTCCCACCGTGCACCTGTCTGTCATTCCTGTCTGAATTCTGCGAATTACTGATATTTTCACCAATCACCTTGTGATCGTAAGGAGACCATCGGTGATTATCAGTAGAATGCGTCTTAGCTCGGTTCGTAGAACCTAAAAGAAGGCAGATGCTACAGTGCTGTTGAACATTCCGGGTGTCATTCACCTTTTTGTTGCCCTTTTGGGCCCCATTTTGGGTGTTTTGCTGGGTATTCTTGTTTCCCCCAAGACCCTCATGGAAATTCTGATTGGCGGCGTCGGCGAGCCGCTCAACCTCCTCCCAGAGTTCCTTCGGGGTGTACGAAAACACCCAGTTTTTGGCCTTCAGGCGATGGCCATGGAAGCTGACTCCCCTGTTGAGGACTTGGACAAACAAGTCCCGATCCTCGTGCTCATGAAACTTTATTTTCCACGTCTCTTCGGTGAATTTCACCTTAGAAAAGGACGTGGGGGAGCACTTTTGAAGTGCCTCCTTGACGGAAAACTTGTTGGCAGAGGCATCGAAGCCTTCCACCTCCGCCCACCAGGTCTTGACCTTTTCTTCGGATTGTTTGTTCCGAAGGGTGGCGGCAGTTTCTGAGGGGATCTTGTCAAAAATCAGACTTTTCAGCTCGGCTCTAGAAAGTTTTTCGCCTGAATGTTCAGCTTCTTCCACTAAATTCCAGAAGCGCTGTTTTTTGTCTTGCACTTCGTGCAAAATTAATCGCGAGAATGAAGGAAAATTCTTCAACATTTGGTGGTAGTGGTCCTCTGGCAGCCGGGATCCGGGTACCTCCAACTGTTCCCACACCTCATCAAAGGTAAGGGGGGAACTTGTATCCTCGCGATCACTCCAAGTCCTGAGCCAAGTGTTGGCCGGCGCTCCCTCAAGGCAATCCAAGAGGGCCATCAGGAACTGATCATCTTGGAGTTTTTGAGTCTTAACCCACAGTTTAAATTCCCGTTGGAACTGAGGCCAACGTCGGGGGTTCCCATTATACTTCGGTTGCTTGGCAACCTGACGAAGTCGCAAGGAAGTAGGATTAAGAAGCGAATCCAGCCCAACACCGGCCGTAATGGCAGACACCTTGGCGGCATCATTCGCCACACCAGCTCCGGCGAGGGTCTGGGCGAGCAACAGCTGGGCTAAGGTATTGGAATCAGCAGCAGGAAGGGCAGTACGGGAGGCAGTTCGCTTGGCATTCTGAGCCTCAGTCCTAGCCTTCGCCGTCCTACTCTCAGAACGAGAGATTTTAACCCTTTCCTTTAGCTTGGTCCTGCTGATCCTTGCATCGGTGGTCCTGGAGTCCACCGAAGGAGCAATTAAAAAAATTTCTGTCGCCTCCTCCGATGGCTCTGTTGCTTGTCCCACCGATGAGGCGCCCTCAGACCGCATGTGCGTCTTGAAAAGATTTTTTATTCCCAGCGTTTGAATGATGAGGTGCATTTGATCTTTGAGCTGTTGGAGCTCAGCATCTCGCTGGAATCTGCAGGAGCAGTCGGCAGGACAGTACATGCCGTGTCCTGAAGGGCCTGAGCAGGCTGTCGGACCGCTGATCTCGGTGGTCCGCAGCCAGGAGTCCACTTGGGGAGCTCCTTCAGCCCTGATTTCCAGGCTTGCCTGCCTGGCCGCCTCTAAAATTCCCTCCTCAACCGCGGCGGCTAGATCGTCGCGAATGGAAACAGGGGGATGAGGGGCGGAGGGCCCGGGAACAGGTGCACGGACCTTCTCCTTCGGGAAGGGGCTTGCCTCCCAGATCTGCAAAAAAATGGCAAAAGAGTCATCTTCTTGAGAACGCCACCACATCCTGGTATTAATTTCGTTCTGAAGGAGGAAAAAATATTCCGTTAAAAAATCAGAGGCGATTCTTTCTTGTTCGATCAGCTTAGACGTGGCTAAGTAACAAAGGGCCTCAAGGGCCTCAAGGTTACGGGTCACTTCTGGGGATAAATGGTCGCCCCAGTGTGCCCAAGAGGCTGGTCGATTATAGCTAGGTACCTCACCTGGACCGCCCATCTCAATGTCGTTCAGATCGGCGTCGGTGGTCTCAAATGTTGGACATCCGTAAGGAAGGTTGGTACCTGCCAGCTCCGTAAGCTCCACCGGAGCATTGCCATCGTTGTAGGCCGGCGGATTCCAGCTGCTCGATGGCCAGTTTTGACTGGGATTGTGGTAATCTGGGTCCCCACAGCTGCTGATGTGCGCCCTTCTTGGGCAGCTTGGACTTGCGCAAGGCATTCCTCTCAAGGCCTCGTTCGCACAGCACCAAGGCAGTGTAATCGTTACTTCTCCAGAAGCGGCGGGGTCTACGGGGCCGTACTGGGGAGCGGGCTGTGGTTGGGATGCCACTGAAGCAACATTCAGGTAGCCTCTGCTACCATGAAAGTGCTGCCCTAGGTCGTGGATGGTGCCGGAGGGCTCAGGGCCGGCAAGACCGGGGGGGCAGGCACGCGAGGAGTCGACCTGAACGCTGCTGTTGGGGGCAGAACCGGATACACGGACACCAACGGAGGCAAGAGCGGCGACAACGGAGGCAAGATCCATGCTGATTGTTATCCGGCAAAAAATCCCAGTCTATGAAGAAAATTGATGCGGATATTCCTAAGTACATCTGAGTGTCCATATCTATCTGAAAAGATTTATAAAAATCCGATTGTGAAAAAATATTTGGCTGATTTGGCTTCGGGCGCGCATCAGCGGCAATTGGCGATTCCAGGTAAATGATCGGAACGCGACGGATTTACGATGAATGGACCGCGGAATCAGATCCGGCACATCAGAAATATATAGGTCTGATCCTGAGACTGAGCTGCGGGGCGGCGATTCCGCCGAAGCAGAGAAAATGACCAAAATGTAGCCAATCTGGGGCAGATCTGCGAAAATCTGAGCAGATGGGGGTTAGCCGCACTTACAGTCTGTCAGCTTCGCCGGGCGAGCTTGTTGGGTGATACTCCTCTTTCTGCTGTCTTCTGTGAGGCCCTGAGGCTGAATCGACCTGGCCGCAACGCGAAGACTCTGCGTGACCTTCGAGAAGAGGTGCAGCGCCTGCTGCAGAGGTACGCGCTTGAAGACATTGATTCTTGGAGCCCTAGGTTGCATTGCTTTGTGCTGGAGGAGCCGTCCTTGTTGAACTGGGTGTACAACTCTCGAGCCCCTTTAGTTGCGCGTGATTTGTGGCGTGAAAGACAATACTGCTTGCGAGAACCGTCGTGTGGGATTAGTGCAATGTGTGTCAGTGAGGTGGATAAAGCGGTGTTACGCCCCGACTGGGCCTGGCTTAGCGCGCGCGGCGTGCTCTATGGTGGGGCTGCTGAAGTTGTTGATGCTGCTGAAGAAGCTGCTCGTCATGCGTTGGAGTTTGAGGAGCGTGGCGAAGTGATGAAGTTGTTGTCTGTGGAGAAACCTGTTCGGCGTTCGCGAAGGGGTACCAGATCAGCTGCTGCAGCTGTGCGGCGGCAGCAGCAGCGCAAGCAAGCTGGCGCAATGCGTACCCTGGGTGACTGTGATCTCGATTGAGAAGGCTCTAGACAGTGCAGACGGCGTCTTGGTGGAGGCGGCCTTTGCTGCTCGCTGGAGGCGTGTTCCTGAAGTTTGCTGCGCACGAGATGGTCTTGGTGGATGCGGCCCTTCGCTCACGGGTCCTGACTGCGTTTCACTGGAGGACAGTTTGTGCTGGGTGTGTAAGCCTTCGTTAAGAGCAAGTGGTTCCCTTTTGTTTTCGTGATTGACGTATATATGGTTGAATGTAGGCTAAATGTAATGAGTGCGGGCACGCGCGCGCGCAGCGACAAGCAGATAGGTCGCGCGCGGAGAAGACAGAGCATCAGAAGATCAGAAGTTCTGTCTTGTGAGGTACTGATTTTTCAGTGTTTGTTTGTCATTTGATTATAGATGATGAAACAGCGTATTTTCTGAACCATCCAGTACTTCAACTATTGTCCGAGCAACCGAGTTTGTGCCTGTGGATTTACCATCGTCGGGAAAACAAATTTTGATTATAAAATGAATCCGGATTGTCTATGCTTCAATGGGAAAAAGAATCCGTTCTGCAGGGAATGTAGAAAAGTTTATTGGGTATCCCAGTCTGATGCAGATAACGCCGGAGACATTACAGTTCAGAAAATCTTGTTTGCCGAGAGCACAGATCGGTCAAGGACGACAGATGGAGTGTGTACGATGTTTCAGAGAACAGAGTTCACATCGCAAATTCGTCAAGACGACTGTCAAGGATCACCAACGCCCTGTGCCGAGTTTTCTGGTTTCGCCGGTTGCAGTGAGTGCTCTATGCGTTCTGCGCGATTCGAGCTAGCGCTGTTAGAGGCGCAAACACGATCGCAGCTCGAAGTGGAGTTCGCCGCTTCCGCCTTCTTTACTTGCTGCAGTGTTCAATTGCAGAAACCATCCTGGAAACATCAAGTGCCAGTGAGCAGGTTCGATGACGGCCCTTCAAGACTCCAGGGGACCGTGCGGCGAAGTGTGCAGGAGTTAAAACTTTCGCGTATGGCCCAACGAGTCGAAAGAATGGAGCAGCTCTGCGTCGTGTTTTCTGACAAGCAACGAGCTGTATGTATGTTACAGGACCAAGTCAAGGAGATCCAAGAGGGTTTACAGAAGTTGCGTGATCTTAAGGAATTCGTTGACAGCAAGACAAGTTCACAAGGAGGCCTGATGCAGCTGAAGCCACTACGAAGTCGGAGTCAAGAACTGATGGAGACGCAACAAGCTTTACGAGACCTCCAGCCAGGTATGGGCTTCGACGGCGCAACAACGCGACAGACCAGTGAACACACGACGCAAACATGGACCACGACAACTCCGCTGCATGACTGTTCGCGTAGATCGAGAGCTGATAAGGAGCACCGAAGCGATAGCGAAGAGAGTCAAACCTTCAAGAGACCGCGAGGAAGGCGTGGAGGACGTAAGCGAAGAATTGGTCAAGCGCTGAAGGTCTTGATGAGTGCTCTGATGGGAGTTCCAGATTTCTGGTGAGCCAGGACTACATCAACATACTGAAGTTTTGTAGATACTTTGGTTTGAGCAGTGCTCTAAATGCACTGCTGAATTCTCAGTGTGAGCTGTTCACTAAAGTCATTGGATTTCTTTTCGCCAATGCATGCTTGTTGTTGCACAGGGTCTTTCCTAGATCGGTTTGGAGGACAGATTTTATTTTCTTAAGTCCTGCGTGGAGCAGGCCCCATTTTGTATGATTTTTTCGTATTCTTTGGGTTTTTATCTGAGTTTGTTGCGACCCCCCCTGCAGCAACGTTTTAATATAAAGTCCTGCTTTTGGAGCAGGCCCCATTTTATGGGTTTTGTTTTGCCTTATTGGCAATGTCTGCTTTGTTTTTTTTTTATAAAAAGTGCTGCATTTGCGCACTGTTATGCCTTTTAGTGGGTATACACTGTTTTCAGTGGGAGTCCCACATCACACCCTGTATGGGTGTATGCGTAATGCATTGCAGGCGTGGTTCCTGTTTGGGAACCAAACGGATAGTATTGTCAGTTTTTTCTGACAATGCATATATACGCGCATCCCCACACTCATTGTAATCTTTTATCAGCTTGTCATATACATTTTTTTAAAAAAACAAAATAAATGTACATGAAGCTTAGGAAGGGGGTGTAATGAGTGCGGGCACGCGCGCGCGCAGCGACAAGCAGACAGGTCGCGCGCGGAGAAGACAGAGCATCAGAAGATCAGAAGTTCTGTCTTGTGAGGTACTGATTTTTCAGTGTTTGTTTGTCATTTGATTATAGATGATGAAACAGCGTATTTTCTGAACCATCCAGTACTTCAACTATTGTCCGAGCAACCGAGTTTGTGCCTGTGGATTTACCATCGTCGGGAAAACAAATTTTGATTATAAAATGAATCCGGATTGTCTATGCTTCAATGGGAAAAAGAATCCGTTCTGCAGGGAATGTAGAAAAGTTGATTGGGTATCCCAGTCTGATGCAGATAACGCCGGAGACATTACACTAAATCTACTGACTTTGCGCAGAGGTGTTTTTGCGTCTCAGCAGTGCTCTTAAAGGCACTGCCTATACGTATGCGTTGTGCAGTAGACCTTTGTTTTGGTTGGTCGATGTCTTTTTGTACACTTTTGCAGAGACCAGTGTGGAGATTGGTTCTGAAGTGGCGGAGGTCCCATAGATCAGGGTAAATGAGCTGGATGTGAAAAGTGACTTGGACAACAAACGCCGTAGGATAAGAAAAAAGTATGGGAAGTTGTTTGTGGTAGTGTATGGAGGTTCAGGTTTGTTTTTCTTTTGTCTGTGGGCTTGGATATGCCCTGTTTTGCTTTGCGAGCCCTTCGTTGTGGGCTGTGGGCCCGTTGGCCTTGTTTGGGCCCTGTGTGGGCGCCTGTATTTATTCTGTTTGTGGCACGGCTTTGCACGTGCCTCTTTGTCACTCACAGGTCTTTCCAGGTAATTTTTCTCCAGATTTTTTCTGCCTTTTTTGCTGAAAGGGGCTGCAAGAGATGGGTGGGGGGATGGAGATGGGTTGAGGGGAGGCCAATTCGCCTTTGAGGTACCCCCCCCTTCAGTGCAGCAGCCCCCTTGGGAGATCCAGAGCCAAAACGTTTTCTTGAAAAACTTCTACAACCCCTGGGTATATTTTTTTATACTCTTTACCTGCTACAGATTTTTGGGAGGTCCGAGGACATGCAGTGGGGGGCATGGCAAGCCTTCATTATACTTTTATAAGTGGGGTTGGGGTATGGGACGCCAACTACGCCCCCTCCCCCCTCCAGGTCAGCAGGTACGCCAGTGCGTGAGACGTCAGGCCCAGTGGTAGGGCAGAGAGCAGGTGGGTCAGTGGGAACCTCTGCTCTGCTGGCAGAGTTGTACTTTACATTTTTTATTTTGGGAAAGGGTTTGGCATTTGAGTTTGCAGGGTGTTCCTCAGTTCTGGTGTCTGGGTGTGAGCACTTTGCTTGGTGAGTGCGAGGTATGTGTAAGCGTGCATGGTATGGTGAAGAGATGACGTTGCAGGTCAGAGGGTTGATACTGGATGCTATGTGGAGGAGTCTGAAGAATTGAATATTTTTTTGCTCTGACGTGTTCTTTTTTCTCTTTTGTTCTTTTGTTCAATGCTGCACAAGTACTGTGCACTGCACGTTGTGCACTGCACCTGCACTTTGTAAAGTACTGTGCACGGCACCAGGATGGTGCGAACCCAGTGGGCACAACAGAATCTGTTTGTACGATATTTTTGTGCCCATGCTCTGTGCCTTGCGCCTGTGTGTCTCTGTCCTTTTGGGGTCTCCCCTAGGCAGGGTACTCTGGGCCAGGCTCCCTAGGCAGAAATTGCAGTTGGGTTTTGAAAATCATTTCGAAACTCTGGCTGGGTTTTTGCACTGACTAGGGCTGTTGGAGCTGGTTTTTATATAATGAGAAATGACTGCAAGTTACAGGTAAGCTCAGAAAGATGTGCAGGATTTTTTTTCATTATATACAGGTTTTGGTGGGAGTGTGTTACCACGCCTCCCAGAAAGGGAATGGGGTTTTTATAGCCGTTTGCTTCAGGCTTTTCCCCAATCCCTGAGCAGGGATTTTTTTTGTACATTAAAACAAAAAGTGCCTGACACCTGGTGGGTTTCCATTTCAGGGCACTGGGGTGTGGCAGAAGTTTTTGTTTTGTACATAATGGTTGTAGTAAATACCATGTCACAGGTAAAGTATAGGTTTCTGCTGAAAAGCTCAGATTAGCTTTGGGTGTATCTTACCCATTTGCCCCCATTGTTCATATTTTTCAGCAACAAACTCAGCTCTGGACCCTGAGTTTGAGCTTGGTCGGGGAGTGTAATGGGCCCTCAAATGTAGAAGATACTCTTATCTATTTTGTTTTCAATTTTATTGTAGATTATGCAAATTTATTATAATATGGGCTGCTGAATGGCCCGCGAAATTCGCGGACGGAAAATGCCAGATGGCAGCCGCGCATCGCGATTATTGTGCATAGATTTAAATTTTTGACATGAAGAAAACTTGGATAAAATCTACAGATTTTATAATTTTTGTAGGTTTTATAATATTCTGAGTGTTTTGTAAATTTTTCGCCATGTTTAGGACAGTTTGCTGTGTTTCGCACAGGCATGTTTGTAGATCACGTCTAGTGATCTAAAATGCTTTGGAGTATTTGGATCAGTGCCTGTGCTTCAGTGTCCATGGGAACAAGGGTCAAGGAATAGACCTCAGCCAAGACCAAGTTGGGTTGTACTACATGATTGGTGCAGCAGCGTCCCTTTTTTTCTTGCCCTGCTAAACAAGGGCGCTGATCACACAAACAATTAACTGCGCCTCAGCCAGGAGTGGCGTGGGCAGTTCGACTCCATCGACATCCACGCTGTGCACGCCACAAGAGCACCCCTTCCCTCCAAGCCCTAGCAGGGAAATGCGTTGTGGCGTCCCTGTTAGGCCACAGTTGCTTAGCAGCGCTGTGTTCTCTTGTCTTCTTCACAGGAGGGTCATTAGGACCCACGCCTTTGTTCTTCAACAACACCGGGTATAGCGTGAGTGTAGGAGTGGTAATCCTGAGTGGGGGCTTGAGCCAGTTGCAGAAGTGCTCGCCCACCAGGATGGTGCCACTGTAGGTAGGGTGTGTAGAGTAGTGGTGTCTCCTGTCCCGCGTGCTTTTCCTCGTGGGCAGGGGAGTGCGTTAGCTTTTGGCCTTTAGCAAAAATGGGCGTTTTGTATGCCCTTAGCACACCTGGCCACCCCTCCCCTGTAGTAGGTAGGGCTTCTGCCGTCTTCCCCCATGGATTGGCGCCAGCACAGAAATTGGGTGCCATAGGAGTGGTACTAGTAACTGACTAGGACCTTCGGTCCGACATCAGCGAAGCCCGTTGATTCGGGAGCCACGCCCGGGAGAGAAGTGAGACACACACAGACATACGTAGCACACTTAGGGGTAAGGTTCAGTCCCTAGCTTTAGTCTTGGAGACAAGCGTCTCAGCGAGCCTCAGCAACTCACCAAGGTTGTTCTGGGACAAGTAGTCAACCAACACTGAGTTTAGGCGTCCCTCAGGTAGAACAAACGCAGAGAAGGGCTCCCAGGTGGCCTCTTCGACTCCAAATCCTTCCCAGAGAGTGAGGAAGCACCAACCCTGGCGATAGCGGTGGCGTAGGACAGACTTCACCAGGTAGAAGCCCTCCTTAGCCATCTCCTCGGCGTTCATGTCGGGGAGTTCCCCTTCAACTTCCATAGGGCTGGCAGCCCCTTGTAGGTCTAAGGCGGCGATCTCCTCGTCGTTAAGCTCCCATTCTCCCCCACAGAGGTCTTCAGGCTCATAGTAGCGCTTCAGATGTTGAGCAGCGCACACCAGGGTCCCCCCTAGACGGGGAGAACACCGCACGGTGATACGGTGTCCATCCACTGATAGAACCTTGTACCGCCTGAAGTATGGGTCATCGCTAAGAGAGCGTGGCCACGCGGGTAGTCGACTGTGGTGCACCAGCACCCGGTCCCCTTCTTGGTAGGTGGCCGGTACTCGGTGCTTGTTCTTCTTGTTCCACTGACGCTCCCTCACTCTCTGGAGCATAGCCTTGGCCTTGTCCACCTTCGCTTGTTGCTCTTGGACCCATTCACCCACAGAAGAATGGGTGTCCTCTGGATAGGGGGCATGTAGGAACCACGCCGGGAGCCCTAGGAATAGCTCATGGGGCGAATAGCCAGTAGCTGAACTCTCTTGGGAGTTCATTATCAAGGATATGACGGGGAGTAGTCTCACCCAGTCTCGGGTGCGTTCAGTTTTGCACCATATCCTGACATGCTCCTTGAGTACACGGATCTGTCGCTCACATAGGGGGTTGCTCGTGTGCGAGTAGGGGATCCCCGTAGACACCTGGACATTGAGGGATCTCAGGACCCTCTTGTACCAGCCGGTATCTGAGCGTACTCGTACGTCCTCATCGGAGTTGATCTCCTTGGGCGCCCCATAGACACAAAACCACTCCTCCAGGAGTATCTTGATAGTCTCCTCCCCGGTAATGTGTTTGGTACATGGGAACACCCTGGTAAACCTGGTCAACCCACAGGTTACCACGAGGGCGAAGTCATAGCCCCCGAACTTAGACATCTCCGTGTAGTCCACGTATAGAACACTGTTAGCACAGTGAGGGATGGGCAGGGTCGAGTAGAGACCTCTGTTCCTGATATCCCCTGGTTTGCAGGACCTGCACGGGCACTTGCCCACGATAGGCTGGAGGGTTTTCCGCAGTTGGTCGTCAGTCCACGTAGTGTGGAACCACTGCTTGACCAACCTCAGGGTACGGTCAGCACCCACATGACCACTTGACTCATGGGTCAACTTCAGCAGCGCTGGGACTCTGTCACTAGGTACCACGATGCGGTCCTCGTGCCAGAGGTAGCTCTTGTCCCTCTTCCACTGATCTTGGTTGACCAGGAGGGGTTCGAGGCGTTTCGCCAGGCGCTGGTAGATATCCCCAAGCTCCTTCAGGTACTCCGATTGTTGGAGTCCATCCAGGGGGCGTATCATCGTCATGCTGAGGTCCAAGTGGACGTCCATATGGCTGAACGCCTCCTTAGCCAGCGCTTCAGACCGGGCACCAATCAGGGCGTCGAAGTTGTTGCGGCTGATGTAGTCTGCACACTCGTTCTTCACTCCCTGGATATGGTGTACCGTCAGCCGTAGTTGACTGAGGTAGGTCCACCAGCGCCGTAGCTTGGCCTTCTCAGGTGGGGGGCCCTTCTGGAAACTGCGGACCGGTTCTTGGTCGCACAGCCAGACCACAGGGTTACTCCCCAACAGTCGTGCTTGTGAGGATAGCACTAGCATACCCGGGAGCAATTCCTGTTCATAAGTGGAGTAGTTCCCCCTGGCCTGGTTCCACTTCCAGTTCCAGTGGCCCAGAGGTACTAGGACCCACTTGTCGTAGGACCCTTTTCAGACCCGTATCCAGCCTCTGGGAGCGACATATGCGAAGCACTTGTGAGCCCATTGAACTCCATGGTGTAATATGAATAGTCAGAAAACCCGGTCTACAAAAATGGAGCAGACATAGAATCTCATTGTGCATCCATCGCACATAATGACTCTGATCACATTGATGTATAAATTGAGTGCTGTCACTGCTGCCGTTACACTCCCCCTCTGAAAACATACGCCAGTATGTCAGGCTGGGTCAAGTGAAGTGAAAGAAACGGCAAAAGTGACCAAAAACCGACTAATCGATGACAAAATGCGAGAAATTGAGCTGAATTGAGCAAAATTGTGCTGAGATCTGTGTTTCGCGATGGCCATTGACTTGAATGAAACGCACAGGTACCTTAGGGCACACAGAAACAGCTTCGTTCAAGCTCGAAAACTCGAAAATTGAAAGTCTGAGTGAAGAATGTACACGCATGATCAAGATCCATGATCCATGATGAAATCAGGATCTGACATCCCACTGCCAGAAAACAGAAAACGAGTGTCGCCATGTCGTCGAGCGTCCAAAAAATAGGGTATCCCTTCATGGAGTCCAAGATATATGAAACTGGTCGGTGTCATTTGCAGTCATGAGACCAGATGCCAGATTATGGTACAAAAAGTGACTGAATTGAGACCAAAATCAGTGAATCGCACACAGATTGAAGACAGCGAAGTCTGCAGCAAGCCAATATAGGTCTAATTCATTGTCGATAGATACTGTGCGTTGTGCTGAACGGAAATCCAGTTCTTATTCATAGTCAATCCAGGTCAAATCCTCATGATGATGATGATTCCCATGATGGAAATCCAATCATGTAAAAGTAATGATAGCCAAGAAAACCCAGTGAGTGTACACCACACTGTCAGTATCGTCTCCAGGGCTTCATGTTGAATCCAGTACGAGTCACCAGGGGTAACTGACTCATTGTAGTCCCAGAATGTATAAGCATCCAATGCTTGGTACCAGGAATTTGCCAAATTTGAGCTGATTCTGAGGGGGATTCCAACACAATCCACAGATGAGCAGCGAGTCGACACAAGTAAGAACACCATCGTCGTCACTTAGCCTTATAAGCCCTTTGACAGCGGTCGATTGGAAAACAAACCAACAGTCTCAATGTAAGAGCTGATTGAAATAACATTCTCAGCAAATCCGTCAAACACATGAACTGCATCAGACTTAGTCATGTGCCAGAATCTCTGAAATGAGCACGAACTCGAACGAGTCCTTCCCAAGGCGAGTAGAGGGGCACAGTCGACAGCAAAACACGAGAGTGTCGTCGTGGTTGAGGATAAAGGCCTTTCGGAGCTTCGGATGGGAATCATCTACAATGAAGCACATGATTCACATGATGCCCATGATGAGAATGATGGACAGAATGACCAGGATGATCCCAGAATGTCCCATCATCTGTTCATCGAACCACATAGACGATGCGCCAGGACTGTTTCGTCTCAATGCCAAGGGTATATGTAGACCGTAAACCTTTTGGAAAGTTTCGGCAATTTAAATTCTGATCACATCTTGTCTCGAATAAATTCTGCCACGATTGGAGCTTCTTCTTGTGCTTGTAAGTCTTCCTTGGTGACACAATCCTTGATCAGCGAGAGCTCGCGGTCAATCTCAGGGTGCTTTTTCGGGAACTTGATGAAAGTGTCCGTATACCCATGGATAAAGCTTGAAGCTGGCTCCCATTTGTCTTCTTCTGGACCGAATCCTTTCCATCTGCACAGAAAGTACCACTTGTTTCGAGCATTTTTCTTGTAATCAAGGATCTTCTCCAACTCGAAACTGCTGGTGACCATCTTCCTGTCGCTCAGGTACTTCGAAGTCCAATAGAGCGGCTTGAACCTTCCTTTGAGGCAGGGTACTTCGGCCTTCAAACGGTCCCGATGTACTTCTTGATGTCTGCCCGGTTCAACTTCAATGTTGAATGTAGTCTCACTTAATTCACCACTGACTTGGAATGGGCCTTCCCACAAAGGTAACAACTTGTTGTCGTCCTTCAGGGTCTCGTCTGACTTACGAAGCCAAACTTGCTGGCCTTTCTCGAAGGGTTTTCCTTGTGTTCTCGACTGATTTTTGAATTTCAACCAATCTGCTTGACTCTCCACTTTGGCTTGGATCCACTTGGACTCTAAATCCTTAATCCTCTCAAACCATTGTGAGGCGTCGTAGCACTGCCGTGGATGATACATCACTGGTCCTGGACCCATCTTCTCAGGACCAAAAACAAGCTCATTCGGACTTAATCCAGTGTAGTTCTTGGTCCGATGGTATCTCCTCAAGACACAGTGAATTGTCTCCAACCAATTGTAGTCTTTTTCAGTCGCCAGGAATTTTCTCAGAATGTTGATAAGAATTCTTCCAGCGCGTTCAGCAGGGAGGGCTCGATGGTCGTAGACTCGGGCACGAAGATGATGAACTCCCAATAGAGCACACATGTTCTCCCACCAAGTCCCAATGGACTCCTTCCCACTGTCCGTCAGAATTGCACTGGGAACATCCCAGTTACTCATCCACTGACTTGCAGTCCACTTGGCAGCCATTTCAGAGGTGAGATGCTTCGTGTTGCAAGGGAGGACCTGGATGTAGCCACTGTGGCGGTCTTGAATTAACAAAACCCCATCGATTGGCTTCCTCGTGTAGAGACATTCCTCTTGGATTTGTCCCAACTCTAAGACATCCGCCGTCACCTTGTCGAACAACCTCTCAGGAATTGGCAGTCCCTTCAATAATCCTTCTGCCTTTTGATTCTTGGGGATGTTCGTCAGACATTGCTTGCATCATTTGGCAACTCGCTCACAGGCACTCTTGAGGTCCCGTGTGTACACTCTGTGTCGTAGCTCCTGCTCCAGAACACGGGAGTGTCCGTGGGATGTCTCATTCCCATGCCAATGATTGACATATTGGTCAATGAGACAATCAGGAACACAAATCCGTCCTTGCCAAAATAACTTGTCGCCTTGGATCTTGAAACCAGACGTCTCTTCAGAGTCGTAAGGCTTGTCCCCTTTTAACTTGTGGTATACAGATCCAAAGAACCTGTCCTCCTTGTACCTCTTCTTCCAATCCACATAGAGGAAGGAAGTTTCCTTGTCCTTTTGTTGTGCAGGGAGCGTGGATTTCGCCTTGGATCTTGTCACTGGAAACAAATTAAGGAGTGGCAGCGAAGACTCAGAGTCAGTGTTAACTCTTTCAATCTGATCTGCCTTGGTAATCTCCTTGCATCTGACCAATTGAACCTTCATAATCGAACATTGGAGACAATGTTTCTTGATCAGTGCTTGTTCCTCCTTATCAAACTCCATCACTTCGGCTTTATCCGTCGCTGTCCCATGAAAACTCACTTCAGAGTAAGCCTCTGAGGCTGGGTAGGCCCAGCGACTCAGGGCGTCCGCCACTGTATTGTAGCGCCCTGGATTGTAAGTCACGTGGAGGTCAAATCTGCTGAGAGTTTCATGCCAACGGCCTCTCCTCCCAGCTGGTCCACCAGGGGTATCCACATGTTGTGTCCTCCAGCTCTCCAGTGACTTGTGGTCAGTCAGTACCTCAACGCGATGGCCCAAGATCCAACCTTCAGGTAGGTAGGTAGGTGCACTCGGTCGTGGAGAGGTGCCCCATGGTTCCCCCTGGCGTCGCCCCTGTGACGAACAGGAAGAGGCTCCGCGCGTGAAGAGGGGAGGCGGCTTACATCCCGCTAGACCTGACTGTTGGCCCCCAACAAAGCGGCCCCGGGCAACAGCGGGAGGGCTGATCGCCGCCAGCGTGACGTGCTTGTCTCGCCGGGAGGGTGTGCCCCCGTGCTTGCGCACGTCCCCTCCTTTGGGCGGAACCCTAGAGGTTCACCGGACTTCCTGGCGTATCCCGTTCCCAAGGCATGCATGCACATTCTTGGTACTAGGGTTCCGAGGCGCTTGGGTGTCGCACGCTCCGCCTCGAGTCCCAAAGCAGCGCAGGCCTTAGGATGCAGCCTTACCCCCGGTCTCCGGATCTCGTTTGGCCGGGTCGCCTGCATGGCACGGGCTGCCTCAGTGCCCGGGCTGTGAGCACTGGGTTTCCTACTGTTGTGCGGCGTTTGTGTTTGGGTCCGGTTGGCGGTTGGGTGTGGGTTTTGTTAACCCCGCCATCCTGGCTGGGGTCTTGGGTGGGTGTGTTTGGGCACGGTTTGTGGTGTTGTCCCTCTAGTGTCGGCTGTTTGTGGTGTTCGTGGTTGGGGTTCGGTTTCGGCCTGCTCATGGGACGTGTGTGGTTTCGTGGGCGCCCCGCTTGCCCCCCGCCGTTTCCGGTTCCGGCGTGCGGTGTGGGCGTGTGTGCTGGGCCCGGGTCTCGGCTGTGCCCAGCCCTTCTTGGCTGGGTTGTCGGGCTGTGTTTTTTGCGCTTTTGATTTTTTTTTCTTTTTTTTTTTTGGCCGTTTCTGTCCCGGGCCTTGTGGTCCCTGTCCCTCCATCCCCTCTCTTTCGGGCTGGGCTGGTGGCTCTCTTTTTTTTTTTTTTTCTGCTTGTTTCGGTGTCCCTTTTCCCGGCGGGCCGCTGTTCCTGGCTTGGTGTTGCCGGTTTTGGGTGGGTGGTCCCCCTGTGCCTCTCTGGGGGGGTAATGTCTTCGATGCCTTCTGAGGGGGGGGGGTTGGCCGCCTCTGGTGGTGTTGGCGGGCGGTTTGGCGGCTGTGGGCTGTTTTCGCGCCTTTTCCCCCTCCCCCCTCCGTTTTTTTTTTTTGGGGGGGGGGCTTGCCTGTTCCTCCCCCTGCCTTCCCTGGGCTGGTGCACGCACTGGCCTGCATTCAGTGTTGTCTTCCGGGCTGCTGTTTTCAGTTGCGTTCTGTTTGGCCGCGTTCCGGCCCCATGGGTCGGGTGGGCTATGTACACGGTGGGCTCGGCGCCCCTTCTTGCCGGGTTAGGTCCTGGCTCTGCCGGCTGGGCGGCTGCGCCAGGCGGCTGCTTGTGGTTTTGGGTTAGGGGGCTGGGGTTGTTCGTGTCCTTTCCCCTCTGCGGTGCCGGTTTTAATCTTCTGGGTGGTCCGCCACCGTTGTTGCCAGGCGCGCTGTGGCCCCGTGTCTGGCCTGCGGTGCTGGTGTGTGGCGTGCTGGCGCGGCGCCTTCCAGGGTGTGCGGTGGCTGGCTTCGGTTAGTCCTTCAGGTTAGGGTCAGTTGTGTCGTGTTGTGCCGCTCTGTGCCGCGTCGCGTCGCGTCGTGCTGTGGCGCGTTGCACTGTGGCGCGCTGTGGTGCGGTGTGCCGTGGTCTCGCGTGGTGCCGCGGTGGGTCAGTGGAGGTCAGCCTGGCCTGTGTCGTGGTGCGGAGTGCGGGCCGGAGTGTGGCTGGCTGCTGGCTGGGGGGTGCGGTTAGGTGTGGGTGTTTCGCTGGGTCCGTGCTGTGGGGGCTTGGGCGTGCCGCTCGGGCTGGTGGGTCGGGTAGGTCGATCGCGTGACGGTCCGTGGGGTTGCCCTCCCTGGGGGCCTGTGCCTTGGTCCCGTGTCCTCTGGGGGTTTCGGTCCCTAGTCCTGGGTGTCGCGGCCGTGCCTTCGTCCTCTTCCGGTGCCTGTGAGGTGGCCCTTGTGGTGGCCGGGGTCGTCGTCTGGCGGTGAGGGCGTGGTGGTGCGCCGTGCGGCGGCGTTCCCTGCGACTTCCTCTGTGGGTGTGGCCCGTTCTCCCCGTGTAGGTGTGCCCTCCATTCTCCGTGTAGTTTCTGGTGGCCGGTGGGTGTGCGCTGGTGTGATCCGCACGGCGTCCGATGCTTGCTTCGGTGGTGTGTGTTGGGGGGTGCGCCCCCGGGTGTCGTGGGGTGTTTGGTGGGGGTGGGGCGGCGCTGGTCCCCCCGTCGTGGTATGCCCTTCCTGGGTGTGGGTCGTGGCGCCTGCCGTGGTGCCCTTTTCCTCCGTGCCTTGGTCCCCGCTCCCGCCCCTTCCTGGTTCTTGGGTGGTTTCCTGCCCCCATGTGGTGTCTCTTCCGGCGTCCTGTCCCTGCGAGTGCCTGCCCTCACTTGGGGCCCTTCCGTGCCCTCTTGCCTGAGTGCTCTATGGTGCCCCTTGCCCTTCCCATGCCCTTGTCCTGCCACTTCCTGGTGTGGTGGTGGCGGGAGGGGCGGGGTGGGGAGGGGGCGCCGGCGGCCCAGGCCTGGGGGTGGGTGGCCTGGAGCCACTGGCGGAGGGCTTGGGGGGTGTAGGGGGGGCGGAGGCCCTGGACCGCATCGCGGAGGAAGGCCTCCCATGCCGCTTGCGGCATGATGGCCTCCGGGGCGGCCTCGTTGGGGTTTGCGGGGGTGCGGGTGCGCACCTCCTCGAAGGTATGCACCATGTGCACCCCTTCGTGCCTTCCCGCTCCCCCGGCCCACTTCACCCAGCGGCGGAGCTCCTGCAGAGCGGGGGGAGACCACCAGGCAAGGTGGGCGGGGGCCTGGGGGGGGGAGGGGTCCGTGCCCGGGGTCCTGGAGCGGCGGGGGGAGGACGTGGACCTGCGTTGGTGGCGGGGGTGGCGGTGCCTGGCGGAGCGGGAGCGGCGGTGGCGGGGGCTGGGGGTGGAGGACGGGTACGGGCGGAGGGGGGAACGGGAGGGGGAGGTGGACATGGGGCGGCGGTGGCGCGCTCGGTGGCGTCCGGGGGAGCGGGAGTGGTGGTGGCGGGGCCTGGGGGTGGTGGATGGGTATGGGCGGCGGGGGGAACGGGGAGCCCGGCGGGCCGTGTGGGGGGAGGGGGAGGTGGACGTGGGGCGGCGGTGGCGTGCCTGGCTGCGTCGCGGGGAGCGGGAGCGGTGGTGGCGGGGGCTGGGGGTGGGGGTCTTGTATGGCCGGTGGGGGGAGGGGGAGGTGGACATTGGGCGGCGGTGGGGCTCGTGGTGGTGCCCGGGGGAGCGGGAGCGACGGGAGCGGGGTCCCGGGGGGTCGTGGTGGCACCTGGGGGAGCGGAAGCGGCGCGAGTGGGTGGTTGAGGCGCGGTGGGAGTGTGGGTGCCGTGGGCGAGTGTGCCGTGCGGGGGGGGAGCGGGAGCGCCGCCGTTTGCGGGACCGGGCCTCATCGCTCGAGTCGGGCCAGTCCGGAGGCGTTGGCGGCCCCTGGGGGGCTTCGGGTGGTACTGCCTGGTACTGGGGGGGGGGGGGGGGGGTTCCCCATTGTCCATGGATCCGCCACGTAGGGGTGTGGTGGCGGCAGCAGCTGGTGGTATGGGTCGAGTGGCTGTCCTTGGCGGGTTTGGGCCCGGGGGGCCCCTTTTGCGTGGACGTGGTGGCCGGGGGGATACGGATACGGTTCCTGGTACGGGGAGGGTGGCTGGTACGGGGGGGGTGGCCCCTGGCGGTAGGTGGGGTATGCGGGTGGAGCGCTCGGTGGCTGCCATCCCATCCGCTGGTGCGGTTCGTGCACGGGGGGTTGTGGCCCGGTGGGGTAGGGCGGTGGGCAGTGGTAGTGGGGGGGGTGGTGTTGGTAGTGGTGGTGGTGGGGCCGCTGGTGGTGCTGGTGTGGGTAGTGGTGGGGTTGATGTTGCGGGTATGGCCCATGGACCTCTTGTGGGTTTTCCGGTCCCCCTTGTGGGGGTGGCGGGTTGGGCATCGTGGGCAGTCCCCGGGGCTGCACTATGTGGTTGGCAGGGGGGGCGGGTCGGGGGCCGGGCTTGACGGTGATGGTGGTCAAGGGGTCCCACGTCCCTGGGTCGGTTTGGCCGGCGGTGGTGGTGGTTCCTGGGGGATGGATGACGGGGCGCTTGGTGACGGGGATGCGGACGAGGGCTTGGACGGGGTCGTGCTGGGTGGCCGCCTCTGCGGTGGTGGTGGGTGCCGGCGGGAGGGGGGCGCGGGTTGCGGTGGGTGGGGGGTCTTTGCTTGGGTGAGGGTCCGGGTGGGGGTGGTGTCGGCCGGGTTTGTGTCGTTGCGTTTGTGGTGTTGTGTGTGCTCGCGTGGGCGCCGGCTTGGGTTTGGGGTCGGGTTTGGGGTTGGGGTCCGGTTTCAGGTTGAGGAGTACCTCTGTCCGGAGGTGTGAGCGCGCCGATGTCGGGTCGGGGGTCGTCCCGGTGCGTTGCCGGGGTCCCCGAGTCGCCTGTGTGGGGGTTGGGGGGTCGGTGTGTGCGGCCCCGGCTTTGGCTTTTGCTGTGGCCTTGAGGATGAGGGCGGCGGGGAGGGGGGGGTCGGAGGATGAGGTGGAGGAGGTGGACGAGGCTGAGGATGAGGAGGAGGTGGTGGACGCGGGATGGGCTGTGATGCGGGCGGGCTTGTGGGCGGCGGCTTCTGCTGCGGCCACGGCGGGGAGGATGGTGGGCATGTCCTCGGGCTGTAGGTTGGGCGCGGGCGGCTGGGGGGGCCCGGTCGTGACCTGGCGGCCCGGCGGGCCGATCTGGTCGGCAGCGGCGGGGGAGGGAGGCGCGGGGCTGTGGCCTTCTCCTTCTGGGCTTGGCTGGGCCCCGGTCCTGCAATGTGCGAGGTTGTGTGGGTTGGCGTCCGCGGGGGGGAACAGTTCGCGTGGGCTGCATTCAGGGGCCGGGGGGGTTGGGCCTGGGTCCTCTGGGGTGTGTGCGGGGGGCGTGGGCGGGCCACTGGGTGGGGTGGGCGTGCCGCGGGGCGCGGGGCTCCTCTCGGCGGGTGTGTGTGGGTTGTCGAGTGTTGGGGGGGGTGAGGGGTGTCCGGCGGGTGGGCGTGTGGCGGGCGTGTGCTGGTGTTCGGGCGTTTGGGGGAGGCCCGTGTCGCGGGGCCCGGGGGTGCGCGCGATGGTGGGCGTGTGTGGGTCCCCGGTTGAGCAGCGAGAGGGGAGGGGCATGGGCGGGGATTGTGCGGTGGGGTGTGCTGTGTCGGTGTATGTGTCCGCTCGCCGCGGCGTGCTTGCGTGGGCAGTTGTAGGCTGGGCGGTTTGGAGGGGAAGCTTGCCGTCTTCTGCTGCCGCGGCAAGGATTTCGCAGACGAGCTTGCGTATCTGGTGGACCTCTTGGTCAGTGGTGGGAAGGGGGTATGCTAGCTTTGGGCTAAGACCCGCGCGGTTGAGGACCCTGTGGATGGCGTGGTACCCACGGGTGAGGGACTGCTGCGGACTGGGGGGGGGGGTTCGTTCGTGTATCCGGGCCCGCCTCGACTTGTGTGTGGGCGGTGGGGATGGCCCAAACCCAGGGCACGGTCCCCGTGGGTGGCCAGCGGCGCTGGATCCAGTGGGTTAGGCAGAGTATGGCCAATCCCAGGTGGTAGCCCGCCTTCCCTGAGGTGATTTGGGCCAGGGCGCGGGCTGGAGGCTTGTCCCCTGGCTGGAGGATGCCCCTGAGGACCCTGTGCTGGGTGGTGGGGTCCCCTACTGCCCCTGGTGGGGCGGTCTCTGGGGCGAACATGGTGTCTGTCCCTTGGATGAGCCATTGCGGGCCGGGGGACGTAGCCGTAGCGGCTATCACGTAGTAGTGGCCGCGCTCGAGGACTGTAACCCAGACCTCCGGCGGGGGGTGGTCACTGTCTGTAGATGGGGGGGGGAGGTCGTCGTCTGGGGTGCGGAGGCCGGCGGCGCGGAGGGCGGTGTCGCGGTTTGGTGCGGTGGCCACTGCTCCGGGCGGTTCGGGTCCGCTGGGTGGTCCGTCTCCGCTGGGGCCCGTCGTAGGCGTACGGTCCCTTGACGCGTGACGTTGATGCCGGTGTCGTGCGTCAGGGCCTGGCCCCACTCGATGGGGGGGATCCAGACGTGCTGGCCCTGGGTGTGTTTGCGGGCTCGCCAGAGTACGAGGTCTACGATGGTCTCGTGGAGGCCGCTGCCTGGGGTGGTCAGGTCCCGGAGGGCTTTGACGTTGAGCTTGGTCCAGTCCTCTTGTAGGCGGTACCAGCCCAGGGGGGTGGTCGGGGCCTGTCTTGGAGGGTTGCTCGGAGGAGGTCGGGGTCGCGGATGGTGGCCAGTGTGAGGGGGGGGTGCCCCGGGTCCGGGGGGGGTGGGCTGGATGGGCTGCCGGGGTCTTGCGCGTCTACGCCGATGCATGGTTGGCCCTGGTTGGGCTCGGCCGGACTGGGCGGTGCTGGGTGGCTTCTTGGGTGTGAGATGGGTCTCGGGGCGCTGTGGTGGTGTCTTGGAGACCTGTGGATGGAGATGGGGGGCGCGTGCGGGGCGCGGAGTGGGTTAGTGGACGTCTGTGTCATGCACGGCATGGTAATGGATGAGACGCTGCATGTGTTCCCTGGCGGTGGGGTCGCTGAGTTGCTCCGCGTGTGTTAACAGGAGGTGTTTGCGGTGTACCATTTGGGCCGCTGCTCTGCGGACTGCCTCCAGCTGGAGGTGTGCTGCTGCCTCCATGGGGCTTTCCGTGTGTTTGGTGAGGTGTCGGTGCAGGGCCCGTGTCACCGCCCCTCTCATGGTGGCTTCTTGGATCAGGGGGTCCCGGAAGAGGTGTTTGGTGGCCTGGTGTGCGTGGCTGTGGGTTGGCCATCCTTCGTGTTGTCGCAGGGTTTCCGCCGGGGACCAGCCCACTAGCGTGTCCCTGCCTGTATGGAGGGGGCATTTCTTGAAGTGTTCCCAGTCCTCCGGGGTGGTGTGGTCGCACGGGCAACGGGTGTGTTCGTCGGGGACGTGGATGTGCTTGCGGGCAAGCCATCTGGCGACCCTGGTGAGGAATGGCAGTTGCTCCCTGAGGAGCTGGATGCGTCGTTTTTGGAGGTGGGCTGGGACGTTTGCTGGGCGCAGCGCTGAGTGGTAGAGGGGGATTTGCAGTCTGTCCTGGAGCTCCTGGATGTGCGCCCGGCTGTCTGCGTCGCCGAGCACGCGGGCGAGATGTTGGATGGGGCTGGGGTAGTGGTATGCTCTGTCGTGGGAGGAATAGGGGGCGTCCTCTGGTACCCAGTCCGGGGTCTGATGGGCCTCGGGTACAGGGGGCACGTGTTGGAGGTGTGTGTGGTTGCGGCCGAGGTCAGGGATCTGGAGGGCTGGTAGGTGTGTTGTGCGCTGGTGTACTGCCTGGTTGTCGACCTTACCATTTCCGTATTGGTGTCTGTGGGACTCTTGTTTCACGATGTGGAGTTGGACGTAGGGGGGAAGGCTGCGAAGGGCTTTCCAGAGCAGGAGTGCCTGGGTGCCGAGGCTCTTCGCGGTGGCTTAGTGAAGTGGGTGCCTTGCTATGCGGAGGAGCAGGTGTGTATCGACAGTGGCACTACCACGAACCACACCCAGACGATGTGCGGGGAGTGGGCGGGTAGGTGGGCCGCGATCTCGGTGATGGCGTCGGCCATGGCCCCTAGTTCCCCGTGGGAGGAGGCCCCATAGGTGGTGTGGCCCGTGTGGTGGTCCATGTGGTAGTGTCCCCTGGTGTGGGTTAGCTGCAGGGTGGCCCCCCCGGTGATGGGCGTGAGGGCGGATTCGCCTGAGGCGTCGGTGAAGAAGAGCCGGTCCGCCGGTGATGGTTGTGGGAGGCGGCATGGGTTCATGGGCAGGTAGGCGTATATGGCAAGGCCCGTGGCGAGGTGGGCTACTGGGGTTGTGGGCTGCAGGATGGGGGTGGCGTACACCCCTATTCCTTTGGAGATGATGTGTTTCGCTTGGGGGGACAGGGCTATGAGTCCCTGCTCCGGCTGTCCTTGTGTGAGGTAGGAGTAGATGTAGTGAAGGATGTAGGCTGTGTCGGGGTTTAGGTCGTGGCATGTGAGGGTTCGTGTTCGGTGCTCCGGTGTGTGGCAGGAGTGGTGGAGCGGATAGTAGGGGTGCTCGTGCTTGCCCGTTCTGCCTGGCTCGTACATGCTGTAACAGATGGTGACTCCTGCCGGGTCGGGGCGGGGCCATGTGGGTGTAGTGGTGAAGAGCCATTTGGGCGCGTGTTCGGGGTTCCATGCTACCGTGGGGTTAGTGTCGGTGCGGTGGAACCATGGGGCTATCCATGCGTAGGCCTGTGGTGGTAGGTGGGTTGTGGGGTGGGTGTGGTGGCGTGCTATGAGGTGTAGTACGGGCCATGCTGTGGTTGGTGCCTCGGGGTCACAGGCCCAACATGTGCGTGGCATGCTCTGGGAATCATGGGGGACCCGTGGTAGGTCTCGGGCGGTCATGTGGTGTTTCGGTATGCGCCATTTTGCCCCGTGGTGGATGACGGTGGTCTACGTGGGTTTGCTTTCATTCGGGGCCAGTAGTAGGGTTAGTGGTGGGACTGGGCCCGTCACCGGGGGGGCGGGTTCGTGTTTCGATCCGGTGGGTGCGTAGGGCGTTGTCGCTGGGATGGGTCGGGGGTGTTGCCTTGTGAATTCTCGGTAGGCTGTGTGCATGTCTTTGCTTCCCGGTAGAATGTGTCCCGCTGCTCGTGCCGTCTGCGTGAGGTACTGGTGGAAGAGGCGGTATTGTGGCCATTCGGGAAGCTGTAGAAAGGGGGTGTGGTGTGCCCCGCTGTGGTGCAGGACCCGCATTTGGGGGAGGGTGACGTATACTACGGTGATGCAGGCCCCGACAAGGTCTATGGTGTGGATGGTGCCCTTGGGGTGATGGTGGAGGTCCCCGCAGAGGACCGCTAGTGGCCCTTCCTCTGGGCACGTGTGGTTGGTGAGTATGGCGTGGTGTGGGGATGGGAGGAGAAGCTGCAGGTGGTTCCACAGGCGCGTGTTCATGTTGGTGGGCATGCCCGTTTGGTGGAGTACCCAGCGCGGGCATGTGTTGCGGGCCCGTTGTGCGGCTTGGAGGCGGATTGCGGTGACCTCGCGGACCTCCGGTGAGTGGTTGTGGGTCATGCCGTGAAGGAGGAGGGCGGTGTGTCTCGTGTAGGCCGCTTTCACCTCGTCCCCTATGGCGTCCCCATAGTGGGGCCATGCCGCTCGGATGGCACGGGTGGGTATGGAGGTGGGCCAGCCCCCGTGTGCTGCCCATGCCTTGGTCACGGCGCGTGTGGCCGGCTGGAGGGCGGTGGTGGGGTGTGTCAGGTGGAGTGCTTGGAAGCCTATGGAGGCGTTCAAGACCCCGTTGAGGTAGTACGCCGGGCTCTGGTGGGACAGGGAGAGGGCCTTGGTGGTCGGGGACGCATATCTGGGGAGATGGGCGAGGTGTGATTGCAACTGGGGAGGGAGGGTGGTGTCCTCAGGGTTGGCGGCCTGGATTACCCCCAGGTGGGTGGTGGTTGTCACGACTTGCATGGGGGGCCCTTGTGGCCCTAGGGCCGGAGGTGTGGCAGACCCCTTGATCATGGCCACTGACTTTGTGGGGTGGACGATGAGGTTGTTGTGGGAGAGGTAGGAGACGGTCACGTCCAGTAAGTCATTGGCCTGTAGGGTGACCGTTGGCCCGGGGTCCGGGGCATGGGGTTCGTGTGGGGTGTGCGCGACCAAATAGAGCACACATGTTCTCCCACCAAGTCCCAATGAAATCCTTCCCACGGTCCGTCAGAATTGCACTGGGAACATCCCAGTTACTCATCCACTGACTTGCAGTCCACTTGGCAGCCATTTCAGAGGTGAGATGCTTCGTGTTGCAAGGGAGGACCTGGATGTAGGCACTGTGGCGGTCTTGAATTAACAAAACCCCATCGATTGGCTTCCTCGTGTAGAGACATTCCTCTTGGATTTGTCCCAACTCTAAGACATCCGCCGTCACCTTGTCCAACACCCTCTCAGGAATTGGCAGTCCCTTCAATAATCCTTCTGCCTTTTGATTCTTGGGGATGTTCGTCAGACATTGCTTGCATCCTTTGGCAACTCGCTCACAGGCACTCTTGAGGTCCCGTGTGTACACTCTGTGTCGTAGCTCCTGCGCCAGAACACGGGAGTGTCCGTGGGATGTCTCATTCCGATGCCAATGTTTGACATATTGGTCAATGAGACAATCAGGAACACAAATCCGTCCTTGCCAAAATAACTTGTCGCCTTGGATCTTGAAACCAGACGTCTCTTCAGAGTCGTAAGGCTTGTCCCCTTTTAACTTGTGGTATACAGACCCAAAGAACCTGTCCTCCTTGTACCTCTTCTTCCAATCGACATAGAGGAAGGAAGTTTCCTTGTCCTTTTGTTGTGGAGGGAGCGTGGATTTCGCCTTGGATCTTGTCACTGGAAACAAATTAAGGAGTGGCAGCGAAGACTCAGAGTCAGTGTTAACTCTTTCAATCTGATCTGCCTTGGTAATCTCCTTGCATCTGACCAAGTGAACCTTCATACGATTCTTAATCGAACATTGGAGACAATGTTTCTTGATCAGTGCTTGTTCCTCCTTATCAAACTCCATCACTTCGGCTTTATCCGCCGCTGTCCCATGAAAACTCACTTCAGAGTAAGCCTCTGAGGCTGGGTAGGCCCAGCGACTCAGGGCGTCCGCCACTGTATTGTAGCGCCCTGGAATGTAAGTCACGTGGAGGTCAAATCTGCTGAGAGTTTCATGCCAACGGCCTCTCCTCCCAGCTGGTCCACCAGGGGTATCCACATGTTCTGTCCTCCAGCTCTCCAGTGACTTGTGGTCAGTCAGTACCTGAACGCGATGGCCCAAGATCCAACCTTCATAACGCCGTAAGGCACAAAGGATTGCGTAGGCTTCTTGTTCCCTTGGACTCAAATTTCGCTGTCTTGTTGTAAGCTTGCGAGACCAGAAAGCCAGAGGATGATGGTGACCTTCGTCATCGACTTGTTCGATCGTAGCACCAATGGCGTAACGACTGGCGTCTGTACGAATATAAAAAGGTCTTCCATCCAACCACGGAGTCTTTAATGTAACCACATTTGCCAGTGCTTCCTTGAGACCAGTAAAGGCCTCTTCACATTCTGGCGTCCACTTGAGCTTGACTTGAGATCCCTTCTTTCCTTCTATTTTGCCAACCTTGAGTAACTCTGTCAATGGACCAGAGAACTTGGCGTAGAGGGGAAGGAACTCGTGGTAATAATTGCAGCAGCCTAAAAAGGCACGAAGCTGCGTGATGCTTTTAGGCCTTTCCCATAGCTGCAGGGCAGCCATTTTCCCTGGGGCCGGTCTTCTTGTCCCATCTTCCAAGACAGAGCCACAAAATTCCACGCTCTGGAGGAACATTTTGCCCTTCTTGGGTCCACACACGAGCTTGTCTTGTCGAAGGACTTCGAGAACTTTGCGGACTTGTTCTTTGTGCAACTTCAGGCACTCATTAAAGTTTTTTCCCAACGGCGTGGCAATCAGTGAAAGTGCTGCCCTGGGTCGTTGTGGGTGCCGGAGGGCTCGGGGCCGGCAAGACCAGTGGGGCAGGCACGCGAGGAGTCTCCCTGGATGTTGTTATTGGGGGTAGAACCGGATACTCGAACACCAACAGAGGCGAGAGCAGCGACAACAGAAGCAAGGTCCATGCTGATTGTGGTCCGGCACAAAATCCCAGTCTATGAAGAAAATTGAGGGGAATTATTCTAAATACATCTGAGTGTCCAAAACTGTCTGAAAAGATTTAAATAATCCAATTATGTAAAAATGTTTGGCCGATCTGGCCCGCGAGCGCGCGTCAGCGGCAATTGGCGATTCCAGCTAAAATAGCGGAACGCGGCGGATTTACGATGAATGGACCGCGGAATCAGATCCGGCATATCAGAAATATATAGGAAATATCCTGTGACTGAGCTGCAAGGCGGCGAATCCGCCGAAGCAAAGAAAATGACCAAAATGTAGCCAATCTGAGCAGAATGTCTGAAAATCTGAGCAGATGGGGCTAACCGCACTTACACTCCCCCTCCAAAAACACACCGGGGTGTGTCGCTACGTCAACGAAGAACGTAGTGCGGGTAAGTCCCAGAAAAAAAATAGAAATGTAGCCTCGATGGGGCGAAATCTGCTTGATCTGACCTGATTTGGGCTGAATTGGCACTGAATCAGGCTGGATGAACCTGAAATGAGACAGAATGAGAAGTGACGAACAGTCCTCCGTGCAGTAAAACATTAGGTCAAAGGCTAAAAAGCATGTAAACGTATCGAGAATCGATACCAAACCATGCATTGGTTGAGAATGAGGTAGATTATTGGTGGATTGAGTGGGGGAATCAAAAATTGGAGTGACATCTCAGCGCTCTGGCACAGTTTCGCTGTCGCGGGCACGCTACGGTGTCCTCGCCGAACTCTACATCGTGTTATCCCGCTTTTGTCGTTCTGAAAAGTACAGCATGTGGCTCAGACTTGGCGCATCTGGTGGATGATCACAAGATTGAGCAAGATTGAGAGTCAAATACTCCAGGATGATCAGTTCCTGATGGCGCTCTTGGACTGCCTTGAGGGAGCGCCGGCCAACACTTGGCTCAGGACCTGGAGTGATCGTGAGGATTCAAGTTCCCCCCTTACCTTTGATGAGGTGTGGGAACAATTGGAGGTACGTGGATCCCGGCTGCCTGAGGACCATTACCACCAGATGTTGAAGAATTTTCCTTCATTCTCGCGATTAATCTTGCACGAAGTGCAAGACAAGAGACAGCGCTTCTGGAATCTCGTAGAAGAATCTGAACATTCAGGCGAAAAATTTTCTAGTGCCGAGCTGAAAAATCTGATTTTTGACAAGATCCCCTCAGAAACCGCCGCCACCCTTCGGAATAGACAGTCCGAAGAAAAGGTCAAGACCTGGTGGGCGGAAGTCGATGGCTTTGACGCCTCGGCCAACCGGTTTACAGTCAGGGAGGCACTTCAAAAGTGCTCCCCCACGTCGTTTACCAAGGTGAAATTCACTGAAAACACGTGGAAAATCAAATTTAATGAACACGAGGATCGGGACTTGTTTGTCCAAGTCCTCAACAGGGGAGTAAGTTTCCACGGCCATCGCCTGAAGGCCAGGAACTGGGTGTTTTCGTTCACCCCACAGGAACTGTGGGAAGAGGTTGAGCGGCTCGCTGACGCCGCCAATCAAAATTTCCATGAGGGTCTTGGGGGAAACAAGAATACCCAGCAAAACACCCAAAATGGGGCCCAAAAGGGCAACAAAAAGGTGAATGACACCCGGAATGTTCAGGATCATTGTAGCATCTGCCTTCTTCTAGGTTCTACGAACAGAGCTAAGACGCATTCTACTGGTAATCACCGATGGTCTGCTTACGATCACAAGGTGATTGGTGAAAATGTCAGTAATTCGCAGAATTCAGACAGGAATGACAGACAGGTGCATGGTGCCAAGGGGGGAAAGGGTAATCCCACTCCCTCCGGTGGGAACAAAAATACTGGAGGCCCTGGCGGGTCCCAAGGCAAAGGAAATCGGACGCCATCTGGCTCCGGTGGACAGCCAAACGGCCAGACAAGTCCCAATGGCAACGCCGGAGGCGGAAATCGAAATCCAGGCCAAACCCCTCAATCCGGTACAAACAAAGGAAATGCTCCAGGATCACAGGGTAAAGGTAAGGGAAATCCTTCAGGAACCCCTTTCTCTGGTAAGGGCAGAGGGCGTGGCGACGGTGGTGGCCCATCATCCGGCGGCCGTGGCCGTGGACGTGGAAAAGGCAACCATCGTGTGGATCAGGTCTCAGGTGCAGATCAGGTGTCCGATGCGGATCGAGATTATGTCGAAAATGCCCTGAATCCAGCGGATGATCCGTTCCAAGATGAGTGGATCGACGAATCAGGCTGTGTTCACAATGTAAATGCAGCCGCTGGAGGTCAGAACGCCTAGGGGAGCCACGAAAATCGCCCCTCCCCAGGCGATTTCAGGCATGATCCCCAGATTCCTGATCGACCATTACTTGATGTAGGGTCGCTTGTCTCCTCTCCCCTGGATCCGGCAGCGGATCCTTCTGTTGTAGTGGACGAGGTTGGTGTACAGTCCAAGCACAGGGCCCGTCAGTTTGTCACAAAGCTGTGGGTCTCTGATTGCAAGGGAAATCTCCACCTCGCCACTTGTTTGTGTGACAATGGATCAGAGGTAAATCTCCAATCCAATTCATTCTTACCCGACGACTGTGTGTTTGAATCGCCTCATCCTGTTACCCTCGAGGGAGTTTCTGGACATTCTCTCGCAGGTGGGCAACGCGGTTGTTATATATCAACTCATTTGGTCGCTCAAGACCTTTGGGAAGAAGGTAATGTGGAGGAAGTTGTCCTTAAGGATGACTACTTTTATCGTGCTGACATAAAGTATGACCTTTATTTGGGCCATCCTTGGCTTCGTAAGAACAGGGTAGCGCCCGTAGGTCATCGTCGTTGTTTTTTGCTGGAGTCAGGTCCTTTGGAGCGTCCTGAATTTCGTTTTTTGCACGCAGGGTTTAAAAGTGCAGAAGAATTTTTGAAGCAAAAGGTGACACCAAAATTTGGTGAAGATGTCACCATTGCAGAGGTGAATGGGAGTGCCGATTACTCCCAAGAGTTAGAATGTCTTCGTAGGGACTCCCAGCCACGACGCCCTTCGCGCTGGCACTCTTCATCCTACAGAGTTGTCGACAAATGGCGCGATGCAGTTTGTGAATACTTTCATGAACATCATTCCTTTTGGCCCCAGTATGATGCCTTTGCTAACCGTATGAACAAGCGCTTTGACAAGCACTTTAGCGACGCTTGGACCCATAAATGGGACAAGAAGTTGTGGATTAATCCTCCGTTTCACTTAATCCAGCAGGTCATCCACAAAATCAAGCAAGATAAAACCCAGGCAATTTTAGTTGTGCCCTTGTGGGACGACAAGCCTTGGTTTCAGGAATTACAAGACATTTGTGTAGATTACATCGAACTTCCCAGGAAGATTAAGCTGTATGCCAGGGACGACACAGGTCCCCTGCCACAGCGGTCCTGGAGTTCGCTTGCATTCCTGGTGGATGGAAAGCTTTCTGACTCTAATTCTGCTGATTCTAGTACTGATTCCTGTGTTGGGTCTGAATCTGAGGTTGAGCGTGGTACTGATGATGAATCTATTTTTTCTGATTTTTGTCCGTCAGATACCCAAGGTGATTCAACGTCCAATGGATCCGCCTCGTCTCCCTCTTCCCCAATACGGTCGACATCGAAAAGAATCTTCAGTGCACGGGCGAGGAAAAATCTCCAATCGCGCCGCAAATTCAGAGTTTTTTATGAAAAACCCCCTGTGGAAGCTTTCATGGATCCTTTCGAGGAGCTGGATCACGAAGAGAATCTCTGGGATTTCGACACACGACCCACCTATCTTCAAGAGGCAGTTGATACGGACCTGTTTAGGGACATCCGTAAGAAGATTCTTCCTGCCAAAGCCGAAGAAGTCGCCAAAGTTTTTTCGACAGTAATTCCTGGCGATCAGGTGGACACTGAATTGTGTTCCAAGTCAAGAGAAAAGATTTTTGAGGAACGGAAGGACACAACCCTTTCAGGGAAGTTGATCAAAGACCCCCCTGTCCGTGGACAGTTCGGTGAAGCCTTCATCGAGCTTCGTGAAGGGTACAAGGCAAAAAAACAGCGCCCTTATGAAAATCATGGACATAAACATGAGATCCTCAGAAAAATCATCGAGAGAAATCTCAGGGAATTTGGTTGGCTTGAGGGTTGTATGACCAGCGAATGGTGCTGTTCACCCTTCACAGTCCCGAAGCCACCGCCTGCAGACCAGAACACCATTGATGGTTGGCGAATGGTTGTTGATTTTCGCAATCTCAACGCCGAAACAAAGGCGGATTCACACCCCCTGCCCCTCATTGAGGAGGAAATGGCCAAGAGGGCAAGAGGTCGTTTGTTTTCTGTGCTGGATCTCCGTCACGGCTTTCACCAAATGCCGTTGAGGAAGGACAGCCGACCTCTCACCTGTATGTGCACGCCATGTGGCCCAGTCCAATGGACCGTCATGCCCATGGGGCTGAAGAACGCCCCCTCATTTTTTGAAAGAATGATGGAGGATGTGCTGTTCACAACCCATCCTGAGCTTCGTGCCTTTGTGAGTGTGTACATAGATGACATAATCATCGCGACGGAGGGGGAGGGACTGACCGAAGCCGAACTGGTGGCCCTACATGAGAAGCAGCTGAACCAAGTTTTGGACATTCTTGACGCCAATCAGCTGATTTGTGGGCCAAAGAAGGGAAAATTATTTTTAAAATCAGTCGAATTTTGTGGTTCTCTCCTAGAGAATGGCACCCGACGACCCAGTCCAGGGAAGCTCGTCGCTATTCAGAAGTGGAAGCGCCCTGAGACGATCACGGAGTTGAGAGGATTCCTGGGTTGTTGCAATTTTTACCACACTTTTGTGCCGAATTATGCCAAATTTGCTGCCCCCCTCACTGAATTATTGAAGGTAGGGAGAGATGCAGGCAAGGCAGGTTCAAAGGTTCGTGTCAAGTGGACTGACGAGTGCGAGGAGGCCTTCCATCACTTGAAGGCAGCCCTCTGCGAAGTCGCCACGTTGCATGTGCCCCAATTTGACCGACCCTTCTACATTAGAACCGACGCTTCTAGGTACGCGATCGGAGCTGTTCTTGAACAGGTTGATGAGGCCACCGGCGATCATTACCCTCTTGCATTTTGGTCTCGGAAGCTAGCCCCACGCCAAATGCAATGGTCGCCGCGTGAGCAAGAAACGTATGCCATAATTTGCGCTCTAAAAAAGTACCAATCGTGGGTTGGCACCAATCGAGTCGAGGTCCTGACGGATCATCGATCTCTGGAGTATTGGGCCACCGAACACATTGATACTGTCGCGAGCCCAGCTGGTCGACGGGCCAGATGGCACGAATTTCTCTCTCTGTTTGACCTCCATGTGTCGTATTTGCCTGGAAAACATAACACGGTAGCGGATGCTCTGAGCCGATGGGCTTACCCCGCCTCAGAGGGGCTGCAAAGTACCAACATCCATGGTACGGAGCAGGACCGCCATGTAATCATCGAATGGGATCAGGAAGAAAAAAAGCTCATTCGACGTGCATGCATGCAGTGCGCTGTTAAACAGCACGCATTGCCGTGTCACGACATCACGGCCATCACAGATCCGGCGCATGCCCATGAGATCTGCACCAAAACCCTGAAAGTCGTGGAAAAAGTCACCGATCCCTCCTCAGGGAGTGTGAAACGGTTTGACTACACCCGACGAGTAAGTCGATTTCGGTTGATCCAAGGCATTAAACGCCGAGATCCGGCCAAAACTCCACCCCTGCCGAAGGATTCCCTGATCATCCGTGACTGGACGTCCGATTACCTGCAGGATCCCATGTTTAAAGAGGTCTTTGGAAATCTCAAATCCAAAGATGCTCACAGGGATGGGATTTTTGCTGAGTACTCGTTGGATGGGGGGAAGCTGTGGATGGAGGGTAAATTGTGTGTGCCAGACGCCCTAGCCCCTCGAGTGTTAAACTGGTGGCACAAATGGGAGTCCCCCCACGCACATGGCCGTCGACTGTGGTCGATGATTAAGCATAGGTTGTTTGGATCGAGGCTCTACACTCATTGCATGAAAGTAGCCGCCGGATGTGCCCAATGTGCTGTCTCGACGCCCCCCAGCGCGAAGAAGCACGGCCATCTGAGGCCTCATCCTATTCCGGAGCGCCTTTTCAACAGAGTCACGAGTGATTTTTTCTATGTCGGTGAGCTCGATGACGAAGAGTGCCATTGGACTAACAAAAAAGTCAATGGTGTGCTCCTCATTCAGTGCCGTCATTCCGGCTACATTCAAGTGTTGCCTTGCAACATTGAGTCGATGACTGGCAAGGCTGCCGCCAAGTGGTGCGCGCAGACCTGGATGGGAGGTTGGGACGTCCCATCCGAGGTGGTCACGGATTCAGGCAAAGAGTACACCTCCGAATGGTGGAGAGAATTATGTGCTCGCCTTGGAATCCACCACCTCCGATGTGAAATCCACTCGCATCGAGCGCTGCCTGGCGAAAGAGCCGGCCGCTCAATTATTAATATGCTTCGTAAGGAGCTCGCGAGTGAAAAGGATTTCCATTGGATGGAAGTTCTCTTCGCATTGCTTCGCCGTTACCACAACACGCCTTTGTACCATGGCCTTTCTCCAAATGAAATTGTCTTTGGACGAAAGAAGTGTTGGTGGAACATGCCGTTGAATAATCCTCGCCCCTGTAAAGATGCTTCGCTGTTTTTGGACGAAGTCCAACGAGCAGATAAATCTGTGTCGAAATTAATCGAGAAGCATCAAGCTGACTGGCTTTGGGTTCAAAATCAAGGTCGAAAAAACCCCCACAATTTTGAAGTCGATGATCGAGTTTGGCTTCGAAAATCCGAAACCACCCTGGACGGAGATGACAAGCTTCTTCCCTTGTGGGAGGGGCCCTTCGCTGTTACAGCGCGTCTTGGAGAGAACAGGTGGAGGATTCGTGTGGATGTCAGCAGGGAAATTGACGTTTCGGGCGATTGCCTCAAGAGAGAGATCCCCTCCCCCAAGGATCGGGTTAAACCCCTTTTTTGGACTGCAAAACACTTGTCCGATCGGGTCATCGAAGGGGGAAAGTACGAACTCAAGAGGATTGTTGAAGCAAGACGTGACGCCAAGGGCGAATGGGAATTTCTGTGTGAGTGGAGGGGCTTTGATTCCAGTCACAACAACTGGGAACCAGCCCAATCTTTTGTCCATGGATACACCAAGGGGTTCATCGACTTCCTCAAGAAGCACCCCGAAATTGGCGTACTCCTGACAGATTGTTTGTCGAAACCAGACAGACAAGTGGAGAGCGACGGAAAACGACCTGTGGTGAATCGAGATCCAGCCTTTTACGGCCCTCAGCAGCCACATTCCAGGGCTGATCCGTCGATCCCCCCTCCTGCGGTCAGGCCAGCCCAGGAACCAAATGAGGACCAAGCTTCAAGTTCGGCCGCTGATTTGCAGCGCCCAAGCCGTACGAGGGCCAGACCAGACAGGTTGGTGGTCACATGTATTCGTGCTTGGCCGAATTAAGGAAGCCATCCTACCACATTCTGCTCAATCCACTGTTCATTTTTTCTGTTTATGTCATGATGTGGAGAACTGCGAATGTTTGATAATTTGACGTCAATCAACTTTTCTTTGGTCTCCGTTCGGCAGACAAGGCGTAGATACGCTGACGGAGTGTGCTGCCGTGTTCAGAAAAAACCAAACTCAGGCTTAATTCAGGCAGATTCGGGGTAATCTTGTCTCTGTTGGTCTGTGCATCTTTGGAATTTGGCTACTCGTGCAGATGGAAGCAAATGTACATAATCAAAACGCTGGCCAGCGACATTCACCCCTACAGGCACCCCCTGTAGTACTGGCTGCACCAGATGCGACGCCAGGAACTCAGATCATACCTTCATTTGCTGTGATGCTAACGCCAAAGTCCAGATTCAGATCCAGGATCCTCAAATTTACCTTGAATTTCTCAGGTTTGTCCATCATTCTGCCACTGTTGTACGAAACCCAGACGTCAATTGTTCAGACAATCTTCATGTAGGAGCTCTAGGGACTTCTAACAGCAACCTCTGAAGTCCGTAAGCTTCGTTGTATTTTTGGCACACGCCAATGTGAGCTCAATCCGACCTGAAACTGTCGAAAATGGTGAATCCAAGTGTCTTGTGGGACTCCATCGAAAGATTGGCCTTGTCCAAGTCGATTGACACCATCGCCACTGTAAATTCGGTGTCTCTCAGTTATATACTGTCAGTAAAGCGCCTTCAGAGAACCTTCGGCGCGTTACATGCCAAGGATCCAGGGCTATCATGTCCCATCATGATGCATCATCACATGATCCACATTTTGATGGAATCTGTTGGATGCTCGCGAACAAACGTGCCGGAAAGCACAATTGAGCTGAATAAGCGACAATATATATTAACTTTAGTCTAAGCGAAGGTGTTGGTAGTTTCAGTTGTACTCATTCCGCTTCATTTCACCTTCATCTCAGGGAATTTACTCATTTTAGGACATTTTAGGTTGATTGCCTTGTCATCTACCATCATTCCTCGAAGATCTGTTTAGATCTAAGTGCACAGAAAAACATCTTTACCTTCTGTGGTGCACTTAGGGTCTGTTGACTGCAATTGTAATTGTTTTTCCTCACTGTGATTGTCTCATCCCCTTAATCTCTGCTACCATGAAAGTGCTGCCCTGGGTCGTTGTGGGTGCCGGAGGGCTCGGGGCCGGCAAGACCAGTGGGGCAGGCACGCGAGGAGTCTCCCTGGATGTTGTTATTGGGGGTAGAACCGGATACTCGAACACCAACAGAGGCGAGAGCAGCGACAACAGAAGCAAGGTCCATGCTGATTGTGGTCCGGCACAAAATCCCAGTCTACGAAGAAAATTGAGGGGAATTATTCTAAATACATCTGAGTGTCCAAAACTGTCTGAAAAGATTTAAATAATCCAATTATGTAAAAATGTTTGGCCGATCTGGCCCGCGAGCGCGCGTCAGCGGCAAATGGCGATTCCAGCTAAAATAGCGGAACGCGGCGGATTTACGGGAAATGGACCGCGGAATCAAATCCGGCATATCAGAAATATATAGGAAATATCCTGTGACTGAGCTGCAAGGCGGCGAATCCGCCGCAGCAAAGAAAATGACCAAAATGTAGCCAATCTGAGCAGAATGTCTGAAAATCTGAGCAGATGGGGCTAACCGCACTTACAATCAGAAGGTCGTCAATGTAGATGCTGCAGAATTCTTGTAAATCAAGAGACTTGTGCTTGTGAAATAAAATAGTCTCCATCATCTTCTGGAACATCGACATCGCATTCTTCAGACCCATCCGCAGTACAGTCCACTGGACAGTGCCACAGGGCGTGCACATTGCCATCAAATGCCTATCCTCCTTTCGAAGTGGCATTTGGTGAAAGCCATGGCGCAAATCCAGCACAGTGAAGAGCTTACCTTTGGCTCTTGCGGCGATATCCTTCTCGATTAAAGGAAGGGGATGCGCGTCAGGTACCGTGGCGGCATTCAGAGCTCTGTAATCCACCACTAGACGCCAAGCATCTATGCTGGATTGGTCAGCAGGTGGGGGCTTTGGCACAGTAAATGGTGCTGAACACCAATCAGAACTCATGCAGCCCTCCAACCAACCGAACTGATAGAGATTGCGCTCAACAATCTTTCGCAGGGCATCTGCTTTGGTGCCGTGAAGGTAGAATGGACGTTGTTTGTGCACCTTTGAGCCTCAGATTATCTCAACCTTGGCTTCCCCATTTTCACATCGAATTGGGGGGTTTTTCCACAACTTCCCACTCAGCACGTCATCCTTATAGTCTTCGAACACTGCATTCCTTCTTGCAGCTATCCTGTCTCCGTCGACCTGATTCCCACATTTAATCACCGACATTATGTCCACCAATTTGCGAATTGTTGGTCGTGGTCTCATATTCTTGGCCACTTCATTCCAAACTTCTTCGTCGCATTGTTGGCGGATTAGCTCACCTGAGCTCGCTCTTCCGTGGGATCCCACCAATTAAGGGGGTCTACAAATGTCTTGAAGGGATGGTCGGACGAATTCAGCTGCATTCCTGTCAATTCAGGTGAAAATCTTGGAAATTTGTCGTCATTCTTGCTTGAAATCTTGATATTTTTGGCTTGATTCTTGTCTGATGGGGACGAATTGGAATGGATGGAGGCGTTCTCTTCAGGGACGCCGATTGTCCTTCCCTCCTTCTGCGACGATATGTCGGGATTCCGCTCTCGATCGTCTCGATCCACCTCAATTTCGTCGATTCCTGAGGAATTTGAAATGACCTCTTCGGTTCCCATTTCACTGTCATCGCGCCAATAATCTCCCAGATTCCCGTCAACTAAGCACGCCAACGTGCTCCACGAACGCTGTGGCAAAGCCTTGCCATTGTCTTCGCAATACAGCTTCACTCCCTTGTGAGGTAGCTCGACAATGTCGATTGAAATGTCCATAATGTCCTTGAACCAAGATTGTTTTTGGCCAGTTGGGGACAATTAAAATCGCCTTTGCGCCGGATTGCTTCAGCTTCTGCACCACACGAGGAAAAACGTCGAAGGGCGGATTGATCCATAAAGGTTCAGACCAGTCCTCACTCCAGGCATCGTCGTAGAACTTTGCAAATCTTTTATTTCTGTTGTTTGCAAAGGCATCAACTTGCGGACGAAAATTGTGGTTCTTTTTGAAGTAATCCACCAGAATGTCCCGCCATTTTTCGACTACACGATAGCAAACTGACTTCCACTTCTTGCAGTTCAATGATTCCACCTTTCCTTCGGCGAATTCTTCTTGATTGCCTGTCCATTCCTGCCCATCTCGCTGAATATGCAGCTTATTTTGCTCCTTGAATTGGTGTATACTCTTGGTGTATGGGTGCAGATAATACAGGTCGGACGGGTCGCTGGTCGACGGATCCTGGAGGAAGCATGTCCTGTGTCCCATGGGCGACACACGGTGAGCGTGAAGCCATGGTTGACCCAAGAATAAATCATACTTTATGGTGGCTTCATAGAATTTTCCAGAAGACCACTCCTCCCTCACCGTCTCCTCCACGCTCAAGACAGATTGTTTCACCAATCTGACCGCCAATTCTGCCTCTCTGTCGCCACCTTCAAGGCGATGTCCGCTCACTCCCTCCAGCTGGACAGGTGTCGAGGACATCTTCGCCTCGTCCTCCTGCAGAGAGCCTCTCCTCACCAGATTGACCTCTGAACCATTGTCAATCAGACATTTGGCAAGTTTAACCTTACCATCTGTCGTCCTGACCTGGATCCAGCAGACAAACTGGCGCTGCTTGCCCCGCCGGACAGCCCTGAGGACCCAGGCAGGTTAGAGGAGGCCGGAGGAACGCGCCAGCCGATCCCAGCAGCGTCCATCTACCGCCCCAACTACCCTGATGGGCTTGTCTCCTGCCACTCAACACCGATGTTGGGAATTGGGTCAAGTTGGCTTCCCTATTGCCATTCTTCTTTGACGTTCGGCTGCACGTCCTGTACTTGTCCTTCGTCAACCCATTCTTCTCCTGCTTCAACGGCATTGACTCCTTTTCCACGTCCACGACCACTCAATGACTTTCCACCACCACCTTTCTTACCTCCTTGGCCTTTGTTGTTGGAGGTGTTGGAATTGGGGTTGAATTCGTTGGATCTGCCCTTGCCTCGACCTCCAGTATCCTTGTTGCTGCCGAAGGTCTTGTTTGCTGGCGTCTCCGTATACAGGGGGTTTCCATTCACCTTGGAATCTTCTTGATACCCGGACTTTCATGGTCCCTTTCCACTCTTTTCGCCAGATTTTCCATCAGATTTTCCACCAGCTCCGCTCTCTCTTGAGCCACCTGGATCTCCGTTCTTCTGTGAGTAATCCTTTGGTGTCCACTGTCTGTTCTGTCCTTTGGACTGCCCTTACCTCTTCCCCGTCCATTTTGGTCAACATCTCGTGCTCCATCCTGCTGGGGATTTTTGGGAGAATTTCCCTTTCCATCCATTTTGGACTGATTTGTCTTGATATCTGAGGGCGTCCACCTGTGATCTGCGGTCGTGTGAGTCGCCGCCCGACCTTCCTTTCCAAGGGCAATGCACACGGAGCATCCCTTCTCACCAATGGCGCTGACCTTGCCTCCGAAGCCTTGTGCATCCTGTGACTTCTGGCGTTCTAAGTTTGCATACTTTTCAAGTTGGTCCCAGATGTGCTCGACTCCATACGAGAAGATCCACGGCCGCACCTTCAAAACTGTCCCCTTATACTTCACTTTTCCATCCACTATGCTACAGAAAAACTCCGACTGTTCAGAATCATGGAAACCAACTCTCCATCTGCCCTCACGAATGGTGATGTCTTTCAATCCCGTAGCACTGATAGAGTGTAGCAACTCACGAACTGCCATTTTTCCCTTAGTCTCCGGCAATCCTCGGACTTCAACCCAGTTGCCCAGGACTTTTTGGTCCGCCTGGGAGTCCCTGATCTTCTGCTTGGTCTCCGGCGTGAGCTTGCTCAGGAGAGTCTTCTCCATCTCGCCTTCAAAAAGGCCTTCTCCCGAGTTCTCCGCCTCCTGCACCAAAAACTCCCAATCCTGCCTTGCTATTTGGATCTCTTCAAGAAACAATTTCTTGATCGCCCTGAAGTTCTCAAGACGGTTCCTGTAATGATCCTCAGGGAGTCGAGAGCCTTTCTTTTTGAGACTTCGCCACAGCTCTTCATAAGTCAGGGGATCTGCTTGATTCTGCCTTTCCACATAAAGATTATATGTACTTTCCCTGAGTTTGCCAGTCAAACAGTCCATCAACCCGAGAATCCAGAGTTCCTTGTCGAGTTTCTCCGTCTGCAACCAGACCATGAATTGTCTTTCGAAAGAAGCCCAATAATTTGGATGCCCTGAGAACTTAGGCTGCTTCATTACTGAACCTCTAAGCCTCATGTGCAAAGGATTGAGCAGGTGGTTCAGGTTGAAACCTGTGGATGTGCCAACAGGATTGACAAAAACTGGGTTGACGGCGGCGCCTCCCATTGCCTGTGCTTGAGCAATTGCGGCCGCCAGCAACGCCTGATCCACAGTAGGCTGTACAAACGGCGTTGATTGTCCTTGATGATACCTCATCCCCTTCAATTTCTTCTGTTTTTCCTTCATTTTGGCTTCGTTTTCTTTCTTTTCTTTGTCCTTCTTCTTCAAGGCCATTGATCTCTCTTTCACGGTGGTCTTTGCTCTTCCATCAATATCACCAACAGTACTTACAGACAGTACAGACCTTCCTGACGAAGACTCTCCTCCTTCTGTACCCAGATTAAACCCAATAGGACTTGTAAATCCAGTAGGGGGAATACCAGAATTTCCAGTAAAAGCTGGGAGTGGGCCAGTAAAAGCTGGGGGTGCCGGAGAATGTAGAACGCCGTAAGGCGTGGATGCAGGTGCAGCTGAGGAGGTAGGTGCTGGGTGACTTGCCATTGTAGGCGCTGGTCCAGTGAGCCCAATAGTGCTCAGATTTTGTACCAGATTGGTCAATTTTTCAAGCTTCTGCTCCATCTCCTTCCACTTGCTGTCGTCATCCCGCTTTTTCTCCTTGGCAGCCCTCTTCAGCTCCTTCACCCTGTCTTCCAGCGACGAAATCTGGCGCTGACAGGAGCAGTCCTTGGCACACTCACCACAGGATGGGCATCTGGTACCTTTTCTCTTTGCTTCTTACCTCATCAACCCAAGTATCAACACTAGAGTTAGAGTTGGGAAGCTTGGACAATTGCTCCCTGGAGAGGTGAGAATGTGTCGAATCACACCTCATTTCGTCGACCTCTTCGTCGTTCGGACCCCAGGCGCCCGACGGACCAGCGTGCTGATACACATTCTGGCGTCTCTCCTCTGCAATGATGGCCAATTGAACCATCACGGCAGCCTGGTGGTCGAAGTGGTCCATCAGCTCCTCCCAATCCTCTTGTTCCTGCAATGTGGTGTCAAATCGCAGGCTGCCACTGTCCCTGATGAACTGGCACGACACTCTGAACCAGTCCCTCAGACGGCCTCGATAGCTTGCCTCCGCCAGTAGCCAATTTTGGCGGTGCAAGAACTCCTGATTCCAGATTTCCTGGAAGTGGTTTTCCCAGTATTCACCAGAAATCTCACTAATTCCAGTATTAGACGGCTCTCCTTCGCTGCTGCTGTCTTCAAGATCAGGTAGAGCGTGAGAGGTGGAACCAGATTCACTTGAGGAGGGAGATTCTCGACCGGGTTTAAGGTTAGGGGGGGCGTTCATACAACAATCAGCACAAGGATGAACTCCAGGCCAATGTCTATGGCCACAGTAAGGACACTCTGAAGGTTGATCCTCGGTCTGCTGGGGAGAAGCCACGAATGTAACCTCAGGGGGATCACGAAGTGACCCAGGACGGGTGATAGCCCCGCTAAAGTCCGATGATCTCAGGGTGTCCGTGGAGATTCAAGAAGCAGAGTCATGATTTCCTCTGCTACCATGTAACCGCTGCATAGTGGCGGATCTTTCTTGTAACTGCGAAGCCTGTAGCCTTGATGCCCCAGGGGTCGTAACGCCCGACACTGCCCCTGATATCTCCGAACCCAACTGACCCTCTTCAGAGCCGTATCCAGCCTCTGGGAGCGACATATGCGAAGCACTTGTGAGCCCATTGAACTCCATGGTGGAATATGAATAGTCAGAAAACCCGGTCTACAAAAATGGAGCAGACATAGAATCTCATTGTGCATCCATCGCACATAGTGACTCTGATCACATTGATGTATAAATTGAGTGCTGTCACTGCTGCCGTTACACAGGGTAGCTGTGCTTGAGGGTTCCATCTCGGTTGAGACCTTCGGTCCCCCATTGGGAAATGGCCGAGTCGAACTCCTCCTTCTCTGGTGCTTGCCATTGGAAAAACGTTCCACCACCGCCCACATTGCTGGCGTCGGTCACCAGGATAATCTCCCCTTGTGCCCTAGGCACGCCCAAGCACTTAGCGTTGGCCACCTTGTCTTTGAGCTCGGCAAACGCTTGTTGCTCTTGTGGGCCCCAGCGCCAAGTAGTACTCTTCTTGATCAAGTCCGTCAGAATGGCGCTGGTGTAGGTGAAGTTTTTGATATGGCGGCGATAGAAGTTGCACGCCCCAATGAAACTGCGTACATCATGAAGTCCTTTCTTGGGGTCTTCGTGTCGTACCTTAGCATCCATCAGGGGTTTGGCCTTAGAGGCCGCTGGGGTCCACCACCCATAGCCAACGTCAAACCCCAGGTACTGCATGGTCTCCTGCATGAACTCACACTTCTCCAGCATGAGTCGTGTGTGGTTCTCCTGGCAGACCGCAAAGAACTCACCCAAGAGGATTAGGTGGTCCTCCTGGGTATTGGTCCCGAGGCATACATCGTCGATGTGAGCTTCCATCTGGGCCCCACGGGATATAAGATCCTGCACCTTAGGTCTCCTTCGTAGGATGGACAAGATCTTGTTCATCAGCTGTTGGAATAGAGCGGGTGCGTTGGCCACGCCAAACGGCATGACCTTCCACTTGAACACCCCCCCCTGAGAGGTGATGAAGGCCAGTAGCTCCTGAGCGTTGGGCGTCAGGTCCACTTGCCAGAATCCGCTCCTCTTGTCCATCTGGGTCTTGTAGCGACAGGAGGCTATCTTCTCAAGGGTACACTCCATATTAGGAATGGACCCTGAGTGGTTCAGCGTTTTCTTGTTCAGCTCTCCGTAGTCCACTACCAGCCGTTTGGCTGTAGACCCAGGTTTAGCCACCAGGAAACAGGGGCTGCAGTGTGGGGGGTAGTCCCCGTCCTTGTACTCCAGTACTAGGCCAGCGCCGATACATTCCTGTATCTGTCGCTCAATCTCGTCGGCCTGCTCTTTAGGAGCTGCATAGGGTCTCCTCCGGATCTTGTGACCCACGAACTCGGGTTTCAGCTTGAGGTCCATCTGTACCAGCTTGTCGCATGAGGCTGGAGGGGGTAGTTCTCCGAACACCTCCACATAGGTCCTTATAAGCTTCTGCACCCGCGGGTCCAATAGCTTGATCTTGTCCTCCATGTCCTCGTCAGAGTGTAAGTTGCTTGCCTCCTGAGTAATAGACGTTCGGAGGTGGTCCTCCACCGACTCTTCGCCCTTGGTAGTGTCCTTCAGCCCTTGGTAGGCATATAGGAGGTCTTGTTCAACCATCTCCGGTGGACGATGGCAACATAGGCACGCTCGAGGGGGTTCACATACACATTCCTCCGAGAGGTCGTCCTCCTCTGGGGTCCTCACATGGGCGCCCCACACGCTCTTCATGAGCTTAAGATCTACCTCCCGTTGCCAGGTGGTGATCTTCTGTTCGAGGTCCTCCTTCAATTGGGATAGATCTCCCATACGTCCTTGCTTCAGTGGCCATGAGCTGCGGGTAGGCTTAGCGTAGCATAGCTTTTTTGCCACCAACTTCCTCTTGGAGTCCACATACGCCCTTGGCCTGGATCGAGGGTCCAGCTCTTCGTCCACGGGGTCTTCCACCCTCATGGAGAGTAGTGGTTTCTGTGGGGCGACGTACTCGGCGTTCTCCACTTCCTCCACACAGGTTTGCACGAAGAAGGCGTCGTGCTCAGTTTTGTCATCTGAGTGGATAGAGCTAGGTAGCTTGGATAGTCCACACTCAGAGACTCCATCAGGAACAGGTACATGGCAGGGAGAGTTGGGGGCGTTGGTGTTAGTCACGACGTACTCATCTCCTCCGGGTATAGTCCCAATACCATCTTGAGGCCGCAGTCGATCCTTCAAGTCACCCAAGGCAAGTCCATCGTTTTCTCGTTGCATAGCCTGGACCAGAGTCTGGTCCAGATCCTCCCAGGGGATGGAGGTAGACCTCCGTCCACCACGCTGAGCATACTCCCCCATCCGGGTTTCCCAATAGGCGTCTTACGCCCCAGAGGCACGTAGATGGCCTCATCAGGTAACCGAACAGAGCTGATAGTCAGCCTGTCCAGGAGGTTTCGCCAGTACTCGTTGCCCCCATGGGCTCCCCAATCGGGGGAACACAGGACCATACGGGAACGTTCCAAGGCCACCTAAGTCAGGACCTTCCCCAGTTCACTGAACCTGGGGTTCCCGTAGGCCATCCCGAAAGAGGGCCAGTAAAATTTGTAGCTGCAGTTCTTCCCGTTGCTGCAGTAAAGGTCCAGTACATGCTGCTTGTCTCTGGCGAACAACTCCACTCTCAGGTCTTCTCTAGAGTAACCCAACTCCTTCAGACCTTGGTCTAGGACTTCCCCCAATAGTTGATAGTCCTCAGTTTTGGAGGCCGCCATCATGTTCGAAGGCTGCTCCTTTGATAGCCTCAGGTAGCTCGAGGTATGTTCCGACTGCTCCAGTGGCACAGACTCTCTGCCACTGCCGTGGTCCACGTAGAGGAGGTAGGGCGCTTGCAGCGTCAGGCATTGTATCTGGGAGTGCTGCACGAAGAAGTCAGTCCCCAATACAAAGTCGAAGGCCTCAGTGTCCATCACATAGAACCGATGGGCGATAGTCCGGGAGCCCTTAGGTACCTCCACTTCACAGTCCCCGCAGCTGTGCACCACATGTCCATCCCCCATTCGTATAGCCGCGGTGGTCATGGTGTTCTTCAGGCTCCCACAAGGTAAAATTTTCTTGGCCACTATAGATATGGTGGCACCAGTATCCAATAACCCCAGGTATTCACGTCCCCCTAGTCGGATACGTACCCAGAACACCAGGTCTTGGGTGCCACCGGAGCGTCCCCGTCAGAACTCCGCGGGACAGGTCACCTCGAACCCCTTGTTCCGCAGCTTGCGGGCCATCCTCATGAAACGGCTTCTCTTCTTAGCGTTGCCGTCATCACCACCTTCGTGCTCCCGCTTGGCCCCTTGTGCTTGCTGGGCCTGCGTTTGTGAGCGTGTGGTAGGACCAGACTGCCCTCCATAGGGCTCGGAGTTCCCCCCTGGATTAGGGTTGGGGTTGCCTCCGTTCTTGTCCGTGTTCTTGTTGTCCTTGTCTGGCTGGCGGTTAGCGCCTCCTCCTCGTCCACCGTGACTCTTGTCTTGCCCTTGTCCACGTCCTTTCGACTTGCCCTTGCCGGAGTCGTTGCCTTTGCCTTTGCCTCCACCTTTGCCTGAGCCTTTGCCACGATCTTCACCCTTCAACTTCGCCGACAGGCGCTGCTTGTGGTAGCACTCATCCTCGTAGTGCTTCCTCTTCCCACAGAAGGCACAGGTGATTGTACACCTGTAGTGATCCCGCAGCTTCGCCTTGGCGCCGGTGTTCTTCTCCTGCTGCTTCCCTTGGACTACGAAGCAGTCTCGCTGCTCGCTGTCAGGGGCGTGCTGCAGGTGGCCCTGCTCGTCTGTGGCATCACACCAAAAGAGCTCCTTGACGTTTTCCATGATACGGGCGTGGGCGTGTTTGGGGGTAGTCCCTTGCCCAGGTCTGGATCCTTGGTACCCTTTGCCATGGCTTCCAGACCCTCCACCTCCAAGACGGTAGTTGTTCAGGTGCTGGTCGCTTTCTTTCTCCAGCGCCAGCTCCAGGAGTAGTACACATAGATCCTCGTAGCGGAGGGATCTAGCCTTGCGCTCTGCCGTTGAACGGCACTCCTCCCACAGCTCTCGAGGGAGCTTAGCCACCAACCAGAAAAGCAGATCGTCGCTGCTGTAGGAACCGGGCGTCAATCGTCCAGCCCAGTGATCCAGGTCAGCCAACAGCTCAGAGACCCTGCCAGGTTTGGGGTTGTTGGGCAGCATGGGCAGGTTCTGGATCTCGGCCCTCATGGAGAGGTCGGTTTCATAGGTCGGGTACTGCCTCTCCAAGGCAACCAACACATCGGCAAAGGTGGCGGAATTAGTCACGAGCTGTCTAACGTGCTTCTCCAGGTACTTGGTCTTGCAGCACTGCAGGAGCAGATCGCACTTGACCCGTCCACTAGCGTGCGTTTGGCCGGTCAATCGGAGAAACCGGCAAAAATTCTCAGCAGACTCGCTGGGGTCCTTGCCTGTGAACTCAGGCACGTTCACCACGATCTTGCAGGTGGCAATAGCCTTAGCCTCCTGATACCTGCGTCCCTCAGGGCATCAGGTCTTCCTCTTCTTCTTCTTCTTCTTCCCACTTGGGTTCTCGGGGTCCTCCGGGTCGTCGTCCTCCGAGGGCGAAGCAGAAGTCATCGACGGCGTCTCATCATCGGAGGGGTCTCCGCCTAGATCACTAGAGCCATAGGGCTCCACGTCACCCATTGCCCTCAGGGCTGTTAGCCCCAGCCACTCCAGCTCGGCTCTCGTAGAATTCGTCAGGTGGCTGTAGTGCGGCTTTGCCGTTCTCGGTACGAAAGGGCTTCTAAGTATCACAGCAGGGGTCGGCATCGGTCGGCTCCTCAGGCTCCCCAGGGTGTTTGTCAGCCCTGCCACCAGGTGGTTGGCCTGTACTCGATGGGGTGACATTCCCAGCGTGGTAGGTGACGCTTGGGGCGGTATCATCAGGGGCTCCAGTTTCTCTCGAATCTCTTGAGTGAGGTCGCCAACAATTTTAGAGGTGGCTCCTCGGAGTAGCTCGTTGATCTCCGACCGCGTCAGGGACCTGTTGGAGGATCTCCCCGATCCTTTACTCTTGCCTCCAAGAGACTCAGAAAGATGTCCTTGAATTATGCCCTAGATATTTTGATGTATTCCTGCAGGTTTTGTAGTTGAAACCCCCAACCAAAGCAGCAAGTAGAGCAAGGACAGGATGTGGATCGAATCAATGATTGGTTTTGGAATCCAGTGTAACACAGAAGGGCTGCAGATAGACAAAGCAGGTTTATACACAAAGATTCAATCACAAATGGATGATACAAAAGATTTTATATGAAAATTGGTCTGACTCTTGCCTCAGAGGTTGCAATAGGCACTTCATGTGCACTCTTTTGGGTGAAATGGTGCTGGTTAGGACTGAGGGGCATAGATGTCAAGACCACACAGAAAATGACTTGGCCAAGCAACTGCATTCAGAAACAGTTACAAAGTAGGACCACAATAAGTGGTAGAAACAATTGAGTATAGGGGTCTTGGGGTGGGAGACCAGTAGGCTTAACCTCCAAGGCCTAAAGCATGAAATGCCAGTTTTATTTCGGTATATCCTCCATGAAGGAAGGTACCTCCGCTCAGTTGAGTGGTAGGGGTGAACTTCATGGGGGGCTAGGGTCACAACCCTAGTTACTTTGAGAAAGTGTACTTTAGGCAACTAAAGGGAGACAAAAACACTTAAGTTTGTCTTAGCATCAACAAAGGGTTTTAAGGGGGGCTTAGCCTGGATCAAGCCCTCCAAGAAAGACATGGCAGTGACTTTTTCTTACTCCCCCCTGGAGTACTAGTTAGCTAAGCTAGTAGGACCAAGGAAAAAGGCTCAAATATTCCCAAAATTACCCCAAAAAATGCATTAAACTTACCAAAAACATCCTCATCACTTCATAGAAGCCTATCACACTGTAGGTACCCTTGAAAAACAGTGTAATGTACCGTGAATGGTGTCCCTTCGATGGAGCATTCCTCAAAAGTCGCCGGCGTGCGACGAAAACTTTTGGAAAAAGTTTGGGGGTAGTGGGGTTTGAACCCAGGAATCCCTCCCTAGAGCACATGTATCTGCCCACTAGGGTACAGTCGAGCGCTCTAATGCGGACGGCTATCGCTGTATAAACAGCGTTTTAGTATACGTCATGACCAAGGGCCAGGGCGGAGCAATACTCCCAATGGAGGACACAAACCCCCAGGAGCTGGAAAAAATAGAAAATGTAACCAGCAGGGAGTGATTCCTGCGGTTTAGCGGAAGGGGTTGCGATTTAGCAAGTGAAATCATTAAAAATCGACGAAACCACGCGGGAAATCGTCATTTTTACACATAACTCAAAGTCGCAGACAAGCGCAAAGGAAGCGGACTCCAAGAAAAGGGTTGCGCAAGCGTAAACGGCTTTTGGAAAAGAAGGTATGAGCCGTAGTTTTTAAAGTTTTAAAGGAAATTTTTGCACAGTTGCATCAAAATTTTTATAAACTTCAGAGTCAAGTATTCAAATTCAGCCCACACCACAGAGCAGGTCAACAACCCATCTCTCAGGTATGTCAGTGTCACCTCACACTCACGCATTGCGTTCGTGTTGGTTGTTTCGTCAAAACGTTAGGGTTGTCAATGCTGTGCTCGTTGGGGGGTCGGGTGTTCTTCTCTCGTGCTCTGCACAGGTAAAAACAGGAATGAAAGGTATGTGATGCGAATGGAGCGCGCAGCGCGCACGTAGGGTTAGAATATGCGCTGTGCCCGCGATGCATGTGCCTAATCGAGGCATCCACACGCTGTGACGCTTTACCTGTATCCCAAATTCACCCTTGTTTTCTTCTTCACAGGTAAGTAAAGAAAGCGTTTGTTCGTGTGCGGCCGTGGCGTTAAAGTAGGGTTGCTTAAAACGCTTAGGCTTGTTTTGTGTTCGTTTCAATTCAGCATTCACACGATGCGTGGTGAGTAAGGTAGGTTAGCCCAGGAGGAGCTCACCTCCTGGTTGAGTCAGTGGTTCAGCCTCCCTTCCCTGCGTGCACATGATGCATTAAAGGGTAGGCCACGCGAATTGCGCACAGTAAACCTTGTTTAGGTTACCCAAAGGCTCCTGGGTACGTTCTTTAAGAGAACCTGAGGAGTCTCTTAGAGCTTGCTTGCTTGACAGGGGAGCTGATCCGTCAGCGTGTTTGCGGACAGTGTATTATAGGTCACACTGAGAAGGGTATAATACCTGGAGTGTGGCTTGGTTCCTCCGCCGCAAACACCCCTTCATTTGCCTCTGTTGTACAGGTGGGAGAGGTTAAGGGTGATTGGTGCACGCAGCAGCTGCCTTCGGCGGCTATCAGTTTTTCTGCCCCAGCAAAACAGGGGCGCTGATCACAAATCAAATCACTGTGCCTCAGCCAGTACTGGCGAGGGCAGTTCGACTTCAACGACATCTGCGCTGTGCACGCAACGAGAGCACCCCTTCCCTCCAAGCCCTAGCAGGGGAAACGCGTTGTGGCGTCCCCTGTTAGGCCACAGCTGCTTAGGAGCGCTGTGTTCGCTTGTCTTCTTCACAGGAGGGCCATTAGGGCCTGAGTGATCTTTGACTGCAGCACCCAGTAGCGTGTGTAGGGGTTAGGGTCAGCAGGCCTGGCAGGAGTGGAGTGCAAGTGATGAGTGCTCGCCCTGCCTTCGAAGGCCGGTGCTGGCGTTAGTGAGTGTAGTGTAGTGGTGTCTCCTGTCCCGCGTGCTTTTACTCGTGGGCAGGGGAGTGCGTTAGCTTTTGGCCTGTAGCAAAAATGGGCGTTTTGTATGCCCTTAGCACACTTGGCCACCCCTCCCCTATAGTAGGTAGGGCTTTTGCCGTCTTACCCCAAGGATAGGCGCCATGTAAGTGCGGCTAACCCCCATCTGCTCAGATTTTCACAGATCTGCCCCAGATTAACTACATTTTGGTCATTTTCTTTGCTTCGGCGGAATCGCCGCCTCGCAGCTCAGTCTCAGGATCAGACCTATATATTTCTGAGATGCCGGATCTGATTCCGCGGTCCATTCCCCGTAAATCCGCTGCGTTCCGATCATCCCCTTACTCTTAAAATGACAGTGGTCGTCGCCTCGGGCGGGTCGCGCCGGGCAGAACCGCGTTGTAACCGTCAATCAAACCACCAGTCAACGGTAGATTTTCCAGTTGGCCTAACCTATTGGCCGCCGCCCGCTGCCAGCATCTTCTGCCACACCAAAATCATATCCTTCCTTGGGTGCGATTCCGCGCGCAGCTGTCAATTTGTGAGTGATCAAGAAGGCAACTGCGCCTCACGCATCTCACTGGCAGCTCCTTAACTCAGGTATGGGATACTTCCTGCAGGGTTGCCAATTAGGTTTGGTGCACTTCTTGCTGGGTTGTTTCTGGGCTCAGGTAGGCACTTCTCCTCAGGCCCTCGGCTAAGCCTACTTCGCTTGGACCCTACTCGGGTGGGAGACCCCCGGAGGGAGGGTGGGCCCCTGCCGGTCCCTGACCCTGACCCTACTGGGGTGGGAGACCCCCGGACTGAGGGTGGGCCCGGGGAGGTTGGGCCCAGTCCCTGACCCTGACCCTACTCGGGTGGGAGACCCCCGGACCGAGGGTGGACCCCTGCCGGTCCCTGACCCTGACCCTACTCGGGTGGGAGACCCCCGGACCGAGGGTGGGCCCGGGGAGGGTGGGCCCAGTCCCTGACCCTGACCCTACTCGGGTGGGAGACCCCCGGAGGGAGGGTGGGCCCCGTGGGCCCCTGCCAGCCCCTGACCCTACTCGGGTGGGGTACCCCCGGACCGACGGTGGGCCCCTGTCGGTCCCTGACCCTGACCCTACTCGGGTGGGCGACCGCCACAGGGCGGTCGGGCCCCTGCCGGCCCCTGACCCTACTCAGGTGGAAGACCCCTTGTCCCGCTCTTTTGCACTAGGTTTTGACCAGACCCCATGGCCGAGACTTCTGACCGTCCTGACCATCCTGACCATCCTGACCATGCCTGCGCTCCTGATCATGCTGACCATCCTGACCCAGTCCTGCTGACAATCCTGACCCCAACTGCCGCACGCCACCTGCCCACGTTGCGCCGACACCATTGGATGCCCCCACCGCCGCCGTCGCCCCCACCGCCGGAGGATCTCCCCAGCCCGCCTCCGCTGGAGGAGCACCCAGAGTGGCCCTGGGTCCCGGAGGATTCGATCCGGGGCCTGCTCTGGGAGCTTTCGGATGATCCGGACGGGCAGGCGGTCCGACGCGAGGTGCGCGTCGGGGCACGCCGGCGGGTTCTGCAGCGGGCCCTGGGCCGCCGATGGCCTGCCCCTGCCCGTGCCCGTCCCGCACCTGCCCCTGTGCCGGAGGTGCCGCAGCCCGCCCTTCCACAGGGCGAGCAGTGGACGCCACACGGCGGTGGCCCACGCCGCCGGGAGCCGTGTGCAGCCCGCCGACCCCACGTGGAGCCGCCGGAGCCCGCGCGTGCGCTGCCGGTGCGGGCCACCTTCGGCGACGCCGCGCACCGGACGCGGCTGCGGGAGCTGGAGATCGCCGAGAGGGACCGGAGCAAGCAGGCCAAGGCCACTGTCCGCCGGTGGCTCAAGCAAGGGCGTGACCAAAATCGGCAGTGACGGAGAAGAAGGATCATCGCCGGTGGCTCAAGCAAGCGCGTGACCAATGCGGCAGTGACGGAGAAGAAGGATCATCATCGCGGGCTTCAATTACCGGTGTTTTTCAACACCACTGCTGGCCATTGATTGCATGCTTGGGCAGCTGCTTGCCGTGGTAAGGAGCAATAGCCAAGTCAGGTAGACACTCAGAAAGTGTATTTGGAGTCAAGCACTCAGACAGTGTGCACATGGTGTGAGTACCACATACCGATATAAAGTATCACTCAGAAAGTATTGGGACAAGAGTGCATGAGCCTCTACAGGACGTCATGTGGAGAGAGGCGTGTGCACCCTGCTTATCAGAAAACCCATCCCGCCTTTGTTGCTCCTCAAGCTGGGAAGAGGCAGGGAAAGGGTTGCCGCATGACGGCAGAGCATTGGGAGAGGTTAGGAGGATTGGGAGAGGCTCGGCAGAGAGTTGGGAGAGGATTAGGCAGGTGTTGGGAGACGGGGGGAGAGGGTTCGGAGACGGTTGGGAGAGTGTTGGGACAGGGTTGGGGGAAGGTTGGGAGCGGGTTTCGATTTTCGGGGGTCCACCGTTCATGATTGTCGTGAATTCTGGGGGGGGGGGGGTGTATTCTCATTTTGTTGCCTACAGCTACTCATGTCTAAATCAAGCTTGCATTCGTCTCTGCCGCCGTGTCAATCTGTGCGGAGATCGCCGTCACTGGGGTTGAGCTCGGTGGACTTGGGGGGTCGTCTTTGCGAGGTCGACGACGGACCATGTCTGCCGCCGTGTCAATCTGTGCGGATATTGCCGTCACTGGGGTTGAGCTCGGTGGACTTGGGGGGTGGTCTTTGCGAGGTCGACGACGGACCATGTCAATTTGTGTTGAGATCATCGCCATCAGTGGGGTTGATGTCCGTGGACTCGGTGGATCTTGTGTGCGAGGTTAAGGACAGACCAGGGCGGTGCGTGGTAGGAACGCCGCCGCCATGTGTGGACGTGGTGCCAACGCTGCCATTGAGGTCGCCACCCCCGCAGTGTCCATCCCTGCACACATCGCCTTCCCCGGCATCATGCTTGGTGGATCTTTTTCGGGGAGTTGACTTGGCAGCATGCTCGGTGGATCATTCCTCGGCATCATGCTCGGTGGATCTTCTTGAACCAGTACCATGCCCGGTGGATCTTTTTTGGGAAGTAGAGGATGGATCAACAACAACGTCGCCACCATGTGTGGACATGGCTGCGACATTGCCACGGAGGTCGCCAGCCCCACCATCGTTGTCCTTGGTGTATCTTTTTTGGGAAGTAGAGGACGGATCAACAACAACGGCACCACCATGTGTGGACATGGCTGCGGCGTTGCCACGGAGGTCACCACCCCCACCATCGTCGTTGACAGCAGCGGCACGTTCGTGTGTGAATTCCGTGCCTGAGGGGGTCGGATGCTGCCATCCCACGGTGGAGAATGAGGTGGAGGTCATCCGGTGGATGGACACGTACAATGCTACGTTGGTCAATGAGTGGCTATGCGACCAAACCAGCCAACCTCCTGCCAAAGCCCAACTACGGCGCATGGCTGCGCTGCTGGGGTGGCGCGGCATTGCCGATGAGGTTACCAAGGCCCTCCGCACCCTTCGAAGAAAAACCAACGCCGATCTGGCCCGTCAACGTTGCTGCTTTGCAAAGCTACAAGCGGGTGTCAACCCGTTTCGGCAAGGCAAGCGCCGTGCCCCGGAGGGCAACCATCGCATGACGGAGTACGTCACAAGGACCCGGAAAACCCGGACGACGTGATCAGCGTGCATGGGGGACGCCTCCGTGTGCGAGTAGGCCATCGAGGATGAGGAGGAGGAGGCGAGTGACGGGTAAGAAGACGAGGACATGGAGGATGACGAAGATTAGGAAGGAGAAGGTGGTGGAGGGCGGGCGTGGTGGAATCGTGGACTTCATGGCCGCCAAGCCTCTGCCATCCCTACCCATGGGACCAGTGCGAACCCTGGGGGACAACCGCGTAGGCTGGATACCCAACTGTGAGGACGTGGCCCCCCAAAAGTGCGCGCTGGTGCAATACTGACGTGCTCCGCGTGTTACGCGTTTTGCGCGTGCCGGAAGTCTGCTACTAAGTCCGCCTCTAGAACGCCTTGTTGCGCGTTTTGCACGTTGTGCGCGTTATGCGTGTGTTGTTTGCGTTGTGCGCGTGCTGCGTGTAATGAAGCAACACGCGCAGCACGTATTGTGCCACGCGGAGCGCTTCCGGACGGAAACGTCCCCTCTGTAGACGATGGACGAATGGACAATGGACAATAGACGAAACCGGTGTTTATCAGCACCGCTGTCCGCTGGGGGATCGTCGCGCCCGGCTATTGAGTCCGCGTGTTGTGTGGTTGCACGAGTCCTGTTTTGCGACGCGCATACGTCATGTGTGTGTGCCTGTTGTCGATGCACACCACACCACAGTACCCATGCTGCTTGCGCTCACCGTCCTTCAGCAACCTATCTATTGTGAGCAATGGCATCTGCTCCACGTTCAACTTTGAGGAGGGCGCGCGCGGTTCACAAGTGGACGCCGAAGCTGGAGGACCTCCTCAAAGAAAAGCCGTCGACCGGTGAAACTGTTGGCCAATGTGGTTTGTGCCGGCAGGCCATAACTGTCCGCACTTCTCACAAGTTGAACTACAGCTACGGGCGTTTGTATGCCGGTTGTGGCAGTATGGAGCACGGGAACTTCACGTGGTTGGAACCGGCGTCCCACTTACCCGTCCGTTGGGAGACATGCAAGTGTGGGCAAGCCATGGATTGCGCTGTCACGGACCGCCGTGTCGTGTTCCGCTGCTGGAATAAAATCACAGGCTGTCAACAAATGAAACAGGTGAACTACGCTGCTATTGTGGACCACGCCGAGTGTGTGCTTTGCGGTATCCGACTTCCAGCGCAAGAGCAGCCGGAGCCGGAGGAGGAGGCCATCGAGCTGTACAACGTCTCACAAGGCAGCACCGCGGTTTCGGCAGTTTCCTCTGAACCGTCGCGCCCTGGCTTACCGATCACCTTGACGCATGGTATGTGGATGGCACGACTACGAGAGGCGGATGCACGTTTTTGTGGGTCATGCTTCTACATGGCGATTCACGATTGTCGGTGTTGCGACATCATCCTTGTACGTCCTATAACGGTTTTGCGTTTCCTTGGCAGGTGCGCAGGGATACTACCTCGTGGTGAGGTCTCCGACCCGGGTACAAGCAACCACAACATCGTTGACCCTGTGCAACGTGAACTGTGTAGACATGGACGGGAAAGGCACCATATTGGAGGACTCGTTGGGGCTGACCGGTAGTTACACCAAGACGGTTGCTCTGCACTTTGCCGTGAACCTTCAAGGCATCGTAAAAAGCACGTTAATGGCTGGGTTTACAGAATATTGGCTGCCTTTTCTTGACGAGGCGGTCGTGGATTTGTGAGCGTCCCTCACAATGGCTGTTACCGTGTGCACAGACCATGTTATAGCAGCCCATGCAGATGCATGGCTATTTGTCCGTGGCTCGTTGTCGATACATTGTATATATTGAGAAATATGTTGATCGCGAGCCTGTCAATGGTTACGGATCAGTGGGGCCCGTCCTTGGCAGCGTTATTACGCCGCTCCGTTGACGTCGGAAAGGTGTACGTTACACGGTGGCGGCCTTTGTGAAGCACAACATCGCTGGAACGAACGCAGATTGGTCGTTGATGTGTCCATTCCCGTATTTGTGTGCCTGCTAGGGTCCGAGGAGGGTTAGGGCTAGGGGATGTGGGAAAACCACACCACGGGTCCCAAGTCCGTGGCACTCCGACAGGAGTGAGCGTTGAGGGACACTTCATTGGCCATGTAGATCGGTGTTTTTTTAACACCACTGATCGGCGCGCGCGCAGTGGTTGACATTGAATTCAGGCTCTCCTCAAATGTGAATCATGCCACTTGCGGATCGGCATCACGCATACCAAAGCGACTATACACGCTACGGAACAGTGCACGTGTGCCGTGTAAGTTGCTGCCAACATTGCGTCTGTCGGGACATAGGGATGTAGATAGGGATGCGAAACGACCGTCGTGGACTAGGGTGAAAGGGGTAGGGGTTGGTTTGCACTCTTGCCTGCTTTGCTTTAGCGTGGTTTTATCACATATTACGCAGTGTCCCTTTTATCGTGAACTGCAAGTCAATAACGAATGTGGGCGTCATGCTTGCAATTGCTTGCTGGGCGGGCCGTATTTAGCGCATGATGACATGGAAGATCTTTACATCCGGATGGTCGTTGCTCAGCCGGCTTTTGCGCGAGTTCCATTAATGACACCTAATGGAGATTATGACGTTCAGTTGTTGCAGTTCGTGTTGTGCTATGTCACCAATGGTGCTGCCCAGTATCCACTGCAGCTATTACAGAGGTGTTGATGCTAATGATATTCATTTCGGCTATAACCATCGTGAACATTGACAACATACGCAACAGCTCCTGTATCCGGTCTACATAGGTCAACGGTGGGGGCGTATCTCCAAAGCGATTCGCATCCATGTGCGTTGCTACTGAACGTGCAGCGCCCGCGTGCACACTGGCTCGCTTTGCGGTATGATGCAAGCCATGGAATGTGGTGGAATCTGGACTCCATGCTGATAACGGCACAGGGTACACTGGTGACAGGCATGCAAGACGCCCTGTGCATTGCGACCTCTATGTTGGATGCGACCATCTTTGACGCCACCGTGGTTGTCCAAAGCATTGGACACGGTATACATTACGTGCCTCTGTGAACCGGTACATGTTGTTGTTGTCAATAAGGACAAACTCGTGCATACGATGTACATGTTCTTGGCGTGTGCCACAACCGGTCCGTCTACAGCAGTCATATCACATCACATCACAAAGCTTATGAGCTTATGCATGTGTTTCTGTAGGTCAACTTCGGCTACCCATGCGAGGTTTCCCTGTACCGTTTGCACTACCGAACGCGCGGGGACTGTGTGATCATCACGTACAGGTTTCTCAAACCGTTCAAAGTTGTCGCCGCCGTGAGCTGTATGCACGCCGTGACAACACTATCCGTAATGCCACACGTCGTGCTGAGCACATGCGACACAGACAGAACGACTCTGCTCGACGGCGACAAATGCGACGCACGGTGCTTGAGCAACGCCAACAAGCCGGGAATTGTATGTTCCGTTCTCTTCCCGGAGAGGACCTCTCGCATGTACAACCGTGTGATATTGGACCCATGGATAGTGTGTGTGTTTACTGCTCGGCCTTGCGTTGGCGCAAAGAGATAGACAGCATGTGTTGTTCGGAGGGTCGTGTACGTCTCCCTCTTTTGGATGCCCCACCAGAGCCACTACGTGGACTGCTTCTTGGGACCTCTACCAGTGCGAAAAAGTTTCGCCAACACTTGCGTCAATACAACTCCGCTCTCACCTTGTGCTCCATGTGGGTCAAAGTAGACGACACCCTTACCCGCGGCGTGTCCCAGTTCCGCATTTCCGGTGCCGTCTATCACCGACTTGGTTCACCGTTGCCAGCTGTCGGACAACCACCAGAGTTTGCGCAGGTTTACATATTTGATGCCGACGAACAAGCTGCAGTGCGGCGAAGGCTACCGTTGGCCCGGAGCCTTGACCACTCCTTGTTGCGGCAACTCGCAGACATGCTCATGCAAGAGAACCCGTACGTACAAATTGTACGACGAGCGGCAACATTGGATGCACCTGACCTACAGCTCGTCCTGCGTTGTGGTGCAACAAACGACCGGCGTCGGTACAATCTGCCCCGCGCTTCCGAGGTTGCGGCGTTTGTCCCGGCCGATTCAAACACAGCGAACGCACGCGAAGTGCGTGTCAACCTGCGTGGTGGCGGCCTGAAGATCATCAGCGAGTACAACCCAGCATACGATCCGTTGCATTACGTCCTCCCGTTTCCGCGCGGGGAGCAGGGCTGGGAACTGGGTATCCCCCTTGGCGATGTCGTACGGCGTCCGCAGAGGCGGCCGCTCATCAACCCGGATACCGGCATGCCTCTCCAGTTGCAAGCGCGCACCTGTGTCACGCCACGCCAGTTTGCAGCATTCTACCTCATGGTACGTCACGGCTACGCAAACTATTTGCAGCGGTGCCAGCGCCTTTACGAAGCCTACATCGTGGACCAATACTGCAAGATCGAGCAGCAACGTCTCGCTTGGTGTCGTTTTAATCAACCCATTCTGCGCTCCCATGTTTACTGCGGTATCCAAGACGCCACCGAAGAGGGCGATTGTTCAGCATCGAGCATCGGTCGACGCATCATCCTACCGAGCTTCTTCGGGGGCAGCCCGCGACATATGCACGGTCTGTATCAAGATGCCATGGCCATTGTCGGAAAGAAAGGTAAGGCGGACTTGTTTATCACCATGACAGCCAACCCCAAATGGAAAGAGGTACAAGAAGCATTGTTACCCGGGCAGATCGCTGCGGATCGACCAGATGTGGTAGCACGAGTCTTTCGACTTCGTTTGCGAGAGCTTATGGACGACCTTTTGAAAAAGAACGTACTCGGCTGCACGGTGGCCCACATGTGGGTGACGGAGTTCCAGAAGCGAGGCTTGCCCCACGCCCACTTGCTCCTGTTTTTCGCGGACGCCGATAAGCTGCACACGCCAGACGATTATGATGATGTGGTATGCGCAGAAATACCGGACCGCACGGCGGAGCCGGAGCTGTATGACATCATTGCCACCCACCAGATGCATGGCCTGTGCGGCCTGCTGGATCCCAACTGTCCTTGTATGCGCGACGGCGTTTGCAAGGACCGGTACCCGAAGGATTTCAATGACAACACCCTGGACAACGACGACGGCTATCAAATGTATCGGCGGCGCGACAACGGTCGCACGGTATGTACCCCGAGTGGCATTGTGCTGGACAACAGGTGGGTGGTTCCGTACAACCGTGCCCTCAGTCTACGCTACAAATGTGACCTAAACGTTGAATACTGTGCGTCCATTTACAGCGTCAAATACCTGCACAAGTACATCTGGAAAGGGCCCGACCGTGCAGAGGCTGCTGTGATACAAGACACAAATAACGCAGACGAGGCGAACAAGACAACATCGCAAGTAAAACCGCCGCGTGATGAGATCAAGGAGTTCATGGATGGCCGGTACGTGTCAACAAGCGAGGCCACGTGCCGCATTCTACAGTTTCCTTTGCATGCCATGGAACCGCATGTCCTACGATTACCGGTGCATCTTCCGCAGGGCCAAAGCGTCTGCTTCAGCGAGGACACGGATCTGATCGAACTGGTAGACTCCGGCTGTCCGACGGAACTAACCGCCTGGTTTGAGTCCAATGCAAAACACGAGGCTGGCCGCCATCTGCTCTACGCAGATTACATCGACCTTTTTGTATGGCTTCCTCAACTACACTGTTGGATGCCGCGCCAGCGAGGCCACGGCAAGACCATCGGACGCATGTACTTCGTACCTCCATCGGCCGGCGAGAAGTACTTTTTGCGGGTCCTTTTAACACATGTGGCCGGGGCGACGAGCTTCGAGGACCTACGCATGTACAACGGCATAACATACGAAACGTTTCAAGAAGCCTGCCGCCAACGAGGACTGTTAGACGATGACCAAGAATGGGACAATTGCCTGGCAGAAGCGGCGACATACCAATCCGCGGCTACGCTACGGCAATTGTTCATCACCATCCTCGAATTCAATCAACCCGAGGATCCTTGGGGTCTCTGGACGCGACACAAAGATGATTTGCTTGACGACATAGTTCACGACCTGCGCCGATCCCATACCATCAACACGATGCCCGCTGCGGAAGAGATCGAAAACATGGGATTGTTGCGTGTTGAAGAGTTGTTGCAAGCACAAGGCAAATTCCTCCGGGATTTTCCAAGCATGCACATGCCGGCCATGTCCCACCAGCACTGCGCAACAAAATTGCGGCAGGCGGAACTGGATTACGACCGCGAACAGTTACGAATCAAGGTAGAAGCGGACGAACTCCGTATCACAGCCGAGCAGTCCCTTCCCTACGTGGCAGTTTGCGAGGCTCTAGACGACGATGCCCCGCGCTGCAAGGCCTTCTTCGTCGAAAGCGCTGGCGGATGCGGGAAGACATTTTTGTTGACCCTTATTTTGAACAAAGTACGCAGCGCGGGCCATATTGCCATTGCCGTGGCGACATCCGGTATAGCGGCACTACTTCTACCAGGCGGCACGACTGCCCACTCTCGGTTTGGCATCCCCGTGCAGCTGGGGGGCACATCATCATTGCTAATAGAAGGAGAACGTGCCGGCATCATCCGTGACGCGGCCGTCATCATATGGGACGAAGCACCAATGGGTCACAAAGACTCCTACCGAGTACTGGATTTGTTTCTCCGAGATATCATGGCTACGGTCGACCCGTCCTTGCATGGAGTTCCTTTTGGTGGCAAAGTTGTGGTCATGGCAGGCGATTGGCGGCAAATTTTGCTGGTAGTACGGCGCGGCACGCGCAGTCAAGTTGTTGGTGCCACGCTGAAGAGCTCGTACTTGTGGCCGTCCTTCAAGATCTTTGAACTACGGAAAAACTTGAGAGTGCACCTTGCAAGTCAAAATGCGTCCGGTGTGGTCGGTGCCGACTTCGCTGAGTGGTTGTTGAACGTTGGGAAGGGCAATACGCCAAATCCGTTGCCTATTCCTCCTTCTATGGTTGTTCCTGGTAGCGATGTCCTAGACTTGGTGAAGACGGTGTATCCGCCAAATGTGTGTCACGACCTCGAGAACCGATGTATTCTAACCGTGCGGAACAACTTCACTGATGACATCAATGACACCGTATTGCAGCAAGTTAGGGGTGAAGAGCACACGTACGAGAGTGCCGACTACTTTGGGCAGGACGCGGGTGAGGAAGCCAACATCTATCCAACCGAGTTTTTGAACACCTTACAACCAAATGGCATGCCGCGTCACACCATCAAGTTAAAGGTTGGAGTGCCAATCATCCTACTAAGAAACCTAAGTCGCTCGGCAGGCCTACTGTGGTTACAAAGTGATTTACAGTATAATAACGTCAACGAAAAACGAAAATGTAAAATGTAAATGTTAAAAAAGAATAATGTGGCCAAAAAATGGATAATGTAAAATGTTATTTTTTAATGGACGGGGGTCTCGGATAATGTAATTGAATGTTTTTCTCAATTTTTGCTTCGGCGCCTTCGGCGCCCCATGTGGACTCCCTCTCACCCTCAGGAAGGCACATAAGACAAGCAGTACACCAAAGCAACACTGATCTGAAGTATGACTAAAGCATTGTCACCGTGCTAGTCCCTCTTGGGTCGCTTGATGCGCCTCCCTGACCGAGTGAAGCACTCGACCAGAGGATCCGGCAAAACAGTGTCCCTTTCATCATCCGTTACCTCTACCCCGTCACCCTCCCCATCTCCCATGGTAGCCAAAATGTCTTCCCACTCCGCCTCATCCGCCTCCGTATCTTCGGAGTCGGAGCCCGAGTCTTCAACCGCACCATGGCGACGGGACCGTTGTCGCGGTGCATTCTCGATAATCTGATTCATGCCGCCGCCTGAAACGGCAAAATCCTTCGACCGACCACCAGCCACTCGGAATAGTGTTCCCGCGGCCTAAAGGAGCAGTCACACCATCAAAAAATGTTCCACGAAGTGCAACGTAACGTAACGTAAGACCATTGATGATGTGGCAACCATACCTCACGGTCTGAAGCTTCATTGAACAGGGTAGGCCGCTGCACAACATCCCAAATGGCCATCAACCCGGCCTTATCCCATCCATCTTTCAGAATCTTCGGTTTGACTTGTTCAATTCTTTTCTACAAAAAGTGAGCGTTGAAGTAATGAGTATTTGACATTTCGCTTTTGTGTCCAATAGATGTGGCTGAAACATACCTTTGTACTTACAACCCATGAGATGAACGGCTCACGCAATGTGGTCAACCGCAAATCCATCTTCAACTCGGAGGCGGCTACGCCGTTGTCAAATTGCTTCTTAGCTTCCAAAGCCAACCAAGCCGCTTCAAAACACTATTCACCGCCACATCCAAAGGTTGTAGCATTGAAGTACAAGAGGCGGGAACATAAAGCAAAATGCAATTGGGGTAGGTGTCTGCCACCCACTCCAAAATAGAATCTAGCCGATGCACATAGTACACGTCCCACAAGAGGATCCCTTTTTGTGTTCGGCGACAACTCAACTGTTCAATTTGGGGCCGAATGTAATCGTCATGCAACTTGGTCACATAGTTCTTAATAGTATCCTCTACGGACCAATGAGATTCTGAAACATCATGGAAAACATCCTCTTTGAAAGAGTCTATAACACCTTGCTTTGGAAGAGTGTTCCAAATGAGCTGGAACCTACCGGCAAACTTTCCCGAGGCACTTACCCCAAAGAGAAGCGTGAATTGCCTCTTGTCCCCAAAGCCTTGCAATGACACTTGGTCCGAGCCCTTCTCCCCAAAGGTTTCCTTTGAACATGGTACAAGAAGAACCCCGGTTTCGTCGGCATTCACAACCAACTCCGGTGGAATATGGTGCAAAGCACACACATATACCAAGCGCAACAAAAAGGTTCGCTTAATCTCCTCAAAATTATCGGGGAGAGTTCTTTGAGCTTTGCTAACACGGCGCCATGAAAGCCCAATCTTGCGGAAAAAGAAGTAGTACCATGACTGCTTAGGCCTCCATGTGTTCTCATTCACGGAATCTAAATAAGCCACCACCAATGGCTGAATGATGGCACGTGTCAAGGGGAGGCCTGCTTGGGAGTGACTCACAACCATTGACGCAATTTGAAGAAGCGTACCGTGCGACACACGGCAATTGGGATGACGGGTGAAGTCTCCGATGGCGTGTGTCCGTTTTGCCCTACCTTTCTTGGGGTTGGGTTTGGCCGCCTCTTCTAACAATTTCTTTTCCTTGGCTGGGATGGTTTTCAACCTCCACGTTTGCACCGTTGGATACTTCAAATCATTCCCAAGCGGGCAAAAAAGGGGGCGCAAATGCTTGTTACAATATGCCACACATTCGGATTCCTTCATCTTCATTTCCTTTTGCAACTGAAAAAAGCGCTTCATCACGGAAAGCGGTTGTTGATACCGCGTTGCCGTTTCGGTCCCACCTGCCTCATCAACCTCGTTGGTAGGCAACGAATTTGCATTCAAAGAATTTGAAACGGAAGATGAAGATGAAGAAGAGGTGGCCAAATCAATGGTAGACACAATGGGAACAACAACTGTAGGACTTGGGGTTAAAGAAGGGGCGGACTCCGGCTCCTGACTCTCACCTAAAGCAATCGCTCGAATAGCTTGATAAAGGTCATCTTCATGCTTCGAAATCAAAGACTTGCGGCCAAAAGCTCCCTTTCTAATTGGATTAGAAGAAACCTTGTATTCAACATCCTTACCCCATGGCAAACCCCACTTCAAAGCAAGCTCTCCACAACGATTCAAAAGTTGGGCCTCTCTCTTTTGCCTCTCAACTCTTTCACGGTCATTAGCCTTCTTAATTTCACGAACTTCGCTTGGAGTGGGTGTCCTCGGTTTGGGGAGAGGCGCAAGGAAGGAATGGAGAAGCAATTGCTTGGGCTTCTTTTTTTCTTCTTGTACACCCACATTGAACAATTCCTCATCTTCTTCCATTGGTTCATTCCTTGGTTCATCCTGTGAGGGAGATTTATTTTCATTATGAACCCAAACTCATCATTGTGAAATTCTTTAAAAAACAAAACAAGAAATACCATTCCCAATGTAATAATAATCCAAAACACGAAATTCGCAAATTGAAGTCTGTTGCTGCACAGAACTGTGCTCTGCGATCGCTCCGGTCCCTGCAGGCCGCTGCGCCGATCGCTGCTGAAAATGGGCGCCGATCGGCGATCGCTGCTGAAAATTTTAAAAAAAAGTGCATAACAGCCCTACTTACCGTGCAAGTACCAGGAATCGAACCAATGTCTGCCAAGTCATACCCGAGCGCGCTGGCCGCTAGGGTACTCCCTCTCAGCAGAGCGCGCACATCATCTGTATAATGTTAATGTAAATGTAAAGTAAATAATAATGCTCAGCACTGCATAATGTAAATGTAAATTTAAAAAATAATAATGCAGCCGGAATCGGGCGCTGTTAATGTAAATCACTTTGCAACCACAGTAATGAACGGCACCCGTTTGGTGGTTACCGCGTGCTTACGATACAGTGTGCAAGCAACAATCTTGACAGGTACCCGAAAAGGAAGCTCAGTGTGCATTTTTTTGCACTGAACGGCGCCTTTTGTGGCTGGCCAGGCCGGGGAGAAAGGCTCTTGCGCGCCAAGCTTTTTTGGGGAGGGGCGGGAGCCCGAAATCAAGTTCAACCGCGGGCTGAGTACCGCTGCACGTTGCTGTCCTCGTCTGCTTCATCTCAAAGAGACTTGGCAGCCCCGTTATAGACAATCGCAGGCCGGGGTCTCCGCTTGATACCCGAAGGCGGTGTGGTTGCGGATTGGGGGTTAGAGCATGACGGCTTGAGCACGGGGGGTGGCTTGGGGGAGGGATTCATTTGCAGAAGTGACTGGTGAGTGCCAGTGTGGTAGTACTGATTGATCGCGCCGCTAGGGCTGTCGAGGGTCGGCGTGAGAAAATGTGTAAGTGTGGCTTTTTCAAAGAGATGACACGTTGGACGAGTGTGAGGACGATTGTGAGTTTGTACTCGCGGGGGAGGGGGGGGCTGGTGCGAAGTACCTTGTTATGCGAGGAGAAGGGGCGGAAATGGGGGCGGAGGCGGCGAGGGGGGGTGCTGGTCTAGGGGGGGGGGGGAGGTTGAACATGTCCCTGATTGTGAGCGGCCGTTTGGGGGGCGGAGGCTCTGGCTGGGGTTGACTTGCGGTACCGCGTTTCAGTGATAGAGGCCGGACGGGCCTTGGGGGCTGGCGGCCGTGTTTTCGAGTTTTGGTGTGTGCCGCAGGAGATGGGGGGCGGGGGCGTTTTGGGGGCTTGTGTGCAACTTTGTCCGGGAGGGGGGGGGGAGGGTGGTAGGCGGGGGGGGGGCGTTGTTGGGCGGTGTGCGACGTGCTGTAGGGCGACCAGGGGCGTCCCCATGAGTTGGGGCCCGTAGGGGGGGTGAGCGGGGCTGGGGGGGGGTGGTCTTTTAGCCATTCCAGCGTGCGGTATAGGGCGCTGAGGAGCAGGGGAACACGATCCTTCAGGGCGAGTTTTAAGTCGTGACAGTGTGCTGGTTTTCTTCGGCCGGAGGGGGGGGTTGTGAGTTTGGTGTACAGCGTCATGGGAACAAGCCCCCGGACGAAATTGCGTCTCTCCCCCACGTGTGTGGTCGCGGACCACCATTGGGACACCACCGTGGTGAAGGGGGGGCGCCAGCATTGAATGTAGGATTGGACCAGGTGTTCGCACGTTGGGCAGTGTGAGACGAAAGAGATAACATCCATCGGGTGCGGGTCGGGGCAGGCGTGGCAATGGCGAGGGCGCAAGTCGTCGTGGAAAGCAAATGGCGCCATGTTGAAATTTCCGGAGGACCATTTGAAAGGGAGGCCTTTGAACCACGAAGTGTGATTGTAAAAATGGAAGCTGGACGGTGCGTGGATGTTTTCGTGTTTGTGGCGAGGGAGGAGATGCTTGATTGAGGTTGTAGTCAATTTGTGTATGACTGGGAGGGGGCCCCTGGATATGCACCCTATCGGGGGGGGGGGAAGGAGGGAGGGGTCCCAGACCATCACGTGGGCGGCCCACTTTGAGTAAGCATCTGAGATTTCATTCCCCACGAACCCGGCGTGCCCCTTGATCCACCCCCAACCCTGGATCATCCCTGGGCGTAGGGAGGCCTGAATGGACTGGAGAGAGGATTCCCACGTGCCGGCTGGCGAGCGTGATGGGAGGCCTGGGGGGGTGTTCGGAGAGAGAACAGTGATAACGTGGAGGTTGTCCCCTAGCACGGCGAAGGTGAGGTGCGGGTGAGATGCAAGGGCCCACCGTAGGAACATAATAGCGGCCCAGAATTCCGATCCCTCTGATGACTGGTACGGGGACGTTTGGCACAGTACCCATCTGGAGCCAGTTGGAAAAAACAGGGTGGCCGCCGATCCGTAGCCCAAGGCGCCCGCTGAGCCATCCAAGTACACCCATGTCGTGCCGGGGGACGATGCGAGGAGGAGGGCAAGGGCTGCTTCACAACCCCATTCTTCGAGGTCGTCGGGGTCAAGGGAGTGAGGTTCATCTGGGAGCCGGTACAGCTCGCCATGCAGTGACGAGTCGAGTAGGACCCCGCCGTATGGCCCGGGGGGGGGGTTGAGGATGTATTCTTGAGGGTGAAGAAGGGGGGGGGTGAGCAGTTCGTGGCGCCCCGCCAGTTGAGGGAGGACAGAAATGGCTGGGTTTTGAAAGGTGTATTCTTTCTCGTTGCGGCGGAGACCGGGGTTTTTGATGGTGTGGGTGGTGCCGTCCGAAAACTGGAGTGTGGCCGATTCTGAGTGCACTTCCGTGACTGTACCTAGGTGGAACCCCAGGTCCTGGGGCGTCCGTTTTAATCTGTTGCCGAACTTGCTGTATTGTGGTGCCGGCTTGGTGGCTAGGAACCGGACCTGGACTTTTTCTTTTGGGAGGAAAAGGGAGGGGGGGCAGGAGGCCCAGAGGCCGGTGCTGTGGTATCGGAAGCCTATGGCGTGGCATGCGTCCATGATGGTGTCTTGGATTGGGTTGCGTGTGGTGGAGAGCATTGCTTCGGAAAAAGATTCGTTTGTCGAGGCCGGGCCGTCTCCGTTGAGGTACCTTATTGCGGTGTTTACCAGGGCCATGCAAATTGAAAATGTGAAGTGGCGGAGTCCTAAGCCTCCCTGGTGGCGAGGGGTGTAGCGGGCCTTAGGGGAGACGAGGCGGGAGATCCTGTTGGCTCTGTCCGGGGAGGGGTCATGCGCAACATTTTGCCAGATCATGGCCTGAAGGGCCCCCAACTCGTTCAGGGCCAGGGGGTGTGCCATGAGGCGGTAGGAAAGAATAGGGATGAGTTGGACGTTCACCAAGAGAATGTATTCCGAAAGGGTGAGCTGGAGGGGTTGGAGGGTTGTGAAAAATGAGCGTATTTCCGACTTGGCCAATGCCAGTGTTTGTGCCTCATGGTTGGCGGTGAAGATGTATACCCCTAGGTATTTGTAGCAATTGTGTGGTTGCCCCGTCTTTTGGTTTGTTGTCGACAGGGGGGTGCCCGAGGGGGAGGTGAAGGTTCTGGGGGGAGCTGTTCCCATAGCGTGGATCTCGGTTTTGCTGAGGTTAAGGTCTAGACCCCACTCCCTGGCGACCGTGTCGAAGAAGTTTAAAACTTGCTGTATGCGGTCCCCATTCTCTGATCGATAGAGGAGGTCGTCAACAAAGGCGTGGCCCGATTCGTGTGGGGAGGGGGGTGCAGTGACGTGGGACGGCAAGGCGAAGAGGAGCACATTCAGGTAGAGGCAGAAAAGGATTGGTGACATGGGGCATCCTTGCCGAACGCCTCTGGTTTGCAGGTGTGAGGAGTGGGTTTGACCCGACACCACTGGGAAGTCGCGAGGGGCACGGTACAAGGATTGAATGAGGTTTACAAGGGGCGTAGGAAAGTTCAGGCGGGATAGAACTGTGAAGAGGGTGGTGTGGGGGACGGAGTTAAAAGCCTTATTGAAATCAATGTAGAGGCTGTAGCTACCGACCGATTCCCGAAACGTGGATAAGAGGTTGAAGATGTGGTCCTGGCATCTGCGGTTCGGAAGCCCGCCGAACTGGGTGGGGTGTATGATGGAATGTTCAATGGCCGCTGCCAGTAGCTCTCGGTTGGCGTGTGTTGCAATTATTTTGTAAACGCCGTTCAGCAAGGCTATAGGCCTGTAATTTACCGGGTTCATCACGTCCCCTTTCTTAAAAAGCAAGATAATGTTGGCTTCGAGCCATTTCTCGGGCAACGGCCGGTGGAGGTAGTAGTTGCATACCTTCCAAATGAATTGTTGGATAGGGGGGGGGGAGACGTGCAAAGTGTAGTTGTTTGTGAAGTCCCGCCCCCCCGCCTTGTTGGGCTTGGACCTCTTAAGCGTGTTGCGTAACGATTCCCAGGTAATGTTAGGGAGGAGGCCGTGTCTTGTGGGTTCGGGGCAGGCGGGGGAGTGTGCGAGTAGGCGATCCACTAGAGTGTTCGGCGGTGCGTATTCGAGGCTGCCCCCCAGGGTGAGGAGTGTAGAAGAGAAAATAGAGCCCACTTCTTTGGGGGTGGAGACGAGCTGTGTGGTGCCCGGGCGCTTCAGCGTTATTTCACCTCGTTCCACGGGGTTGAGCGCCTCGTTGATGGTGCGTTTGATCCTAGTTTTCCTCACTAGGCACCGATGGATTTTGGTGGTTGCGGCCTTGTTCACTTTGGTCTCCCACTCCTTGACGAGTTTGTTGAGCGTGTCCATGGAAGCGGGGTAGTTGGGATGGCTGGGGGGGGGCAGGGTTTGCAGGGACTCTTTGATTTTCTTTACCAGAGCCGAGGAGGTAGGGCGTGACGGCGTGGTGATACTGTGGTAGCTGGTCGCCACTTCCTCCAGCACGACGTCTGTGAAAAGCTCGATGTCCGCCGAGGACAAGGACTCAAAGCGGGGGAGGGTAGACTCGCACCACCGCGCCAGGGGGGCAAGGGAGTCGTGGTGCTTGGAGCGTTCCCGCTCCGTCAGTTTTCGGAAAACTTTCCTCTTAGTTGTGGGAGCTTCGGTAAAAGGGTGAGGGGGGACTTGAGAGGTGTACGTGACTGGGTGGTGGTCTGACGTTTTGTCGTCGGTTTGGATGGTTGCAGAGGTGGGGGCAAAAAATTCCGAGGCCGCCGGGGAGAGCAAAATATGGTCAAGGCGGCTACTGCTTGCCCTGTACGGGGTGGGGTATCGGGAGAAGGACCGCTCGGTCGGGTGAAAGTGCCGAAAGGTATCGATGAGGCGCGGCGGGTCGCTCGTGATCTGTCTGCGAAGCCACGGCCATTCGTTGTCCGTTTGGAGGTTCGATCCGTCTAGTTCAGGGCACATTATGCAATTGGTGTCCCCACCGAGGACGTGGTTAGGATACTGATGCATGAGTGGCCGTAGGATGTTTTCAATTTTTGAGCGGTGGACGTCCGTGCTTGGGGCGTATACCGAGACCAGCAAGGTGGGCGGGGCCCCCGGGAGAGTGAGAACGGCTGCCGCCAGCATCCCTTCTGTATCTAGTCGGGGAAGGGGGGTAACGAAGCGGGAGAGCCGGGGGGAACAGACCAAGACGGAACCATGCTCGCCTCTGGAGTGTTTGTCTTGGCTGATATTCGAAACGATGGTGGCTTTAGTGCCCGAACCGTAGGCGTATACGTGGGGGAGGATGGGGGCGTGATTGATTTCTTGGAGGAAGAGGATGTCGAAGTCGTTCTTGAGGTGTCGGAGAATTTGGCTGCTCACTATGGGTTTCTTCTGCAAGTTGTGGGATAGAAAACGCAGTTCTGAAGGGAGGGGTATGGGGGGGCGGTGAGGCCGTTGGTAACCCTTCCGTATGCGCGTTTTGGATCTCGGGGGGGGCGGGATAGGGGGGGGCTGGGGGGGCACTGGGGAGCCGGGTTGGCTGGGCTGGCTAAGGCAAAGAAAGTGCTGAATTTGGTCGGCCGGTATCCCGGCCGAGGTGAGCTCGTCGTCTAGCCCCTTGCCTGTGATGGTGGAAGCCGTGACTGGGCCGGTGGTTCACTGAATCTTGGCCCTTTTGTGTTCAGGTAGAGGGGGCTGGACAGTGCAGGAGGCGGGTACCCGGCCCTCTGGCTTTCGTGGGTTAGCTTGCCTGTGGTATGTGTCGGAGGATTAGAGCGAGGCGAGGGACGGTACGAGGGACGGTTAGCCCAAACACTTCGTCTTCTCTCCGTCGAGGTATACCGTGGTGCCACTCATGGCGTGCGGCCCCCGTGAGGACCAGAAGAGAGCGGGCAAACAGGCGGATGCGAAAGGAGTCCCCGTTGGAGGGGTTCTTAAAGAACATTGTGGTGTCCGATTGGGAACCAAAAATGGACACTGGGTCGCCTAGCAAGGGGTCGTCCCCGTGGTAGCCGATGCCCTCTCCCGGGAGATACATTGTGCCCGTGATTTGGTTGGGAGGAGGGTGTGAGAGGCCTAGCCGCTCCAGCGCGGCATTGTAGGTTTGGAGGATGGAGGAAAACTCTTCCGGGATGGGGGACGTGGCGGCGACTTTGCTCGGGCCGAGGTATGCGTGGCCGAAGTGTTGGACTGAGCGCCCGTGGTACTTCTCCCACGTGTTGTCGTGGAGAATCTTTTTTACCGTTTCCTCTTGGCTTTCGGAGAATACGTCGCGGACGTAATAAAAACCAGCGGGGAGGCGGGGGTCGATTTGAATATCCGAGGCGGGGGTGGGGGCACCGTGGTCGGGGGGTAGGAGGGTGGTCGCCTCGCCTCCTAGTGGAGCAAGCAGCGGGACGCTGGTCTCGGACATCTCTTCGATGCGGCTTGGTCCCGGCGTTGGCGTAGCGGCGCCGGCGTCCTCCGGTGCCGCGTTCCACTCGCTGATGCGCTCAGTCAGCCCCGTAGCGGGCCTTTCACGAAGGGCGGTGACAAGTTGGGACACGAAGGCCGTGGACCCCAAGGCGGCTCCCGCTTGGAGGCGCTGCACTATGGGTTGCTCGTGCTCGGCCACATCCGGGTCTTGAGCGGGGAGGATCTTCTCGAGGGCGATGAGGTTGCGGTGTAGTGGGGCAAAGGCAGCGTCTCCATATTTGAAATCATGCGCTAGCAGCGCGGATTCCCCCTTTTCGTAGACCACGAGGTAGGCTTGTTGGTGTTCGTAGGGAGGCCGCGTGGGCTCGAACGACACGTACGGGCCAAGAAACCCCGCTTGGACGCGCAAGTCGAGAGCGTGCGCCGATCTTGGGGCCACTAGGAGCACGGCGGTCTTCGGGGCCTTAGATGAGTCGTATGAGGGCGGGGCCGGCGTCGCGTGGGCTCGCTCGGGGGCGCCCGAAGGCGCGGACCTCGCGTTGCCGTCGGATCGTGACGAGAACCGCACTAATTGCCCATCTATGCCATGAAAGAGGACAATGCCGCATGAGTGGAAGAAGCGGATAGCTAACGTTTGGACACCGGTCTTCATGACGTCGCACGGCGCGTGAGTGGTGTCAATCGCCACGACCAAGGAATCTTTAGACCGGAACATCGCTCCTAGGGGCGGTGAGGCGCCCCGTCCACCGGGCAGGTTGGCGATCATCATGGTGAGCATTTCCGGAGCTTGTAGGTCTTTGTTTCTTTCCTTTCGGTCCCTAGCGATCACGGCTCGATACACTTCGGTAGTCGGCAAAGCGTGCATGTCCATTGCAAGGAGTTCTCCGGTGAGGAATTGGGCGCACTCTCGGACCTTAAACATGAGCTCGTCGGCAAAGCGAGATGGGAGTTCCCAATCAAACCGGTAGTAGGCCCAATGCGGGCTCTCGGAAGGGACTATGTGGCCAAACGGGTATTAGGCATTTTTGGTGTTCACCGATACGTTTGCTAGCGCGGGGACAAACATTTCGTTCATTAACTTCATGAAAGCACGGGCGTCTCCAATTTTGCGTTGCCTTGGTTTAGTTTTATCTCTCTCTTCCGGCGGCGAAGGCTCAATGTGATCAAGGAATTCTATGCTCACCTCAAAACGTAGTGTTTTGTGCAACCGGAGGTCTCGCACCGTTGGATGGGCGTGCTTGGCGGCGAAGCGGAAAGGTTCAAACTTAAAATTGATGTCTTCATATCGGCACCCGTCAAAGGAAGAGGTGTTTAGGAGCAAGGCAACATACGGCATCGTTTGATGGCCGCTCGTGCGGAACTCGTAGGAGTCTTTGCCGTCCCTTTTGACCTTGTAGGCGTCCCGGAGTTGCGCCCCGTGCATACATATCACGCTAGAAATGTACGGAAGAAGAGGAAAAAGGGCGGAAGTTGAGCCTAGCATGCGAAAGGTGGCGGCAACCACTTGAGCGTCCCACGCCGGAATAACGAACCATCCTTTGAGGTCTTTGTTCTCTTCTTTGGCTTTATCTAGCACGGTTCTTAATTGTTTAGCCCACGGGGTGGCGGTGGGTGGAGACTCCTTGGCTTCGGCTTGGGAATAGTCCAACTCATACGGCTTTAGGTAGAAACGCTTGTGCTTGAACAAAAGCTTTTCGAGCTCGTTGTAGTTATTGTGCGCAACGGAAGAGACCCTACCTCGATCTAGAATTTCCGTGGAGTTGCACCCAACGAAGGCGGATTGAATATCGGTGCCTTCCACATCCAGGTAAAACTCGGAGTAGTCTTGTAGTCGGCGGTAGACTTCGGGAACGAAAATGCGTTGGCGTGTGTCAAATATTTTGCCCTCAATGGCTTCAAGTTGGCGTGACGGAAAGCGTGTTTGCAACGGCGAATTTGAGGCTTGGTGTTTTTGAAAGAGGTGTGACGGAGAATAGTTGAATAGCGTTGAAAGGCCATCATCGGCGGCTTTGGAGCTTCCAAATAGGGTGAAATTCATGGTGTTTTCGGGATGAACGAAAAGGTGGCTTGGCGTCAATTGAAAGATTGCGAGCGTGGATTTGAACTCGGGAATTGAGATGATGATTTGAAAACTGCGGGAAAGGCTCCAGAACTTGAACAGCCCAGGATTTTCTCCAATCACCGAATAGCCTGGACTACTGGTGGATCCATCAACAAAATGCTGAGGGTCAATCGAAAAAAAAATAGACACTCAGAAAGTGTGTGCAGGCTCAGTGTGCATCCCCCGCATCAATTTGACGCCAGCACAAGATGCTGAGTTAGGGTTGCACTTCATTCGACGCCAGTTGCCCATCAAGCTAGCCTACTGCATTACGGTCAACAAAAGCCAAGGCCAGACTTTAAAGGTCGTCGGACTCCTTCTCAAAGTTCCCGTGTTCTCTCATGGCCAGGCATATGTGGCACTGTCTCGGGTCGACCACCCAGATGGAGTGTACGTTATGGTTCTACCATCGGCAAGACCGGATCCATTAGAAGAGGGTTTTATGGACAACGTTGTATGGAAAGAAGTGTTGAAGTGATCGTCGCTCGGGACCCGCCGTAAGAGAAAACCCGAGCGATGGTGATAACGGCAGCGATGGTGATGACGGCAGTGCGGCATGCGACGAATGTATGTGGTACATCGGCGGGAAAACCACACCACGGTTCCCAAGTCCGTGGCACTTCCGGCCAGAAGTGAGGGTTGAGGGTCGCCGACGTGGAAGGAAGATGTCGATCGCTGACGTGAAATCAAGATGCGAACGGGAAATGAGATTGGGCCCCAATCACCGGGCAATCCATCACAAGAGCTTCCCTTTTTCCATCTTATCGGCTTCCTTTTTTGTTTTTTGGCAGGTGTGTGTGTTAGCGCAGGTTGGCAAAAGAGTTGGGAGAGGGGTGGGGGAGGGTTGGGGGAGGGCTAGGATGGACAAGGTTGGAGGAAGCACAAGCAAGGCCGCCATCAAGCAGGTGGCACAGGTGTGTCCATCAAGCAGGTGGCACGCCATCAAGCAGGTGGCACAGGTGTGTCCATCAAGCAGGTGGCACGGGGGTGTGTAGCCATCAAGCAAGTGGCACGGGTGTGTCAATCAAGCAAGTGGCACACCTGTGGGTCAATGCAGTCCCGGTGTATACCGAAATAAAATAGACACTCAGAAAGTGTACCCTTTCAGCAGCGGACATGTGTGTGCTACAGGTGTATACCGAAATAAAATAGGCACTCAAAAAGTGTATCCTTTCAGCAGCGGACACGTGTGTACTCCGGGAATATACCGAAATGAAATAGACACTCAGAAAGTGTATTCTTTCAGCCGCTGACCGAGAGGGTATGCGTGTATACCGAAATAAAGTAGGCACTCTGAAACTAGAAACTGTACCTTACTGCTGCTGACCGCTGCAGTGTGGGTGTATACTGAAATAATATAGACATTCAGAAAGTGTATCTGTCTGCCGGACATGTGTGTGCTACATGGTGGTGGAATAAAATATGCCGTCTACGCCCGTCTACATTTTCTGGAAATACCTCAAGGCTTGGCTCAGGTTTTGCCGCGCGTAGCGCGGGCAAGGAATTCTAGTTTAGCTGGAATCGCCATTTGCCGCTGACGCGCGCTCGCGGGCCAGATCGGCCAAATATTTTTCACAATCGGATTTATTTAAATCTTTTCAGACAGATATGGACACTCAGATGTGCATAGAATAATCCGCATCAATTTTCTTCATAGACTGGGATTTTCTGCCGGATAACACTCAACATGGATCTTGCTTCCGTTGTTGCTGCTCTCGCCTCCGTTGCTGTCCGAGTCTCCGGTTCTACCCCCAATAGCAGCGTTCAGGTCGACTCCTCGCATGCCTGCCCCACTGGTCTTGCCGGCCCCGAGCCCTCCGGCACCATCAACGACCCAGGGCAGCACTTTCATGGTAGCAGAGGCTACCTGAATGTTGTTCCTTTGGTGTCCCAACCACAGTTAGCTCCCCAGTACGGCCCCGTAGACTCCGCCGCTCCTGGAGACGTAACAATTACGCTGCCGTGGTGCTGTGCGAACGAGGCCTTGAGAGGAATGCCTTGCGCAAGCCAAAGCTGCCCAAGAAGGGCGCAAATCAGCAACTGTGGAGACCCAAATTACCATCCCAATCCCAGTCGAAATTGGCCATCAAACAGCTGGAATCTGCCAGCCTACGCCGATGGCAACGCTCCGGTGGAGCTTACGGACCTGGCAGGTACCAATACTCCTTACCAATGTCCACATTTTGAGACCATCGACGCCGATCTGAACGACATTGAGATGGGTGGTCCAGGTGAGGTACCTAGCTATAATCGACCAGCCTCTTGGGCACAATGGGACGACCATTTGTCTTCAGAAGTGACCCGTAACCTTGAGGCGCTTGAGGGCCTTTGTCTATTAGCCACGTCTAAGCTGATAGGACAAGAAAGAATCGCCTCTGATTTTTTAATGGAATATTTTTTCCTTCTTCAAGAAGAAATTAATACCAGGATGTGGTGGCGTTCTCAAGAAGATGACTCTTTTGCCATTTTTTTGCAGATCTGGGAGGCAAGCCCCTTCCCGAAGGAGAAGACCAAGGCACCTGTTGCCGGGCCCTCCGCCCCTCATCCCCCTGTTTCCATCCGCGACGATCTAGCCGCCGCGGTTGAGGAAGGAATTTTAGAGGCAGCCAGGCAGGCAAGCCTGGAAATCAGGGCTGAAGGAGCTCCCCAAGTGGACTCCTGGCTGCGGACCACTGAGATTAGCGGTCCGACAGCCTGCTCAGGCCCTTCAGGACACGGTATGTACTGTCCTGCTGACTGCTCCTGCAGATTCCAGCGAGATACTGAGCTCCAATTGCTCAAAGATCAAATGCAACTCATCATTCAAACGCTGGGAATTAAAGATCTTTTCAAGACGCACATGCGGTCTGAGGGCGCATCATCGGTGGAACAAGCAACAGAACCGTCGGAGGAGTTGACAGAAATTTTTTCAATTGCTCCTTCGGTGGACTCCAAGACCACCGATGCAAGGATCAGCAGGACCAAGCTAAAGGAAAGGGTTACAATCTCTCGATCTCAGAGTAGGACGGCGAAGGCTAGGACTGAGGCTCAGAATGCCAAGCGAACTGCCTCCCGTACTGCCCTTCCTGCTGCTGATTCCAATGCCTTAGCCCAGCTGTTGCTCGCCCAGACCCTCGCCGGAGCTGGTGTGGCGAATGATGCCGCCAAGGTGTCTGCCATTACGGCCGGTGTTGGGCTGGATTCGCTTCTTAATCCTACTTCATTGCGACTTCGTCAGGTTGCCAAGCAACCGAAGTATAATGGAAACCCCAGACGTTGGCCTCAGTTCCAACGGGAATTTAAACTGTGGGTTAAGACTCAAAAACTCCAAGATGATCAGTTCCTGATGGCCCTCTTGGACTGCCTTGAGGGAGCGCCGGCCAACACTTGGCTCAGGACCTGGAGTGATCGTGAGGATTCAAGTTCCCCCCTTACCTTTGATGAGGTGTGGGAACAGTTGGAGGTACGTGGATCCCGGCTGCCAGAGGACCATTACCACCAGATGTTGAAGAATTTTCCTTCATTCTCTCGATTAATCTTGCACGAAGTGCAAGACAAAAGACAGCGCTTCTGGAATCTAGTAGAAGAAGCTGAGCATTCAGGCGAAAATTTTTCTAGTGCCAAGCTGAAAAATCTGATTTTTGACAAGATCCCCTCAGAAACTGCCGCCACCCTTCGGAACAAACAATCCGAAGAAAAGGTCAAGACCTGGTGGGCGGAGGTCGAAGGCTTCGATGCCTCGGCCAACAGGTTTTCCGTCAGGGAAGCACTTCAAAAGTGTTCCCCCACGTCGTTTACCAAGGTGAAATTCACTGAAAACACGTGGAAAATCAAGTTTAATGAACACGAGGATCGGGACTTGTTTGTCCAAGTCCTCAACAAGGGAGTAAGTTTCCAAGGCCATCGCCTGAAGGCCAAAAACTGGGTGTTTTCGTACACCCCGAAGGAACTCTGGGAAGAGGTTGAGCGGCTCGCTGACGCCGCCAATCAAAATTTCCATGAGGGTCTTGGGGGAAACAAGAATACCCAGCAAAACACCCAAAATGGGGCCCAAAAGGACAACAAAAAGGTGAATGACACCCGGAATGTTCAGGATCACTGTAGCATCTGCCTTCTTTTAGGTTCTACGAACCGAGCTAAGACGCATTCTACTGGTAATCACCGATGATCTCCTTACGATCACAAGGTGATTGGTGAAAATATCAGTAATCCGCAGAATTCAGACAGGAATGACAGACAGGTGCATGGTGGGAAGGCCGAAAAAGGGAATTCGCCCCCCTCCGGTGGAAACAAAAATACTGGAGGCCCTGGCGGGTCCCAAGGCAAAGGAAATCGGACTCCATCCGGCTCCGGTGGGCAGCCGAACGGCCAGACAAATCCCAATAGCAACGCCGGAGGCGGAAATCGAAATCCAGGCCAAACCCCTCAATCCGGTGCAAACAAAGGAAATGCTCCAGGATTCCAGGGTAAAGGTAAGGGAAATCCTTCTGGGACCCCTTTCTCTGGTAAGGGCAGAGGGCGTGGCGACGGTGGAGGTCCATCATCCGGCGGCCGTGGCCGTGGACGTGGAAAGGGCAACCATCGTGTGGATCAGGTCTCAGGTGCAGATCAGGTGTCCGATGCGGATCGAGATTACGTTGAAAATGCCTTGAATCCAGCAGATGATCCGTTCCAAGATGAGTGGGTCGACGAATCAGGGTGTGTTCACAATGTTAACGCAGCCACTGGAGGTCAGAACGCCTAGGGGAGCCACGAAAATCGCCCCTCCCCAGGCGATTTCAGGCATGATCCCCAGATTTTAGATCGACCATTACTTGATGTAGGGTCGCTTGTCTCCTCTCCCCTGGATCCGGCAGCGGATCCTTCTGTTGTAGTTGACGAGGTTGGTGTACAGTCCAAGCACAGGGCCCGTCAGTTTGTCACAAACCTGTGGGTCTCTGATTGCAAGGGAAATTTCCACCTCGCCACTTGTTTGTGTGACAATGGATCAGAGGTAAATCTCCAATCCAATTCTTTCTTACCCGACGACTGCGTGTTTGAGTCGCCTCATCCTGTTACCCTCGAGGGAGTTTCTGGACATTCTCTCGCAGGTGGGCAACGCGGTTGTTATATATCAACTCATTTGGTCGCTCAAGACCTTTGGGAAGAAGGTAATGTGGAGGAAGTTGTCCTTAATGATGACTACTTCTATCGTGCCGACATAAAGTATGACCTTTACTTGGGCCATCCTTGGCTTCGCAAGAACAGGGTAGCGCCCGTAGGTCATCGGCGTTGTTTTTTGCTGGAGTCAGGTCCCTTGGAGCGTCCTGAATTTCGTTTTTTGCACGCAGGGTTTAAAAGTGCAGAAGAATTTTTGAAGCAAAAAGTTACACCAAAATTTGGCGAAGATGTCACCATTGCAGAGGTGAATGGGAGTGCCGATTACTCCCGAGAGTTAGAATGTCTTCGTAGGGACTCCCAGCCACGACGCCCTTCGCGCTGGCACTCTTCATCCTACAGAGTTGTCGACAAATGGCGCGATACAATTTGTGAATATTTTCATGAACACCATTCCTTTTGGCCACAGTATGATGCCTTTGCTAACCGTGAGAACAAGCGCTTTGACAAGCATTTTCGCGACGCTTGGACCCATAAATGGGACAAGAAGTTATGGATTAATCCTCCGTTTCACTTAATCCAGCAGGTCATCCACAAAATCAAGCAAGATAAAACCCAGGCGATTTTAGTTGTGCCCTTGTGGGACGACAAGCCTTGGTTTCAGGAATTACAAGACATTTGTGTAGATTACATCGAACTTCCCAGGAAGATTAAGCTGTATGCCAGGGACGACACAGGTCCCCTGCCACAGCGGTCCTGGAGTTCGCTTGCATTCCTGGTGGATGGAAAGCTTTCTGACTCTAGTTCTGCTGATTCTGGTACTGATTCCTGTGTTGGGTCTGAATCTGAGGTTGAGCGTGGTACTGATGATGAATCTATTTTTTCTGATTTTTGTTCGTCAGATACCCAAGGTGATCCAACATCAAATGGATCCGCCTCATCTCCCTCTTCCCCAATACGATCGACATCGAAAAGAATCTTCAGTGCACGGGCGAAGAAAAATTTGAAATCGCGCCGCAAATTCAGAGTTTTTTATGAAAAACCCCGTGTGGAAGCTTTCATAGATCCTTTCGAGGAGCTGGATCACGAAGATAATCTCTGGAATGTCGACACTCGACCCACCTATCTTCAAGAGGCAGTTGATACGGACCTGTTTAGGGACATCCGTAAGAAGATTCTTCCTGCCAAAGCCGAAGAAGTCGCCAAAGTTTTTTCGACAGTAATTCCTGGCGATCAGGTGGACACTGAGTTGTGTTCCAAGGCAAGAGAAAAGATTTTTGAGGAACGGAAGGACACAACCCTTTCGGGGAAGTTGATCAAAGACCCCCCTGTCCGTGGGCAGTTCGGTGAAGCCTTCATCGAGCTTTGTGAAGGTTACAAGGCGAAGAAACAGCGTCCTTATGAGAACCATGGACACAAACATGAGATACTCAGAAAAATAATCGAGAGAAATCTCAGGGAATTTGGTTGGCTTGAGGGTTGTATGACCAGCGAATGGTGCTGTGCACCCTTCACAGTCCCGAAGCCGCCGCCTGCAGACCAGAACACTATTGATGGTTGGCGAATGGTTGTTGATTTTCGCAATCTCAACGCCGAAACCAAGGCGGATTCACACCCCCTGCCCCTCATTGAGGAGGAAATTGCCAAGAGGGCAAGAGGTCGTTTGTTTTCTGTGCTGGATCTCCGTCACGGCTTTCACCAAATGCCGTTGAGGAAGGACAGCCGACCTCTCACCTGTATGTGCACGCCATGTGGCCCAGTCCAGTGGACGGTCATGCCCATGGGCCTGAAGAACGCCCCTTAGTTTTTTCAAAGAATGATGGAGGATGTGCTTTTTACAGCCCATCCTGAGCTTCGTGCCTTCGTGAGTGTGTACATAGATGACATAATCATCGCGACAGAGGGGGAGGGACTGACCGAAGCCGAGCTGGTGGCCCTACATGAAAAGCAGCTGAACCAGGTTTTGGACATTCTCGATGCCAATCAGCTGATTTGTGGGCCAAAGAAGGGAAAATTATTTTTAAAATCAGTCGAATTTTGTGGTTCTCTCCTAGAGAATGGCACCCGACGACCCAGTCCAGGGAAGCTCGTCGCTATTCAGAAGTGGAAGCGCCCTGAGACGATCACGGAATTGAGAGGATTCCTGGGTTGTTGCAATTTTTACCACACTTTTGTGCCGAATTATGCCAAATTTGCTGCCCCCCTCACTGAATTACTGAAGGTAGGGAGAGATGCGGGCAAGGCAGGTTCAAAGGTTCGTGTCAAGTGGACTGACGAGTGCGAGGAGGCCTTCCATCACTTGAAGGCGGCCCTCTGCAAAGTTGCCACGTTGCATGTGCCCCAATTTGACCGACCCTTCTACATAAGAACCGACGCTTCTAGGTACGCGATCGGAGCTGTTCTTGAACAGGTTGATGAAGCCACCGGCAATCATTACCCTCTTGCATTTTGGTCTCGGAAGCTAGCCCCACGCCAAATGCAATGGTCGCCGCGTGAGCAAGAAACATATGCCATAATCTGTGCGCTAAAAAAGTACCAATCGTGGGTTGGCACCAATCGAGTCGAGGTCCTGACGGATCATCGATCTCTGGAGTATTGGGCCACCGAACACATTGATACTGTCGCGAGCCCAGCTGGTCGACGGGCCAGATGGCACGAATTTCTCAGTCTGTTTGACCTCCATGTGTCGTATTTGCCTGGAAAACACAACACGGTAGCGGATGCTCTGAGCCGATGGGCTTACCCCGCTTCAGAGGGGCTGCAAAGTACCAACATCCATGGTACGGAGCAGGACCGCCATGTAATAATCGAGTGGGATCAAGAAGAAAAGAAACTCATTCGACGTGCATGCATGCAATGCGCTGTTAAACAGCACGCATTACCGTGTCACGACATCACGGCCTTTTCAGATCCGGCGCATGCTCATGAGATCTGCACCAAAACACTGAAAGTCGTGGAGAAAGTCACCGATCCCTCCTCAGGGAGTGTGAAACGGTTTGACTATACCCGACGAGTAAGTCGATTTCGATTGATCCAGGGCATTAAGCGTCGAGATCCGGCCAAAACTCCACCCCTGCCGAAAGATTCCCTTATCATCCGTGACTGGACGTCCGATTATCTGCAGGATCCCATGTTTAAAGAGGTCTTTGGAAATGTCAAATCCAAAGATGCTCACAAGGATGGGATTTTTTCGGAGTATTCGTTGGATGGGGGGAAGCTGTGGATGGAGGGTAAATTGTGCGTACCAGACGCCCTGGCCCCCCGAGTGTTAAACTGGTGGCACAAATGGGAGTCCCCCCACGCACATGGCCGTCGATTATGGTCGATGATTAAACATAGGTTGTTCGGCTCACGGCTATATACTCATTGCATGAAAGTAGCCGCCGGATGCGCCCAATGTGCTGTCTCGACGCCCCCCAGCGCGAAGAAGCACGGCCATCTGAGGCCACATCCTATTCCGGAGCGCCTCTTTAACAGAGTCACCAGTGATTTCTTCTATCTCGGTGAACTCGACGACGAAGAGTGCCATTGGACTAACAAAAAGGTCAATGGAGTGCTCCTTATTCAGTGCCGTCATTCCGGCTACATTCAAGTGTTGCCTTGCAACATTGAGTCGATGACTGGCAAGGCTGCCGCCAAGTGGTGCGCGCAGACCTGGATGGGAGGTTGGGACGTCCCATCTGAGGTGGTTACGGACTCAGGCAAAGAGTACACCTCCGAATGGTGGAGGGAATTATGTGCTCGCCTTGGAATCCACCACCTCAGGTGTGAAATCCACTCGCATCGAGCGCTGCCTGGCGAAAGAGCCGGCCGCTCTATTATAAATATGCTTCGTAAGGAGCTCGCGAGTGAGAACGATTTCCACTGGCTTGAAGTTCTGTTCGCATTGCTTCGCCGTTACCACAACACGCCTTTGTACCATGGCCTTTCTCCAAATGAAATTGTCTTTGGACGAAAGAAGTGTTGGTGGAACATGCCGTTGAATAATCCTCGCCCTTGTAAAGATGCTTCGTTGTTTCTGGACGACGTCCAACGAGCAGATAAAACTGTTTCGAAATTAATCGATAAGCATCAAGCTGACTGGCTTTGGGTCCAGAATCAAGGCCGAAAAAACCCCCACAATTTTGAAGTCGATGATCGAGTTTGGCTTCGAAAATCCGAAACCACCCTGGACGGAGATGATAAGCTTCTTCCCTTGTGGGAGGGGCCCTTCGCTGTTACAGCGCGTCTTGGTGAGAACAGGTGGAGGATTCGTGTGGATGTCAGCAGGGAAATTGACGTTTCGGGCGATCGCCTCAAGAGAGAGATCCCCTCCCCCAAGGATCGGGTTAAACCCCTTTTTTGGACTTCGAAGATTTTGTCTGATCGGGTCATCGAAGGGGGGAAGTACGAACTCAAGAGGATTGTTGAAGCAAGACGTGACCAAAAGGGCGAATGGGAATTTCTATGTGAGTGGAGGGGCTTTGATTCCAGTCACAACAACTGGGAACCAGCCCATTCTTTTGTCCATGGGTACACCAAGGGGTTCATCGACTTCCTCAAGAAGCACCCCGAAATTTGCGTACTCCTGACAGACTGTTTGTCGAAACCAGACAGACAAGTGGAGAGCGACGGAAAAAGACCTGTGGTGAATCGAGATCCAGCCTTTTACGGCCCTCATCAGCCACATTCCAGGGCTGATCCGTCGATCCCCCCTCCTGCGGTCAGGCCAGCCCAGGAGCCAAATGAGGCCCAAGCTTCGAGTTCGGCCGCTGATTTGCAGCGCCCAAGCCGTACGAGGGCCCGACCAGACAGGTTGGTGGTCACATGTATTCGTGCTTGGCCGAATTGAGGGAGATCCGTCGTGACTTGAGTCGCCGACGCCATAATCTGGGTAACAGTCGTCTAGTCCAGGGCGTCATGGCACTCGTCGCTAGGGCTCAAGGGTGTAGGTTCGAAACCCTTGCATGTCCAACTCCTACAAAAGCTCCAGCCTCGCCCCGTCGACCACTTATTTCAATGTGAGTGTTCTGACGACTTGAAAGAACCACATTCTGCTCAATCCACTGTTCATTTTTCCTGATTATGTCATGATGTGGAGAACTGCGAATGTTTGATAATTTGACGTCAATCAACTTTTCTTTGGTCTCCGTTCGGCAGACAAGGCGTAGATACGCTACCGAAAGCCACGGAGTGTGCTGCCGTGTTCAGAAAAAACCAAACTCAGGCTTAATTCAGGCAGATTCGGGGTAATCTTGTCTCTGTTGGTCTGTGCATCTTTGGAATTTGGCTACTCGTGCAGATGGAAGCAAATGTACATAGTAAAAACGCTGGCGAGCGACATTCACCCCTACAGGCACCCCCTGTAGTACTGGCTGCACCAGATGCGACGCCAGAAACTCAGATCTTACCTTCATTTGCCGTGATGCGGAAGCCAAAGTCCAGATTCAGATCCAGGATCCTCAAATTTACCTTGAATTCCTCAGGTTTGTCAATCATTCTGCCACTGTTGTGCGAAACCCAGACGTCAATTGTTCAGACAACCTTCAGATAGGAGCTCTAGGGACTTCTAACAGCAACCTCTGAAGTCCGTAAGCTTCGTTGTATTTTTGGCACACGCCAATGTGAGCTCAATCCGACCTGGAACTGTCGAAAATGGTGAATCCAAGTGTCTTGTGGGACTCAATCGAAAAGATGTGCCTTGTCCAAGTCGATTGACACCGCCGCCACTGTAAATACGGTGTCTCTCAGTTATATACTGTCAGTAAAGCACCTTCAGCGAACCTTCGGCGCGTTACATGCCAAGGATCCAGGGCTATCATGTCCCATCATGATGCATCATCACATGATCCACATTTTGATGGAATCTGGTGGATGCTCGCGAACCAACGTGCCGGAAAGCACAATTGAGCTGAATAAACGACAATATATATTAACTCTAGTCTAAACGAAAGTGTTAGTAGTTTCAGTTCTAGACATTCCGCTTCATTTCACCTTCATCTCAGGGAATTTACTCATTTTAGGACAATTTAGGTTGATTTCCTTGTCATCTCCCCTCATTCCTCGAAGATCTGTTTAGATCTAAGTGAACAGAAAGACATCTTTACCTTCTGTGGTTCACTTAGGGTCTACAGACTACACCTGTATTTGTTTTCCCTCTCTGTGATTGTTTAATCTCCTTCATCTCTGCCCAAATTGATTCAGCAAGATTGAATCTTGTGATCATCCACCAGATGCGCCAAATCTGAAGCACATGCTGCACTTTTCAGAACGAGAAAAGCGGGAGTAACACGATGTAGAGTTCGGCGAGGACACCGTAGCGTGCCCGCGACAGCGGAACTGTGCCAGAGCGCTGAGATGTCACTCCATTTCTTGATTCCCCCACTCAATCCACCAATAATCTACCTCATTCTCAACCAGTGCATGGTTTGGTATCGATTCTCGATACGTTTACATGCTTTTTAGCCCTTGACCTAATGTTTTACTGCACGGAGGACTGTTCGTCACTCCTCATTCTGTCTCATTTCAGGTTCATCCATCCTGATTCAGTGCCAATTCAGCCCAAATCAGGTTTGATCAAGCAGATTTCGCCCCATCGAGGCTACATTTCTATTTTTTTCTGGGACTTACCCGCACTACGTTCTTCGTTGACGTAGCGACACACCCCAGTGTGTTTTTGGAGGGGGAGTGTAAGTGCGGCTAACCCCCATCTGCTCAGATTTTCACAGATCTGCCCCAGATTAACTACATTTTGGTCATTTTCTTTGCTTCGGCGGAACTGCCGCCTCGCAGCTCAGTCTCAGGATCAGACCTATATATTTCTGAGATGCCGGATCTGATTCCGCGGTCCATTCCCCGTAAATCCGCCGCGTTCCGATCATTTAGCTGGAATCGCCATTTGCCGCTGACGCGCGCTCGCGGGCCAGATCGGCCAAATATTTTTCACAATCGGATTTATTTAAATCTTTTCAGACAGATATGGACACTCAGATGTGCATAGAATAATCCGCATCAATTTTCTTCATAGACTCGGATTTTGTGCCGGATAACACTCAACATGGATCTTGCTTCCGTTGTTGCTGCTCTCGCCTCCGTTGGTGTCCGAGTCTCCGGTTCTACCCCCAATAGCAGCGTTCAGGTCGACTCCTCGCGTGCCTGCCCCACTGGTCTTGCCGGCCCCGAGCCCTCCGGCACCATCAACGACCCAGGGCAGCACTTTCACGCCAGCACAGAAATTGGGCGCCCTAGGAGTGGTAATAGTACCTGATTAGGACCTTCGGTCCGACGTCAGCGAAGCCCGGTCTCCGGGAGCCACGCTGGGGAGAGAAGTGAGACACATACAGACATACGTAGCACACTTAGGGGTATCGTAAACCCAGTAAGGAAGGGTAGAACCCCATGGGTCTGGACCAGTCAGGGGTCCTAACTGTGGGCTCGCTTGTCCCCATGGAGGGAAGACACACCTTGCCTCATAACACCTTGCTTGTCATTCCCCCCTGGTGTAGTAAGCCACCGTTCTTCGTTGGCTCTCCAAGGTCATTACATTAGGGCAGTACCCATGCAACACATGTTCAACAAGGCACACACTCGCTGGGTGGCTGCAATCATGATAAGCGGCCACCTGGCTCACGCTGGAAACCATAGGCATGGGTCTGCAGGGCACAGACTGACACAGGGAGATTAGTTTCGCTTCTTACGCTGGGACATAGTCTCAGTACGGGTTAGGAGCTGCCCCTCGTTGTTCTCAATGGGGTAAGTGCGGAAGATGGGGTTGATACTCCCATCTGGTTGTATGAAGGCTGACATAGGTTCCCAGGTCGCCTCAGACAACCCATAGCCATCCCACAGGGTAAGGAATTTCCAGCCCTGTTTATACTCGTGGCGAGCAATACCTGCAACCACGTAGTAACCATCGACTGCCATCTCATCGGCAGTCATCTCTTCGAGTTCGTCTGCCTCCTCTGGACTGGCAGTGTTCTCTAGGTCTATACGTTCAATCTCACTGTCGCTGAGGCGCCACTCATCCCAAGACAAGTCGTCAGGGGAGTGATAGTGCCTCAACTGCTTAGGTGCACACAGCAGTTCACCACCTAGACGTGGACTGCACCTGACATGGATCCTGGATCCATCTATCCTGATGATACGATAGGGTCCAAAGTAAGGGTCCTGTAGGCAGTTACGTGGCCAGGAGGGTAGGCGTGAATGGTGTACCAAAACAAGGTCACCAACCTTGAAGCTGGCAGGTCGCCGTAGGCGGTTCCGTCGGCTCTGTTCACGGTCACGAATGTGCCTCAGGTTAGTACCAGCCTGGTTAGCCAGAGACTGCTTGTGTTCCAGCCAATCTCCCACAGGGCTCTTGAAGTCCTCAGGAAAGGGGGTTTTGAAGAACCAAGCAGGTCGTCCTCCATGGAATAGTTCGTGGGGGGTGAAACCCGTAGAAGAGCTCCGCTGTGAGTTCATGGACAGCACTGCCCAGGGCACTAGGCGTACCCAGTCCTTGGTGCGCTCCTGTTTCATCAGGATTCTTAAGTTTTGCTCCACCACACGGTTCTGTCTCTCACAGAGAGGGTTACACGTGTGGGTATAGGGCACACCTGTGGTTACCTCCACGTTGAGGGCATTTAGCACTCGTTTGTACCACCCAGTGTCACTGCGGATGCGTACATCTTCATCAGAGTGCACCTGCTTAGGTGCTCCATAGGGTTCGAACCATTGTTCGACCAACATTTTCACAGTCTGCTCACCTGTGATTTTCTTATTGCAAGGGAACACACAGGTGAAGCGAGATAGACCACAGGTGACCACGAGGCAACTATCATAGCCGCCAAAGCGTGGTAGGTCGTGGATGAAATCCACGTAGAGAAGAGAGTTAGCACAATAGGGTATGGGTAAGCTGGAGATCAGGCCCCTATCCCTACTGTCGCTCTGCTTGCTGGCATGACAGCCACAAGCATCCACAATGGTCTGCATACGCGACCTCAGTTCAGTCAGGGTTAGACTAGAGTAGAAACACTCACGGAAGAAGTCCACTGAGCGATTAGCGCCAGTGTGACCTGAACTGAGATGGGACCACTGTAGGCACCAATCCAGTCGTGCCTCAGGCACCACAATTCGGTCCTCGTAGAAGAGGTACTGATTGTTTTTATACCACTGGTGCCCGTCAATGACACGGGGTTCGAGACCAGTGCTGAGGGTTTGGAGAATTTCTTCATACTCTGACTGATAGTCGGTTAGACTCCAACCCTCCAGGATTCCAGCAGTGCGCATGGACAGGTCAAGCTGGACATCCATACGCTGGAAAGCCTCTTTGGCGAGCGCCTCAGAGCTCTCACCAATAAGCGCATCGAAGTTGTTGCGCGATATATAGTCAGACAGTTCATTCTTAATCCCGGGGATATGATGCACTGTCAGCCTGAACTGGCTCAGGTAAGTCCACCACCGTTTTAGCTTTGCTTTTTCTGGTGGAGGGCCCTTCTGAAAAGACTTCACAGGCTCCTGGTCACACAGCCAGACAATAGGGTTAGATCCCAGGAGTCGGGATTGTGACGATAGCACCAACATACCGGCCAGGAGTTCCTGGTCATAGGTGCTGTAGTTGGAACGCGCTTGGTTCCATTTCCAATTCCAGTGTCCCAGTGGCACCAGTCGCCACTCACTGGTAGGATAGTCATGTTTCAACGAACCATCACGGTTCAGTCCAGTAGTACGATAATGGCAGTGGGTTAGTTCAGCGGGGTTAAGCTCCTGCCATTGATAGATCGTACCTCCCCCCCCTACATCACTGGCATCAGTGATCAGGACTATATCGCCCTCAGGGCGGGGCACTCCCAGGCAGTTGCAGGAGGCACTCTTCTTCTTCAACTCCTGGAAACACTCTTCCTCTCTGGAGGTCCACCTCCAGGGAGTAGTTTTCTTGATCAGGTCAGTGAGGGGTGCAGAGGAGTACGTAAAATTGTGGATGTGACGCCGATAGAAATTACAGGCGCCCACAAAACTCCTCACATCGTGTAGACCCTTCTTAGGGTCATCGCGAATCTGCATGTCCTGTAGGGGCTGCATCTTAGACGAGGCTGGTTTCCACCAGCCATACCCCACGTCGAAACCCAAATACTCCATCTCCTCTTTCATAAACTCACATTTTTCGAGTTTGATTCGGAGATGGTTTTCTTGACAGACAATGAAAAATTCACGGAGGAGAAGGACGTGGTCCTCTTTGGTATTAGTACCCAAACTCACGTCGTCGATGTGAGCCTCCATTTCTGCACCCCGAGAAATCAACTCTTGTACTAGAGGCCTGCGCCTCAGTATGTACAAAATTTTGTTCATAAGCTCCTGGAAGAGCGCTGGGGCATTAGCCACCCCGAAAGGCATAACCTTCCACTTGAAGACACGACCCTTAGGGGTTATAAAGGCCAACAGCTCCTGAGCTGCGGCGGTTAGGTCCACCTACCAGAAACCAGAGCGTTTGTCCATTTTGGTCTTATACCTGCATTTGGCAATACGCTCCAGGGTGTTTTCCATGTTAGGAATACTCCCTGAGTGGTTCTTGGTTTTGTTGTTGACCTCACCATAGTCTACAACAAGACGTAGGGCAGTCGATCCTGGTTTGGCAACAAGGAAACAGGGACTGCAGTGATGGGGATAGTCCCCGTGTTTATACTCTTCAACGAGGCCAGCATCAATGCATTCTTGGATCTGGCGCTCGATTTCTTCAACCTGTTCCTGTGGAGCGGGATAGGGACGACGCCTCACTCGCGTCTTTTCAAATTCTGGTTTCAATTTCAGGTCCATCTGGACCAGTTTTTTACAAGAAAGGGGAGGCGGCAAGGCGCCGAACACCTCCTCATAGGTTATCAGCAGTTTCTTCAGGCGGGGGTCAAGGTTAAGACTCTCGAGTTTCTGAAGGAAATCCTCCTCGGCATGGAGGTTGCTTTTTCCATGTTCTTTCTTTTTCTGCCGATCGGCAGTTTCGGCAGTCACAGTACCATCGTCCCACTCAGGGGGACATTGCTGCCCATAGTGTAGAGAATACACTAGAGGTATCTCAGGATCAGGCAGCGTATAGGACTCATCGTCCTCCTCAGACCAGATGGAGCATTTCCAGGTCTGTCTGAGGTATTGTAGCCTCTCTTGGCGCTCAATACCTTCGGCCTTCAGGTACAACAGCCGCCGGAGTTCTTGAGTGTCATGCTCAGACAATGGCATGTTATTAGCAGCAAGCCGCGCCAGAGCATCAGCACTCCGGGCCACGGGTTCACCTGTGTGCACAGGCTGCATGTGTAGCACTGGCTTCCCAACAGGGGAAGCGGGTTCAGAGGTTGACTCTAGATCTACTTCCTCTAGCAACAGCTGGGCTAGGAAAGCACTATGTTTTAGGTCAACACAGCTGGGATCAACAGAGGGAATAGTGCTGGCGATCTCGGACAGTTGGTCGTCAGCATCCTCTTTTACAGCTGCAGGTTCCAGATAGTCATCAGGAGACTCACACCCTGTAAGTGTGGCAGATAGGTGCTCAGGAGATCGATTTTTGAGATCATAAAGGGTCAGGCCACGATTTTCGGCCATGACCTCTTTTAGTAGCACCTGGTCTAGGTCACACAGGGGTACAGAATTGAGAGATCCATCGACGATGGACAGGAAACTGGCCCACTCAGGGGCCTGCATAGCTGTGTCTGAGTCCTCAGGCACATAGATGGGGCCGTCGGGGAGTTGCACTCTTCCCACGGTCATTCGATCTAGCATACGGCGCCAGTAAGCATGTTCACCAGAGCAACCCCAGTCAGGGGTGCACATAACAACCCTTCCTCCCTCATAAGCGATTTTGGTTAGAACCTTCGCGAGCAGGGAGAAGGGAGGGTTAGCATACGCTAGGCCCATTGCTTTCCAGACGAAACGGAAAGCATTGTTCAGTTGTTTCGAGCAGTACAACTGCATGATGTGCTGTTGTTGGCTCGCAAACAATTCCACCTGGATCTCATCCAGGTTTACCTGAAGGGCCGCCAGTCCATTTTCAAGAACGTGACGGGCCAGTTGGTAGTTTTCAGTACGATAGTTCGTCTTGGCTGCGTAGTGCAGCCCAGACTCTTTTCGTCCTGACAGCTCCAAAGGAACGGAGAATAGCCCACTGCCAAAGTTGCAGTGCAAAGAATAGGGACGCTGTAGGGACAGCATTTTCACCTGGGGGTTTCTTCGTAGAAAGTCGGTGCCAATGACGATGTCAAAGGCGTCAGTGTCCAACACTCTGCAGTGTTGGGTCACGGTTTCGTCGCCCAGACATATAGTCACATCGACCCCCCCAAGGAATGGATGGTACGCCCATCCCCTACTCTTATGGCCACGGTCTTAGTTTTCTTGAAAGTTTTAAGCAGGCGCCAGGCCACTATGGAAAGTGTTGCACCGGTATCAAGCACCGCTCGAAAAACCTGATCCCCAATTTTCACGAGGATCCAGAAAACCAAGTCCTCCTCTTCGGAGCCGCCCCCCTATTCCTCATCAGGGAACTTCACATCCACCCCTGCAGCCATGAGGGACTTGGCCATCCAGGCCAAGCGCCTCTTCTTGGAATTATTCCCCTCAGGGGTAGCGTTATCCCCTTGGGGGCGTTTCTTGGGGTCACCTGCGGCAGGAGCGGGTGTAGCAGCAGGAGTGGGTGTTGCAACGGGCGCTGATGAGCGCCTCTGGGGGTTAGGGGGTCCAGTTTTGCCACCCCCCTTGCCACTTCCTTTACCTTTATCCCCATTCGGGGGATTTCTGGCGGGCGTCTGGGTCTTCTGGCGTTCCGCCTCCTGACGCTTGAGCTTGTCACTCTCGCGTTTCTTGATGTGGCATTCGTCCTCGTAGTGACGACGTTTGCCACAGTAACCACAGGTGATGGTACACCTGAAGTGGTCCTGATGGGTCACAGTTTTCCCATCTTTGGTATGCTGCTGACGTTTCATCTGCAGCATACAGCCACTGCGGAGATCGCAGTCACAGGCATGACAAGGTCCCCCCTTGTCATTCACAGGCCTGCAGTAGAACAGGGGGGGTGTGCCTGCATCAGGTTGAACCTCGTTCATGGCACGTAGGTTGCCCCTCCCTTTACCACCTCCCTGGTTGGTGTTAGTGGGATTTTTATGCCCCTTCCCTTCGCCACGTTCGGGGGTAGGGGTACCACCTCGTCCCAAATGCTTCGTGAGGAATTTCTCCATGTGGGAGTCATTCTCTCTCTCAAGAGCCAGCGTACGTGGGATGATTGCCGCTCCACCTCTGAGAGGAAGAGCAGGACCCACTCGTACGATGAACTGGTGGATCTCTTACTCATGAGCCACAGGTGGGGCTCAGTAGCTCCGTAGGAGCCCACGTTCATCCTCGAAAACAAGTACTCCAAGTCGCACACATACTCAGAAATTCGCGCAGCGGATGGAAACTCAGGGAGCATAGGTAGCTCCTCGATCTGTGTGCGTATGCTGAGGTCAGTCTCATAGACTGGGAATGTTTTCTCCAACCTCAGGAGTACCTCTGCCCAGGTAGAACAGGTTTTCACAATCTGTTTTACCTGTTTTTGCAAAAACTTCTTTTTGCATGAGCGTTTTAGCAGTGAACATTTGGTGGCCACATCCACATGGGATTGGCCAGTCAACAAAAGGAACTCTGCAAATTCTTCTGCCCATTCGGGCAGATTTTTGGGGTCGAACTCCGGCAGTTCCAGCTGGATGTTCGCCTGGGCAATTGGTCTGCCCGTCTTCCCACCCCCCGGAGTTAGGCCTGAAGGCGACACGCCGGCAAGAGGTGCCAGGGCTGACAGGCCTCTTCTCTCAATCTCTGTGACAGGCACGTCCTGTAGATCAGCCATAGGCACTGTCCTGGCACGGGGGTTAAAGGGGCTGGGGCAGGTGACCTTAGGCAACAGCCTTGAGACCCTTGATCTCTTGAGATCTTCGGCCAGGGTACTCAGTCCTGGAGAGAGAGAGGGCAACTCTGGGTTGGGTAAGGGTTCTGCAATACCCAGTTTAGCCTTAATGGCCTCCGATAGGGCCGTCACATCTGGATCTTCTGATCCAGACAAGAGTTTGGCCAACAGCTCGGCCGTATGATCCAGGGCACCGTAGGTTGGCCTTGGATGATGTTGTTCTTCGACTCGAGTAGGGCCCACTTTGGGAGCCCTTGGGGTTGGACAACATGGTCTTGGATACTCAGGTCTTAGTCGTCTTGGCATGGATGCAGTGGACGGAGGACCAGAGTGTGCGTAGGACCCTAGGTCTGTACGTGGTCTTGATCCATGTACAGCCAATGGCTCCTCTCCATCTTCCCCACGGATGGATTTGTAGTACTCCTCATGTAGGATGTACTCATCCATCTTCTTCCTCAGTTCCTCATACTCCTCAGGTCCTTCAATCGCTGTGGATGATGAAGCCGGACAATTGGATCTGGATACTGAGGCAGCTACACGTCTGTGGAGGTGACTGAAGCTGTCTCTACCGTGTGCTGCTAAGGCCTCGGTGGTAAGGCCTTTACTTTCTTCCGCCCTTCTGCGTTCTGGATCTCCTTGGGACCCAGATGCGCCACTGAGATGATGTGGAGCTCGGTAAGGTGGTTCACTCATTGGGTGGGCCATGCTGCCCATTTGCACTTGGACAGTTCGGATGGGCCAGGTCCTGACGCTTGGCGTGGACATGATGAACTTGTTGTTGAGCTTTTGTGCTGCACTTCTTCTCAGGGTCGGTTCAAAAGGTCGCAAGGGACTGTCTCTGCTACCGGAAAGATGTCCTTGAATTATGCCCTAGATATTTTGATGTATTCCTGCAGGTTTTGTAGTTGAAAACCCCAACCAAAGCAGCAAGTAGAGCAAGGACAGGATGTGGATCGAATCAATGATTGGTTTTGGAATCCAGTGTAACACCGAAGGGCTGCAGATAGACAAAGCAGGTTTATACACAAAGATTCAATCACAAATGGATGATACAAAAGATTTTATATGAAAATTGGTATGACTCTTGCCTCAGAGGTTGCAATAGGCACTTCATGTGCACTCTTTTGGGTGAAATGGTGCCGGTTAGGACTGAGGGGCATAGATGTCAGGACCACACAGAAAATGACTTGGCCAAGCAACTGCATTCAGAAACAGTTACAAAGTAGGACCACAATAAGTGGTAGAAACAATTGAGTATAGGGGTCTTGGGGTGGGAGACCACTAGGCTTAACCTCCAAGGCCTAAAGCATGAAATGCCTGTTTTATTTCGGTATATCCTCCATGAAGGAAGGTACCTCCGCTCAGTTGAGTGGTAGGGGTGAACTTCATGGGGGGCTAGGGTCACAACCCTAGTTACTTTGAGAAAGTGTACTTTAGGCAACTAAAGAGAGACAAAAACACTTAAGTTTGTCTTAGCCTCAACAAAGGGTTTTAAGGGGGGCTTAGCCTGGATCAAGCCCTCCAAGAAAGACATGGCACTGACTTTTTCTTACTGACTAAGGTCCTCTCCTCAACCCACTCAGGGTTGCATACCCAGGAACATCCACATAGGCTCCCGTAGCGGGTAGAGGATGGTGATAGTCAGCCGCATACCATCGCGGCGCAGAACTGGAGGTCACCGGCTCACTGGTAGTAGTTGCCCCAGGAAACGAAGTGGTAGGTGGGTTCACACCATAGGCAGGGTAGGTAGGCATACCAGTAAAGCCTGTGCCCTCAGCCATAGGCGGGTTGGTTATGGGTGTGGATGTTGCAGCGGCTGGGTCTGGAGTTGGGAGTGTGGTGGTTATAGGAGAGGGTGATGCGTGGAGGCCAGAAGCGCTTGGTGCGCCTTCGAAGGTAGGATCATTCGTCGGGTCGTGCCCTTGGTCTACTCCTTCGTCTGCTTCGTCTCCAGCATCCTTCTCTCTCTCTCTCTTTATCTTCACAGGTTGGGTGTCCACCTCCTCGACGGAGAGGGCCCGGAAGGCCGACTGGAGTCCTTCCAACGAATCCTCCGCCAGGTCCAATGGCCCATGTAAGGGCTCCGAAGGTACAGCGCTAAGTCCACGTCCAGGTTCACCAGGTGCTGGCATTGCTGGTTCCTCAGGCGCTGTCTTCATGTCGGTGTCCTCTTTCTTGGTGTGCATCTTCGTTCGCCCTTCTGCTTATATATGATTGATCTCGGCGCACTGGTTGTACAGCACGGGGTTGCTGCCGGTACGCAGTGACAGTCTGCCTCTTGCTACCAGAAAGTTTTATAGTGATTTCAACACTGTGTGTTTGTTGTGCCTCTCCTGTTGCTTGCTGCTGGTGTAGGGTTTCCTGCTGCTTGTTTTTGATGAGGAAAATGTTCTATTTGCTGAAATACAACCAATCCAGGATAACCCAAGCCAGAGATAAGCAAGTAGAAGTGAATCAGGATCAAACCATGAAGGGCTGCAATGTAAACAGTGAAAGATGTAAGAATATTCACAGAAACTGCAACTCAGGGCACATCGGATTGCATATTCACAAAGATAGCTGAAATGTTTCGGAAAAAGAGTTGGAAAACTGCCCCATGGTCACTCAATATCCATAGTGCCATCTCAGGAGATGTGCACTCTTTGTTTTGGGTCCCATATGTGCTGAGGTGGCAGGGCATGTGGCGATGAGGTCACTGCCATGTCACATGGGATCTTCCTACTTAGCTAGGCTGACCAGGAATAGAACCCAGGACCTCTCGAAAAGAGGTGCCCAGCCCCCTAGGGTGCATACCACTAGGATAGCTAAGAATTCAACCAAAAGCTTGAATCAAATTGTATGGGTCTAAAACCACACAAATTCACAATCTCGTAAGTTCACACCCACAGAATCCGAATTGGAAAATAAAAACTTAGTAGGCTCACGCCCGATCGCGATTTATGTCGCCCGCGCACCAGGCTAGAAAAGGGGTAATTCAGCATGGTGACATAATGATGAGGTCGTTGCTTCTTAAAATAGTTTTTTTCGGTTGAAAAAAAAAAAAGGGATAAAAGTTTCGTCACCGAAACCGGCAGTCTTTGGTAGTGGAGAAAGCAGGTCACAGTGTACTGCACATAAAAGAAGTCAGGCGGGAGCCGTACCCATGCAATGCTATGGTACACCCATGTAATGCTCAGAGTAAGAAAAAGTGCTTTTCCAATGCTTTAGGGTATACTTTAGTTGTATTAGAGGTGCTCTAAGCACACAGGCATTTCTATCTTAGTATTGGCCCAACCAAAAGTGGTGATAACACATTTTGACTTATGGAACCAAACACTAAATCAGGATATGGAGTGGACGCCTTAATCCCCTATCAATGTGAGGCTATTCATCTTTTCCTGAGTCGACTGAGAACTGACATATCCAAGGCAGAGCCTATGAATTTATCTATGTTTTCTCATCTTATCTATGTTAGAGGTCCAACACGCACGAATCTTTGTCGCCGTAGCGTTGCTCGTGGTGTAGAGTACTCAATTGTGTCGCTTTGGTATTAGTAAGAAACTAAGTGTCTATTTGGTGTGCTCTTGTTTGTATGTTTACTTATCTATTTCATAGATGAGTATAAGATGACATCATGTAAGATTTATTGTTTGAATGTTATGTGATACTCTATGTCGGAGAACTTCAACAAGGATCAAGACCAAGTTTGGAAAGTGTCTTTGCTCGCCTTTGTCATTGTGCTTCTACTTTGATTGAGGTTTAAGGTGTCCATCCATGTACCATGCTAAAGAATAGACATACTTGGTCATTGATAAGTTGGAATTTTTGGATTTTGAGTTCAAAAATTTGACAAGATCATTGGGAGAAAGTTATTTGACTTGACCGACATGGAAGATCCTTACGAACACACGGAACGCCCGGTAGGCGTTTTATGGAAAACTTGGTTACGGAACACTTTTTTTTTCTGTTAACGACCGCCCTAGTAATGCTGGCTGTGTGTTGGGGGCCCCAACGCTTCAAAGCAGGAGACGAAGTCAAAAGTGGCCTTCTCCAACACTTCAGAGCGGGTGACCAAATCAGAAGTGGCCCAAATGGGGAGATTACCTACATAGCCCCTACCTTCTGCGGAGCCGTGAACGCTTCAGAACGGGGAAGAAAATGTGAAGTGGCCCCCAAGTGGGCAAATTGAGACACAACCACCACCATCTAAGGGGTCCCCGCCGCTTTAGAGCGGGGAAGAAAATCAAATGTGGCCTACAAATGGGCACATTGGCTACATAACCACTGCCCTATGGGGGGTCTCCAGCGCTTTACAAGAAGGGGCAAGCGAGTGGAGTGGAATGATATTGATATCGGTTAAGATGATTCGCGTGGCGATCGAGTCTATGAGCATATGTTTATAACGAAATGCGGTGAACATGCTTGGACCAGTGGAAGCATGACACCATTCACAACATCATGTGAAAGGTGTGTGGAAAAGAAGGTTTACATGAATTGGTCGTGCTTTGTGCGGTTTTTCTTTTTATGGTGCCAAGCACCATGAAAACAAAAGCTTTGCTGCATTAAAACAATTCTGTTGCCACTTTGTGCACATGTTTGCATGGCAAATGGGGGGCTAGAAGTGGCAAATAAAAGAAGAAATATTTCATCTTAAGCAGGAACGATGCAAATATTTGTTCCGATTGCTTGTATACCATCCAAATTAGCCAAAGAAAAGTGGGCGGATGGAGCAAAATGACCTGTACAGCGTCAAACCTGAAACATTCGTAAATCGGGCCTATTGTTTCCGATTTTGATGAACCAATGGCCAATTTTGATGAAAAGTTTCATGCACTTTCACTTTTTCACGTCAAAAAGCCGGCATGGGGCGCTCAGTTTCCGTATGCGATTGCGTTGGTGCTTTCCGGGGTGCTAATTGTAAGCCTACAACTAGTGGGTATGATGCCTGCAAATGGGGTGCATGTGTCTTGTTCTTGAATTTCTTGGCAGGTGATTTTTTCGGCAAAATTGGGACGTTCTTGCTTTGCCAACTCACTCGCCCAAAAAGCATGCAGGCGGACCGTTTTGGACTTTTTCCGGCTTTGGCTTGCAATAAAATTAGCTTTTCTTTTCAGTAGGCACACAGTGACCCTTACCACCGGCTGCCATTTCATGACCAAGAATTGGCCCTCACCACACACCAAACACCCAGCACACACCACACAACACTAACATTTGAAACCCTTGCTCGGCACTCTACACTCCATGGACACAAAACCCAAATCCTATCATTTTACTTCGCGCCAATGGGGCTTTTACCTTAACACAGCATTGACCACCACCTAATACAGCACTTGGCGTACATTTCGGCTGCCCGAATGTACCGTTTACTCCATCAGCCCCACCCCCACCTAACCCTGAACCCCCCCCCCCCCCCGTACCGCCCCCGCCTCTGCTCGAGAGACTGCACGTGTGCACGGGCAAACAGCGTTAGCAGACTGTTTTGGGGGAAGGGGGCCTTCGGGATCTACAAGGGGGGGTGATGGATTAGACCGCACATTTGGCCGGCCAAATGTACGGGCATATACTTGGCCGGCGAGACCATGTGTGGTTTATTCCATGGGGCCCACAGCACCCACACCATCAATGGAACAAGTTGCCAGTTTATATAGTTTTATGACACACTAAATGTGCTCACACCAAACAGGTCTGTCCGCAATTCCCTATCATGAGGCCTCATCTTTTGAAGCTGCCTTGAGATGCTTGGAACTGGTTTCGGATGACACAACCTCAGTGGAAGCCCAATTGACAGGTTCACTAAATCTGTATTTGAGAAATCGGATGCAGTAGTCTGACCTGGACAACAAATGAATGATGGTGTGCAAAAACTGAGTGATGATGTGCAAGAGAACCAAAAATAACGGCTTTCAAAAAGGGTAGAGCAAATGCCCTAATCAATGTATTCATCCTTCAATCTTTTCGGAAACAAAAATATCACTAGAGAGTGACAAAACAAAACACCTCAAGTTGAGCCACCTTCTCACTGGTACACCACAAGAAAAGCCATGAAACGGGATAATACACTTACATAACATGTAGTATCAATTGTGTGTATGCAATTTAACTTGTTAGCACCCTACCTACCCCGATCACAGGCACAACTCCAAATCGAAACGATGCGCACAGTCAGGGAGGCCCCTCAATAAGTCCAAACTGCCAGCAATTTGTGACAGCATGTTCCTCATTCGGCACCGACCTGGCACAAGGTCGTCCGATGTCAGCAGTGTGGCAGCCTCAGGCCTCCAGTTGCCTTCATATGTGTCAGGCATCTGCTGCCTCTGCTGCCTCACCGAGGCGGCAGGGTGGGGTGGCACCACCAAAAGCAAAAGGGCCTGGTGGGAGGGAGGACCCCAAACAATGCCCCACCGCACTGTTGCGTTGCAGTATCTGCACAAAGTGTGGGGCACTCCGAGTCTCTTGGAGAGTTTTTCTCATTCTGCAATTTCTTCTGATGGACTCAACCGTCTATGGCACAGGTGGTTGATCTGGCACCCAACTTTTTATGTAACAGCCACATTGAACGAACGGCCCCGGACTGCTTTGCATCTGCCATGCACAACTGTGTCTGCAGAACAGCCTGTGGATGCAAGGGGCAAAGTGGTAAACCACGATTCGAATCTTGTGCTTCTCAACTTGCAATGGACAGCATTATTGACGTCCCAATGCCCGCAATCGGGCCTGAACATAAGCGGTATGGTCGGTCTTCTCCTGTTGAGCTTTAACCCAATCAGAGGAACTTTCCGCAACGGTGCTGTACGAACCAGCGACGTACGAACCAGCACTACAAAGAGGCAGAAAAGAAATGAAAATGAATGTTGAGATATTCACACAGAAAACAAAAAAATTCTCGCTGTGGGGTCTCCAGAGGTCAGGCTGCAACCAACCCCAATCTGCGCAGACACCCAAGTGGCAGGGGCAATACAACATGCAGTGCTGGCCGTAACCGCTGGAGCAATCGCATTGCACACCTTTCAAGGCGACTATTCCCCAAAAGGGCACCAGAATGTTCCTGTGGGGCCATGCACAACAGCGCCAAGTGGTGGGAGGTTGTCATTCATGTGAAGCGTCCTGTGGTTCTGCACGGGAAACCCATCCCTCCAACTCCGAGATTTCACAACAGTTAGACAGCTGAAGCCTGCTCCATTGGCCAATGCAGCGAGAACCACTGCCCACCCTGCTCCTGATGTTGAGCACCATTGTGACAGTCAATTTGCAGATGTTTCTTTCTTTCAGCTTCTGCCTCCTCTAATGGGACTCGTCAGTGGCTATGGTGAACTGTTATTACCTTTCTGTCGCAAAAAGGGGATGGATTGGTGTGGCCTGTAGCAGGGCAACACGGGCTCACACCCACGGGGCCGTCATGCTGACCTACATTACCCCTGTCCATTGCTTGAGTACCCCCAGGGGGACAAAACAGGCCTAGTGAGGGGATTATCACCTCAACCAGCTTAGGCATGTGATTAGCGGTCAACGGTCGCAAGGGACCTTCCCACCGTAGCTGCACCCCCACCCCTCAGAACAAACAAACAAAAACACCTGAGTTCCAGCCACACTCCCATTGCCTGCCTAAACACCGCTCGCTGACACCCCCCCTCCTCCGAACACTGGAAACCCTAGTCGCCCCTGGCAGCCCAGAGCTGCCTCTTCTATTCTCAGTGCCCGGTACATCGCTCATCCCACGCCTATGAAACAGTCACACCCTGTCAGCATCATCCTGGGCACATCCCAGGCAGGGGCTGACCTGCCAGACAGTGATGAGACCGTAGCTGTCCTCACTTGGCAATCACACGATGGCAGTTGGTGATCATCTGGGGATCAGTTCACTAAAAGGTATTAACCCTGTGCTAACCCCTTGAAAACCGTAGGATTGGGGATCTTGTGACAGTACAACCGCAGCCCCCAGCCCTTCCTAGCGTCTGCCATGACCCGTTTTAGAGCCACAAAATCGCTGCTTGCACCGCAAAAAGGGTCAAAACTGCCTTTTTTGTCTATGTAGTATTTTTTGTAGCCTTACGGACCTGTGCTACCCCCCTGGAGGGGTGGCATTTGGAATATTGTAGCAGTATACCCACGGTAGGATGTAAAAGGTTATGTTTTGCAACCTCCCGCCCACAGCACGTGATCAGAATCGGCAAAAGGGTGGTTTTTTTGCGCGACTGTTGTTTTGCCACGAAAAGCTTTCTTCTGCACACTTGCAAACTGCTGTAACAGGGTCCTGGAGTCAAACGAGTTATCCATTGTGTCAAATCCAGAGGGTCGTCGACGCCCATACCAACAGTACACAGCAGCATCGGCAGACGTGTGCACAGCTGTGAAAAATGGCTTACAAGTGGTTTTTGATCATTGTGGGTGGTCAGAACATAAAAAAAAATCGGGTCTGGAACTGTATGCTCAAGCATGGGCAGAAGCACAACCAGAAGACCTGACACTCCTGGGTGATGCTGGACGAGCATATGATCGAGTGACTGGGGCGGCTGCGGATTCTACAACAATTGTTCTGCTTCCCGATGCCGGTGATGTGGGGGCATACGAGCGAGTGACAGGGGCTGCAGATGTCACCAGTGGTGCTGAGACAGCAGGTGCACCAGAGAGCGTAGACCGCTTGGTGACTGGCGCACCATACCTGTGGTGGTAAAGGAAGGAGAAGAAAAGGAGGAGAGGCGTCGGGGGATGGAGTCTGGGGCCGGAGCCTCAACGCAAGCGGGTCTCGTGGAGGAATTCTCGTGCCCTTGATCGGAAAGAAACATGACAGCGTGGAGGCGGGGGGGGGGGGGGCGAGGGTTGAGCATGCAATGCGCACGCACACCGTCCGCCCTCAGGCCATTGCACCAGGAAACAACGCCATCCCCCCTGTGCATGAAAAGAGCCGCAGCAGATGCCCACAGGAGAAGAGTAGGTGTGGCGAGACAACCCCTGCCACATCCCTGTCTCCAGAGCGAAGAGGAGGGGGGGACCCCCCCCTAGTGGTGCCAAGTTGTTAAAAGGAGCCCTGGTTGTGCCTGGCCTGGAGTGACCCGCAGAAATTGGCAGTCTGAATGTACAGTGTGGCAATTTTGTCGCAAACCAGTAGTTGTTTGCACCGCTCACAAACACATGTGTTTGAGGAGGGTCTGGGAGATGATCATTGCGTTGCGCTGAGCATTCCGAGAAACATGTTGTGGGGCGAAACTTGTCATCTGAATTCCTTCTCCGGCGACTTCACTCTGCATTCGGCTCGTTGCAGCCCGAAGATCGGGCCTTGGTGCTCAGTTTCCGTGGTGTTGTTTTGGGGTGAGATGAGTGGCCTATGTGCCCTCTATGCGCCCTCTATGCGCCCTCTATGCGCCCTCTATGCGCCCATTATGCGCCCTCTATGCGCCCACTATGCGCCCACTATGCGCTCTGTATGCGCCCACTATGCGCCCTCTATGCGCCCCAGAGGTCCCGAGCTGCACCGTGGGATAGCCAATGGACACCGGCTGTGGGTCAAACGCGGCAAAATGGCAGGGAACATGGCAACATGGCCCCCAGAGGTCAGAGAAGTGCTCGGGCCAAAGGGGAAGGTGTTGCAGGTGCACACCTCTGGCTGGTGGACACATAAGAAGACATTTGTAGCAAGATGTGTGCTAAAGAAAGATCAAGAGACAAATTGGGAGACAGGATGCAAAACCGCAGCATCCACATTGGCAGCAGGACAGCTTGCAACGACGCATCACAGCACAGCCGCGGGCAAAAAAATGCTTTCGTTTTGTGCTCACCTCAATGTTGTTGCTTTTTGGGGGGGGGGGGGGGGGATGAGTTGGCGTAGGTACTCGAGATAACTCTCAGGATCAAACTTCACAGCGGTCCAGTTCTACGATAATCCTACAAATAACTGCAGTGGCGGATCTGACACGCAGTGAGGATGAGCTGACCCTAACACCAGATGATGCAGTGGGAAGCTGCCAGACCCGTAGGCTTCCTGGTGTGCCCATGAGGCACAAAAGACTTTTGTGCTCAGCTCCATTTTGCACTGTGTTGTAACAGTGCGGTATACCGCCATCAGCCCACAAGGACATGAAATGGATCAGCTTGCAGTTACCAAAGCGATCAATGCATGCTCATGAGGACCCAGACGCAGATAACTGAAACTGAAAGAAAGGGGGCTGGCCGCACGCAGGTCAAAGAGCGCTCCACACATGCACGTCCCCTGGTATGCATATGCAGCAATGTTTGGCAGTTCCAATCAACTGATCGTGTTATACAGCTCATATGCAGGCTCATTGTTCGTTGCTTGGCCGTGTTTTGTCAGCCAAAACCTCTGGCTTGCATTCTACTTACAGGGAAAACTTCACCTAGCCACCAGGTCCTTGCTCTGTGGCTGGCACTCCATTGGCCAGACCTGTTGGTTACGGTTAGGGTTGGGATGCAGGAGGGGGAGAAGGGAGTCGTGGGCCCTCGGAAGGCCATTCATTAGCCGGGAAAAACACCACGCACAGGCGTAGCCCCAAGACACATCAATCCAATACACTGCGCTCATTTGAAGGACCTACACTTCCGTGCAGAGCTCACATCTGTACTAAACTCCTGTGTATCATTTGTTACGTCCTCATCCCATTCCGAAAACTGCTCTGACATCGGTGACCCTATGGTAGAAATTCCCGACCTCCTGCTGGACCCGACACTTTGAGTGTCCTCTCCTGAAGTTGCTACGTCCATCTTGTCCAGAAAACAGCGGCGCAGGAGGGTATCATCAACTGAGTCTGACTGACAAGCTTGTCTGTTCCTCATAAGTAGTGGCGTAGCCACGTCATTCTCACATAATGATTGTAACTCTACAGCACCCGAATGAATTATATGATGCCCTCCTCCAACCTCCGGGGAGTACATTGCAGTACAGAAGAGAGGATAGTCTCCCTTGTTCTGCCAAAGCATCCGCTCTGTCATTACCCAGGATGCCAACATGACTCGGCACCTTTATCCAATCCCAAACTGCACTCGTGGTGTCCAGTAGCTCCATTAAAACTATCCAGAGATCGACATTGGTGACTGGACCCTGTGCTGTGACCCATCCACTCGCCCTCCATCTAAGGGCTCCCCCTTGGACTCCACCATACACGTAGCCCAAGTCCGTGCAGACTGCTAGCTTTAGTGTACTTTCATGATAATGCCGGACCACCCCAATTACTGCACTTAGCTCGGCCCGGTTTATGGTTTGGCGCTCGTGTGGGGGGAGGTGCTCAGCCCTCTCCCACACGTCCTGAGAGTGGCATCCCCAGCCACCCACCCACCCCACCTTCTCGACGTGCTCTGCGGATCCATCTGTGTATACAACAGTGTATCCTGAAGACTCTTTCTGCTTAATGACCTGCATTGCTGCAATAGACAATTCTTGTTTACGCGCCGTCTTTTGTCATTTCTATTCTCGTTTTTCTTCGAGGACTGTCACATCTGGCTGATACACAATGGTACGGGTATAGTATGGGTCACCAAGGACCCATGCTGTCAAAGGTGAAGAAGCGAGGAGTGAAACTATGTAAAGACGGAAGAGAACTGCTCAAGTGGCTCCCAAAGTATCACCGCCTGAATGGTGTGAATCCAGACCGTCAGAAATCTGTCAAATGTGGGTACCCTTCAACATAGCATTACATAAAGACCAGTGAGCTGCTCTAGACATCCCCACCCATACCCCCGAAATGGGTACCTGGGTATGGGAGGCGGGGGGTTCAAAATTGAAAAATTCATTGGGGTATCATTTTGTCTCCCAAAATGATCATTTTACAAGGTGTTGGGGTATGTTACGCGAATAACCGCCAAAAGGGGGGGGGGGGGTACAGTGTCCGCACCTGCGCTTGATCTAGCAACCCGCTTTGAGGTGATTTTAAAAATGCAGCTTCCAACCAATTACAGGTCATTTGAAGTGGGCTTGGGGATCAATGGTCGGTTCCGATAGACTGAATGTCCCCGCCATAGACAATTCCAGCCATTAGTCCAGCAGTACTGCGTAGCTCAATCAATGCACGTGTCCCCTTCTTGGTTGGGGTGCTCCACTATGTAAGGTACAGTGAGGCGTTTCTTGCGGTTAGCTCTGTGGGTCACTTGAGTGCTTGTCCTTTCTGCCGACTCTAGTGAACAACCAGGATCAATAAATAGCAGTCGTCCTTAAGGTGTGGACTGCATTCACTGTTTACGTGCGAACTAACTGGGCTGCAAAGCATGGCACTCACTCGGCCTTTCCCCGTCAGTTGCTGTTTAGTTTCAAGAAGTGTAGGGAGTAACATACAGTTTCAGCAGGGGGGGGGGGGTACATACAGTAGAATAGTATAAGAACAAATGTAACGTGTGGGCCGAGTGCATTCTGTACTGTAAGAAGGGTGTGGCGTCATGTGTTAGGGTCCTCGTCCACAAAGGCCTGCACCACATGCTGGTAAGCTGAGACCAGACGGGGCAGCCCCATGCACCACAGCCGCATTGTACCCTTGGGAACACCAGCAATGCGTTGTGTTGTGATGCCAGTTTTCAGCGACCTGTTGGTGTCGACATCCGTGATGACAACCGTTCGTTCCATGGAGTGCACTCCGGCGTGTCTTTTCGACTCTGGCTGGCGACTCACAGGGTGCGGGACGTGCCGTTCGAGCCTGTGAGCCAATGGGCAAGGAGACTGAATTGCTTTTGATCTGGTATAGATGGGACAAGCGTCCATGTTCGGTAACTGCTGGATGCTGCTGCCAGATGCTCCGTGACGGTCACATCGTGGATCAGATTGTGGTCCTGCCTTCTCCGTTTTTGTTCTGTCCGTCCAGGATCAGACGACCTGCGTCCCCGCTTCCTCTTGCGGGAGGAATCGCCGGGTTCCATTGTGGCCGCAGCAATGCAGAGGTAGGCTAATCAGAAAAAGGGGGGAGGGTTCGGGGGGGTAGGGCGGGGGATCGCTTGTCTACCTTGAGGGCCGGGTGACGTCCACGCGTAGCCCTTGCGACCGCTGTGGGGGTCTCCCGGCGTTTTGGAGGGGGGGCGCCCGGTGGATCCAGCCGGGCTTAGCGGCTGGCCTCCGTGGAGCACGACCGCACACTTGGCAGTCTGCTGGACGCTTCCCCGGAGGTGTTCCACGTGTCTGTATCACTGTCACTGTTGGAAGGGGTGCTCACACCCCCGTCAGACAGAAGTGTGAGGTTAAGAGCTGTGAGTAGGTGATGCCCTTCCGCAGAGGTTGCCCGAAGAGGTGAGTCGTGCAGGGGAAAATCCAGTCGTTTAACAACAGACGAGGTTGTTTCCAGTGAGGAGAGTTTGACTCTTTTGGGCGCCGCCGGGGTGCCCGTGTGGCAGAGCTGTAGCTGTGGCGTGCGGGGGTGGGGGTAGCGAGGGTGGAGCCGCCTGCCTTGATTGGCCAGGCGGTCCGCCTCATTGTTGCCCTCGATGGTCACATGCGAGGGGACCTTGATCCAGTGTACAGTGCATGAATTGTTGTCAAGTTCCATAAGCAGTTGTTCCCACAAGGGGACATTGGAGACTGGTCCCGACGAGCCAACCCACCCCCGCAGTCGCCAGCGGCGGGCGGCCCCGGATGCACCCAAAATGACGTATTGAGAATCCGTGCATAATGCAATGTCACCTGTGTGAAAGATTTTAAGTGCTCTAATGACCGCCAGTAGCTCGGCGGAATTGTTGGTTTGCCGGTAATCATCCGGGACATATGCAGCGATGCTGGTGTGATGCTCACAAAAAATGCCATACCCTGCTAGCCTGCCTGCCGGTCCCTCAACAGCGGAGGAACCGTCGGTATAGACTCGCGGGATACCTTGGTCCTGTAGGTCCTGCAGGACTTCCTGCAGCTCCTCTGCTTTTTCAAGTTTGCGCATTTGTCGTGCCGTGGCGCGCGCCTTTGCTCTGGTGGGTGGGGGGGTAGGGGGCTTGGCATGGCTGGGGATGTTGTCCAAAACATTTATCCGTACAAAAACTGCCTGGGGCTGGACCTGCAGATTGCAATCAAATGAAAAGCAGTGGCCTTCAGAGGAACACTGGGGGCGCCCACACCCTCAAAATTGCGGCCTGAACAGACCCATGACAAGTGATTAGGCCCTCAACTATGAGAAAAGCACCCCCAGTGAGCACGTACCAGCAGTTGGCAAGGTGGGGGGGCTGGAGGACCAGGATTTCGAGGATCATGGTCTCCACAGGCAGAGTGGTGGCAAATTTCACGAATCGCAAAAACAACACAAACAAAGCAGAGATGACAGGCAATTGCACACAGGACCATCGAAGTTGGGATCAAGGTGATGTGCCACTTAATGCACTTGCCATGGATACCATGAAGCTTGACTTAACAGTCAATTGGGTGCACTGGGGTTGGCCCCCCTTGTACAAGTATGTTGTTGCCTCAAGATTGCCTCAGGATTGGGTGAGGGAATGGTCACAAACATTGCAAACATCCCAAACAGCTGCTGTTCTGGTATGCAAGGCCGACTGTGGGGTTGGCCATGCACAGCTTCCACTGAACGCCGAATTGTATGTACAATGCCATGCAAAGCAATGAATGAGAGCAAAGGCTCTACAGCTCTGGGAGGCACAGTCTGAAGACACTGAACGGTGCAGTTCGATTTTCACCTGTACTTGGGCATCATTTGCAGAGTATTTCAGACACATTCTGGTGTCCCTCCCTCCCTCTACCCACCTCTTTCCCTTGCAAATACCAGAGCTGTACCATGTGTAGAGGGTACGTTTGCCCAGCGCGTGCCCGGCGCGTGCCCTGCGCGCCGGCGCGCCCAGCATCCAAATGAATGTTCCGGCCATCTATCACAATGCTTTACCCCCAAACATCACTCCCGCCTCGAGCCCGGGAACCCTAAGCACAAGCACATTGTATGACTGTTGGCAATCAAATAACTTCCCATTTTTTCGCCCAACAAATGGGACAATCACATGCACCCTGCCCTTGTCGGCCCCATCATGGCCACCCACCTCAAAATCAAAGAATCCCCTTCTTGTGCGTGACGGACCACTCAAGTGGTCACACTGAAGAGTGGGAGTCCTTAACCCCAACTTGAGGGGCCACACCAAAGCATGGGAAAACTTTGCCCGGCGCGTGCCCGGTGCGCTAACGTACTCTCGTAGTGGGTGTCTTGCAATACCTGTAATGCCAAAATCTAGGGGCGTTTGTGCACAGCATGCGCACAGCATGCACAGCGAGCATTTTACAGGGAGGAATTGGGCAATTTTAGGGAAATTAGCAACACCCTTGCCTGTACAGACCATACCACACCCCCACAACCGCATGTTTCACCCCAACGCCACAGCCACCCAAGGCCCCGAATTGCAACTAGTGGTTCTCCATTTTTTTTGTTTACCTCGCCGCAGTCGACGACCAAACATAATGTTGTGGACCCTGGTTTGGCAACAAGAAACTGGGGCTGGGATGCCGGGGGTATTCCTTATCTTTAGATTCTTCAATGAGCCTAGCACTTACACATTCCTAGATGTGGCGCTCAATTTTTTCAACCTGATCCTGAGGAGCGGGATACCTTGACACCACCTCACAATGCAGTGCACCGCACGTGCACATGGCACGTGTGGGGAGACCCTCACACACTGCACACATGGGCTGGGTGGCCGCGCAATGCCTTCCAAAGTCACATGCGGGAGCGGCTTTGTGAGGTGCATTTCATAGGGAAATGGGCCGCAATTGGTCAGGTGTGGACCCGCTACTGTCGCTCCGGCCGAGCCTGCCCCATGGCCTTCATTGCTATCTCAGTTCTTTGTGTGCTCTCTCGGCCATTGGCCTAGTCCATGGCCCCAAGGGTCCAAATCCCTGCCTCCCTGGCTGCGGTAATGGGAGGGGTAGTCGCTCCCTTGGTAAGTCCTTCTTCCTGCAATGTCAAACCCGAGCTCCTGAAGATACCTACCTACCTACCTTGGGTATGGTACTGCACAAAATTTGTGCACAGCGCACACAGCATGCAATACGCCCCCTCTGCAAGGCATTCGCCATCATTTCCATCACAGAGTTTGTCCCAAGTATCCCGACCAAGTATAGCCGCAACTTTACCCCTCCCCTTGAGAAGCCCCCCAAAGCAGATCAACGCCAAGCTCTTCCCGCAAGAGTCACAACATAACACCAAATCTGTGAATTCCACTTGCACACATGTGACATGTGTTGTGCCTCATAAACAGTTTTGTCCCCAAACTTTGGTCGATCGATGCACTCAGCACAATAAATTTCATGACATTCACTACAACATGTGGTGCTTCTGGCAGCACAATACTCGGACACAAACCTGATCCCCTCCTCCATCATCTTGTGTGGCAGCTGAGTTGCTTGCATCCACAGTCTTCCTAACACGAGGGGATTCATGTTCACATCCATAAAGGGGGTGACAGACCTGAAACTGAAACTGAAAGTGAAATGGCTGCGCAACCCCTGCCTCCTCAGGGTCTCCAACATGGAGAGGAATGACATGGGCTGGTTAACCTGGTTAATAGCACCAAAAGGTTGAACACACGCAATCAAAAATGGCTACGCAACCCCTTCCTTCTCGGGATCTCCAAAGAAGAGGGGAATCGCAGTGGTTACATAACCCCTGCCTTCTCGGGGTCCCTAGAGTGGGAAGGAATCTCAGTGGTTGCTTAGCATAGTGTTGCTTGAGGACATTTTGGCTGAAAGATGCCTGGCGCACTGACACCCCCTCCATAGGTACAACCACACTCTTGCACGATAGGCTTTTTTTTCGCAGAACTGAAATTCACGTCATCCGGCTGGAGTTGAGTTCAGAAAATATGGCTTCAGCACTTCCACTTTATTAGGGGATTCGAATAAACTGTGTTCTATAAATTGTGTTCAGCACCCATAGACACCTCAAGAAATCACCAACTAGGACAAGGTTTTCCTGTTGGGGCAATATGCACTGCATCGTTTTTGGAGTTCTGTGTGCCAAAGGTGTCCCACCAGGTGTTGAGATCAAGGCAAGCCGTGAACTCCAAATTGGAGTCCTGCAGGGCTGCCTCCCAGATATTGAACAGTACGTATTGCGCAGTTCCAAACTTGGAGCACTCTTTACCAATCAAATTAAATGTCGGGGACAAATCTGTCAACGTACCAGGGTATTATCTGCGGATATCGCACCCATTGCACACACCCTACATGGCTGTTTGTGCCACACTGATGAGGTCAAGCCCAACATTTGAAGGCCTCAATTAAGCGGTGTCAAGAGATGCTTCACCCATCCCGGTTTCCTTATGCTCCGAGGTGTAGGAGCAGACAAATTGTTCATCCAAGACCTGGTGGTCATGTAGAGAAGGGCTGTAGCATATTTGACGGTTTGGCGACACCCTACGTGATGAAACAGTGCGAGGGGAGTGTTGGATTGAGAGCATTCTGCGGTGATACATGGAGGACCGACGTGTCCACTCAAAAGTACTGCAACATTGGACACTGTAATTCAATGCAGCAGGCACATGACATTAGCATAATCAATCCAGGGTGGCATGAACACCAGTGTTGTGGTGCACTCGAACTCCGGGGCACTTGGAGATGACATTGTCTGCTTTGGAAGCAACGGGCAGCTCGGGCTTGGTGTGTTGAAGGACTGTCGCTTGACATTAGAACAGAGGCAAATCCACGAGAGTGGCCAAGGTGTGACAACAACAGGTCAACTGGTTTGCAATGTCTGCATTTCAAAATGGATTTCCGAAGGTCTGCGATGCAAGGGGTCACTATGCGATGGCGCCGGGGCCGGTGTCGATTTCTGCTTCTGGTTCACAAGACAATGGACATCCAAGCAAGATCCGCTGAGTGAGGTGCAAGTTGATCCCATGGTTCTGGCAACCATCTGCTTTCCCCAGGCTTCCACTTAGGCAATCTCTCAGCCAGCAGACCCACAGACTGAGGCTCCCTACATCTGCACAGGGTTGCCATGAGTTCCCGACTGATTTGAGCAACAACGCTCCAACCGATGTGTCTCTCAAGCTCAGGGTCTACCCGTGTACTGCAGAGGAACTCTCAACGCGGGGTCTTTTGTTGAGCGATAACAACAATGCGCGTGAAGCAGCAACTACCACTTGTGCAGCTGGCGCTTGGCCCTCACTGCAGGGCTGAGAGAAGCAAAAGCTCAGGAAAGGTAACCCGGCCTGTTGCCAGTTGGGTTCTGAACTGGCACGCACAACCAAGTCACAACCAAGTTGCGGCCGGTCAGCTTTGGGGAGACGCCAGCGCAACACACATCCATGTACCCCAACATGATATCCTTGTTCTGCTTGCTAGTTGTGGCGTCTGCGGGGTGTGCTCGCTGCAGCCACCAGTGTTAAGTCCTGCTTCAATGCTGACCAATTTTGTCGAGGGCCTCCCATAAAAGAGCGGGATTCCACGGCATGAGCCACCAAGTGGGATGCAATCAAGAGATTGAAAAGACTACAGACTTAAATATGTCAAAGGTCACCTTTGTGTTGGCTGAAGAATCGTCGAAAATATCAAACTTCTTAAAAGTATTGCGGGTGGCACCCATTCCCTCAAGGAACTCCTTCAACGTCAACACATCAATACTGCCGGCGTGCGATGGGTCCAAGATCGAGTCCCATACCTCTCGCAAGTCTGCCTCTTCTTCCGGAGGCACCTCATCCGTGGTCAAGGTTTCTAGATGTGATGTAACATTTTGCACGTCCTTGTCAGTGGCCTTCACCTCGTCCTCACGCAGAATGCCAACTACGTACTTCCCCAAAATGCCCTCCAAGTCCACCCAGCTGTGAAACCGTTCAAAAGCAGCAGTGCCATCGCGACCTGCCGCATTTAATATACTTCCTGCACCGCCTGGGTGAAATTTCACAAACTTGGTGCAATCGTACACTTTGCCCCTTATGGACATCCACAGGTCGGATTCTGTGTTATGCTTCGCAACGTCACCATTCGTCATAAGGGGCAGATCCTTCACAACTGGGCGGCCGGCAGATGTCATGAACCACATTGGGTCAACTTGGCGGCCCCTCATCTTGACAAGGGGATGCAAATCAAAAAGCTGTATGCAAAAGGCAATGGCCCGAAGAATGAAAGAGAAAGAAAATGTGCTAGTTTGAGTTGAGAACAGCAATGAGGATACTGCCTAAAGCCCAACCAATTCTGCCTGTTGTAATGAGAATTCCAAAATAAATTTTTGAGGGTAGGATGCAGGCAGCCTGCCCTCTGAGTGGCTTCAAGCAGATTTGTGTGGATCATACTGCTGGGGCTTCCGTTGGGTTATGGTGTGTGAGGCAGCAGGGAGGGGAGGGGGGATAGGTGGGTGCAATGGGCAGAAAAATTTGAAATACCTAACACACAATAAGCGAAGGTTCTAAAGGTTTATGGGGTGAAACTTCTATTTAGGCGTGTGTCGCCTAGCTGCCTTGGCCATGCTCTGATCCCCCCGAGCACCTCACAAGCAGGCAAGCAACTAGAAGGCGGAGACAAGATTCCTGATGCCATCGCGGAGGATGCAATCCATGCCTGGCCAACCCTCCCCCCCTGCGGAGGTGAAAAATGCAATGAATCACGATTTCCTAGGGCGATGTGCATTTTTCGCAAATTTTGCTTACAATTAAAATGTGCAGCTCCTGAAACCGCATCCGATGGTCAAGGTTTTGCTTGAGTTCGACGCACCTACACCCAGTTATGGCCATTGTGGCCGTTTGGCCGTCCACGCCCAAGAGGAAAATTTCAGAACCAGAAACACTTCTGCGCCTCCAAATTGAACCCCCCCCCTTAAAAAAAAGTGCCCTGAGTCCACTCAGGGCCCCGCAGCACTTTTCGTAGCACTACCGGTCGAGTTTGAAGTCCCTCATCTCAAGGGATAGACACTGTCCGGAGGGTGGGTAGGTGGGACCCTCCATTCTCAAAAATGAAACCCGACTAAGCGGAAGGACGTACACATGTGCATGCTGCGTATATGCAGAAGCAGAAACACTGGCAGATCCAGGGAATGCTAAACTTCAGTTTCCATGGAAACTACAGTTTACACTCCCTTCCTCTGTGCAATGCATGCAAAACAAGTCTGTTGCCAGTCCACTGGGGGCCCTATTCCGAAAGGAAAGGATCCTCCCCCCCCCCCCCCCCCCGAACCGAAGCCGGCAATAACTAAAGAAACAGGTACATGTCGTCGAAGTCGGAGTGGTGCGCTTGCATCCAGCGACAAGCTGGACCAAGTGATATCTTGACGCCGGCGCCATAGCCTGCAAAGGCAAGAGCAGCCATGACGGGCACGCATGACGACCCAGCGCGCCATAACGTCGACTGCGCCCCACGCCTGCAATCGAAGAAGAAATAAGTCAATGGAGGGTCTGGGCACTGGCACCCCCCACCCCCCAAGGCAGGGAAGGTGAAAGGCCTCTTCCCCGTCCATTTGCCCGTCCCGCGGTTTCAACAGCCAAACGGCTAGAGGGGCGTTCCAGGCTGTCATGGTTTCGCGCTGACCCATGGGAAAGGGGCCAGTGCAAAGAACAGCCGGTACGGAAAGGGGGACGAGTGCCATTGCCAGTTTCTCTCCCGAGCTGACCCTAGGCAAGACACCTCAGAGCCGAACTCATGCACCCTGCTTGGCGGGTCCGCCGGGTTGTGCTCAAAAGGGACAAAAAAAGCGGCAATGGGTATTCCACACCATCGTCACAGCCAAAACAAGGCGCGTAGGATACGCGCTGACTAGAACAAAAAACGGCGCCCCTCTGCCCTTGGACTTGGCACCGTGCCACACCGTACTGTCACTACCCACACAGACCCAAGGCCACTTCATGTATGCCGCCAGTCTCACCCACTGCACCCAACCCCACAATTCCGCCGCCTGCAGGGTGTTAACCCAACGGGGGCAAGGAAACATACGCATCCCTCCCATCGGAAAGTACAACCCCACTGAGAAAGAGGCTAGCCCCAATGGGGCTGCATTAGCAAATAATACATACTCACTCCAGCAGGTAGGAGGCTGTGTTTGCACTCGAGGCTTGACTGTATACCGTTGTGGCACAAAGGCAAAGCAAATGGCAGTCAACAGGGCCCTCAACAACGCACGCGGAACCCGACTGCCTCTTGCGTACGCCCTGGCCAGGAAAGGGCTTAAACCTGCCGTCGGTCTCAGGGCCCACTCCAACCAGCCCGGAAGCCTCTCCATCCCCTTCCGATTCAGCAACCCTAGCACTAGTAGCAACCACAACCGCACCAGCCCCCTCAGCATTCCTTGACGACTCTCTGGCGTACCACTGCTGAGGTCAAAAGTCTTGCCCACGAAGTCCAAGCTTCGCGCGGGCTCTGTCTCTGACTTGGGGCTAATGACAAACCCCACACTCTGTAGCCTGAGCCTGGCTCGACGGACTGCCTTGCGGACAAAGTGCCGTGTACCCACAATCAAAATATCGTCTAAATACACGAAAAACAGCACAGGCAACCACCAAACTGAGGTTCTTACCACACTATACACCAGTTTCCGGCACACGATTGGGGAGTACTTCCACCCAAACGGCAAGGATTGCCAAACGTACTGGGTATCCCCTACACATACACTGAAATCACCAACCCACTGCTAGGGTAGCCGCACACTCCAAAAACAGGTCGATAAATCCAATTTCGCCATATACCTCCCAACAAGATGGAGTCTCTAAGCTGTTCAATCTGGGGTAGTTGAAACCCACGTGGCTTACGGCCATCACATTCATTTTGCTTCACACAGTTCAGGATGAGCGCGCACTTCGTACTGCTTTTGGGCCGGACTTGTGCTTTCCCACCACCCTCCTTACCTCCGTCGCGCTTGCTCAAAGCGCCATCCTGCACCAAGGCATCTAGCATCTCACGTACCCGTACGCCGTCAGACGACCCCGCTCCCCCCAAATCTGTTCTCCACTTCCGGTACCGGCTCTCTAGGTCCTCTGGTACACAACGGGACCACAACGTGTCTTGTATCGGCACGTTCCCCACTTGTCCAAGTCCTTTAGCCGCTGTCGACGGGCCCACCTCCCCTTTGTCCTCTTCGTCGCCGTAGTAGCTATCCTCATCCTCAGGGTCAAAACCCTTCTCCGCTAGCTTGGTCAAGCAGCCCACCACGACCGGCATCGTTTCCGCTGCGTGATCGTGTGTTGTGTGGCGTACACCCAGCAGGAGCTGCCTCACCGCCTCGGACACCCTTAGTCTCTCCTTTGCCTGCACCTGGTCGCATACCGCATCATGCACCCGGACCGGGTCAATGCCCACCGCTTCCCCTATCTCCATGACCTTCTCCATACGGCGGTTGTGTGCCCACTGTCTTCTACTCTGTCCCTGGCGGTCCTGCTGATTGAGTCCTCCTTCTCTTTCGGGCGGTCCTGCTGATTGAGTCCTCCTTCTCTTTCGGATGGACTGTCCAGTTGTTCCCAGAACTTCACCATCGGCCTGTGCCTCTGCCGCCAGTTCTCGAAGCTCCTTTCGTAACCAGGCTGGCCACCACTGCTTGGAGGACCAGTCGCCGTACACTAGGCGACACACATTTTCTCCAAATACCGGTACTGGCTGCTCTCCTCTCTCCATAAATTTCCAAGCATGCTTGGGTTTCGTGTATTGCCTTGCCACCGACAGTGATTCCCAACCACTGGCGAGCATGATGATTTGGTTTCTCGCCCTTGATGCCCACAGTTGTGTCGCACCGCCCCTCCACAGACAGTGCCACCCGTGGTGCTCGAGGCAAGTGCCTGCCACGTTGACGTTGGGCTAGGTTGTCGAGGCGTCTTCATTTTGACATGCACTCTTCATGTGTCTGTTTTTGTGATCTATGTATGTTGGTAAACCAGGTCACCGCCTCCCCATTGTTTGCAGCGGGTGCTGCTTGAAGCCACATTTGAGCGTCTACAGGCACAGATGCTGTTGCCTCCACCTTGCGCTTCCGGTCCCGGGCGGGGTACCGCGGTGGTGCTCCAACTTGGTCGCGTAGGTTCCGTGCAGTTTCTCATGGTGGTAGAGGCTGCACGATAAACCTGGTCAGCCATAGGGGGGACGGGGGTTGCTGTGGTGTGGGGTCGGCTGGTTTCTGTCTTAGGGCCTGGACGGCTTGGAGTATTCGAAACTGGAAGAGGCCAATCTCTGCCCGTAGTTTGTGTCTTTCCGTGTGGGGTATGGTGTCGATGAGAGACAGAGGGATTAGCAACTTGGCGCGTAACCAGAGTTCATGGTTGGTGGCAGTGGTCTGCCATTGGCAGGCGTAGTGGGTCCAGTCGGTCTAGCCCCTGCGCCACAATACTCAGAATTCACCCAGGCAGGGCAGTGAGGGAGTCTTGACTGTACTGAAGCCCCGTGATGTTGCCCACAGAGGGCACACAAGATAGGTAATCACTCCCATGGAGCACCAATTCCCCACCACCTTACCTAACACCAGAGAGCCACGGGGGTCCACGCGTTTCGTCGGTAGTGTTTCATGGGGATCCAGCTCACCGAGTGCACGTCCGCGGTGTGTTTTTGTCTACGCACTTGCATAATCCATGCCTTGGCAGGCGTGGGCATGATTTGTCCAAAAAGGACAACATTGTGGGGTTGTGGTTGCCCGGAATCCATGGGAAGGTTGTCGCCCATATTAGCTAGGGCGTCGGAGTGGTTGTTCCCTTGTATGTCCTTGTAGTCGTTATAGGTGGTTGCTTGCTCTAGTGTCCGGTGCCTGGGGGTCCACCGTATGGTAAGTCGTTTTGTGGAGGTGTTGTGATAGCCTATATATATATATATATATATATATATATATATATATTACTACACCCCTCTCCCCTTAAATTTAGCTAACAAGCAACAAGCAACAACAACAACAACAACACGTCACCATTTCGTTTTGGCCACTGCACCTTCCCATCGCCTCGAGCTTGACTCTACTTTAGCCATCCTAGAGCCTAGGTGGTGGTGGCCTTGCCAAATCCAAGTTTGGAGCCAAAAACTCACCGGTGGCGGCCCGGGGCGGTGGCGCCAAGTCGGGAGGTGCCCTCCCGAACCTGCGCAGTTTTGGGCCAAAAACAGCCATTTTTCGCCCAAAACAGCCCTAGTAAGGGTTCAAAACAGCCAAACGAAGGCAAACGGCTGCTACAGTGCACGTGCGGCTTGACTTTCTCGCGACCAAGGGACCTTTGGTGCCCTCTAACTCCACGATATGTCCGAGAAACGGCCCAAAAAGGCGCCAAAAAGCCCTAGAAACTGCGCAATGTGCACCAACACCCTGAAACCAAGAACGGGCCGTATCTTGGGCTACGTGGCTCAAATCCGAATTCCGAGGGCACCTAGTCCACCCGCAAACCCCCACTTTTTATGGTTTCCAAGCCTCAGACTCGCCCAACGAGACACGTAGACCCCCGTACCAGTGGTCACTTGGTGCAGCCGGAGGGCCGGCCAGCCCACGCACAGTGGGGGCCAACGGTGGGTCCACCAGGGTCCCCGGGGCGAAAAAAATCATATATATATATAAAATATATATATATATATATATATATATATATATATATCCTCCAATCTACACCCCTCTCCCAACTCTAGGTGGCTCCACCACACGGCTCTAAGGTACGTGCGAAGGGCACAAAGTGGTGCATACATGTGGTGGAAGGGGCTAAACTCGGTCAAAACGGGCTCAAAACGGGCTAAAAACACATGTTTGAGCATCCCAGATGGTCCGAGATCACTTTTGGGAAAACGCCTTTTTGACCCATTTTTGACCCATTTTTGGTCCCAATATGGCCCATTTTCAAGGCATTTTGGGATTTTCCATGAGCCAAAACCCGTCGCCACGGGCTCAAAATGGGCTAAAACCACTTGTTTGAGCATCATAAATGGTCCAGGATCACTTTTGGAAAAACGCGTTTTTGACCCATTTTTGCCCCATTGTTGGTCCCAAAACGGCCCATTTTCAAGGCATTTTGGGATTTTCCATGGCCCAAAACGCGCCACCAAGGGCTCAAAACGGCCTAAAAACACTTGTTTGAGCATCCCAAGTGGTCTAGGAACAACTTTGGAAAAAACCATTTTTTTCGCCCCGGGGACCCTGGTGGACCCACCGTTGGCCCCCACTGTGCGTGGGCTGGCCGGCCCTCCAGCTGC